>CM062820.1:591903839-593123839 GCA_031772625.1 Pinus tabuliformis | reverse complement strand
AGTCTTGGTATTCTTTAATTGAAGTCTATATTAGAAGAATAATTCGTTTTGGTTTTCCTCTCAATTTGGAGAGGTTTTGGCCTTGGCTAATCGCCTATATTTTGCATCCCTTATCTCTTTATTGTTTATGCATTGGTAGCTATTTGATGAAGAAGAACATTATAATAATATAAGTAAAGAGAAGATCCTAGTCTAAAGAATTAAAAGGCATTCACAAGCAATTATCGTTAGAAGAGAAATCACCTAATTGCTTTGCCCTAGATTTCTCAACATGGTATCAGATCCAGGTTACAAAGTCAAGGAAGGGCATCTTATCAAGGGACACTCAAGAATCAAATTTCGAGAAAGAAATTAAAGCAAATCTAAGAATATCATCTTGGAGTCAAGATATACAAAGAAGTATCAAAACCATAGATTGAAGAAGAATTCTACACCAACAGAAGTCTTGGGATCCTCAAGTCATCATCAAAAGACCTTTACGGCCCTACTCAATTTGAAGAGATCTACAAATCAAAGTCACTTGAATATTATTCATCCAATAAAAATAAGATCAAGGACGTTGTCATCATCATCAAAATACAAATCTCTCTCATTTAAGTAGGGATTTCATCCTTGAAGAAGATCATCCACGAAGCATCAAGACATCATAAATAAGTCATCATTGATCATCATCAACATGGACAACACCATCAAAGGATCTATAGTGATCTCCCTCTTTGTAGGATTAGGGATCCTTATTGAAGAGAACTATCTTCATCAAGGAGAAGCTCTCTATTAACTATATCATCATCAAAATTCAATGAGGCAACAAGTGGAAGAAGCATCTTCACAAGTAAGTATATTTATGTTTGAATCTATCAAAATGTATTTTTGCAAGGAAAGAAACAAATTGGTTGGGGCTTCAAACTATCTTGCATGGAAGAAGAGGACAAATTTGAATCTCATTGAAAATGAGGTTATGGATCATGTCAAAGGATCTATCACCAAACCAACGAAAGAATATGCTCAAGCACTTGCAAAGTTTATGAAAGGGGAAGTGAGGGCTCAAAGGATTCTCATAGAATCCATCAAGGATCCCCTCATTCCATATGTATCTAAACTCGACACCTCAAAAGAAATATATGACAAATTGGTAGAGTTGTTTTTGTAAGCACTACAAGAGAAGTTATCTCTCTAAGGGAAGAAATATACAAGCTAAGGATATCAAAAGAAGAAAGGAAAGCTTCATACTTTATGAGGATATATGAAATAAGCTGATCAACTTCAAAGATCTAGGAAAAATAATGTTTGACAAAGAGATGACCACTGTAGTACTAAATGCACTACCATAGGAATGTGGTAACTTTAGTTCAAGCATTTATGGGAACAAAGAAGCTACTCCATTCCAAGATCTATGGTCTCTATGAAAAATCGAAGAAACGAGACTGAAGGAAAAAAATACCGTGGGATCAAGTGATCAAAATCAAGCATATGTTGCTATGACAAAGAGAAGATGAAAGTTTAGGAAAATTGGTCCTTAGAAAAGGAAGAAGAACAAGGCTAAGATTCAATGCTATGGATGTCAAGAATATGGGAATTACAAAAGAGATTGTCCTAAGCTCAAGAAGGACAATAACAAAAGAGGTAGAGAAGAATCCCATATCACCAAAGAAGTGGAGGAAGCTGAAAAGAAGAAGTCCAAGAAAGAGGAAGTAAGAGATCTATACTATGATTGAGATAGTCTTCCTCACATAGTTCTTTTCAAGTTTTTCTATTGTAAGATATGGCTATCATGATTCACTAAGGAAAATGATAGGATGCATCATGGCATCATAGAAGCATTAAAAGAAAGATCTTGTGACATCATCATAGAGAACTACATGAAATATGGCTGAAATAGAAGTCTATGGAAGTCACCTATGGAAGGATATAGCTCTTGGTAACCTCATTAGAAGCATAAGTGGTGCTTATGGGAAAAAGAAGAAAAAGGTCATCTAGCACAAAGCTCATCATACATCAGTCAAAAGGAAACATCTGCTGGATGAGGATACTCAATATACTCTATTGGAATCTTCATTAGAAGGTTCACCAATCAAAAGAAAGCAAGGGTTTCATCAAGAATTCCATCTTGAGGGAATTCATGTGATTATGGTAGGATGGCAAAGGAGGTGAAGCAGATCAATGGATTGAAATTATTTCAATCAAGGAAGCTATTGAATGAATTCTAAGATGAACTAAAGGAAAAATTAGGTATGTATGCTTGTATTCAATATTATAGAGTCATGTCAGATGGTTACAAGTAACACAAATAAATTCTCTATATGGAGAACATGATCAAAAGAAAGGATATCCTCCTTTGAAATGATGCAGGAAGGCATGGGTCACATATTGTATACATGAAATCAACATAATGTGCCCTCATATGAAATATGAGGTGGCTGACAAAAATTGGAGGAACTATGACTGGAAGTTCCTAGAAGGAAATGTGTGAAGAAAGAAAGGAAGAACATGAAATATGCAACTATGGAAAAGGAAATCAACTTCTGAAGACTGAGAGATTTTACTAGGATATCTCCATGAAAGATATGAAGACTTTGATAAAGTTTGGAAAAAGAAAGAGACCCTTGACAATATATATATATATATATATATATATATATATATTGGAGATGTATCAATGTGTATGTAGGATGTTGATGCAAACTAGAAGATGTCATGCTGAAATACCATCATGAAGGTAACTTTGATTTAATGTTCATTCCTTATTTTTGAATGATATTTGGATTGGCTTATGCAGGGATGTTAAGGGAAGAGCTATGTATATATTCCACCACTGGTATCCATGTAGTAGGATGAAATATCCTTAAGGAAACATGGCATGAAGGAAGGCCAGATATGAACTAATGGATCACTTTACGATGAAAGGAATAATGACATTACTGACTCATGGATGAAAGTGATGGATGGTATGTTTCCTATGAATAAGTCCCCAAACATGAATACTTCTAAATAAAGAAAATAAGTTGATGAAATCGTGAGGAGGAGTTCTTCAATTAGCCAACTGTCCCATCATCTCCACCTAAAGAGCTATTGTAGGTACCTAATTAAGAGGGAGGTTGGAAACAAGTTTGTAACGAGGTAGAAACTTGGAAACAAATTTATAAGCCAAGAGGGACCTTAGGTACATTCCTTCCATAGGAATGAGTACATTCATTCATTGGAATAGGTATATCCTCCCTAATTAAGAGGGAGAGTTAGACACATTATTCTTGTCTTCACTTGGGAATACATAATGGAGGATTGGGTAAACATATGGCATTCGATGATATTTGAGGATGAGTTACAACATCCAAGATAAGAATAGTCTTGGTGGAACATACTCTAAGAGAACCCGGGTGGGGTATGTTCCAAGAGAGACAATGATGAGGGTGTCTATACATCATTGGTCTTGCCAACATTGTTCTCTGATCTTGTGGAGATATAGAGATGTTAGTAAAGGCCTCGCTGTGTGACAATGTTGGTTGATATGTTGTTATACAGATGGGTTACCAATATGACTCTTCTTATGAGAATTCTTCATATTGAGAATGTCCAAGTACCTTATATGGATTATGAATACCTCCCTAGTTAAGAGGGAGTGTTGAAAAGTGTAACTAGGTTTAGTCTTCATAATGACATGTGTAATTATGATTTTATGTAATTGATGTAAAGAAGAAAAATAAAATTATTTTTTTAATACTTGAATCATGGGTTTCATGATCAAGAATTTTTATTTTTAGTTAAGGCTCCCATCGTGAGCCTTTAGGATGAGTCACCATGTCATAAAAGTCTATAGAATCAATGTCAAAGATAAAATACCCATTTCGGTATGTAATTTATTGTAAAAGAAAATATGTGAACCCTCCAAGACCATGTCACAAGGTCCCCTTCAAGTTGACCTTAAGATGTTTCTAGTAGGACACACCGTCCTAGGAAGCAGTTCAAGTTGGCTTAATTTGGATGAAATGACCACTATATATAGGCATCTCGACTTTCATTTGGAGACAAGAAATTTGATCAATAAATCTACAATAGGAAGAGGTGTGAAGATCATAAGGAGCAGTCTCATAATTAGCGAAGTGAAAGGAAAGAAGAGCAAGGAGGTTCAACACTATTTTTGGAAATTTCTCCTCAAATGTGTGGCAAAAAGTTAGGGTTTTTGTAGTAGGGTTATAACAGTCTCTAGAAAATCCATCAAGGAAGCCATCAAGTATCATTCTTGCTAGCTGAACCCGGAAGGAGGAATATCCAAGTCAAGCGAAGAAGAAAGGGTCTCCAAATGATCTCAAATCAAGTTCACACATGGGAATTGCAGAAGTATAGTTGGGCTGAGAATTGCAGGACTGTGGTATGAGGCCGAAAAGTCAGAGTAGCCGAAGTTAGTAGTACTAGTAGCTAGTTTGACAAAGTGTTGACTTAGGAAAGAAAGAGAAGCAGTGAAAGGGATCTTGTGACTCAGTCTTGGAGAGGTCAAATAGGTCTTGGTCTTGGTCTTGGTATTCATCAATTAAAGTCTCTGTAAGAAGAAGAATTCGTTTGGGCTTTGCACTCAAGTTGGAGAGGTTTTGGCCCTGGCTGATTGCCTATATTCTACGTCTCTTGTATCTTTATTGTTTATGCATTGGTAGCTATTTGATGAAGAAAAAAACTATAATATTTTAAGTAAAGAGAATATCCTAATCTAAAGAAGTAAAAATCATTCACAAGTAGTTATCATTAGAAGAGAAATCACCTAATTGCTTTTCCCTAGATTTCTCAACAAGGTAAATGTTCAATTCACTTAACGTTTACCAATAAGTGGAAATTATCCTCTCATAATTTGACCCGCATAGAGGGGGTTATGAATGAGGTCAACATTGAATTTTTTTCAGTTTGTGCTTGTATGCATTGAAATTTGATGTGGTTATAGTAGATGCATGCGTTGAGGGTATGGGATGGTTTCAAGACTCAAATACAACTCACACAAAGAATTAGACAATAAAACAAGAAAATTATAACATAAATTTTAAGGATATGAATTTATTTTTATTTTTTTAAGTCCTTATCATGGTACGTATTTAGCCCCGAGGGTTAGCATAATTGGTCAAGTACCTGCTATTAAATCACCCTAATTTTCTATTGAGAGGTCACGCATTGAATTCTATCCACACTCTTGAGGTTAGGTAAATGTTTAATTCACTTAACATTTACCGATAGGTGGAAATTATGCTTTCATTAATTGATCCCGCACGAAGGGGGTTGTGAATGGAGCCAATGTTGAATTTTTTTCAATTTGTGCTTGTATGCACTGAAATTTGACCTGATTATAGTAGATTCATGCATTGACAGTATAGGAGGGTTTCAAGACTCAATTATGACTCACACAAATAATTCAAAAATCAAACGACAATGTTATAGCATAAATGTTAAGGAGATGAAATTATTTATTATTTTTTAGTGTCCTTATCATGGTATGTATTTATCCCTGAGGGTTAGCTCAATTGGTCAAGCACCTGTCATTAAAGCACCTTAATTTTCTTTTGAGAGTTCATGAGTTGAATTCTCTCCACATTCTCGGGGTTAGGTAAATGTTCAATTCACTTAACATTTACTAATCAGTAAAAATTATGCTTTCATTAATTGACCCCACACAAAGGGGGTTGTGAATGGGGCCAACGTTGGAATTTTTCAGCTTGTGCTTGTATGCACTGAAACTTGACATGGTTATAGTAGATGCATGCATTGACTATATGGGAGGCGTTTGAGACTCAAATATGACTCACACAAAGGATTAGAAAATAAAACGATAAAATTATAACATAAATTTCAAGGAGATGAAATTATCTATTATTTTTATTGTTCTTATCATGGTATGTATTTAGCCCCGAGGGTTAGCTAAATTGGTCAAGTACTCGTCTTTAAATCACCTTAATTTTTAATTGAGATGTCACAAGTTGAATTCTCTCCATAATCTCAGGGTTAGGTAAATGTTCAATTCACTTAACATTTACCAATGAGTGGAAATTATGCTTTCATCAATTGACCCACACAAAGGGGTTTGTGAATGGGGCAAACATTGATTTTTTTTAGTTTATGCTTGTATGCATTGAAAGTTGACCTGATTATAGTACATTCATGCATTGACGGTTTGGGAGAATTTCAAGACTCAAATACCACTCAAATGAAGAATTCGAAAATAAAACGACAAAATTATAACATAAATGTCAAGGATATTATATTATTCATTATTTCTAAGTGTCATTATCATGATATGTATTTATCCCATAGGGTTAGCTCAGTTGGTTGAGTAAACATCGTTAAATCACCTTAATTTTCTATTGAGAGGTCACGGGTTGAATTATCTCCACACTCTCAGGGTTAGGTAAATATTCAATTCACTTAAAATTTACCAATTAGTAGAAATTGTGCTTTCATTATTTGACCCTGTATAGAGTGGTTTGTGAATGGGGCCAACTTTGAAATTTTTTCAGTTTATGCTTGTATGCACTGAAATTTGACATGGTTATAGTAGATGCACGCATTGATGGTACGTGAGGGTTTCAAGACTCAAATATGACTCACATGAAGAATTAGACAATCAAATGACAAAATTATAAGATAAATGTGAAAGAGATGAAATTATTTATTATTTTTTAGTGTCCTTATCATGGCATGTATTTAGAAACGAAATTTAGCTCAATTGGTTGAGTACCCACAGTTAAAGCACCTTAATTTTCTTTTGAGAGGTCATAGGTTGAATTATATCCATGTTCTCAGGGTTATGTAAATGTTCAATTCACTTAAAATTTACTAATAAGTGGAAATTATGCTTTCATTGATTGACCCCGCACAAAGGGGGTTGTGAATGTGACCAATGTTGAATTTTTTTTTATTTTTTTTTTCAGTTTGTGCTTGTATCAAATGAAATTTGACATGGGTATAGTAGATGCACATGTTGAAGGTATGGAAGGTTTTTGAGACTCAAATATGACTCACATGAGGGATTCAAGAATCAAATGGAAAAAATATAACATAAATGTCAAGGAGATGAAATTATTCATTATTTCTGAGTGTCCTTATCATGATATGTTTTTAGCCTTGAGGGATAGCTCAATTGGTTTAGTACCCATTACTCAAGCACCTTAATTTTCTATTAAGAGGTCACATATTGAATTCACTCCATGCTCTCGGGGCTAGGTAGATGTTCAATTCACTTAGCATTTACCATTTAGTGGAAATTATGGCTTCATTAATTGACCCCACACAGAGGGGGTTATGAATGGGGCCAACGTTGAAATTTTTTCAATTTGTGCTTCTATGCACTAAAATTGTATATGGTTATAGTAGATGCATGTGGTGGCATAATGGGATGGTTTTGAGACTCAAATACAACTCACATGAAGAATTTGACAATCAAATGACAAAATTATAACATAAATTTCAAGGAGATGAAATTATTTATTATTTTTTAGTGTTCTTATCATGGTATGTATTTAGCCCCGAGGGTTATCTCAATTGGTTAAGTACTCATCGTTAAAGCACCTTAATTTTCTATTGAGAGGTCACGGGTTGAATTTTCTCCACACTCTTAGGGTTAGGTAAATGTTTAATTCACTTAAAATTTACGAATCAATGGATATTATGCTTTCATGAATTGACCTCACATAAAGGGGGTTGTGAATGAGGCAAATGCGATTTGTTAATATTTTTTTAATATTTAATATTTAATATTTTTATTAAATTTTTAAATTTTATTTTTATTTTTATTTAAATTTAAATTTAAATTTTATTTTTTTAATTTTAATTTTAATTTTTTGTTTGTTTGTTTGTGCTTGCATGTGCTGAAATTTGACATGGTTATAGTAGATGCATGCGTTGATGGTATGGGAGGGTTTCAAGACTCAAATATGACTCACACGAAGAATTCGGCCTCTGTTACCTAACTAGAGCATCTCGATTTTTCATTCATTCCCAGCGTGTCATTCCTCAATTCGGTCCTTCCAGCAACGACCCAGATCTTTGCCTTTCCATTCAATCTCAATGAGCAATCTACTACCCTGTATTCCCAAGGTAGCACCAGCATGACAAAATGCCATAAACATGATTCCAACAGGTTCGACATCTGTGACAAATGTAAAGAGTGGATTTCCTTGACCAAAACAAATACCTTAGCGAAAACAAAAATGTAACAAAAGCATATTGGTTACCACACTGAATCATGCATAGTAACGCTTAAGGTACAACCCGTTACGAGGTTGTGCCAGTGGAATCCCGTCATAATCCATTAACTCATAGGCTCCTTTTGCTAACACTCGCTTAATGACAAAATTATAACATAAATGTCAAGGAGATGAAATTATTTATTATTTTTTAGTATCCTTATCATGGTATGTATTTAGCCCCGAGGGTTAGCTCAATTGGTCGAGTACCCATTGTTAAATCACCTTAATTTTCTATTGAGAGGTCATGGGTTCAATTCTCTCCATTATCTTAGGGTTAGGTAAATGTTCAATTCACTTAACATTTACCAATCAATGGAAATTATGCTTTCATTAATTGACCTCGCATAGAGGGGGTTGTGAATGGGGCCAATGTTGAAATTTTTTCAGTTTGTGCTTGTATGCACTGAAATTTGACATGGTTATAGTAGATGCATGTGTTGATGGTATGGGATGGTTTCGAGACTCAAATATGACTCACATGAATAATTCGACAATCAAATGAAAAAATTATAACATAAATTTCGAGGAGATGAAATTATTTATTATTTTTTGGTGTCCTTATCATGGTATGTGTTTAGTCCCCATGGTTAGCTCAATTGGTTGAGTACCCATTGTTAAAGAAACTTAATTTTCTATTGAGAGGTCACTTATTCATTTCTCTCCATGCTCTCAAGGTTAGGTAAATGTTCAATTCACTTAAAATTTACCAATCAATGGAAATTATGCTTTCATTAATTGACCTCGCACAAACGGGGTAGTGAATGGGGCTAACGTTGAAATTTTTTCAGTTTTTGCTTTTCTACACTAATGGTTATAGTAGATGCATGCGTTGATGGCATGGGAGGGTTTCAATACTCAAATATGACTCACACAAATAACTCAACAATCAAATGATAAAATTATAACATCAATGCCAAGGACATGAAACTATTTATTATTTTTAAGTGTCTTTATCATGGTATGTATTTAGCCCTAAGGGTTAGCTCAATTGGTCGAGTACTCGTCGTTAAAGCATCTTAATTTTCTATTGAGAGGTCACGAGTTGAATTCTCTCCACACTTTAAGAAAGATAGAAACTAGAAAAAAATCCAGTTTAGATGTTTTTCCTCAACTGTAGAACATGATACAATGATAAAGAAAGGAACCCCTTCTTCTTCTAGTGACCCAATATTTAACATAGCCTAAAATCCAACTAGGGTGTGGGGTTTGACTGTTTCAAACCTCATCATGATAAGGTTTTGTACCATCTATAATTTCCTTTAAATTCATCCAGTGGATAGACCATCATGTGTGAGTAACAAGGGCTAATGTGGTATCCACTCGTACCATGGTGGCCAACTAGGTAGATTAACTTGCAAGAGGTGTAACTTCTACATACGAGCTTCAATTGAGGTGATATTTAGAACATTGGAAAGGTATTTGTGTGTAGATCAATGTTGAGGGTGTGGGTTTAAGTTATGTACCATACAAGTCCAAAAAACATCATTTGATGCCTCAAAATGGATCCAGAAGGTTTTGAACCCCAATTTTCTAAATTGGGACCTACCATTAAAGTGAGCCATGTAAGCCACTTCTTTCAATTTTTCTACCTAGAAAGTACTAGGATATATGAAAAATTATATGATGATCCAATCTAGATCACTCAAGTCCCCCTTACCTTATCATGGATGTGCAACTTGTTAGACATGTCTAGTGCATAAGTGGGGTCCCTTACCACCTCTCTCTCTGCTTTTGGCCTTTGGTTATCAGTCATGTTAATCTTTTAGGTAACTTATTTTGGGTATTTCCTTACTTTAAGTGTCCAATTTGACGTGCAATCCCATTATTGGGTCCATAGTTACTTGGCACACTTTTTTGTAGGTACTGAAAAACCCATATTTTTTTATGTTTATTTTTTATGGGGTCAAATGATTCATACTTGTCTTAGTCTAAAAGTGCTAAGTGAACCATAGCCTTCCTATAAGTACCATACTTGTGTATTGATGCACATAAAATAGAGAGCTTGTATTTTGGGGAATTTATCATGGTATGGCCTCACATACTTGATGTTATGGTTAAATCACATAATTTTACCTTTTTATACAAATAATTCTCTCCAATGGTTACTTTAATTTTCACATATTCCTTGTGTTTGTTCCCTTACCTATTTTCCCCACTCCATTCCTCTTTGTAATTTCTCTCCTCAACTCTTTAAATCTTCTATATTTTAGAACCCATATTATAGTTACACTCAAATTGGTGTCAAACTTTGATCTATCTTCCTATCTCTTATTCCATGCTCTTTAATTGTAACTCGTTACCTATCTTCTCCAACACCTCTATAGGGATCTCTTACTATTAGGTTGGTCCTAACCTTGACCCCTGTTTCTTCACGCTAAGCTAGACTCATAGGTACACATACATATTATATATTATATAACCTATATTAACCTACGGGCATAGCCAAAATCATTGAACCCCTGCAAGAACCCTGCAGAAACCTTGGCTAGTGATTCAGGCTCGACCTTCACAATTGATTGTGAACCCCGAATATGAACCCTAACTATGAACCCTGAATTCTTATCAACCCCAACTGTGAACCTTGACTGTGAAAGAGAAGCTAGAGGAACGGGAATCCAAAGGAAGGAAAATCCAAAGGAAATCCAATGAAGTAGGAGGAGAATCCAGAGGAACGTTGGTGAAGTAGGACGAGAAGCCATGGAAAAAACCTTATTTTTTTTACCCTCCATGTGCATGGTGAAAACACTATTTTTTACCCTCTGTGTGCATGGTTAAAATCGTAATTGGTGTGTGAATATTCCACTTGGTTTGGCTTGTTCGATGAACAATATTTATGAAATCATGGAATTTGATTTAAATTTGGTTAGTTTCGCTTGGATTTAATCTCGACATATGATTAATTCTGGAAGGTTCCATACATATACATATATACATATACATATACATATATACATATACATATACATATATACATATACATATATATACATACATATATATACATATATATCCATATACATATATATACATATACATATATATACACACACACACACATATGTGTGTGTGTGTGTGTTTAAATTAAAACCTTAAGATACATGCACCCCTTCTACTTGTCATTACCTTCAACTTTACACACTACTCACTCATAGAGACGCATACTAGCTGCTACAATACACTCCCACGACTCGCAAGTTGACCCTTGGTAGTGAAGGCACAAATAGAACCGTTCGAGTCCCTGGATCTCGTTTTTCTAGTGTGGCTCATCGACTTCCACTAGTTCATAACTTCATCATTCAATGCTATAGAATATGTGTATAATTTATACATTGGATTAAAAAAAGGACAAAAAAAATCAAATTCCATGCCTTTATTAACCCTTTGTTCACAATTTTGGCATTTTTTTTACAAATACAAAGTTTTTGAATCTTTTCTAATGAGCGTCGCTGACAAATAGAATAAAAACCAATGCATCAATCTTTCCAAACTTTGTTTACTTCCCTCTCATTGATGTGTGAAAGATATCTTGATTTTTTGGTGTGTGGTTTGGGAGGATGTTTGACTTGAATAAATATTGTGATATTTTTGGTATGACTTAGTTTCACTTCCTTCATTTTCACCTTATGTAAATATTTTTTCATGGTTTAACACACATCTCCAATGTTAGCCTTTAACTCAAATAAATCAATCTTCACTAAAAATTTGAAGTTCCTAGTTCATCCATATTGGAAAGTTGGATGCCTATGCCAAAGAGTATTCAATCAGACAATATACAATAATTCATATCAATGTGTGCCACTAATATTGGTATCAAACTTAGTCCTCTTAAACAACATAATCAATGGAGTCTTTAAAATGTCATCCATTTAGTTAGTTGGCCACTCTAGCTACAGAGCTCTTGATTGAATTTAAGTATTTCACTTTTAATATCTGACTTCGTTGGAATCACCATTAATACCTCTACCAAATATATGTTTAGTTTAAGATTGAAGACAATGTCAGACACAAGCCACTTATAGAAAATAAATGTAAAATACTAATATGCATTCGTTATTATATGGAATTATTCTCTTAAACCATAAAATCGATGCAATTATGTTAAGGGTGTGTATGATTCCCCTTCCTATTGAGATTGAACTTGGATATGCAATAATATTTCAAATTTTTTCTTGATTAACATTAGCCATATCATATATCAACACTAGGGCACTAGATAATCTAACTTACATTAGGAGTGCAATTTTGTTAAACACCATTACAATCTCATTCTCTCCTCTTAGAAATTTAACAAAACCCAGCAGATCCATATCAAATAATAATCTAGCTTGAGGATACACCTTATACAATGGCATGAAATTAAATTGGAAACACTCTTAAACATCCCAGAATGATTAATGGAAGTGTTAAAGTACTAAGTAAAAGGATAAAGAAGGAAAGATGACAAAGAACATCAAATTTTACTTTTGAAATTGAATATTTCCATTTATGGATTCCAACAAAACATAAAATTAGAAAAAGGACCCAAAAAATCAAATTCAGGGCCTTACTAACCCTTTGTTTGCAACTTTGGTAATTTTTTTGAAAAATAAAGAATTTTCCAATCTTTGCTAATGAGCCTAGCAGACAAATAGAAGGCATACCGACATGTCAATCTTTCCAAACTTTGTTTACTTACCTCTCATTAATGTGTGAAATATATCTTGATTGTTTGGTGTGTGGTTTGAGAGGATGTTTGGCTTGAATACACATTGTGATATTTTTAGTATAACTTAGTTTCACTTCCTTCATTTTCAACTTATGTAAATCTTTTTTCATGGTTTTAATAGCACACATATTCAATGTGAGGCTTTAACACAAAGAAATAAATCTATAATTGATCTCATAATAACTCAAGAACTCTTGTCATAAGTGTTTCTTGATCATGAATGTATTGGTGAACATCTCATTTTGGTTGTAATCTAGTAAACTTTTTCCAAAAATATGTTTGCTAATGAAGAAATATTAGCTTTGTTTGTATATTGCAACATTTCAAAACCCATGGTCAGCGCTTGTGCATGGGCATTGGTCACATGGAGCACAAGGCTAGCCCAGTCAACTTGGAAAGTTTTGGATCATCGTCATCCTGCTTCTGATGGGATGAATATCATAACTCTGATCCAGGTTTTACCTGAAATATGTGCATGAATACCTATTTATGAGAAAACAATGTAACAATTCACCCTATGATCCTCGAGATCGGAGGGGCTAACATTATCATTCAACTAGGTATTTCCCTTTATATACAATGTAGTGAACCTTGCAAAAACTAAGTTCATGGTTATGTTGTCATAATTTAGACCTCTTTAAACAAGACCTGTATTAACTCCTTATCAGTATTAGTAAAACTTTGTTATGGCTTGGGCATAAGTGTGTAGCTGTTGTAATCTCCCTTACTGGTTAAATGGAAACTTCATTTTGATTCTTGGTCTATTTAATTCTATTAGCCTTTCTTCTTTGTGGTTTTTTATGAGATCTCATTGGTTTAGTTCATATTAGGGATTTATTTGTAACAAATTATATTTATACGGTGTTAATATTTGTTCGTTTTTGCTTGAGAAATCAATTTTAATGCAAGAAATTTTGTAATATTATCATACATATCTTGTGCTTCAATATCTTATGGTTTAGTATTGGCTAATTGTTTTAGATGTCAACAACTTTGGTGACTTGGATCGAATGGTACAAACCCTTACTAAAAAATGTGGTTGTTTGCAATATTATTCTTTAAGGCTCATCGTAGAAGGAGTAGGGCACTTTTCCCACCCTCTCTCTTCATGCCATATGTCATATATAATCCTTTGTTTCAAGATTCAATACTTCCTTTTCTAAACCTTTTCATAGATCACTTGCATAATTGATTGGCAACATATTGGAGGTAATGAATTGACCTAGTTTTCACATCAATCATTATCTCCCATTACTCCATAAGAACATACATGTGTATCACTCTTATTATTATAGTGTCATAGTTTATACCTCTGCAAACAACACTTGTATTAAATCCTTACCAGTATGAGTAAAAAATTGTTATGCTTGGGCATAAATGTGTAGCTGTTGTAATCTCTCCTGTTGGTTAATGGAAACTTCATTTTGATTGTTGACACATTTCATTCTAGCTTGATTCTTTGTGGTTTTTGATGAGATCTCATTGGTTTAGTTCATATTAGGTATTTATTTGTAACAAAATATATTTCTACAATGTTAATATTTGTTAGATTTTGCTTGAGTAATCAGTTTGAATGCTAGCAATTTTGTGGCATTAGCATACATATCTTGTGATTCCGTATTAGAATACATATCTTGTGGTTCAGTATCTTGTGGTTTAATATTGGATAATTGGTTTGGATGTCAAAAAATTTGGTGACTTGGATTGAATGGTATAAACCCTCACTGAAAAATGTGGTTGTTTGCAATGTTGTTCTTTAAGGATCATTGTAGAAGGAACAAGGCACTATGCCTATACTCTCTCTTCATTCTATATTTCATATATCTGTTGGCATTATGACTCATATTTGGCGCTATGTCACAGGTGTTGTCCTTGATGGCAACTCACTTAGATGACAGATCACAATTCAAGCTATCAGAATGAAGAAAAAGAGGTATACGTAGGTTTCCCATTGATCAAGCCGCGTATACACACGGGTTCACAAACCAAAAGGCGCGTATGCGTATACACGCACTTTCACGCAAGAAAAGGTGCGTACATGTTGAAAAACTTGGTTTTGGTCCGTGGTATTTGGTCCATGGTATTTTGACCCATGGTATTGGTCCAAGGTAGCTTGTCTGAAGTGTTGACCCCAGGTATTTGGTCCAAGGTATTGATTCTAAGTGGTTTTGGACCATGGTATTGAGTAAGGCCTAAGACTATAAAAGGAGGAGAAGATAATTAGGCAAAGACACTCAAGTGTTGAATATCTAATGAAGAATAAGATCTAGAATATAGGTCTTTGGGTTATGGTGCATAGCTGAATCTGAATCAAGGATGAACTTGAGCGCTTGATGAAGGATAAGTTCTATTGATGGGTCAAGATCTTAAGGCTGGAAGAAAAGTATCTTTGTGTGATTTTGATCTTTTATCTGAATAATTGGTGCATGTTGTAAATCTGATGACCTGGGTATAACTGATGTCTGAATAATTGTAAAGGTTAAATCATCTTTTACAAATCTGTACGCAGGTTCATTATAGCAAAGGTGTGTATACACGCTGGTTCGACATTTCAAAATAGCGTATATGCAGGTTCACCTTGGGAAGAATGTGTATGCATGTAGGTTCGGCACAATGAAGTAGTGTACACCTCATAAAATATGTTTTAGCTACTTCTGTTTGCTGTTGCAGTGTTCTGGGTTCTGGCTTGGGTTCTGGTTATTGTTACAGTATTCTGGTTACAACATTTAGAGAAGTGATTGTTTGATTCAGTTTTGGATGGTACAATTGAAAGGAGATTGGTTGATGCATATATATTTGATGTTTGATTAATGTTAGTGATGGATCCATTCTGAAAATTTATGAAACGTGGTCCTTGGAAGAAAAGAGAAGGTTGTAGCCTTCTGTAGGTCAGCACCTATGTACTAGTAAACACATCAGCTAGTACAAGAGTTAAGGGGGTTGAAGCTCCCTTCCAGGAGAAATTGGAGAATGAGAGAAGGTTGTAGCCTTCTGCAGGTAGAAGCCTACATACTGGTATAAGACTACACTAGTACAGAAATATTGTAAAAAGAAGTTTCTTATTAAAAGAAGATAGAGACGAATTGCAGCAGGTGGTTTTCACCCACATTGGGTTTCCACCTTATATCTTGTGTTCTTGTGTGTGATTTTCTGCTCTGTTTTTACTGTACCTGGTTACTGTTTATATGGTTCTGATGCACAGATTAAAGATCAACATCTGATGAATTAACTAAATTATAAGTCTGCAGGGTATACGCTAGTTTCCTTAACTATAGTTGCGTATATACGCAGGTTTCACTAACTGAAGTAGCGTATACAAATATGATTGTGAAATGAAATATTATTGACTTGCTAATATTGATTCAACCCCCCCCCCATCTCAATATTATTTCCAACAATATCTTCCTTTATTTCAAGATTCAATACTGTCATTTCTAAACATTTTCATAGAAACTTGTGCCATTGATTGGCACCATATTAGATGTCACGAATTAACCTAGTTTTCGCACCAGTAATTAGCACACATTACTCCATAAGCACACACCTATGCATTACTCTCATTCAAAAGGGTGCTTTATCCTTAACTTGAATGATTGAACTTTTACTTACTAATATATTTTATTGTTTCATGGAACTTTGAATCATTGTGTATGATCTATGGTTTAACGAGGAATTGGACTTCTTTTATAAGTTGTTGAAGTGTCAAGGACTTGAATGTTTGAAGCACTATTCCATTACAAAAGGTCCTTGAAAACAAAATAGGATTTATACAATGGTTTCTTGCACAAACAACCAAATCACATCGATACACAAGAACTCTTTGCATAAATCAACATACAATAAATTGTTGCATAGATGGTGAAACACATTAACACTTAGTAATTCATTTCATACACAATACGTTTCATATTGGTATGTTGAATGTACACTAAGCTACATATACAATGAAAATGAGTTATATCATTCCATAGTGATTTATGTTGACATGTACAATGTAGGAACACTTTGAATGCATATGGGTGACAATTAGTATTTGATTTTCTTGTTGGATTTTTTCCTCCTTTCACAGTTAGGCTATTGCACCTTCCACTAGTGGAACCCACAATTACTCTATTTTTTCTTACTTTCTCAACAATCAAGGTTATGGTTTTATTTCATTTATATTTGAACAAGTTTGTGTGCATAGGGATAGTTTGAGAGTGGTTTTGTTCACACTGCCATAGAGCCTTGTCTTCTTACAGAAACCAATCAATCACAATATAAAAACACCTAACCAATGTCAATAAATTCACATTAAGGTTGTCCAGAGAAAGGTTCTGAGTTGGAATGAGATTGTTGTTGAATGTGTAGGAAACTAGAGAACCATAGAAAAGACACCTTTTCATAGAGACAGTGCCTCTAAGTGCACAAATGTTTATTCCTCTTAACTATTCTCACTACTCACATATTCACCTACAATAATTACTTATTGCTTCTTTACTGGATCATCTCCTAGGTCTGATGCATTTATACAAGATTTGATTAGTCATGTAAGTAGTTTTATAGTACTAGTGGCAAGCTGAGTCTCAGAAATAAGTCCTCAAGGTCAAGCAAATTAAGGATGCTTGATAAAGACCTAATGATCCCTAAGCAAGGAGAATATGAAAATTGACTCAAACTAATCCCAATGTAAGGGGGAACACTAAGTCAAAGTGGAGAAAAGGAAGTGATGAATGATGATTTCCTCAAATAACTCTCTTCAAACCATAAAAGGAAATAGAATTGCAAAAATACCTAGGACTGAAACTAGAGTTTCAGACCTAGGGCTAGCCAAATATCACAAGCTAGCCAAGAAATATAAACCCATTTCAAGGGAAATTATTGGCTAGGGAAGGCTAAATTTAGGGTTGATTCGCTTGGGAAAAACGAGAACTCTATGCTAAGGTACAAGGATTCATATACATGTTGTCCCAACCATCATTTTCCTTGTGATAATTTTCTGTTTAGTTTGGGGAAACAATGAATTTTGAGATTTCTTCCTTTCTTACATCAACCTAAGATAAAGATAACCTTGACACATGCTACACTTGCTAGAATCAAGGGATAACCACCAAGGTGAGGAAGAGAGATCAACCTCCAAAATTTTGTAATGGTCATATTCAAGTAGATTAATGAGGGATTTAGAAACCATATTTTCTTCTTGGGAATCATCCTATCCATGAAATATATTATCCCAAGGCATATTTCTCCAAATCCACTTTAAAGCGTGTTTATTGAGAAGACAAATCCATTGATGAATCAGCTAAAACACCTATAGAATCATAAGAAGTATTTCTATCCTAACAAGGCATCAAGGGAGGATTCTTTATCGTCACATATAGGAATATACAAATCTCAAAACACAAAGTTTTATAACATCATTAAAATAGATGGAGATACTTTTATAGAAGTCATCTACCTACAACTGAAGAAGGATGACTTCTTCTCCACTTAACCATAGGATCAACTATGCCTAACTCTTTCTACATAAAATCCCCATTTCCATAACCAGTTATTGTCTTTAAGGATTAATTTATTTTTATTCAATTATTGAACTCTTTTTAATCAATTGTATTAGGATCTCTTCGTTACTAAATTTCTCATTTTCATAACAAATTAATAGATCCAAATCTTACCTTATTTTATAGATAATTCTTTCTACTTGATAGGTATTTGGATTCCTAGGACCAACATTTTCATTTTCCTAAGACAAACAATTACACATTCACATTTTGTACACTAAATCCCCAAGAAATGAATTATTGAGTACCAAAATCTAATTAAAAAGGGGGGGTCATATGTGCACATTGGCAAGTTACAAGCCATCAATCCACTAATTTCTTCTCTCATTCAATGGACTATAGGTACAACCAAACATGTACCTATCAGATATGTCTTCATTGAGCTAAGGAAGTTTAGGTAGAGTGGAGGAAATTAATACATATAGTATGTCTAACAAATAAAGATAATCAACTAGAGGTGAGAAGATCAAAATAAAATTCCATAGACACATGGAATTTTTTCTTGCTAAAGGGGTTCATGTTCTTATGATGCTAAGAGCATAAACAAAATTGAGGTTCCCTTAAGGTACAAACATCTAGTGAAACGATGGGTACCTAGGAAAATTCCTCAAGTAAACATTGATTTTTATGTCAACAAGAGGATATATCACATTGCTCCATCATCGATACATGGTTTGGGGATATTTTCAGTGGACAACATAAAGGTTTGTTATGACAGATTAACTAAATTGATAGATTATGTTGGACCCTGTTACAATTACAAATATTGGATGTAGTTGGTACAATATACATGAGGTATGCAGAGATATGAATTGGATGCAAATTATATACAACTAAGAGACAACAATAAAATAAAGAACCGGGGAATATTGAAAGGTTTATAAATAGTATACAACCCGAGACAACAAATAAGCAACCCAATTGCATATTTGAGGGACATGAAGGAAAGCATCTATTCATATGCACAATAAGATCAAAAGTTGTAGGAAAAGAGTTGTTGATCAATTACAACTTATATCAAATAGATACAAACATTGCTATTATGGGGGTGGTAAGTAACCTCTCATTAATGATTCTTATATTTTATGTTTATAGGTGGTCCAATGTGTCCTTATTATTATGTCCCTAGTAGTATTTGTAACTTGCTATAATGCATTCATATAAAAAATATGCTTATGAACTTGTTATAGTGTACTCATGTAAAAAATGCATAACACCATTGTCCCAGGTTGACAAGGGGAAGGAACCAACATTAGAGCAATCCACAAATCTTCTTGAGGAAGAGATTACAGATGAAGAAATATATTCCTCTACAAACCTAGTGCAAACACTAAAGAACATTCTTATAAGATCATAAAATGAGCTTGCTTCTTTAGTTTATATTCGACAGAAGACACAATCGACAAAGGAAAGAATTAAAACATTAACGCATAAGATTCGTAACTATGGCATAAACATGAAGATATTTAGTTATACCATTTATATATTTACAACTTTAATTTTTATACTATTACAAGACCTTTCTAAAAACACTCTTTATTTTTTACAGGAGTTTCTATATGAGTTTGATCCTAATTGTATGCGCCTTACAAAGGTCGATTTTGGTACTAACATCATACCTACACTGAAACACCATCATATTATTACCCATTTTAAATCTCTTCCCATGAGTGACATGTCAGTCACTCATACTGATACACCCCGTAGAGTTGATGTCAATAATACACCCCCTGAGCAGCACTGGCCAGAATGTCCATCAGATGCTAACAATGACATTGCAAATTTTGAGGGATGATTTCCTGGATCTACCTGTGCCACTAGCACGAGATCACTACTTGTTAATTTTTTGATAGATGATGAGCATATCCCTTTGAAAATAGAAAAGGTTGCATATATTTAAGAAATGTTTTAATTATTATGTACAATCTAATTGATCAAATTACTTTAAAAGTGACTTTGGTTTATTTAAAATGTGTTCAAGTGTTTTTGCATTATTAAAACCATTTTATGTGCTTAAGCATATAAAGTGTGAAGAAATTATGAAATTGCAAAAAACATGAAGAGAGAACAAAAAAAATAATAAGAGCACAACCAAATTGATAATGGAGTTCATTCACTACTTGGACTACTTTTCCGAGTCCTTTCTCCAATGGGGAGTGGCCTCTTTATTATGGTTCATATGTTAACAAATAAAATATTTGTTAAAATAAGTCTTCAATCTGCTACGAGAATCCTACAAATTGCAACTAAGGTAGTGGTGTTCACAAACCATTTTTCTCCCTTCTTATTGCCAAAAACGAGGCTCAAAACACCCTGTCTACAAATTGAACTCAAAAACAGAAACAAAAATCACCATTGGTTTCCATAAGAAATTATGAGACCTTAGAGTATAAAATATACCATACTTGACTCTGCAACCAATACCATGGAAACATATTTCTGTTTGGATTCTCTAACTCAAAAACAAATATCATATTCAATCTCCTCTCAAAATTTAGAGTATTTTGAGTTTAAACTCGATAGGATTTCAGAGAGGCTCTCAAGATTCTCTGTTTGTCACAAAATCCAAGAACGTACCCCTTTCAGATCCGTGTTGGAAATATTGAGAGGGGGGTGAACTAGTAATTATTTCAATTGTTATATTATGCTAGTTAATATTTTAATCACAAATTAAACTAGAACACAAGAAATGGAACAAAAATGATTTTATTGATGAATATAGTGAAGAATTAAATCCTCTAGAAACAAATTATAATATCTAACTTGTACAACAAAATATCTTACTCCTTCAAGTCCCCCACGTTGAACAAATCCAAGCACCAACTTGGTCAAATACGAGGACACCAATCTTCTCAACAAATTCAGGCTCCAATCCGGTCATTTACAAGGCTCCCATCTTGAACAAATATTCAATAAGGATCTAACCTTAAAAACTTCAAGGACCAAAGAAAAATCCTTTAAAACATCATCAACCATACTTCTACTACTTCTGCAATATGTCTCCAAAATAGGTCTACAAAATCCTCTCAATTATGATCCAAGAATGCTTAAAAAATGCTTTAATATGTCTTCTAAAGGTTGCCTTAACAAAGGTTTCAAGCCTACACAATAAGTCCTCTAAAATCTTCTCTAATGATGCCTTCAAGGTTTGCACAAAAAATACTCGAAAATATTGTTCCAATGATGGCTTCAAAATTGCACAAAAATATCTTCAAACTAGCTTCAACTATGCTCCAAGGAATACAAAAGAAGCTACTCAAAAAATTGAGTATAAGTATGCACATGAATCTTATTCAAATATCTTTCAACAAATTATCCAAAAGAAAACTTCAACAGTGGTTGTAAGTATTTTTCCAACCCAAGTTTGCTCTCAAAATAGGACTTAGGTCCTAGCTACAAGAAAACCACTATCCTATCCTTAATTTTTTCATAGTTCAAGTAATTTAGGAGGCAAAGAGTTACAGGGGGACAAAAATTACAGAGGTCTGAAATCTATCATACCTTAGGGGTGAATTTGTTTTCTCCACATGACTAAATTTCTAGCCTTAAACAAGGCGAGTTATATTCCAGAAAAGGGGTTTGAAAATCTCAGAGGATAGGGACTAATTTAGGTTTGAACCTTATATTCCAAGATGACCGAAATTTCAGCTCCTAGATGACCAAGAATTCTGCTCAAAAGACTAAATATCTACTTAGGAAAGTCTTCAACAAAGGTTAAGGTTTTATTCACAATGTAGCAAC
Source organism: Pinus tabuliformis (assembly GCA_031772625.1). Classification (NCBI taxonomy): domain Eukaryota; kingdom Viridiplantae; phylum Streptophyta; class Pinopsida; order Pinales; family Pinaceae; genus Pinus; species Pinus tabuliformis. Next base: position 593,101,634 of record CM062820.1, on the reverse strand, counting down.
GAATCCAACACAAAGAAAAAACTTCAAAAGAAAAGAAAAATACACTAAGAAAACTAGATCCAAAAATAAATTCTTCCTCTTGCTTGCCACCAAGTTCATGAGCTATGAACTTTACCTCAGGTCCAAAATCCTTCTTGTCTTACTTGGTGAGTTGGATAACTGAGATGGAGGATGGATAGATTATATTTATACTCATTTGACCATTTTTTGAATAGACGCGTCTCTTGGGGAGGCCAACTTATGTAGGTTGACTTGAAGAGAAACAAAAATCTGATTTCTAGCTTATAAATTTGGATTCTCTCCAACAATGAGGAGTTAAGAGACGCATAGATACTCATTGGAAATATCTTGAAGTCCTCTAAAATATTAAGTGATTGTATTATTTATCTAGTGCTACATTTGACACAACTAAAAGGAATTATTCCAATAATATCGCCCTTTGTTATTGATGGAAAAAACCTCCTCATTTTTTGCTCCCCTTGTCATCGTGTTGCTCCTCCTATCATCATACTTCTCCCCCTGTCATCATGCTAATATCCCTGTCATATTATCCACATTTAAAAGCAATAGAAAAGGGATGGCCTGATGGGATGTAAGAGATATGACCCACATATTTTGATGAATATTTTCAAATGCTTCTCGAGATAGAGGTTTTGTGAAGATATCTGCAATTTCTTCCTTTGCATTGACATACTCCAGTTTGATGTTCTACTCTGCAACTTGTTCTCGGAGGAAATGAGACTTGATTGGGATATATTTTGTATTTGAATGCATGTATGGATTCTTTTAGAGGATGATTACAATGGTATTTGCATAGTAGATGGTGATAGGTTGATTTGTTTCTATGTTGATATCCTTCAAGGCTTCCTTCATCCATAACATTTGTGTACAACAATCTATTGCTGCTATGTATTTGAATTCAACTGTAGAGAGAGATATAGATGATTGTTTTTTACTAATCCAAGACATGAGACAATATCCTATGAAGAATTCATTCCCACTGGTATTCTTTCGATCATCATGCTTCCTACCCAATTTGCATCAGTATACACTATCAAGGTAAGATTTGTGCTCTTAGGGTACCATAATCCAAAGTCAAGAGTGCATTTCAGGTATCTAAATATTCTCTTTAAAACTAGCATATGAGATTCCTTAGGGGATGATTGGAATCTTGTCATCATTCCAACTTTGTGCATGATGTTTGGTTGTGAACTTGTCAAATATAAAATACCTCCAATCATTGATCTATAAATAGTAGCATCCACCATAGGATATTCGTCTTCCTTACTTAGCTTGCAACTTGTAATCATAGATGTGCTCACAATAGGACATTCTTCCATCCAAAGTAACTTAAGCATATCCATGAGATATTTTTCTTGTGATATGACTTTGGTTTGAGTGACTTGAAGTCCAAGAAATTAAGACAAATTTAAAATTCTTTTGAGATGCCTTGGGAAGATTTGTGACTCATTTCATCATTGTTTCTTCCCAAAATCAGATCATCCACGTATAGTAGTGTGATTAACAAATTATCTTTTTCCATATTCATGTAAATATTGCTTCTTGCAACTCCTTTCTTAAATCCTTGTTGTTGTTCAAATAGTGATCAAGACTAGTGTACCAGGCTCTTGGAGCTTGCTTTAGTCCATACAAGGCCTTCTTCAATTTGCATACAAAGTATTTATTTTAGAAAATTCAAACCCTTCTAGTTGTTCCATGTATACGTCTTCTTTTAGATCTCCATTTAGAATGGTTTATTTCACATCCATTTAGTAGAATTTGAAGACTTATGAAAAAGTAAATGCCAAAAAAATCCGTATAGCCTCAATTCTAGAAATAGGAGCAAAAGTATCTTCAAAGTCAATTCCTTCTGTTAGCACTCTATAAATTCCTTTAGGCTAATAAAGGATTACAAAGGTAACCACATACCACTTTTAGGATAGAATCTATCCCTTCTAGTCTTGGAGAGGCCTCTGTCACTATGGTTTTCTCAGTCAATTAGATGCTTGAATGATTTCTGATATTAGGCTTGCTGTGAGGATCATTAAGGTGATTTTTTTTTTTTTAAAGTTGTGGCTACAAGGTGAAAGAGAGATCCATTAGGCATGGAGTCAAAATAATGTTCAGTAACTAATCACAATCAACAATGCACTTTGAACGAGGGTGAGATAGGCAGACTCTTGGATCTACAAAATTTACTGTAGTGTGGCTGGGATGAAATGAGAGTAAATATCCATTAAATATAAAGCATGTATAGATGAATTCTATATCTAACTTCAAAAGAAAAACATTGAAATTGTTTAACAAGCCTGAGCAGAGTACCAATGTAAATTCTACAACATAATTTTCTTTCAAACAATTAAGAAGCAAAGTACATGTGAAAACTAGAAGAGAAGACAAATAACAAAGAGAGGCACATCACCATTATGTCTAACACAAGAATCTTGGAACAAAACTGTCTCTGTATTGATGTATTGATCATTGTTTAAAAACTTTCTCCACTGTTTACAAAGTTTTCAAAAGATACACTCTATTCACTCCTGAATCCAACCCTTTCTACATTCAGATTCATGAATTATATACAATATTATCTTCCTAAGTCAAAGGGGGTCGAAATACTTCTATTCCCAAAATAGATAAAAATAATTACATCAAAATAGAAATGATGACAAACTACTTCCCTAAAAAACAAAAAACTATTTTGACTCATTGTTTACATGGGATTTGTTGATCAAAATGTATTAAATCACTCCCAAAATATGGTTAATGAATATATAAATTGGTAAGAACAAATGTCATAGTCATAAAAACTGTCTGTAGAAGTTTTGGAATCGAATTCATTGGTCAAAAGGTTGATTTTCTAAAAACGTAGTAAATATTTTGTGAATCTCTAGTTTCATAGCAACTTGCACAACAATCCAAGTTATGCATACCTCTGGTCCATCTCTGAAAGGATGAAGCTAATGGGTTGTCTTGAAATTTCCCTGAGAAGTTTATGAACTAATGAAACAACTTCAAAATTGAAAACATGCCTCCGAACCACTATCTCCCTTTTGTTATCAAATTTGCAACAAACTTGTGCAGCACCTCCCCTGTGACTGATATTTTTTTAATATCTCCTAAACGATGAATCATATTGAGTTGATTTTTTTTCAGCAGGTTAATATCATCATAATTCTTCTCCAAAAACAATTAGAGTCAAATTCGAGTCACATATTCCGAGAAAATCCAAAAATGGTTGTAGATGATGGTGGTTAGTTTCTCAAGAACCATGAAGCATTTTTGACATGAAATTAAGTGAGCATATTTATCTTATCCCCATGCAGCTCCTATAAAAATTTCATGGAAAATGAGTACAAGGTTTAAGAGATATGGTGAAAATATGTTTGCACAGTGCACTTGCACAATGAGTTGTCTTTGCATGGCTTTAATCACATGCTTGAACTTTGGCTGAGAAAAAATGGATGATTGATGATGTTTCCACCCTTGTAAACCTATTTTAAGTTCTGACACACAAAAATAATCCCAAAAATTCAATTTTGAATTAAACCCTAATGCTTCTGACAGGTGCACAACAACTCATTGGTTACCATGCTTTTGACCATCTTTTGGACTTCTGAACATGTTGGGCAGGTGGAAGACAACCCATACAACATTGGAAACTTGTTTAAAAACCTTTGCTTAAGCTGAAAACCTCCATCTTTGAAAATTACCCCTCACAGCAGAAATGCAACAAACTCTAACTTTTGTAACAACTTCAATGGAAAATACAAATGTTCCTCTTCTCGTCCTCGAAAGTGTTTAAGAGCAGATGATAGTTTCCAATGGATGAAATTAAATTGAAATATAGATATATGTGAAATATAGATAAGTGGTGTTTTTTCATCATGACATGATTGACCATAACTAATCCCTATAAATAACATGACTCAACATAAAAAACTCATGATTACCAAATATTTCATGACATGACCAATTACCCCTTATGATTATCCCTTTTATGATGATCTCTCATTACGCTAAACTTTTCCTTGATCAAATAGGCCTCTTTCAATATTAGAACCTTTTCACGAGATTTAATCCTAAACCTTATTCAAAAAAGACCCTTTTAAGCCATAATACTCATGAAATCAAGACTGACATTTACAAATTGACATCAAGTGCATAGAAATACTAAAATGACTAAGATCCCTATAATATATGACCCTAACACCTTCAATTTGAGTGTATCCCTTGCATACCAATCTTGCCTTATTTATAATGATTTTTACATCTTCATTCATTTTCTTTATACACCCACTTGGTTCCTATGAAATTCTTATCCTTTTTATGTGGTACTAGCTCCCGTGTTCCATTCTTTTCAATTTGGTTCATCTATTCTTCCACTACCTTTATCTAAAGAGGATCCTTTCTTAGTTGAACAAAATTTTCTAGTTCTATTGTGGAGAGAAAAGCAACATCATTCCTTTTTGGCGTGTTTTTCATCTTTCTTCGAGTTTGTATTCCTCCATTCACATATCCAATGATCTAGTCTTCTTGATGATGTTTTTGCACAAACTTTACTTTTGACAATGTTTGAGATGGTTCCTCCTTTTGATTTCTAGCTTCTCTTCCTTTGCACTAGTTTCCTCTGAATCTACAAAGATAGGGCGTTCTTCATTAGTTTGAACAACTTCCTTTTTTAGAAGAGATTCATCTATATTTACCTCAATTCTTTCAACTATATTTTGCAATTGATTGTTGTAGCATTTGTAGGACTTTATTCTTAATGAGTATCTAAGGAAAATGCCTTCATTAACATGTGAATCAAGTTTTCCTAGTGAATCATCATTAATCTTCATAAATAATTTGCTTCAAAATATTTTGAAGTGTTTTACAGGGGAAAACCTTCATTTCCATAGTTGATATGGAGTTTTATCATTGTTTACTTGGAGTTATGATCTATTCATGATGTAAACTCTTGCTCCAATTGGTTCCCTCCAAAATTTTGCATGCAAATCAACTTCCAACAACATTGTTCTTGCATTTTCTTGTACATATATGTTCTTTCTTTCCACTACTCCATTTTGTTGTGGAGTCCTAGCAACAAAGAGTTCCCTTTTGATTCCATATTTTTCACAGAGTTCATTGAATTCTCCTGAGGTAAATTCCCCACCTCTATCTGTTCTTAAGCATTTGATCTTCAACTCACTTTCATTTTCAACCGTTGCTTTGAAAGTTTTAAAACAATCTAGCGCTTCTGACTTATATCTTATGAAAAATACCCACATCATTATAGTATAATCATCTATGAATAAAACAAAGTACCTTTCTCCTTGTAGAGTTGGAGTTTTGGTTGGATCACACAGATATGCATGAATGAGTTCTAGGGGATTTGATGTCGAACATAGGCTTTGATTTGAATCTGGTTTTGGTTTGCTTTCCATGTCGGACATGGTGCACAAATAACGTTATTTGGATTTTAAGTTTTTGGTATATTTTTTATTTCTTTGAGTTTTGCTAATGTTCACCAAGTTATCAAAGATTAGATGACCTCAACACTTGTGCCACAACCGACTTTCATATATTTGAATCATGTAACATCTTTCTTCCTGAATTTCACTGAGAATGTATACATTATATGTTATTATTACTCCTTTTTCTTCCAATTTTCCTGAAGATGATCTCCTTATCTCACAGTCGTTGGAATGGAAGATGAGATCATGTCTTTGATCGCATATTTAGCCAAAACTTAGAATATTATGCTTGATTCCTTCAACATATAGTGCATTTTGTGCTTTTACCTTGCCATGACGATGCTCATTGTGCCTTTACCAACAATTTTAGCAGATCCATTTTATTTAAAGGTCACAATTTGCATCCTTTTCTTTGCTTATTGATATGAACGTTTTTTGCTCACCTGTCATGTGCCTAGACAATCCACTATCTACAAACAATAGATTTTCCTTTTTCTAAGCACATAAAGCCAGGCCGGAGTTTTTAGAGTTACACTCTTTGATTTTATTTATCCAAACATTCTCTCTTTGTTCTAGAGGACAATTTTGTGATACATGGCTTAGATTATTGCATTTGTAACATTCAAGGCTATACATTTAAATAGGATCAAATGAGTTATAAGTCCTGATTTGGCCTTTCTTATTTGGTTCAACAATATTATTTTGATGATTAGCCCCATAAGCCTTGCATTTTTTTCATGATGACCAATTTTTTTACAAAAGAAACAATGAACAAGGAAAATAGTTTGATACTTGTTAGGATAAACTTTCCTTGATAAGATATTCCTTTTAGGAAGAGGATGATTCTCATTCCTTGGATTAACTTTGTTTCCTTCAAGGTTAGAATGATGAGATCCTTTAAGGACATCAACAAAACTTCTAGGCTTTTCTTCATGATGAACATTAGTTTCTTCCTTTGAATTGGAATATTTTCCTTTATATCCAAGTCCATATTTGTTATGTAGTGGCCTTTGAGAGTTGAGAATGACATCCAAGGTTTAGGAACTCTTCAAATTCTTGTTGGCTTTGTCCAACTCTCCTTTTAGAGATACAACTTTAGCTTCCAATTTTTTGCAAATTTCTTCCTTTTCCTTCAACTTGTTGCTCAACACTTCTTATATTATTTTAGTCTCTTCATTCTTGGCTTTTAGAAAATTGATCTCTTGAGGTAACTGTGATTTTAGCCAGCCCCCCCTTATGGTCCCATTTCAGCTAGTCCACTAGGGTTCCAATTGAGTGGATGAATTTTAATTCTTTTTTCTAAGTCTCTCATTTTCTTCTGTGGAAATAATAAGTAGTTCCTCCATATTACCTTCTACTTCTTTTTGAATTTATTCTTCTTTTGGACTATATGCTTGATCAGTGAAAGTAATGAGTAGTACTTCACTTCTTCCATCATATTCATCATCTTCATCAAAGTCATCATTGTCTTCTTTGGAGAAGATTTTTTTTTTTTAGCCTTTCTTCCTTTAGTTTTATCTTCATCATCACTATCATATTAAAAAATTACTTTGCTGCATAATTTCCCATTTTACCACATATAAAGTAAATGAGAGGTAACTTACATTTGATTTTAGTTCCATTATTCAACTTCTTGACAAATTGTGCCATTTCAATATTAGATTCATCACTGCTGCAATCACAATTCTTTCCATTCCTTGATGTTTTGGATGTCTTTAAAGTTGCTTCCCTATGAGTAGAATTCCCTGAACTCATCTCATGTATTGTGAGAAATTCATGAAGTTAATCCATCGATAGAGAGTCCAATTATTTTAGTTCTTCTATGGCACACACTTTAGCGTCAAATCAGCCTGGAAGAGATCTCAAAACTTTTTGAACAATTGTCTTTCCTTCAAAAACTTCACCCAACCCTTTGAGACAATTGACTACCTCATCTACTTGGACAAAATAATAAGTAATATCTTCTTCATCATCCATCATCAGACTTTCAAACTGCCTTTTGTAGGTTTGAATCTTTTCCTTTTTTACCCTTTCATCTCCTTCATAAATATGGATGAGCTTGAGCCACATCTCCTTAGCTATTTTAATGCCCATAACCTTGGTGAATTGTAAATATTAAAAACCACTTGCTACAAAATTCAAATCCTTTGAATTCACCACATATGATTTCTTCTTGTTCAAATATGTTGGAAGAGAATATGGGATCTTATATCCATTTGTAATAGATTGCGAAACTTCAAATCCAAGAGACATTAAGTAATACTCCATTGCGACCTTCCAGAAGGAAAAATTTGTTCCATCAAATTGGGGGACCTTAACATCCTTATTGACCATTATGATTCAAAACTCCTTCTTCTAGATGTTAGGATTATCGCGAAGAAGTTGGTTCTGATATTAATCGTTAGAAATACTGAGAAGGGGGTGAATAAATATTTCTTTCAATTGTTATATTATGCCAGTTAATATTTTAATCACAAATTAAACCAAAACACAATAAATAGAACACATATTATTTTATTGATGAATATGCAAGGAATAAAATCCTATAAAAAACAAATTACAAGATCCAACTTGTACAAAAAAATATCTTACTCCTTCAAGGCTCCAACCTTGAACAAATACAAGCACGACCTTGGTCAAATATGAGGACACGAATCCTCTAACAAAAATTAGGCTTTGTTCATGGTGCTAGACCTGCCAACATTAAGGATATCTCCCTGATATGAAGTCCCAACTAGACCTCTCACTGTTTGGAGTAGGAGTCCCAACAGTGGATGGTAATGTTATGCCTTGACTACGAAAATGCGTAGAGGGAAGTATGATAAATTTGGGTGAAAGCAAGTGTGTGAACCTGCGAAGAGTCAAGTGTGATGCATGAAGGTTCGAACACATGAAGGGAAAAGGAAGTGCACCCCTTGGAAGTCTATAATAGTACGTAGATTTAAAGGAACACATGAGAAAAATGACATCACAAGCTAAGATGCGGAATATTCCACAAGTTAAAGTGATGAGTTGATACAACAACACGCATTCAAAAAGATTCATACAAATGCAAATGACAAAGTTAATAAGTATAAGTGTAAGTTAAATAACATACATTGCAAATAAAACAAGAATAGTCCTACTATATTCACAACATATGCATGAAAGCATGATAGCTCTTATTTTATTATTATAAGTGAAAGTTCTATTCATACATACACCATTGAAAACCACTAGCCCCAATAGTGGAACATTACAGCCAAGAACACCTGCTCCTCCAAAGAAGTATACTCACTCTACACTATGGAGAAGCCAAGGCTCTTCAAAATACTCCCAAACCCTTTCTAATCCTAAGCCTAGCCAAAATCTTGGCTCCCAAAAACCCTTTACATGAGTTGTGAGGTTCTATTTATAACAAGAAGGGGTGACTCTTCAAATCCCCTTTGTGACCTTTGGACTACCCTCATGACTCTTCAACTTCTTTACAAAATGACACATTACATTACATGATGACTCTTCATATTCCAATATTGGCACTTGGAATTTCACTTACAACATAATTAAAAATAATAGTACATTTTACACTTGTACCCATATAAGACAAAATAGGGTAGAGAAAACTTGACAGCCTAACAAGACACAACACTATGATGCTTGAGTTTGTTTGAATTCTAGCTCAACAATGTCCACTTGCTACTTCTCAGTCACATATTGGTGTGACGCTTGATATTGTGTGATGATGGCCCCAAACTATGTAATGATGTCTAGTTGGAAACACACTCTAGCCTCCATGTCATTCGGGTACACTGTCTTGGAACCTGTGTCCAGTTCATTCTAAAGCGTGAGCAACATTGTTTTGACTTGGATAGAACCATCAATGAAATTTTTCATGTTTTTTCTGTTCGGTTCCAAGTCTTCCCTAGTGGCATTCTATCTCAGCTACTCCAAGTACTCTTCGATATCCTACTAGACATGGTTCTTGGATTTAGCTTTGGGGAAGGAACTGAATGATGGGATCTGGTGTGTTCTCACGAAGACATCCAAGCTACTAAACAATTGTACATATTAGGCTTGAATGTTGCCAATGAATGAGGTGAGATGCTTGTTGTCCTGAATTAACATTCGAAGCTTCGCTTTCTCCATCTATGTTTGTGGCTTCATTTTCTTCACTAAGTCAAGTGGTGCCCCTTTGTATCGCATTGTCCACTCTTTCACATAGGAAATGATAGCTTGTATGTTCTTTAGAGTTTTAATAAACTCTTTGCTCTGCTACTATAATTCATGCAAACAGACAACTGTTTTTTGTACAGTGACAAACCCCTAATAGAGATTCTGCATGGTTTCTCAAAGTGTTGATACTTGAGCAAGTATCGCTACTCTCATCTCCTCCAAGTAAACCTGTGCAGAAACTGCATTCTACACTAATGCGCAGAGTTGTTCTGCCTCTTGCCTAGAAACCTAGAAGCTCCATGATTCTTGACCATCAAATACTAGACATTTTATATTGTTGCTCCTGCATAGGCCAAGTGGGCTTTAGTAATGGAATTTGGATGCTTCCTGGTGTCCAACACTATCACCATTTCTCTAATAAATGCAGGTGATGCGTGATCATATGGAAATTTCTTTCTCTGTGATTTTACAATCCTCCTTTGGAACGCATCAAATGATATATTATACACATCCATTACTGGATCATCATAAAGGAGAACAACATCCCCTTTCTTGCTCGGGGCTGGCTCTACTGTAGGAGGTGGTGGAGACTAAGAGATGACATGTGGTGCTCTTGGAATCATATCAACATCTTCATTATGTGGCTCCTATTCCATATCCACTTTTGTCACTTCAATCAATTTCTTAATATCCTGAGCAAGCTCCCGATCCTGCATCTATTCACATTCCTCCCCAGCTGCTAGTTGTTCCTGTTCTTGCTCTTAAATCTATTGTTATACAACAAAATGACCTCCTCATCAACTCAGAGGTGAAAGACATGATGACTGAAGCAAAGACCACAATTGCAGGCCTTGATTCCACACTAACACTGGTTGCACACTGAGAACCTACTTTATAAAGCTTGTTACTAAGCCTAAGGGTGCGTTAGTGACCCTACTAACTCAAGTTGTTAGACCAGGGGAAGCATTAGTGAAACTAAGGGAAGTTCAGTGGGTCAAACCAATGAATTTTCTCACAAATATCTAGATATTTATCCCTAAATTTTCTCAAGAAAAGTAAGGAAATTCCCAAAAATCAAACTATTTGGGGAAATTCCAATCTGAAAAAGAAGGCAAATGGGAAAGAGTTGGAAAGCAGGGCAAGTTCATTTCTTTTTCCCTAATGAACTCTATGAGGAGCTTGGCAACCCTAACTTGATTGCAATATAAGAAGCAAGAGGGTAATTGTGAAAGGGGTCAGAGCATTTGAAAGGATAGCCTACTAAGCTATTGTGAACTGTCACATACTTGAAGAAGTGATCTAGAGGAGAGAGAGAGTGAGAGAGAGAGAGAGAGAAGCGGAAGGGGCAAAGGAAGATTAATACAACAGATGGTTGTAATCACTCTTCCGTTATTAATACAAAACTACAGTTGTGTTCCCTACTCCATGGTGTCAGTAACCTTGTTCATTAAGTTGTTCATTCGATACTTGCTTAGATGAGTAGTTTAATTGTATGCAAATAGATGTTCATTGTGCATTCATATATTAGTTTTCAAGATTGTGTGTTGTGATTGTGTTCGCCTTTCCTTTGTGTACGAATTGATTTGGAGCCGGCTTTGAGGGATTTCCTCTTGGTTGCATTGTGATCTCCAAACAAATCTAGAAGGAGACTTGAGGTAATCCTCTTTCCATACTTTGTTAATTAATATTTGATAGATGAACATGTGTTTAACTTGGTAGCTTCTACAGATAATATTACAGTCTGTCGAAGGTCCTGGGAAGGCCTTTGAGGGTAGTTTTCATTCTCCATAAACCATGCATTTTACCCCATAGCAGAATTGGTGACTCCGTTGTGGACTATACATCTAGTTCCCGGTTTACCCAGACTCTTCTCTGTTCTCTCTTCCTTCCAAGAGCTCCCTATTCTTCAACAATCCTTTTTCTAATCCAGCAAATATCTTGCTGCATCCTACTAGTATACACAGAGCTTTATAAAGCACTATGCCAGGGAGCGTTAGTGGGCCTACTAACTCTCTGTAGCCACTGTTACAGAGCATTAGTCTCACATTGCCTTGATTTTCAGTAGTATTTGTGGACCAAAAGGGATGGAAAATCTTCTCATGGGCTGAAATAAGATCTGTAACTATATTATGTTAGCAAAATTGGTGTCCTAGAAATTTATTTTTAGGAAAAAAGTTTTGGTTTTTCTCTCTTAAAAACATTTTTTCTGAAAGAAAGACTGACAATTTGTATTCATCCTTCTATTTAAAGAGTTGTGAGTTGCTTCATTTTGGTTTCAGGTAGTTGTTAGGAAATATTGGAAAAGAATATTTTGGTTATGAATGTGTTGAAAGACTATAGATGCACAGATGAAACTATGAATATGTGAAAAAAGGAATATGTAGAATACAGCTTGTATGCATCAAATTGAAAAAAAAATTCAAGAGCATTGTTTTTGCATGATTTATTGAGTCAATAGTCTCACCATATTTCATACGTCAACACCCCTACCAAAGACACTAATCAAGTACACATAAAATTTACATTAAAATCAATCAGTTACTATTTTGAACAAACCAACATTAGCTAGGCTAGCATCTTGTTATAAGCATGTGAGCGAACTGCCCAAGGTCGAAAACCAAACTAGTGTCGTTAACAAGCAAAAAATTCCTTCTGCACTCATACAACCGGGACCACTCCAGTAAAAGCGGAGCGAAATACGAGACAACATCGGACTGTAATTGAAGGTAGCCCGCCTTCTCTTACAAATCCTTTAGGCATTCTGTGTATTCGGGGTCCCTTCAGGGATTTCGGAACTAAGTCGAGGACTCAGGTATCCTGCCCACACAATGTGCTGTCTACGACTATGTCCCCCCCGGTGGTGTTTGTGATTTGAGGTATCTCTAGTGGCCAAAATTCTAGGGACTTACACAAGGTGATTGGGACGGGCTATCCTGGCACCTAACATGGACGATCTACTCTGTCTTCAGTTTTTGGGAGGGTGCTCATCTTCACGAGAGTACTTGGCCCCTCAATCTGAGGTTCGGGTGAAGCTCTAGAGTAACTGTAACCATACATTTGGCCATCCTTCTCTGTTATTCATTGAGATACTAGGTTTCATCTCCGGTGATCGGTGCTTATCAGACGAGGTAATTTCCCTCTATTTGCTGATTGATCCATTTAGTGTATTTTTTATATTTATTTAGGTACCTGAGTGCTATCATTTGAGACTTTAAAGAATATCACGATAAAATTTATTTGATAAAAATTAACGGTCATCGTGGCTACATCCGGCCCTTGTCATCACTCTAGACGATTGTTAGGACTTCCTCCACTCATTGTGGAAGATCCGCTGAGTTCCACTGAACCGGATTCCCCATCTTCAAGGGATTAGTCTCCTAGATCTCACATGGGATTTGTTTGGACAACTGATGATTCAAGTTTTCCGGAGGATTTCTTTACCGAGGGATTTCTTCCCCCCTTTAACCCTCCGATTACAAATCTGTTGGAACCTGTCTTGGCTCTTGTGGTACCTGTACTTCCTACTTCGGTAGTTGGAACATTTCCATCTATCCAGTCGACTACTAACGGGTTGTGGAACTTTAGGGGAACTTTTGGTCCTTCACCACTCCCCCAGTTGACAGTCATCACAACACTGGTAATGTGGAATCCCACTGTCCCATTTGTCATAGGTACAACCACTCACATGACACCCTCTATGAGTGGAACCCAGCAGATGTCAGGTTCCACCCCTATGGAGCCAAACTGCATACCTTCAACAAGCGCCACATATATTACTCCCTATAACACTCAATGCGACACTATGGGTGTGGTTCCCATTTACCAACAACATGGTCAACCGCCAATTTACAGTTCAAACCCCCAGATTCATATACCGGGGGGGTTCCCAATATGCACATGTCGGTAGGGAACGTAACAATTCCCACTCCGTTCTCAGGCATGCATGGTTAGTCGCTAATTGACATGAGCATTCCCTCTGTCAATCAAGGCCAAATGGTCAGTTTTGTGTCAGGCGGGAATCCACAAGGGGTTCCCAACCAATCCATGGGGGCACCCTACTCACATACTCAAATGAGTCAAGGGGGCACCGCTTATATTGGGGGCAATTTCATACCCCAGTATCAAAATCCTCATGGAAATCCACTCTACAACACCATACCTCAAAGCAACTGCTACACCACGCAACCCATGTATAATATGGGGAACCAAACGATGGGAGGAGCACAAAGCTCCTCAAGTCATCTGTCATCACCATGGTCCGAGTTGGGGGCACCTAACTCTCTACCTTTCTTGGCAACGTTGGATATACCTGACTTATACAAGTTGACAAACGACCCCATCTATCACAACTTACAATGGCTGCCGATCCCGCATAAAATACCAATGGACATCCCAAAGTTTGATGGAAAACAAGGGGAGGATTCGAGCACCCATATCACCACCTACCATCTCTGGTGTGTTTCAAACTCTATGGTGGATGATAGTGTCCGGTTACGTCTTTTTCCCCGCACCCTCACTGGAAACGCAGCGAAATGGTATATTGAGTTACCACGCATGTCAGTAAACACCTTTGACACTTTAGCGATGGAATTCCTAAAGCACTTCCAGTTACCTATCCGCTATGAGACTGGGACAGAGCTCCTCACTTCATTTCGTCAGGATATCGCCACCCACATCTCTGATCATATTCATGAATGGAGACGTAGGTGGAGGTTAGTAAAATCTCCCATCCTAAACTTTCTCTTAACGGACTGGTTCTGCAAGTCCTTACTCCCACAAATCGCTAGAGATGTCGCTCTAGGTGGTGCGGTCACAAAAGACCAATCCATATGTCATGCCCAGTACTTAGATCTAATATATTTACAGTTTGGCACTCTTTACGACATAATCCCCAATGCTCCTAGAAACCCCAATGCTTCTGCCACTCAGAACCCCAGAGTGCACGCCGACGGGATTGTCGGTGCAACCTCTGGGGCCACTGTAAAACAACTCAATGGTTCCATTTCCAAGCTAGCAGTGGACCCCTCTACCAATACGACTGCTCTTCCTGCCACTGCGATAAACTCTATGCAGTCTACACAAAAATCCGGTGGCAAGAACAAGAAGAATAAGAAAAATATCGCTCCTTCTGAAGAGCAGTCACCAAAGCAACCCAACCTAAAACAGAAGGCCGTTGCGCCTACTGACGAGGAAAAGGATAAACCCACCAGATATCCATGCAAACTTTGTGCTGAAGACCACACAACTTGGCATTGTCCGCGGCTTCAGGAATGCACAGAATACCTTGCCAAAAGGGATTCTGGTAAGGCCCCCGCTGTCCTTAGAAATCCTTTTCCCACTCAACAACAGCAAAATCTTATTGCAAACCAACCGCAACCCCCGCAAGGGGGCAACGATGGTTTGCAACATCCTTTGATTGGTGAAGGATCTTCTACCGTTTACACATTTGAAACAGTAGAACTCGCCACAAGAGCCAAATCATATGGAGCTCCTGTCACTCCTGCAGCAGAACCATCCTCAGGTCAAAACCCATGGCCGTCTAACGAATTTCATATCGAAAGGACAGTTGAGGACCTTCTAATTCAACCCCCAAAAGGGGCACTTTGATGCACAACGCACAATACATCTACACGTGCCACCCAACACTACAACATTGTAGAGGATTTGGCGCAAGTGCCATTGGCTATGTTAGCACTTGAAGTATTACAAACATTCCCAACGCAACGGAAAGCTTTGCTTTCGACTATTGGAGGTATTGACCCAATGGATTCCATGCTTGCTATTTTCGACTTGGACAAGTGTAAACCTCCCCTTTCTCGCCAGCTTGCATTCCAGGTGCATATCACTTTGAAAGGTAAAGGTATACACAGAACTGTCATCGACGAAGGTGCTTCTACTTGCGTCATGTCAGGTTCATGTTGGCTCACCCTAGGTTCCCTAACCCTGTCCCTCCCGTCAAACTCCCTGAAAGCTTTCGATGGCCACACCTTTATCCCAAAAGGATACCTAGCTAGTTTTCCCATCACTTTGTATGGGAAAACTGTAATGGTGGACATAAAATTCGTAGACAAGAAACTCGACTATAATCTCTTGCTGGGTCGCAGTTGGACATATGCCATGACGGCCATAGTATCTACTGTCTTTCGCATCATCCAATTCCCATTGGATGGAAAGGTAGTTATAGTAGATCAGTTGTCTTTCTACACCTCGGATTATTCACCATTACCAAGCAGATTTGTACCCCTAGTAGGTGGTGTGCCTAACACTTATGTCAGTATCAGTACTGGTCTATTGAAGGTTTCTTCCCTCATGGTTTGTTTCCCTCTTCAACTGCCCAAGGTTTCACAATCGGTCAACATGCTTTCATCTTTTCCTCATGAACAGATCGATCCATGGATCCTACCGGTTCCTTCAGACCTTGACATATTCGGAGAACAGATGTTGTTGCCACCAGCTGAATTGGCCTACCAAGCCATTCAATCCGCATCTGCATCTTCGGTCACATTGGTTACCGCCAACGGTACCACTGCCCCTTCCATAATCGTGCCTTCTTTCGATCTACTCGACCAAGTCCTACCTACGGATGAAGCTATTCAAGAAATCCTGAGTTTAGAAGAGCAACCTTGGGAGGATTGGTATCATCGTGTTTCGATATCTGAGTCGGACACAATGCCTCTTCAAATCCTGTCTCCTGACATACTAGAAATTGTTTCTTAACCCTACATGATGATCCAAACCTTGGATGTAGAAGGAAACATGGACAATATTTCAAAGAAATTACTCATCGATTTCTCTGTCAAGACAGGCATCGTGGAAAACATCCAGGTCGGAGCAGATTGCAATCCTGAGGAAATTGCAAGCTTCACCTACCTATTTAAGGAATTCCACAATGTATTCGCCTGGTCTTATGAGGAAATGTCTGGGATAGATCCTTCTATTGTCGAGCATGAGATCAAGCTTTACAATAATGTAAAACCCGTCCGTCAAAGACTTCGACCGGTCCATCCACACAAAACGGCAGCCATAAAAACCAAAGTGGAAAAATTGTTGCATGTTGGTTTTGTTTATCCTATTCCTTTAACGGAATGGGTTTCCAATCTGGTTCTTATAGATAAAAAACAAGGAACCATCCGCATATGTGTCGATTATTGAGACTTGAATGCCTCGTGTCCTAAGGATAATTATCTTACACCGTTCATCAACCAAATCATCGACGACTGCGCTGATTGTGAACCATTTTCATTTATGGATGGATTCTCAAGTTATAGCCAGATTGCTATAAAACCCAACGACCAACATAAAACTGCCTTTGTATGCCCCTGGGGTGTCTTTGCCTATAGAAAACTCCCATTCAATTTAAAGAATGTTGGATCTGTTAGTGTCAGTCTTTCCGGCCTTCCTCCAATGATCAAATATGCTCTTACAAAGTGATTTTAAGGTGTCCAGGTCAAATTTTATCATTTCAGTGAGTCTTCAAGTAAAATTTGGTCACTAGGCATTAGGTCTAGGGTTTGCTTTCACTCCTTTCAAAATTGTCCAAATGTCGGTATATGTCACTATTCAACTGAGTCTACCATCATTCAGAGGGTTGTCATCATCATGTCAGGTTCCAATGGGTCACTTTACACCTTGTTCATGCTTCAGTTGCGCTTAGGCAAGGTTCATTTCCCTCTCCTAGGGTTTTGAAGGCAATTTCTCTTGGATGGTCAAATCATCAGCAAAACTTGTATCTTGATGTTCATCCACCTTCCCCTATCCTTAATGTATCTTATTAAACATTTCCCATCACTGAGATCCCTCAAATTCCTCATTTTCGCACAAACCCTAGTTTCTTGCTACAAACCCTATTTTCTAGGTTGGGCCTGTGTTTTACCCTTTTGGACCCCTTCCACTCACTCAATTTCTGAGATTACACTTTCCCCTACTTCCTAACATCCCTCCCTACTTCCCAAAATTTCCTCAAGAATTTAGAAGCTCCCTATCCCCTTCATTTCACTTCATTACGACAAATATCTTGTTCCACACATTGGGGTAGGTTTCACTCAAATGATGTTTCTGAGCAAGAAAAGATGAATTTAGGAAAACTGAGAGAGGTTTTTGTCCAAAACAAGCCAAGGAAGAAAAAAGTCCTTCACTTTTTACACAGGTGTCATGGTTTTAGAGAAATGTCAAAAATACAATTGTCTTGGGAGAATTGATGCACCTCTAAAGTGACCTTGGGAAAATCAAGTTTTCTCCTAGCTTGGTCAGCCAAATGACTTTTTTGATGAGTAAAATGATAACTAGATACAAATATATTTCCAATGAGCTATCATGAGCTCAATTTGGAGTTGAGGAAGGCATTCAAAAGTTGACTGTAACAGCACTCTGCCTTTTGGCAGCCTCATTTGGCACATTTTGACCAGTCTTGGGAGATTTGATTTTTGATAGGGAAAATGAACTCCAAATTGAAAACTTCTAGTTGGGTTAGAAAGTATACTCAAATACCTTTCCAATGAGATATCTTTAACCCAATGTGGACACCGGGAAGGCCTCCAAAAGTCTCCTGCAAAAAGCATTACGTACAGGCTCTATATGTCGTGCCTCAAGCGCAGTGCATCGTGCCTTCTCCCTGTGCGCAACTCCACGTGGCGCACGCTTATGATAGGAGGTTCCAAACTCAAAAAAGTTTACATTTTTGGATTTTTCATGAAAAATAATGACTTTTGGTGCATGGCCAAGAAATTTGGGCAAGTTTTCAGTCCCTAGGAGGTCAAAAACACCCTAAAATGACCTCTCTGCCCCTAATTTCACACACAGGAAGCAGTCTTGGGAGATTGAGGTTTTGGAGGGTCAAATGGGCACCAAATTTATAAATTCTACTTGTTTTTGAAATTCGACAGGAAGGGCTTTCCAACAAGCACACTTGGGCTCAATTTGGACTTCAGGAAGTGCCTCAAACTCAGCCTCAAAATGGTGCGACACACAGAGAAATTGGCACGGCGCACAGAGAATTTTGGCTTGTTTTTCACTGTTCAGCTCAACAATTCGCCCAGTTTTAACCAGTTTTGCTTCTTGAAGTTATTATTGACTTTTCATGATGTAATTTGACAACCATGATGTAATATTGGCACATTTTTACTTGTTCTAGAAGATTCATTCACCAAAAGGTGAAATGTGAGTGAATGAATCAGTTTCCTAGCATATAGGGGTAAGTTGTTTGACTACCTAGTTTTCAGTTCCTTTTTTAGAATTGGTTCAAACTACTCCTAGAATGATGAGCTCGACACCTAGAGGCAAGGGAATAGGTTGGCTTGTCTATATTATGTAATTTCTAGGTCATTTTCATGGTTGGACTCTTGGGAAAAGCTTGGCACTCTATTGTACATTCACTTCTGCATTTTTGACTAAGGAAAGACCAGGGTTTTGCAGCATTGTTTGGGATCCATGTGGCTTTACGTTTTGATGGTGTGCTTCTCTAAGTAATTTTAAGTTTATCTAGTGTTATGTGTATCATTTTCATGCTTCTTCTTCTGAATTTGAAACAAATGAGTGATTAAGGTGGAATCCATTAACTGTTATGCTCTGCCTTTGAATTTGTTTAAATTTTCATGTTTTCTTCAGTTTAAGGAGAATTCTTGAGACTCTCTTGCTCTCCTTAGCTCCTCACCTATCTAATCTATCCATCTCACTTGCTTTAAAGCATCAAAACAATTTCCTTCCTTGCCCCAATCAGACCTCTGCAGAAACTGTGCCTCATCCCCGAGCCCAAATTTGCCTTTCCCATTTTTTCAACAAAACCCTAAAAAACTCAAATCAAATCCTTTGCACTTAATACCTAGCCTAAGATCAGTTGCTAAATCAGTCATCTCTAGCCCATTGAGTATCTTTCGCTGAGATTGACCTGGAGAGAGCCCTCTCCTGTCCTCGTAGGGCTAGCTACGAGGCTGAGTGTGGTTTGATGTGGACCTAGAACCTTGTCTTTTCAGCCTGAGGCAAATATAGGCTCTAACAGGAGTGAATTTTCAAAGAGCCATGGATTACGCATTTCATGATATCAGGCATATTGTTCAAGCTTACTTGGATGACCTTCTAGCCCATTCCAAGTTACGAACGCAGCACCTCAACCATTTAAGAGCAATCTTTCTAAGGTGTCGGTTTTACAACATCCGCCTAAATCCGCATAAATGTGTTTTCTTCGTCGAATCTGGATGCTTACTTGGATTCATTGTCTCCAAGTACGGGATTAGGGTTGATCCCGATAAGGTAAAAGCAATTGTTCAATTGCCAGAACCACAATCTGTTCTTCAGCTCCAATGTTTGCAAGGGAAAGCAAACTTTTTACGACGATTCATCGTAAATTATGCCGAATTGACGAAAGGCTTCATGTGCCTACTTAAGAAAGGAGTGCCATATCTGTGGGATGAGCAAGCTCAATGATCATTTGATGCCTTGAAAAAGGCACTTATATCAGCCCCACTCCTCAGTGCTCCTGACTATAGCCGCGACTTTCTTCTTTACCTGGTAGCCTCGCCATCCTCCCTTGGAATGGTCTTGGTTCAAACGCATGATGACTGGAGTGAACATGTGATCTATTATTTGTCCAAAGGCCTGGCTAGGCCCGAGCTCAGATATTCGCATGTGGAGAAGCTGTCATTGGCAGTCGTCTTTGCTGTCAACCGATTCCGACACTACATCATGCTGCGATAGACTACTATCATTGCCTTGGAGAATCCCATGAGACATATTTTGTCTTGTCAAGTAATTGGAGGAAAATATTCAAAATGGATTGTCATCCTCCAACAATTTGATCTGGTTTTCACAGCTGCCAAGGCAAAGAACTCCTTAGTCTTCGCCAAACTCTTGTCGGACCTTCCCATCGTCGATCCGAATGAGATAGCCCACGATCCTCTCCCAGATGAAGCTATCTATCTTATCGACACCACTGATCCTTGGTATGGGGACATTCTTGTCTACCTCCAAGCACAACGGTTCTGCCCCGAACTCACGACAGGCAACCGTCGTCGCATCCATCACCAAGCATGACACTATCTAGTGATTAACGATACGTTATATCATCGCGGTGTGGATACAGTTCTTCGGCGTTGCCTCACTCATGAAGAGGCGGAGCATGTTTTAAATGACTTCCATGCTAGGGCATGTGGCGGTCATTTTTCTGGCATATCTACTACACAAAAAATCTTGCGCGCAGGCTATTACTCCCCGAACTTGTTCAAAGATTGTGTCAAGGCCATCCGGAAATGTCATCCTTGTCAAGTATTCACAAAGAAAATGTGCGCCCCTCTGACCCTTCTACACCTAGTGGTCTCTGTTGGCCCTTTTGCCAAATGGGGGATAGACTTCATCACTTGTAATCCTGTTTCCTCTACTGGACACAACTATATCATAGTAATTGTGGATTATTTTACAAAATGGGCCGAAGACCTTCCTACCTACAGCGTTGATGGAGAAACTGTGGCGCTATTCCTGTTCAATCAGGTTATCTGTCGTTTTGGTATACCCAGCACAATTGTTACTGACCATGGATCTCACTTCCAAAACCATATGATGTCTGATTTAACGTCACTGCTTGGTTTCCATTAGGATCAATCATCCTCCTACTACCCCCAAGCTAATGGTCAAGTAGAGGCCATAAATGGCGTCTTGAAAACCATGATCCGAAGGTTGGTAGGAAACCATAAAACCAATTGGCACTGAATGTTATATTCGGTGTTATGGGCATACCAAACTTCAGTAAAGACTTCCACAGGCTTTACACCTTTTCAACTGGTGTACGGCGTAGAAGTAGTTCTACCCATTGAGTGTCAGATCCCTTCCCTGAAGCTAGTCATTGAACTCCTACCCGGCTTACTATACCTCGCTCAGATGGATGAAACCCGTCGAGATGCCAAACTAGCACTCGAAGCTCACAAGTGCCGGGTCAAATCCCAATACGACAAAAAAGTTAAGCTTCGTTCTTACCAAGAGGGTGACCTTGTGTTGCTCTATGATCAAAAACACAATCTCTTGGGGGCAGGCACACTCCAACTGTTATGGCTAGGTCCCTATATCGTCAAGAAAGTCCTCTCAAAAGGGGCATACGAATTGCAGGACTGGGAAGGAGTCTCGCTCAAGGAGCCCAGAAATGGGCTCTACCTAAAGAAGTATTATGCCTAGTATTGCACTAGGCATATGCTATGTAATTTTATGCAATTCTCAATAGAGCACTTTTTGAGATATTTTATTGCTCTTTAAAAAATATAAACATCTCCAAGTTTTCATCGTTGAGCTCGTTAAATCTATGCGATGATGGTTAGAGCACTTTTTGTGATATTTTATTGCTCTTTAAAAAATAAGAAACATCTCCAAGTTTTCATCATTGTGCTCGTTAAAAACTACACAATGATGCTCTGAGCAACTCTTTTTTGATCTTTTTCTAGCTCATTAAACTGAAAAAGACAAAGGGATCATTCTTTTTAGGTGCTTTTTTCTCGCTCTTTAAACTGAAAAAATCCCAAGCTTTGGCTTTAGGCTTGTAAAACTTTATAAAATGACCCGAGCGTTCTTTTAGGTACTTTTCTCGCTCGTTAAACTAAAAATTTCCAAGTTTTTGTTATCAAGCTCGTTAAAAATATACGGCAGAAGCAAGAGAACTTTCTTCTTCGGAATGTTTCTCAATGTTAAATCGAAAAATCCCTAAGTGTTTCCCCTCCTTCGAGCTCTTAAAACTATGAAGAAGGGATGAGCCCTTCTTTTCCCTCTTTTTGTCACTCACTAAACTGAAAAAGATACCCTGATTTTTCTTCATCTAACTCATTAAAAATTTTGATGAAGGTATTGAGTTTGTCGTCGCGTGACTCATTAAAAATTCATGACGAAAAATGAGTTTAGTCCGTCACCTCGTACTCATAACAAAATGAGGTCGACATCTATTGAAAATAGGTTTCTCTTTATCCGGGTTCAATAGATTAATTAACGGAAAAGTAACCGATCCAGGTATACTATTAACCTTTTGTCGCACCCGGTTAACAACTATGACAAAGGGACCACCATGGAGTCTCTCTTTACGATCTTTTCAGACTCTCTAAATATGAAAAGACCACTAAGTTGTCTAGTCTGGACTCTTTAAATTACACAGACAAGATATAGAGTCATTCTTTTTATGATACTTTTCAGACTCTTAAAACATGAAAAAATCAACGAGTTTTCCTGTCTGGACTCATTAAACCAATTAGATAGGGCACAGAGTCGCTCTTTTTGTGGTCCTTTTCAGACTCTTTTAAAATGAAAATATCGATGAGTTTACCCATCTGGACTAATAAAACTAATCAGACGGGGAAAGTGGAAAATACAACTGTATTCCATATTATAAAGCATGGTTTGGCAGCAGTCGTTCCCTTGAACATGGCACTCCCTCAGATAAACCTCCTTTTGATGGCCTCTCAATATGAACCCTACCATCCTATGAGTTTTAGCCTATATACCCTAATGTAATTGCTTCTCTGTATCCTAACACTTTGTAGTGTTCATGAGTCTAGCGCTGTCTACTTAAAACCATTGTCATGCCTTCTATTGTTCAAGGGTTACCCATTTGTTTCCTCCATCAACCGATCAAACATGTCCTTTCATCATGCCCTCTGTTGTTTAGACCCAAATGCTCAAAAGAATCCTCAAAAAACAAAATCATTCGTGTCCTGTTTCGTGTCGATTGATGTAGGACACATTATTGCCTACCTTTCGTCAGGTTTCTTCCTATTGACTTCAACACTCTATCTAGGAAGATAACCCAGAAACACATTCAATACCTTGGTACTTGTAGACATTAGTGGCAGGTTGCCTTGTGCTTGGTCAGGGGTTCTCATTATTGGCTCCTGATTAAGTGATTCTACGGGTGTTCGACGACAAAGACATCTTTCACACTCACTAGTTTGTACTGTGCATCTTGGAGACCATCACCATTATCGGTAGCCTTCCTCATGTCTATTAATGGTCTCCATTATTGGTCGGTAATCATATGATTTCGTGCATGTTCGACGTCAATGCATATATTCGCATGTATCGATCTATGTTGTTCGGTGAAGCAAAAATCAAGACCTTGGGTAGAGGCTTGCATCATTCAGCCTTGTTTCCTCTCCCAAGTTGCAAATATTGTTTTTTGGAGATCGTTGTTTCAGGATGATTCTATTATCACACTGGATCCACATTGTGCATATCGGCGGTCGGTATCATCATATCTCTTTGGAGAAAATTACTCTGACATAGCTACTAAGCATGGGAATGCTTGAATCAGGACATGATTTTAGCAGTTTTATATATATATGTGTTGTATCAGGTTTCCCTTGTCGCCTGAAGCTTCTCTCTCTATACATTTTGACAAGAAAAATTACAGTTTCAGTAAAGTATTTCGGCCATCGTCTCTACCTCTGATCTCATACTTTAGGGGGCATCTGTTATACAACAAAATGACCTCCTCATCAACTCAGAGGTGAAAGACATGATGACTGAAGCAAAGACCACAATTGTAGGCCTTGATTCCACACTAACGCTAGTTGCACACTGAGAACCTACTTTATAAAGCTTGTTACCAAGCCTAAGGGTGCATTAGTGACCCTACTAACTCAAGTTGTTAGACCAGGGGCAGCGTTAGTGAAACTAAGGGAAGTTCAGTGGGTCAAACCAATGAATTTGCTCACAAATATCTAGATATTTATCCCTAAATTTGCTCAAGAAAAGCAAGGAAATTCCCAAAAATCAAACTATTTGGGGAAATTCCAATCTGAAAAAGAAGGCAAATGGGAAAGAGCTGGAAAGCAGGGCAAGTTCATTGCTTTTGCCCTAGTGAACTCTATGAGGAGCTTGGCAACCCTAACTCGATTTCTATATAAGCAGTGAGAGGGTCATTGTGAAAGGGGTCAAAGCATTTGAAAGGATAGCCTACTAAGCTATTGTGAACTGTCACATACTTGAAGAAGTGAGCTAGAGGAGAGAGAGAGAGAGAAGTGGAAGGGGCAAAGGAAGACTGATACAACAGATGGTTGTAATCACTCTTCCGTTATTAATACAGAATTGCAGTTGTGTTCCCTACTCCATGGTGTCAGTAACCTTTTTCATTAAGTTGTTCATTCGATACTTGTTTAGATGAGTAGTTTAGTTGTATGAAAATAGATGTTCATTGTGCATTCATATATTAGTTTTCAAGATTGTATGCTATGATTGTGTTTGCCCTTCCTTTGTGCAGGAATTGATTTGGAGCCCGCTTTGATGGATTTCCTCTTGGTTGAATTGCGATCTCCAAACAAATCTAGAAGGAGACTTGAGGTAATCCTCTTTCCATACTTTGTTAATTAATATTTGATAGATGAACATGTGTATAACTTGGTAGCTGCTGTAGATAATATTACAGTCTGTCAAAGGTCTCGAGAAGGCCTTTGAGGGTAGTTTTCATTCTCCATACACCATGCATTTTACCCCATAGCACCTATATCAGTGTTGTTTCCTCTATCATTACACCTTACCTCTATTATTCTTCCTACTTCTTCTTCTCTTCTCATTCTCTCGTCCTAAACTCCCATTCTTCCTTCAACTTCTACTCTGTCACCTGCAGTGTTAGTTCTTCTTCCCGCAACCTCTTATTTTCTCTCTTTCTCCACTCATCTTTGTATCCTCTACTTCCTCTTCACTTCTGCTTCCTTTTCGCTTCTGCTTCCAAAGCTTATTTCAAGAGAATAGGATCTGCTTTCATCTTACAGCTTTGTTCTCCCTCTGGACTGTCAACAATCTTCCTCCTTCCCTTGTCCTGCATGGGATTGATTCCTTCTACTACCATTTCTTATGGAGTTTTTTGCAAGTGTGGAGCAGCCTCTGAGGTCCCTGCTAAGCTAACTGGTTTAGGGAGTGTGGAGGTATTTTAACAGTGCCTCCATGGATCCTCCTCTAGCCAACAGAATTCCTCGCCAATCCATGGAAAGTAAACTCTCGTATAGTGGCCCTTGCAAATACTGCAGGGATCATATGGATTAAAGTCCCGAGTACTGAATTCAAATCTCACTATCTCCTTTGCCTTGACATCTATGACTTTCATGTTATTTATCTCATATAATCCAATATGCAAAGGAAGAGTGGGCCATGGTGCTCTCTTCTTCCTGTGCAGCACTGCTGACAATCGTGTAGTGAGATGGTATGATACTTCTTGGATGAAAAGTTTGTCAGTGACTTACCTTGGTAAAACATGTAGAGGCTTCTCTCCGCCAAACACTCTAATGAAGGTTCTACTTGGTGAGGCATACCAATCTGCGATGTCTGCTATTGCATCCATTTCTTCTTGTGACATACAAGGTGGATCTTCTTCAAAGATAAGCTTGCACACCAAGATGATGAAGTGGTTAGTTAGCCATGTTATTACTCGATAATTTCATTCTGAAATCAACTTGTAGTAGATGTGCATGGTATTTTCTCGTGGTGTCCATGTCTAGTTCATTCTAGGGATTTGTTGTTGTGCACAGATTGCATCCAGTAAGTATGCAGGTATATAGAACCTTCCTCACTCACCCTCGGGCAGATTCTGAGCCTGTGTTACATGGGACTTCAATTGTCAAGCCAACATATCTAACCAATTGAACGGCCTCCCAACGTTCACTACTTGGTCCAATAAGACTTCCCACCCTTCAAGAAAGGTTTTCATGCTCTCTTGACCATGGATTCTGTAAGCAAAGATAACCAAGAGTTGGTAAGCCTTCCTAAGGGACTTTGTCTTGTACACATGGGTGGGTTTCTGTTGAAAATTTGATGGCTCTTTCACCCAGTGTTTTACAATGTCTCTTGTGTTCACATAGCCATGGGTGGCATAGAAGAGTGATTCCATGCACTCTACTAGCTCGAGAAAGTGATACATTTTCTTAAAGTCTTCTGCCCGAAAGGTGGAAAGCTTCATCCCACTGGCACAACTCAATGTCATGGTCTTCTAATCATTGTGTGAGACAATCTAACTAATGATATCTACACATGAGAAGCTGGGATACCTACATGCAACCTTGTATAGCCATGATTTCTAGATGCTGAGATAAAATTGTTGGTCCTCTAAGTCTGCCTCAAATTCCTTTGCAAAATCATCTTCAATCTACTGCCATGTTAGTGATGATCCCTTTTCTATAAACAGTTGAGTATCTACATACACTGGAAAATTAACTAATGTTTGCTCAAATTCTTTCCCAATACTACTCTTAGTGGTTTCCTTTGAAGAAACTCTCTTAGGTTCCATGGTAACAGTGATTGCTGGAGAGTTGCTCAATAACTGCTGTATAAAGGACACTCATGACAAGCAAATGTCAATCTTAAGGAAATCTACCTACAAGGCAAGTTCAAGTAACAAACCAGGTATCTGATGGGTAGGATTGCACAATTTTCTCTGTCAAGAGGGATTGGATGCCTATAGAAACTGCGCATTGCACAATCCCAACAACCAAGATGGAAGCTTGTGGCATGAAACTACACAATGCGCAGTCCAGGTTGGGCAAAGCCCTGGGAGAGACTGCACATTGCACAATCTTAGTGAAAAATAAGACAAGTTGTCTCCTCGAACTGCACAGTGCACAGTTAGAGACAACTTTGACTACACACTGTGCAATTCTATATGCTAAGCTTGTGGCTTGAGCCTTAGGATTGCGCAGTGCCAACTAGGAAAACTGAAAACCGACCAAGCGAAATCCAAATATGCCCAAGGAAAGTGTGGAAAATGAGTAGATCTAAGAGATAGTGTGAAGCTAAGTGTATATTTGACTGAGTGAAAGTAAATGTATGTGAATCAAGTGCAACAATTAATCAAATGGAAGGAAAATGAAGTATGTGAGGAGAGTTTCCGCAATGATGACCATTGGTGCAAAAAAAGGAAAACTAATGCGACACTTGGGAAAGGCAATATAAAACTTAAAACAACACTTCTACAAGTTAAAAAAAGTCAAAATTCCATAAATCATGAAGAGAAATAAGTGAAACAACACTCACATAAGCCAAACGACAAAAAGTGATAGAAAAAGCAGCAAAATATGACAAAAGCAAAACTCATCCAGAAAAGTGACGACGATCACACTGAAGGTTCCTTGATCTCCCCAAGAATTATAAATATCCTAGATCAAGTGTGCAATTGATCTCTAACAGCATTGATTAAATAGATTTGGAAAAATTAGGGTTTATGATGTGCATGCCTAAAATCAAGGAAAAGTTACATTTGGTGGAAATTTCTAAAAATAATAGAAGTGCCTCCTTCAGGATACTAAAAACAGATCCCTTTTTTTAGCGATGATTTTTTTCCTTTTTGTTTTTTGATTTTTTGGGGAAACTTTCCATGCACACTGCCAGGAAAGACTGCGAAATTCTGGGGAACTTGGCAACTTCCCAGCTCAGTGCACTGTGCAGTTTCTGAGCTTAGTGAGGGTTGCACAATATCTAGGCTCAGTGTTGGGCTGCCTCCCATGAATGCAAAATTTCTAAAATCAAGGATCATTGGCAGCCAGGACTACAAAATTCCCATCATTAAGGTTGCTTTCCCTCAAGGATTGAGAAGTTTCTGGAGGCAAGCCCAAAACTACTGTGAGACAAAGTTGGGAGATCAACTTGTGACTTAAAATAATCAGCTAAATGAACAAACACAAGCAAAAGTGAAAAGATAAGTCTCAATTGAAGCATGAATACCTAGATAAGTGTAAGATGAGCTATTATGGATAAGAAGGGAGGCTCCAAAATCGAAGCATAAGCAAAATTTTAAAGGGTGGTTGTAGCCAATACAACACTGGCGACACACTAGTAGAACTCAAGCTCTATGTATGGATCTTGTTTCATGAAAAATAGGTCTAACTCTCCTGAAGGTATTGTTCAATTCTTTGATTATCATATCTTCTTCACTTAGCTTGAGTTAAATATGTAGTCCCTACCATTCTCTTCATCGGCAACACACATACCAATCCAAGTCAAACTGAGTTGTTTCAACTGGGGATGAGGAGTATATAGATGCAGAAGTAAAATAAATTGTCAGAGTCTTAGTTTTCATCTCTAGTGTTGCTCCACTACCAACAAACCTGGACAGTACCCTGGCAGAGTCACTTCAGGAACACAAGCATTGCTTCACTACTAACAACCTTGGATAGTAACCTAATGGAGTTACTTGCTACACCTCTCTATGTAGGAATCCTTTCTCTTCTTTCACCCTTTATTTCATTTTTCATTTTTATTTGATCAAAGAACTATGCATAGGCACTTATTTATTTCATGGGGCGGAAGAGGGATCCTAACTTATTGAGAGCCGAAGAGGTTGTCCCTTCAGATAAGGATATTTATATATACCTCTGACATACTTGTTGTTGGCTTATATGGGCCTGACCCAGGTTCGGAAAAATTATATAGCCAAACAAATCCCGTAGCTACCGACCCTTTCGGTAACAGCCCGTGGGGTGCAGACTAAGGTCTCACCCGAGGTAGTAGGGGAGGGTGCTGGAACCAGGTTTCCACACCCTTGGGATGTCTAGATGTGGTCTGGAGGTTTCACGCACTTGTTCCGCAACTTTGTGGTGCTCTGTTTCGCACAGATCTGAACCCAGAATATTCCTTACTACTTATTATTACATTGTTTATGTATTCAATCTACTTATTGTGATCTTTAAGAAAACATTTATCAGAGTTAACCAATTCGTGTACTTAGAATAGACACAGATTCATGTATTTATAAGTAGATGCGCATAGATCAAACAGTTACAACAAACATACAAAAGCTAGATCCGCGATAATTCAAATTTAACATAGAATTTCATAAACAACTTAGCTTTATTCAACTTCTTCACCAATACATCTAGATTCACCCTGTGCACTCAGCTGCAGGGGTCTGTGCACACAGTTGTGGACTCTTCCAGGCCTCTGCGCACATAGCTGCAGAGCCTCTATCCACTACCCAAACCTCTAACTCGGACTTACAGACGCTTCAACATTGTCCTTCTCAAAAATCCGTTACATATCAGATCAAGGATTACATACCAAAAACTAGGCTACCTCTACTCATAGAGCCTTGCTCTATTTATACCTTTCCATGGACCATGATCCATGGGTGGGCCGACTCAACTTATATTTCTTTACATTATTTTTGGGCAGACTACCCTTTGACTCAACTTATTATCAATCGTGCTCCATGCATCCCGCGGAGTCTTTACCCTATCTTTACCCAAAATTTCAGGCTTTGTGCCCCATGACCGTTGCACGAGGCTTCTGCTACCCAACAGTCCCCCAACACAATCATCATGACTCGTCTCGAGTCACTCAGCTGGTGCAGGAATCCTTGCGCGGAGGTCGGTTAGCAACTTCTACATATCGCCTATTCCTGCAACAAATTCGGTTGCAAGCCTCTATACCTTTTCCAAGTGAACCATTGATGCATCCCTATCACTTGCAGTTGCTTGCTCGGTCTCACACACTGCCTGCATATGCACTACCTTGCCTTCAATAGTTGTAGATACACTAAACGCTTCATCGAGCCAGGGTTGGATATGTTCTTTGAGTACTGCTTCCTGTTGCTGCACCGCGTCAACTTGGGCCTTGAGCACCTGGGCCTCCTTCATTTTGGCCAATCGCTACATGATAGCTACCATCTAGGCAGCCCCGCGAGCAATGTCATAGGCTTGATGTAACTCGTGCACCTTGGTTTCCACTTGCTGTATGGTTGGGTCCTCCTGGAGGGATGTGAGTATCCCGAGAGACTGACCTAGTAGTCCTAAGCATTCACCAACAACACTCATTATTTCCAAGCCAGCTAGAATTTCGTAGTGGCAGCGTTCCCGTTCGGCCGGAGGTGTGAGTGGCTAGGCTTTGAGACGGAGCTTTGCAACTTGTAATGTTAGCTCCTCCTAGGCTCTTGCGGCCTTTGCTTGGGCCATGCGAAATCTAGCTGCCATGTGCTGAATCTTGGTAGCTGGTGGGAGGTCCCTAGGGATGGCTAGCTCTAGTACCATGCTACATGCCTTCGTCATAGCTTGTTCTACTTTCCAATAGCGTGCGGCCAAGTCATCCTGCTGGAGAGTGACCTGTTCTAACTTTGCCTTCTACTCTGTCAAGATGTGGAAAGCGTGACTTTCCCTGGCTTGAAACTCCTGAGTTACTCCCTCTTGTAGTAGGTATAATACTTCTCTAGACAAGGTGGCTAGATTGAGTTCCCAGCTACATTCTTTACCTGCGGCTGTGGCTAGGATAGCACCTGCTGGCAACGGTAGGGTGTGTGGCATGTGCGTGCTAACCATCTGCTCGGTGACGACTATATCTTCTACTAGCTATCAGGTGACCTAGCCCAGGGGTTGCTCTTGTAATGCTTGCCACTGCGCTCTGATCTCCCCCAACACAGTTGTTTTTTCGGTGATTAGTTCGAGCAACGTACTAGTGGTAACATTTCTTGCTGGCTGGCTACTGTCCATGAATTCTTTTTCCAGAGCCTTCGTTGTTTTGGACTTTTTTTGAGTGGCCAGTGATTCCTTGGCACGCGACTACCTGAGGTTGTCTCACATCTCTGTTTCCTGTTGTGGGTCTTATTCCAAGTCCATTCCCTGATCTTCCTGGTTCCCTTTTTTTGTCAGGCTCATGGTAGCCTCCTGTTGCAAACACAGGGGCTTGTGGTTCCTTTTGGTGCACTACCCTGCCAATGCAATGACAAGGGCTAGCACCTCATCCGTGCGACATTTTCTCATGAGTCTACAGGATAGTAGCTAAGTGGCGACTCATACCGCGCGGTCGTTGATGCTTGCTATGACACACCCTCGCTTTCCTTTATCCAGATGGTATCTTTCCTTCACTGTTTCGGTGAGGCCTCCCTCGCTACTGGTTCCTACTATGTCTGCGAGGTTATTCCCTTTAAGTGGCAGGTGCATAATCCGGTGGATTAGGTCGGCTGTGATCGGGATCGGCTCTTCCAACCGAGATATCCATCGTGTATGAGACATAGCAGCTGTCAGATCACAAATATGGTGATGGTCGTGCAGTGATAGTAAGGTATCCACTTGAGAGTTAGTAGTCTCGCCTTCTCCACACCTAGTAACCACTTCTGCTCCAATAACTTTTCTTTGGCCAGTTTGGGGAACTTGTCACTGTCTTCAAGGTCCCAATCTTCGAATTTGATGCTTGGAACGCGCCCCATTGGCAACCCTTCGAACCTTATGTCATCCGAAAGAAGCA
Source organism: Pinus tabuliformis (assembly GCA_031772625.1). NCBI lineage: Eukaryota > Viridiplantae > Streptophyta > Pinopsida > Pinales > Pinaceae > Pinus > Pinus tabuliformis. Next base: position 593,069,850 of record CM062820.1, on the reverse strand, counting down.
GGCTCTAGAGCGTAGTCTTTGCAGCATCCACGTCTTTCAGTATCTTGGTCGTCCTAGTCCACAGAGAAAGATACGGGGGTAACGACGGAAATTGGAATGCAGCTTCTTCTTCCTCCACCTATGTGTCAATCTGATCAATCAGGGCTTGTAGATTGTCATCCTCCTCAGCGTGTTCAATTGTGACTACTTTGACTTTGTCAACTGCTGAGCGTTTGTTGAATCTTGGTGAGGCCCAAACTGTTCCTACAGTCTGCTTGTTTTTCCTGGGTCACGGGGTACATGGGGACTTAGGAACTTTGGGAACCTGAGTAATGTCCTTGGGCTCTTCCTGATTCAGTTGCATTTCCTCTACGACCCGTGCTCAAGTTCTTGCCATGGTACTCATGGGGTGCCTAGTAGCCACGTACTTTTTGCTTGTTGTTGGTTCAAAGTGCCAAAAGCCCAGTGTTGGCCACAAACTATGAGATTTGAAAAAATTCCTTCCCTCCGTTTTCATTTTATTAGTGGCATCGAGTTGGAAGATCTTTGTGTATCTCATCCAGAACTTTTGCCTTAATGTCCCGCCGCCTGCTCCTCTCTGATGTAATCTGACCTTCTTGTCAGGACCAATGTTGCTAACGATCATATTTTGACTTTTCCCCATAGTAGCGCCATCCTTGGGGTGCAACTGTGATCTTGTGGACTGCCTGACTTGGTAAAGAATCCTTTTGTCATGCCAATTTTCTACAGATTGGTTTATAGTCCCACACCTTCTTTCAACTACTTGAGGCGTTGAGACTGTAGTTTCTACTGCTAGTCAGGTGCTCACACCTTTGGTGTGAGTTCGGAACTTCCCTGCTAGCCCGGGCTACGAGCACCTCTCAAGCATCTGGGTAGCCGGTCGGGGGGTTATGTTCTTCCGTGAGTGTAGGTGCAACCATCATAGCAGGGTCGCAGCTCATTCCTCAGCTACTCTAATGGATCTATCCCTTCGTAGCGCACTTTGCTTCCTTAGTCGTAACCATAGTTTATTGATGTTGAGGGGCCTACAGCTACTCCGTTTTTTCTGAGCTTCCTCCTATTGTCTATTACAGACCCAGTGAACCTGTGGTATCCGCAACTCCCCTAAGCCCCTGCTAACCTTGGTACCGTTTGTTAGTGCACCGGTCTGTTGGGGTGGCTTTGGGCTACTACTTCTAAGCTAGTTGGATGTACGCACCTCAGACACCTGTAGACTATGCTGGTGAGGAATGCTTACTTCGTTTCGCTCTTCTGGCCATGTGCATGCCTACCTTCAACATCTGTGCCCTTTCCTTCGCATCTTCGAAGCTACACCCTTTCCTGAAGCAGCCGTTGCACGGGATGATTTCACGGATGCCTCCGACTATTCCTTTGCCCCTATTGTCACCATCCTATTACAATTGAGTGTAATTACTTCATGCAGTCGGTTCTGCCATCGTTCAATCTCTTCATCTAAGTCTGATGTGCAAGAACTATCACAATCCCATGAGAGTCTATCGTCCGTTGTTGGATTTAACCTATCTTGATCTTACGCTATAATCTAGTAGATACAATCCAACTCACCATCGCTGTCTTCATCGCGCACGGGCTCGGTATATCACGCCCCTTCCCCTGGATCTAATGGGACCACTACACGAAGAGATTTCTTTTTTAATCTCATTTTTCATTTCTTGAGGTTGATGACTCAATTCATATCCATTGCCCAATCTATCCCTAACAGTGCAGGATATGGGTTACTATAATCCACAATTTCTATGACCTCAAAATCGGTTTGTGTGTTGGTGCCATCGATGTCTACTGTAACCCTGTGCAGTCTTCCCATGGGTAGAATCTTTTGTTGGTTAGCCATCCGTAATTGAATCGGCGACCATTGCAGTGGAGGCCTGCCCATGCATTCCCAAGTCTGCTTTGGTAGGACATTCGCGTCGGACCCCAAATCTAAAATGACCTAATCCATCTCATAGTCTCTGATCTGGACAGTCAGTCGCATTTCCCGCCCAGTGCGCAAAGCATGTTTGCCTAATTTTTGGACCATTCGCGGTTCGTCCACTCCCGCGCATCGAGTTATCAATTCTTGCAGCTCCTTTACCACTTTAGCATCCCTGAGTAAGTTCATGCAAGTTTCCAAGAAGGTGGTTAGCATAGAAGTATCCTTCTCTGATCTGAATTGATCCTTACTTTCCGACGTAGAAGCTTCCACAAAGTTCTTCTTGGCTTCCATAAAGGTTTCCTTCGCATGCTCCAAGTCAAAGTCTGGTTGTTTTGGGGGGGCCTTACGGACCCATGCATCCACCTCTGGCTGCTTCCCCTTATCTTCTCCAATGGTGGCGCCACTTCGAAGCATCATATTCACATTAGGATCCTCCGCGTGGGGTTCAGCCTTCATCATTTGGACATTCTGAGTGGGGTTAGCCAGAAGCACCCCCTTTTCCTGCATCTGAGAAATCAGCGTGGGGCAATCGACTGCTTCGTGGTCAAATTGGTAATAGTAAGGACAACAGGCTTTGGTCTTGTTCATGCAATCCCGCGTGTAATGCCCCAGCCCTCCACAATTATAACAAATTAATTGTCCTCGTCCCTATCTAGGTCCCATTCCCCCGCAACCCCGTCCGCGTCCTTGGTACCCTTCTCGTGGGAGCGGTTTGGTGGGATCCTGCCTGCATGCCTCCATTTGCATCCTATAAGCAGGTGTTTGATCCATCAACATCTGGTAACTACAGCAATTTCTTTCATCGTGGCCCACCATTCTGCAGAAGTTACAAAATAACTATTGAGGAGGGGGTTGTCTTAAGTTTGGCAATAAGTGAAAATTGTCTGTGGCATGCTTTCCACCCACCTGACAAATTGTGCACCAGAGTGCGAGCGCAATTTTTTTCCTAGCTTGTACCTCTGGTTGCAACACTATTGGTCCCCCTCTTGCCCCATAGTTCGTGAAGATCGGACAATGGTCCTTATCGTGGCCCTATCCCTTACATTTGATACACCACACTTCTTCCCGTACCTCTGTCCTAGGCACCTATCCTTGTTTCAAGCTTTGCATCTCTAGACATAAGTTTTGTATTTGCGCTTGGATTTGCTATACTCCCAACCCTGGATCCTGTATTGGGGTTTTATGTAGCTGCATTGCTGCCTCCAGTGCTTTAGCTTGGGTTGAGATCTTTTGTTGCGACAGAGCCGATCTTAGATATGGCATTAATGATGTGACAAACCAAGCGTAGTGTTGCACATCCGACAGTGTCATGTTGGCCTCGCGGATGGTGCTTTTCAACCTTTGATCCAAATCCCACGGGGTTTCACCAGGCAACATTACAATTTCCTTGAACCCAATAACTGACTGTGCTTCTGACTTTGGTCACCCAAATTCCTTGTTTAATGCCTCCTGGATTGTTGCTATTCCTTCATTTGGATGATCACTTGAATATTTCATGTACCAGGTCAAGGCGCGGTCCTATAGCACGCTAACTAAGGTAGCCTTCTTGATGTTATCATCTGTGATGCCCTGAGCATCCCATACAAACTTTATCACAAACCAGAACAGGCCTGATTGCTCATTTCCTACACCCTTAAATGTTGGCAGTTGGACTGTGCTTGCCATCTCGACTTTTGGTGGTGGTGGGGTTGGTGTTAGAGTGGACGGATTTGATGTAGGTGAAGTGGGTGGTGGTGTGGATGGAGGTGGTATCAGTGGGAAGCGCTCCCTGGTTAACCGCACTACACTTCTTGGTGAGAACCTCATGAGCTCCTCCTCGCTTTCCTCTGAAATAGAAGCCAAAGGACTGTTTCCTACCCCTCCCATTCCGCGGTAACCGATTCCGCTCCGTGTTACTCCAGACATCAATAAACGCGCATAATTTGTTTTTCACACAACATCATCTTAATCCAAGTATTCAATGATTTGATATACCTACCTCGAGGTCCTTGAAGAAATCGCCTTTCTGCTTCACTATAGCTCACAGTTTTATCTATCACGAACTCAGTGATAAATCCTCCTATTACCCGATCCAGCCAATGATCTATTATGCGTGCGATTTTATCTTCGGTGGCTTCTAGCCTACGCACCAATTCCAGAGTCCACACAATAGGCTTGTCCAATCTGCACCTTCCCACGCTATCATCTAACCTTGCGATCCACTCGTACAACTCTACCAGAAATGTCGCGAAGAAGACCTCATGAATATCTATGTATATATAGCGGTCTAGCCAATCTTCCTTTGATATTCACGGGTTTCTGTTTTCCTGAGTTGCGAACTCGTGGAGTTTCAGATCCCACCACTCTTCAATCTCTTTCTTTGTAGGGTTCCAGCGTCCCAACATCAAACACCCCTTAGGCAAATCCCGGTCCTGGCAATGGAACCATTTGTTGGCTTATATGGGCCTGACCCAAGTTCGGAAAATTATGTAGCCAAACAAATCTCGGAGCTACCAACCCTTTCGACAACAGCCCACGCAGCACGGACTGAGGTCTCACCCGAGGTAGTGGGGGAGAGTGCTAGAACTAGGTTTCTGGACCCTTGGGATGTCTAGATGTGGTCTGGAAGTTTCACTCACTTGTTCTGCAGCTTCGTGCTACTCTGTTTCATGTAGATCCGAACCCAGAATAATCCTTACTACTTATTATTGCGCTATTTATGTATTCAATCTACTTATTGTGATCTTTAAGCAAACATTTATCAGAGTTAACTAGTTCATGTACTTAGAATATACACATATTCATGTATTTATAAGCAGATGCGCATAGATCAAATAGTTACAGCAAACATACAAAAGCCAAATTCACGATAATTTAGATTTAACACAGAATTTCATAAACAGCTTAGCTTTATTCAACTTCTTCATCAATACATCCAGATTCGCCCTGCACACTCAGTTGCAGGGGTCCGTGCACACAGCTGCTGACTCTTCCAGGCCTCTGTGTACACAGCTGCAGAGCCTCTATCCACTACCCAAACCCTTGACTTGGACTTATAGACGCTTCAACACTGTCCTTCTCAAAAACACATTACATATCAAATCCATGATTACATACCAAAAACTAAGCTACCTCTACTCATAGAGCCCCACCCTATTTATACCTTTCCATGGACCGTGATCCATGGGTGGGCTGACTCAACTTATATTTCTTTACATTATTTTTGGCAGACTACCCTTTGACTCAACTTATTATTAGTCACGCTCTGCGCATCCTGCGGAGTCTTTACCCTATCTTTACCCAAAAGTTCGGGCTTTGTGCCCCATGACCGTTGTGCGGGGCTTCTGCTACCCAACACTTGTTAAGGTTTTCATCCCCTCCTTACTCTAGTCAAATTAGTTAACAAGGATTAACCGAAAGTAGAAGATTGATTAGAGTAGGTGGTACTACTTAAAAGTCCAAGCATCGTGATTTTACCATGACTCTCTCCAAAAGGAACATATTTTCCATCAGGGTATCATCAACTATAAGAAATGCAAGATTCACATAAAGAGAAGGAATAAATAGATAACCAAGCATTTATAGCAATAGAACTTCCTTTTAGATTTCACCGAGCTTGCTTAGAAGCCAAACACTGTCTCATGCAGAAGCTAACCTAAAATTGAAAAGAAACCAAACTAAAAGAAAGAAGCAAAGAAAACAAAATGAAACAAAGTGAAGCAATCAAACAAGAAAAGAAAAAATACTCCTAATCCTAACCTAAATAGAGAATAAGCCTTACTTATGTAAAGTGATACTTCCAATGTAGCCACCGACTCATTGGTTGGCCTATGTAGGCAAGGGAATGCATGTCAAGACAATATACAAGCATACCAATGAACAAGAAAGATAAGCCAATAAAAAACAGAAAGTTTGAAGCTTGAATGAACCTGCATAAAAGTAAAAATGAAAAGTGAATGAAGGGAACATTGTGGATATACCATGGTGCTCAAACACATTGTGAGTCGAAGACATGCAAGAAAAAAAAATTGAACTTGAAAAACAAGCAAACATGAAGAAAGAATAAAATCTACTTTTTGTAACAGTGCTTTCTACATATGATTCCTCCAATAACTTAGTGATAAGATCGTGTGATATAGATGGAGGATGCAAAAATTGTAAAATAGATTGATTTTCAACGTGCACAACAGAGTGATGAGGAGCCTATAAAGATTCCACACATTTCTCATCGGAAGAGGAATTGACCTCAAGGCTATGAGAACCTGACATAACCATAAGCTCAGGCTAAAGTAGATTGACAACTTGGGGAGGTTCCAATTCATTAGAAGATAGATCATCAAATACCGATGGCTTAGAAAGATCAATAGTGGAAGAATCAGAATCATGATCAAGTGCATCAATGAAAATATCACAGAAACCATGATTAGAAATTTCAAGATCACAAATAGAGGCATCCTCATGATATGAAAAATAATAAAGAGGTGAAAAAGAAGAATGAGAAGTTCCACCCTCTATGTTACTAGAAAGATAAGATGAGAAATTGGGAGGATCAAGCAGAAAAAAATTATCCTCTCTGCAGTCAGATGAAAAACTAGAATTCCACGTGTTCTGCGAATGGTCGAAAGTAGTAAGATCTTAAACTTAATTTTAACAAGATTGAATAGAAATGAAAGAGTCATGGAAAATTTCAGGATAATGTAGAAGAGGGCAGACAGAAGGAGGTCATCCTTTACTGTAGATTCTTGTTCAGACTCCCACACTTACTCATAAGAAATGATATCACAGGTTGGTTGTTCAACACTAGATCCATCCAAAAGTTGATCCTCATGAACATCACAAGAGAAATTTGAAACATGTGACCAAAACACATCAAAAGTCAAAGGATCAGAAGGAACAAAGGATGGAGGATGAGCAGATAAAAATTCATCACAACTATCAGAGTCACAATCCAAATCTGCACTGAAATTATGAGTAAGTAGGGTAGGAGAAGATGTTGGTAGATCAACAGGTGAATTCTCAACTTCTCCCACCTCGAACTGCAGAACTAGAGTTGTTTGATGAGAAGGGGATGGAGGGTCACTTGGAACAGAAACCTTGTCCATCTCAGATTTAGAAGCTCTAACAACGAGGTATGTTGGGAGAGGTTCAAAAGATTCTGACTCGTGTTGTTTTTTCTAAAATGTGAACAAGATATATAAATCCATCTACCAAGAAATACCAATGAAATTCATCTTCCGAAAATTCAAAGCAGTAATGGATGAAACAATCATGAAAATCTTGAACGGATTCGTTAGGTGCTTTTCACCAATTCAAAATTTTCTTATTAATAGCTTTACGATCATAAAGATCAAAATCACGACATGAATCTATGAAAAGTTGTTTGAAAGATTGAATGGAGTCATTAGGAAATGTGTTACACCATTCTCACACGCACCCTTCAAACATGAGAATGAACAACCTACAACCAACATCCTCATAGTGGATGTTGTGCTTTATGCAGAAATCAAGAAACTGTGTGATATGTTCAAATAAGGTTGTTTCACCCTCACCATTGAATTTCAAATTGGATAAGTCATCAATAATTCTCGCCGGCACTTTCAGATTTGTGTGTCTGGAAAAACATGTTGGGGTTATGATTTTGGAAGAAGTTATTAAATGAGTGCAAAAATTCAAAACAGACTTCAAGGGCCCAACTTTTCATCTAGCCCTCCTTCTAGTGCCAAAAATTTTGATTGTGCTGGACCCGCCAACATTCAGGGGATCTCCCCAATATGATGTCCCAACTAGACCTCAAACTATTTGGAGTAGGAGGCCCAGTAGTGGGTGGTAATGTTATGCCTTGACTGTGAAAATATGCATAGAGAAGTATGATATCTCTTGGTGAGAGAAAGTGTGTGACCCTATGGAGAGTCAAGTGTGATGCATGAAGGTTCCAACACACAAAGGAAAAAGGAAGTGTGCCCCTTGGAAACCTGTAATGGTACGAAAATTGAAAGGAAAACACGAGTGAAATGACATCACAAGCTAAGATGCAGAATGGTCCACAAGTTAAAGTGATGAGTTAATAAAACAACATGCATTCAACAAAATTCATACAAATGCAAACGAAACAGTTCTTAAGCATAAGTTAAATAAAATACATTGCAAATACAACAAAAATAGTCCTACAATATCACAACATATGCATGAAAGCATGTTGGCTATGATTTTATTATTATAAGTGAAAGTTCCATTCATACATACACCTTTTACGACCACTAGACCTAATAGTGGAACATTACAGTCAAGAACACCTTCTCCTCTAAAGAAGTATACTTGCTCTACATTACGGAGAAGCCAAGGCTCTTCACAATGCTCCCAAGCTCTTTCTAAGCCTAAGCCTAGCCAAAAGCTTGGCTCCCAAAATCCCTTTACATGAGTTATGAGGTTCTATCTATAACAAGAGGGGGTGACTCTTCAAATCCCCTTTGTGACCTTTTTACTACTCTCATGACTCTTCATATTCCGATATTGGCACTTGGAATTTCACTTACAACATAATTACACGTAATAGTACATTTTACACTTGTACCCATATAAGAAAAAATAAGGTAGATACAACTTGACAACACTATGATGCTTGAGTTTGGGTGAAGTCTATCTCAAAAACCTCCACTTGCTGCTTCTCAGTCACATATTGGTGTGAAGCTTGATAATGTGTGATGATGTCCCCAAATTGTGTAATGGTGTTTGGAAGGAAGTGGAATATGGCCTCCATGGAATTGAGGTACACTATCTTGGATCCTATGTCTAGTTCATTTTGAAGCATGAGTAGCATTGTTTTGACTTGGACAGGACCACTGATGAAATTCTACATGTTCTATATGTTCGACTCCAAGTCTTCCCTGGTGTCATTATATCTCATCTAATCCAAGTACTCTTCGATCTCCTTCTGAACTTGATTCTTGGAATTGGCTTTGGTGAGGGAATCGACTAATGGAATTTGGTGTGTTCTCACCAAGACATCCAAGCTACTTAAAAATTGTACATATGAGGCCTTAACACTGCTAATGAATGAGGTTAGTTTCTTGTTGTCTTGAATCAAAATTCAAAACTTCACTTTCTCCAGCTCTGCCTGTGGCTTCATTTTCTTCACTAAATCAAGTTGTGCCCCTTTGTGTCTCATTTTCCACTCTTGCAAATAAGAAATGTTCTTGATAGTTTTAACAAACTCTTTGCTCTACTGCTGTAACTCATGCAAATAGACAAAAAAAATTTGTATAGTGACAAACCCCTCATAGAGCTTCCACATGGTTTCTCCAAGTGTTGGTACTTTAGCAAGTAACACTATTGTCATCTCCTCCAAGTAAACCTGCATGGAAACTGCATTTTTCAATGCTACGTAAAGTTGTTTTGCTTCTTTCCTAGAAGCCTATAAGTCATATGCCAATTGATCATTCTTGGTAGTCAAGTACTGGACATTTGATCTTGTTTCTCCTACATAGGCCAAGTGGGATTAAATAATGGAATTTGGAGGCTTCCTGGTGTTCGACACTATCACCATTTCTTTAATGAAAGTAGGTGATGTGTGATCATCCAGAAAGTGATTTCTCTGTCCTTATACAATCGTCCTATGGAACTCATAAAATGATAGATTGTACACATCCATCACCAGATCATCATCAAGGATAACAACATCCCCTTGCTCACTCGGGGCTGGCTCTGCTGCTGAAGGTGGTGGAGACTAAGGGATGACCTGTGGGGCTCTCGACATTAAATCAACATCTTCAGTATACGGATCCTGTTCCATATCCATGTCTACCACTTAAATCAATTTCTTAATATGTTGAGTAAGCTCTCAATCCTACATCTATTTACCTTCCTCCTCAGCTGTTGGTTGTTCTTGTTCTTTCTCTTCAACTTGTATCAATGTTGTTTCCTCTGTCATTGCACCTTTCCTTTGTTCTTATTCCTACTTCTGCTTCTGTTCTCGTTCTCTCCTCCTCAACTCTTATTCTTCCTTCATCTTCTGCTCTGTCTCCTGCAGCTTCAGTTCTACTTCCTGCATCCTCTACTAAGCTCTATGTATCCTCTGCTTCCTCTTTGCTTCTGCTTCCAAAGATGCTTTCATGATACTAGGATCTGCTTTCATCTTAGGGATTTTTCCTCCCTCTGTATTGTCAACAATCTTTCTCTTTTCCTTGTTCTACACGAGATTTCTGCCTTCTGTTTTTGTTGCCTTTGGAGTTGCTACCATCTGTGGATCAGCCTGTGAGGTCCCTTCTAAGCTGAATGACTCATGGAATCTGGAGGCATGGTAACATTGCCTCTATAAATCCTCCTATGGCCAATGGAATGCCTCTTTGATCCATAGAAAATAAAATCTTGTAAAGTGGTCCTTGTAAATATTGTGGGGATTATACGGATTAAAGTCCCGAGTGTTGAATTCAGATCTCACTATCTCCTTTGCCTCGACATCCATGACTTTTAAGTTCTTTATCTTGTTTAATCTAATCTACAAAAGAAGATTGGGCCATGGTGCTCTCTTATTCCTATGCAGTGCTATTGACAACCCTGTAGCGAGATGGTATGATATATCTTGCATGGCAAGTTTGTCAATGACATACCTTGGTAAAACGTGTGGAGGCTTCTCTCTGCTAAACACACTAATTAAGGTTCCACCTAGTGAGGCATACCAATCTGCAATGTCTGCTATTGCCTCCATTGCTTCTCGTGAGATGCAAGGTTGTTGGGTAGTAGAGGGCCCGCACAACAGTTTTGGGGCTCAAAGCCCACAATTTTGGGAAAGGTATGGTAAGGACTCTGCAAAGTGCACGGAGCGCAAATTGTAAATGAGTCAAGTCAAAAGGTTGTATGCCCAAAAATAATGTAAAATAATAGGAAGTGAGTCGGCCCACCCATGGTCTGCGGACCATGGAAATGTATAAATAGAGCAAGGCTCTAGAGTTAGGAGTCAGCTTTTTGGTATGTACTTTTGGATCTGGAATGTAATGGGTTTTTGAAGAAAGAAATCTTGAAGTGTCTGTAAGTCTGAGTCAAGGGTGTTGGTGGGTAGATAGAGGCTCTACAGCGGTGTGCGCAGAGGCCTAGAAGAGTCCGCAGTTGTGTGCACGAACCCCTGCAGCTGAGTGTGCAAGGAAAATCTGGATGTAGTGGTGAAAGAGTTGAATAAAGATAAGTTGGTTCAGAAAAACTATGTTGAATCTGAAATATTGTGGATCTGGTTAATTTATGGTTGATATATATGTTTGATCTATGCACTTATGCTTATGGTATGAGTTTATGCAAATCTATAACTTTTCTGGGTGCACGAACTGGTTATCTCTATTAAATGTTTGCTTAAAGACCGTAAAAAGTATATCTGATCGATAACAGCTCATTAATAATAAGTATTGAGGAATTTCCTTATTTCAGATCTACACGGAAGCCGAGTAGCACGAGGCCATAGAACAGTACACGACTTATCCATACCACATCACGATATCCCAAGGGTGGGAAACCTGGTTCCAGCGCCATTCCCTGCTACCTCGGGTGAGACATCAGTTCGCGCTCCGCGGGCTGTTGCCGAAAGGGCCGGTAGCTGTAGGATTTGCTTGGCTAAATAACTCTTCCGAACCTGGGTCAGGGCCAAATAAGCCAACAAATGGTTCCGTTGCTGGGACTAGGATCTGCCTAAGGGATGTCTGATGTCGGAACACTGGAATCCTATAATGAAAGAGCTTGAAGATTGGTTGGATCAAAAGCTTCATGAGTTTGTGGTTCAGGAAAAAAGAAACTCGCAAATATCAGAGGAAGGGTGGTTAGATCGTTACATATACACAGATATCCACGAGATCTTTTCATGACATTCCCGATAGAGTTATACGAGTGGATCGCAAGGTTAGCTGACAGCGCGGGAAGGTGCAGACTAGATCAACCTCTTGTGTGGACTCCATAATTGGTGTGTAGGCTAGAAACATCTGAAGATAAAATCACACGCTCAATAGATCACTGGTTGGATTGGGTAATAGGAGGGTTTATTACTGAGTTTGCGATAGACACAACCATGAGTTATAGTTAAGCAGAAAGGCACTTTCTCCAAGGACTGCGGGGTAAGTATATTAAATCATCGAATACTTGGATTAAGATGTTGTTGTGTGAGAAACAAAATATGTGCATTTATTGATGTCTGGCATAACACAGAGTGGAAGAGGCTACCGAGGAACCGAAGGATTAGAGAACAGTCCGTTGATTTCTATTTCACGGGAAAGCGAGGAGGAGCTCGCAAGGTTCTCTCCAAGAAGCGCAATCCAGTTGATTAAGTAGAGCTTTCCACCGATACCACCTCCATCCACACCGTCACCTACATCACTGACATCAAATCCATCTTCACCGACTCCACCTCCACCACCACCGAAGTTTGGGATGGTGAGCGTAGTCAAGTTGCCGGTATTTAAGGGTCTAGGAAATGAGGAACCAGGTTATTTTTGGTTTGTGGTAAGGGCTATATGGGAAGCCCAAGGCATAACGGATGATAACATCAAAAAGGCTACTCTGGTTAGCACGTTGCAGGACCACGTGTTGACGTGGTATATAAAGTACTCAAGCAATCATCCGAATGCGGGAATAGTGGTGATCCAGGATGCATTAAACAAAGAATTTTGTCAGCCAAAATGAGAGACACAATCGGTCATTAGGTTCAAGGAGATCGCGATGTTACCTGGCGAAACTCCATGGGATCTAGATCAAATATTGAAAAGCACCATCCGCGAGGCTAACATGACATTGACGGATGCACAACACTGCACGTGGTTTGTGGCGTCCGTTAGAGTCGGTCTTGTCAGTCCTCCGTCAGAGATCAAAACTCTTTCTGCATTTCATTTTTAAGAGTCCTGCTCCATTCACTCAGCTGCATTCCGCTAGGGGCATGCCATAATCTGATGGAAAAGGTCTTGTTAGTCAGTTCCCCTCATGTTTGGCACCTGCTGGCTCAAATCTTTTGTCAAGGTTCACTAAATTCCATGACAGTCAATGTTCAATCGTTTAACGGACGAGAGTCATTTGCAGTCATTAGGTCCAGGGATCAGATAAATTAGTCTTCAAACATGTCCAATAAAGCCATGCAGGCTAGAGGGAGGCCCTTACAAAGTTATGATTCAGAGATTTTCATCGTGATGTTGACAGATTACGACTGTTCTTCAAAACTCTGTTTTGAAGAAAAGTCAAACAATGTGTCATTTGTGATAATTTTCAAAAAAATCTCCAGTTGATTTCTTCAGGTGCTGTCATGGTTTCCTTGGCCAAATGCCATGTCGTGCGACCCCTGTAAAAGTGCCAAAAAATTTCATCATTTTAGCTAAAAATTCAAAGGGAAAAGTGAAATTCAGTGTTGCATTAAATCAGTGAAAAGTGTCAAAGTGAAACATTATTAAAGTTGGTTTTGAAGAAGCAAAAATTAAACCCATGACTCCAAGGTCTTTATATACAAGTTTCCACAAGCAACCAAATCATTGTGCACACCAAGGTCATAGAGAAACATAGCAAAGTGATTGAGAGTGCAAAGCACGCGTTTGAGTGAGTTTGGAGTCGGTTTCAGGAGCGCGGCGCACACATGGAGGGGCGTGACGCACAGAGCGCGACCTTGCAGTGTAAAACTAAAATGGGTGTGACGCATATACCGAGCGTGGCGCACTGGGTTTGTTGCATGGCGCACACCCACAAAGGCCTGAAATTGTTCCCAATTGCATCAAATCTTTTGGAATTCCTTCCAATTGCCAGGTAGGGTCTATCTCTTGGCTTGCTCATCAAATTTTGTGAACATATGGTGGTTCATGGCTATGTATAATTGCAATAAAAAATGCCTAAAACCTACCACTTGAAATCACCAAAGCTATTTCTAGGGTTGCAAAATTGTGGTATTGTTGCCAAGGCTCCTATCTCACCTCTCACTCTTTCACTCCTTTCCATTGTTCCCTTCCCCCCTATCCCATTTTTCCCTATTTTCCCTACCCTAAAGCATTACTAAACCCATATTCCCTATCCCTCCACTCATTGGTCAATGTAAACCCAAAAACCCTACCCTATAAAATCCCCAAACCCTCCTACCTATCCCTAAACAAGATTCCCCCCCATAACCCCTATTCCCATATTATACCCCTTCCTAACACTCCCTTTTTGCATTGTTCCCCTTGGTGGCAGATATCACAAAAACACCTAGTTTCATACCATCATCAAGGGGCAGTCCAAGCACAGTACACATACAACATTCATGTCATCTGAGCATTCATTTGAGTATGAGATGGAAACACAAAGTGATTCATCCTAGGAAGAACAGGTTCCTCGGAGACATCATAAAAGTGGAAAACATGTTAGGGATGAGCCAACCACCCTCACAGAATTGCAGGCATGCCCTCTTGCTATGTCATGTTTCCAGCATCTATCATGTTTTGAGTTTTGCCAAAGAGTGGCTAATGTTCAAGTTCATCATGAGTTGGCCCGTCTTTTTGTGCTTCACCTACATGGAGATCACCATATCTTGGTCGGGGTCACCTTCACACTGACACCCGAAACTGTCTCATTAGCAACCGGTATACCGAATGTTGGAGAACCATCGCACAAGAAACAGAAAGTTCATCGGCAGCATTATGAGCCTTACATTAAGGCCAGTTTCTTGAGGCAGCTCACAAGAGTCTTTCCATTCAGATATTTGAAAGATGAATATGCTCCACTCATGAAGTTGATCATGAAGTACTTCAGCTGTGAGGGGAGGTTCTCTCGTCTATATGCCTATCACATCAGGTTGCTCATGCACTTTACCAAGGTACGGATGATGAACATCCCATTTTTCATTTGCAGGAACATAGAGAGGATGAACACCTTCATGCAGCACAAGACCCCTCAGCAGCAACTTAACAGTGTTTATCACTTTGCTCTTATTAAGATTTTGGTGGTTCATCAGTTGGGATTGCAGGGCATTACTTGGGATGATTTCATCTCCCGTGACTTATTCAGCACTTCACAGGTATTATCAGAGGTTAAGCAAGAGGGTGAACCTTCTCGTCGGTATGAGCGCCATGAGACTGCTAGTGTGCCGATTTTCATCACATATCAGAAAGGCACCAGACGTTTGTTTGCAGCAGCAAAGCGAGTGTTATCTCCACCCGGGGTGGAAGGGGCCTCGCTTCCACCATCAGCATCACAGGAACAGGACAAAGGCAAGGAGCCAATGCAGGATGAGGGTCCTTCAGGTGAGCCATCAGGTGAACGAGAGACCGAATTCGTTCTCCTTCATGATGATGAGACAGATACAGAACCGACAAGTGCACAGCTCAAAGAGATCATCCAGGAGTAGCAAGCAGAGATTCAAGCCTTGTCCCTTGATTTGGAAAGAGTCAAATGGAACATGAAATATCTGGAGTAGAGGAACAAACAGCTGGAGGATCAGCAAGTGATTATGGAGCTACAAAACATTCGTGAGCATCGCCAAGCTGCACAAAGGAGAAGAGTTGAGCTCACGTCATTGGAGCAAGAGATTAATGAGGAGCGGGAGGCCAACCTCGAGAGAGTTAACATGCACTTGGAGAGGCTGCTGGACAAGGCTGACAAGGACCATGCATTGCTGAGACACATAGCTTTCCACTACATAGCGCGAAACAAAGTGTGCAAGGCTCGAATCAGGAATTTGAAGGCGAAATTGAGGAAGGCAATCAAGAAGAAAAAGAGGCAAAGGGAGCTCGGTCGACTTCAGATATTGGCCGAAGCCTCTTTGGCCCAGCATAACACTTGATAAGGAAGCTCCAGCCCAAATTTCAAGAAATTTTGGGCAATTTTGGTCACATGGCAAATTTTTGGTCACAACACAGGTTTTTTCTCTTAGGATTGGGAGCTCCAAATCACAAATGGCTTGCATTTTTGGATTCAGAATGAAAAATCATGCCTGCTAGTGCATGGACAAGAAATTTGGGCATGATTTGAGTCCCCAGAAGGTCAAAAACACTCAAAAAATGACCTCTCTGCCCCTATTTTGACACACAGGAAGTAGTCTTGGGAGAATGAAGTTTTGGAGGGGCAAATGAGCACCAAATTTAGAAATTCTACTTGGGTTGGAAAGTAGACAGGCTAGGATTTCCAACAAGCACACTTGGGCATAATTTGGACTCCTTAAGGTACCTCAAAATCACCTCCAAAGTGGCGCGGCGCATATAGAGAAAAAAGGCCAAAATCGCGCCTGCTTGGCGAAATTTTGATTCGCGACTTTCTCCAAGTGGGCCCGCTCATTTACACTATATTTTTCTCGGAAACTAATGCAATGTTTAAAAAGTATTTTCACTAAAGGTGGGCTCCTATCCAAGTGGAAATGGAAGGCGAGTAGTCACCCAAGCCATTTGTCATTTTTGTAACACTTCACCTGTAACTAATGGTTGGCTTTCCACTTCCACTTTGTAATGATTCGAAAAACTCCCCAACTCTTGCTCATTCTATTTCCTCATGGCATAGTCTATTTATTGTATGCAAACCATTTGCAAAGGGTTGGTTGGCATTTCTGGGAACTGTGGGAGAAAAACTCAGTCACTCACTGTACATTTTGACAGAGAATTAATGAAAGATTGCAGCTCTAGTTCATGAGATTCCTGTGGCGTGAGTTTAACAAATGTATCTTCTTTATGTTTCATATGTATTTCGTTATGTTTCATATTTTCATTTACATTCATTTCCAGTGAAAGATTTCTAAGTAAAAAGGTGGAATTCAGTGTACTGATCTGCCTTGGGATAGTTTTCACATTCTATGTTTTCTTCTGTTGAAAAGGATTCATGTGTTTATGCCCTTTTCACACTCTCAAACAATCTCTCCACCAAAATTTTTTCAACTCTAAATGCTAGACTTTCCGCCTATCTTGCCTCACAAAACAACCTACGTCTTTGAGTTAAATTCTCTGCTCATGTTGTTCCTTGGCCCCACACATCCCAGAAAACTCAGTCATTCTTCAAACATCTCCATCATATTTACTTACCTAGCCTAAAATCAGTATCCATTTTTGAGTCATCTCAGACCCTATTGTTTATTTTCCTGAGTGTGACCCAGAGAGAGCCCTCTCCTATTCTAGTAGGGCTAGCTACCAGACTGAGCGTGGTTTGTGGTTACCCTGAATTTTGCCTTCCTTCAGCCTACGGAAAATTTAGGTGCTAACAGCGTCTTTGACACCACATCTGAGGATGGCACTATCACAGCAAAACATCTCAACCCAAGCTAAAGCATTAGAGACAGCAATGAGGCCGCATGAAACTCCAATACAAGATCCAGGGTTGGGAGTTCAGCAAATCCACACGCAACTACAAAACCCGAGCTTAGAAATGAAAAGCTTGAAGCAAGAAAGGGCAACTCGACTAGAGGTGCATATAGAAGTAGGATGCATTAAATGAAAATTTCAAGGACATGACAAGGACCATTGCCTCGTTTTCGTGAACTATCTGGCAGGGGAGGGCCTGATGCCACTAAAGTTGGAGGTACAAGTGGGGCCAAGTGCGGCACTTGCGCTCTGGTGTGAGATTTGTTAAGTAGGTGGAAAACACACAACGGACAACTGCCACCTGTTGCAGAAGTATACCCAGACCCCACAACAGTTGTATTGCAACTTTTGTAGATCAGTGGTTCACGATGAGTGAACGTGTCAAAGTTACAACTTAATGATGGAAAGGACCCCAGCCTACCGAGTGTAGACTAAAGCGTGAGGTTTCGACCCAGCCGTAGGGCCACGCGGGGGATTTCAAGGACACGGTAGAGGAAGAGGAATGGGGCCTGGATGAGAGCGCAGATAGCTGATCTGTTATAAGTGCGAAGGGCTAGGACATTACGCTCGTGACTGCACTAACGCAATGAGGATATCTTGCCCATACTGTGAGCAGTTTGACCATGAAATGGTAGATTGCCCGACGTTAATTTCTCAGATGCGTGAAAAGGGAGTATTACAGCCCACTTTAACTCAAAATGTCCAAATGATGATGTCGGAACCATGCGAAGAAGACCCTAGCATAAACATGGTACTGAGGAGTGGCACACCCACGGGAGGAGATGCACGGAAAGAGTTTGCAGAAGATGCGAAGGGTCACGATGCCCCTACAAGGGAACCTAACTTTGAGGTGGAACAGGGGAAGAAGACGCCTAAGGAAGCTCAGAAGAGCTTCATGAAAGTCTCTACTCCAGGTAGAAGGGACCCAATTAAGCTAGGGATGGATCTCTCTATGCTTACTACCCTTTTAGAGACATGTATGAAGCTTCTATGCTATAGTAAAGCTGATCACTAAGTATGCAGGGTCGGGTGAGCTGTGCGTAGTCCGAAAACTAGGAAGACATGCTCTGCACACTAGACGAGAGATGCATATGACAGCGCAAATCGGTGAATACGAGATGGACCAGGTCATTCTACATTTAGGGTCGGATGCGAATGTGTTACCTATGCAAACGTGGGAATGCATGGGTAAGCCTGCACTGCAGTGGTTTCCTATTCAACTAAGGATGGCCAACCAGCAAAATATCTTATCGATGGGTCGATTGCAAGGGGTGATAGTGGACATTGAAGGTGTAAGTACGCAGACCAACTTCAAGGTAATACAAATTGTTGATGACAATAATCCCTACCCTGCATTGCTAGGAATCGATTGGACCATAGACATGAATGGGGTCATCAACTTAAAAAGATGGAAAATGACGTTCAAAAAGAAGTCACTACAGGTAATAGTTCCGCTGGACCCAGCTGAAGGAGAGTGCTACACTGAAC
Source organism: Pinus tabuliformis (assembly GCA_031772625.1). Taxonomy (NCBI): domain Eukaryota; kingdom Viridiplantae; phylum Streptophyta; class Pinopsida; order Pinales; family Pinaceae; genus Pinus; species Pinus tabuliformis. The sequence goes on along the minus strand of CM062820.1, from coordinate 593,051,187 downwards.
CGGTGTGCGACAAGGAAAGTGACGATGAACTGGACTGCATCTATGAGATAACAGCGCAAGAACAGGATTGGGTGAATCCCACAGAGGATGGAAGAATCTCATGGGAGTGCGATAGTTCCTGCACATCAGATTCAGATGAGGAGACTGAATGATGGCAAAACCGATTGCATGAAGTCACAACACTCAATTGTAATATGATGATTAGATCATTGTGACGCATGACCACTGAAGTAAGACAACAACCAGCGGATAATTATGCAACAAATGAGGGGCAGTTCGTCAACCCTGGCACCTCAATCGTAGCCCAGAAGCAGTATGGTGCATCGGAAGAAGCGCCGCACGCACCAAGGTGGTGTGCACAGAGGAAGCTGAGAGGTAGAAGGTGGTTCCAGGTATGGATTGGAGGACGTGCGTAGTAGCCATGTTGGAGCAGGGCGGTCATCCATCTACAACGAAGGGTACAGTTGTATGTTGTGCAACCCTCGACCCAACTGAATCTGTGTGTAACAAGGGCTCGCTGGGCCGATAAGACCGTACACCGAGCAGGGTATGCCAAGGGAACTCTATCCACAGCTGGACAGGCCAGTACCCCTACAGTCCAACCTGAACGCGAAGACCTGCATGAAGGGATTCGGTAGTTATGTGAAGTCGTTCAGTGCGGTAGAATGAAACTTCATGAGTTAGAAGAAACGGGGGGCTAGAATACGAAAGGAAAGTGTGACGTTGGATGAAGAACTTTATAAAATAAAATTAGAAGTCACCCACTCAGGCCACATGAGAGAACCATTGAGGGGACTGGACATGGCCGATTCTCCTACACTACTAAGAAAAGTCGCGACCCTGCTAGCATGCTTGCGACTGCACCCTAGGGCACAATGGAGCACAGATCGAAATACACTATCAGACTCAAGGGAACGTGAATGGTTCCCGTAGCTTGAGCTAGTAGCGAAGCAAAAGGCTCGCACGATAGGTGCGACCACCTGACTATCCGTAGGAGGCATAGTCTCTGCGCTCCACGCAGTTGGAAGAGGCTGCGAGACTATAAAACAGGTTGCAGGAAAGCTACGCGATTTGGCCGTGACGCGCAAGGCTGGTCAAATGCATAGGACGCATCCACGTACCAGGGGTTGCGCTGTCATGGGGGAGGGATGGAAGGTGACTGTTACAGGTACTGTTCATGATAAGATGTCCCATTTAAGACATGGAGGAGCGGGCGGCGGGAAATTAAGGCGTAAGGGTAACCACTGAAAGCGCATTAATGAGCCATGATGAGGGCGAACGGCTAACTTTGAATTTGAAATCATATATAATAAGCAAGTAAAGGGGCACACAACAAAGCTTGATCATTCGAAGAATAGGATGCCTTGGGTTCAAGCCAAGAGGAGCAAGTAAATGACAAACAAATGGAAGAAAGTCCGTGGTTTTAGGCAATGCCAAAGGAATTCCGAGAGTCATTCCTCGAGTCAATAAACACCACCAAGGAGATTCCACAGGCAGTCGAGCTCCCTAAATCACCCAAGGCATAGCGGACCAAGAAGGACCCCCGAATACCAGCACCAGTAAGGAGGTTGCCGTGAAATCCGCGTGTTAGCAAGCTCACAATGGAAGAAAAGGGCAAAGCTATTACAATTGAAAGCGGCGAGGAGGAAGAGGGATCTCTGACATATGTCAAAGAAATAGACCTTGACGAGGAAACTATCCAGCCAGTACGACGACCCAAGTATCTTCCTCCAAGCAAAGGGAAGGCTAAGGTCCCTACCAATTTGGATAACATTAACAATATACTCATCACCTTGTCTCTTCCAAAAGGGATTCTAGTTGAAAGCATGGTGACTGGCCGTATTTCGACGATGAAGTTTTAAGACTGGAACCTTGCAGATACAGCAAAATTTCTCCATTTGATGACTAGCGAACTGATGGAGCAGAGCACGGAAGGGACGGTTAGGACACTTCAGCCAAAGGAATGGCTGCGAAAGGTGGAGAAAGCAAGGTTACTCTGTCTCCTATCCATTCCCCACTTTCTCCAGCCCCCTATTACAATATTGGTCATCAGAGAGTTGCTTTGTCTAGTACATGATGGATACTTATGGATTGGAAAACCCATCCACATCACGACAAAACTCATTCATAGGATCTCACAGCTTCCTTATGAAGGAAGAGACCCTAGGGAAATTGTCAATAAGAGTGGCGATGTGACGATGACAGAAACCCTGAAAAAGAAATATAAGCTGGAGAAAGGGCAACGAGGGTATGCTATTGATAGTATTTCGGACAAAGCAGTCTGTGTTGCTACCTAGTTGTTGGTAGGGAAAGTGATGCAGAAATGCCACGAAAACGAGGTTCCAATGATAGTCATTGCGCTAGCTGAGGAATGCACAGCTGGAGAACGGTTCAATTGGTTGCAGTTCCTTTGTGAAGAGTTCCTGACCAACTGTAGGGAGGTCCAAGAGGAGGGAAAGACCTTCCACTATGCATGGTTACTGTTGTCCATTGTGCTGGTTACCACTGAATTACCTGAAGACAACTAGTTTCCCTCCTTGGACCAGGATTGGCCAGAAGCCGCCAAGTATGCGTCACTCTGGGCGATAAGGGACACTGCAAGAATCTAGGGCATCAAGATTTTCTAGATACTGATGGATGCAAACGTTCGACAATGGATCAACCAGCAACCTTGTCTGTCCAACGAAATATATGACAGTGTGAAGCACATCGCCGAGTTTAAAGCAGACATGCACTTTGTCTACATCCGGGCACGCAAGGACCCCAACCAGACGTGGACCACACTCCCTTTCCTTTCCATTGATGAAGCTATCGATGCGGTATTGGATACCTGGCCACTGAAATGGCACAAACCAGATGCGGTGGGGCGCAATGAGGCCGCTATCCAAAAACAAAAGATTGAAGCTAAGCGCGCAACATAGCAAAAGCGAAATGAATAGCATGCTGCAGAGGTTCAGGTGGCCCGAGAGGTAGTGCAGACTTTGACAGACAAGGCACCAGCAAGAGGGGTTGCGATGACAAGGACAAAAGTGATCAGAAGATGCCCACAGAGATAACCGCGAAGATAGGGACGGAAGGAACACCAGCAGCCACCATGGGTGCGCCCTTAAAACAACCGCAGCCAACAAAACAAATGAAGTCGAGGAAGAAGGCCAAGGTGTCAAAATCGAACGAAGAACTGACCACATTGACCGAGGGTGACCTAGGTGACATAGGGGACACAGTTTGTGAAGTCATTCGGGAAGCAACCAACAAAGCCATGTCAGAGCAACAGATTGTGTTGGGGGAGCTCCGCACGTAGATACAGGAACTTGGGACACGGGCAGCGCAGACAGGAACCATCGCTACTCAAGGGGTTACAGGTATGTCAGCCACTAAGCAGCTGCTGAAGGCCCAAATGGCTCATACTATCGCAATCCCAATAGGTGCATTGATAACAGAAAATGCGATGGACAGTGCTATGGTAGGACGACTTACATGGCTAGGATTAAATTTGGCTACCCTCCCACGCGAAAGCTTGTACCAGCTCTAGGATAGTGCCATGATGGCGCTCTACGCCAGGTGTTATCACAAAATCAGGTACTGAAGGCTGCTAATCAACAAGACTCTGTGTAACTGTTTCAAACCAGGCTTTTAACTAAGGCTTAGCCTCCTTAGTCTGAGAGGGCTCTCTCATAGGTTATTGATATTGAACAAGATGGCTAACTCTTACAAGACACATGAAAAATGTACTGGCTGGACAGAATTTCTTCCCATTGGGCTTATGGAGTCACTAATATCTCAGTAAACAATAACACTATCCTTTCATAGAAATCAGGGCACTTTACATCTAATGTTCAAACATAACTTACATGAAACACAGTTTGCCTAGGCATACAGGAAGTCAGAGCATGATTCATGAGTTCTGAGTGATTATGCATTAACCAAACTGTAAAAGAACATTAAAGAGAATAAACCATCATACATTTGAACAATAAGATCTATTGTGAATCCTGAGAAGAAACAACAGTCATTTGCATTACTGAAATCTGCTATACATAAACCAAAACAGTCTTCTCCAAAAACATCCAACCCCTATTACATCCAAATCTGATCTATATATAGGAATACATTCTTAACCATCTTGAGCCTCCTCCTCCAGCATGAGGGGAGCTCGAAGACTGCTATTAACTACTCCTATCTACTGTTTAACTAATTCATTAAATACATTAATTGCTAAACTGTAACTACAAAGAGTCCTACTTAAACTAAAACTCTAATACTATCCTCCTCGTAGCATGATTCTTTCTTGATCTTGAACACCTGTCTCTTTTCTGTTTGGCTGAGATAACTGAGAAGCGGATGCAATGAACAAGGTTAGCATTGGATACTGAATGCGCTGATGATTCATTAACCATAAGGATAAACCCCTGTTTTACCGGTCCTTGTCTCCCACCATCCTTCGAAAGTTAAGCAACATGTTCTCAGCTCTTTAATACCCCAAAATTTGATGAGCCTTACCATATCTCAGATGTGTTGGAGGCTTTGCTGATGGCCATGTGTATAAACCAAAACAATACTCCTCGTATGCCATTTCTGCCAAACCCTAACTGGTCATAAAGTACCTTTTTAAAAGTTTTAACTTGAGACAAAATATTTCACCTTTACAAAAAGGCACACTTGTCATTCTCTGAATGGCTAGGATAGCCTCATATGGTCTCCCTTATGTTCCTTAGGCGTTTCCTTCATAGATTTGCTGATCTCACCATTAAACTGATTGTTTTCATCACAAAACAGCACCTACAGCAGTTTCGTAGCGCGCTACGAAACTGCTGTTTTTTGCTAAAACAGAGTATATTTGCATTAAGGCATTCTTTGCTTGAACCTATGACTCTTTAAACTTCCTCTACAGGTGTCAGAGATTTATATGTCTTAAAAAAAAAATGAAATTAAACAAAAATGACCAAAACGAAGAACAACACCTTTCTTCCTTCTTTTCTGAGATTCTTGACAGAGCAGATTCCCAATCAGAAGGTTCCTTTTTCCCAAGGAATATATGATCATCAACAGAACCATGTTCAGCGTCATCAAGGGTATCTTCAACAACAGCTTTAGTAGCATTATCATTTGAGAAAACTTCCTTCACTTCAGCTTCATATTTAACCCATAAATCTGCAATCGAACCAACTACTCCCCTATGTTCTGGCTGAAAAATATATCTTGGGACAGAGCTCGTAATTTCTCACAGAAGACGTATTTGGAAAAACTGAAGGAGGTTTTTGTGAAACAATCCGTACTTAACAAAAACCTCTTTTGGTTTTTTAAAACACTACTCCAGCTGCCCAGAATCTGTCTTTGAAGAAGATGTGTAAAACAGGAAATTAAAAACTGCACCTACAGCAGTTTCGTAGCGCAACTTTAGTCACTCGTTTCTCCCAGCTCATAATCAATTTGAAGAAACTGAAAGAGGTTTTTCTAGTTCAGTATGTTAGGAATAAAAACCTCTTTCAATTTTCGAAAATATTCTTTCATCTGCTCTAAATACCTCTTGGAAGTTGACAACTTAAAATAGAGAAATATGCCTTATTTGCCTTGTTTCAATATCATGATGACAGGTATTGCATGTGGTTACAAATGCAGGTGTTGTAGGATTATGTAAGTGATAAAGAACCATCATGGAAGAATGCTTGGCACGTGGCAAAGTATCATATTGGTAGTGATTTCCTTGACAAAAGCTAAGAAAGGCCTAACGGGTATCAAAGAATTCACTCTCCACAATTTCATCTTTATCCTTAGTATCTACAAGAACATCTATGACTTCAACAGAATTAAATAAATGCTTTTTCCCTACTGTTGACAGGATGCCACTCCCTTTCATCAAGCCTTTTGTTGTGCCTCGTAACAAATATCACATAATTGTCAACTCTTACATTGGCTGCAAGCCCAGCGTTTGCCAGAAACAATGAAGTGACAACAATGAGAACATGCATATTGCAAACGAACCATAATAAAGTCTTCTTTCATTGGAGATATGGACTCCCCAAGCTTTTGCATTAATAAAGCATCCTTTGAGGTATTGCTTGCAAGCTCAGCTTGTGATGCAGCTTCTGATGCTCTTTTGATTGCAGCTTTCTTGGTCTTTCCTTTCGCTTGTTGAAGTTGCATTATCATATCTTTTGCAGCGCCTGGCCAATAATCACCAACAAAATATGACAAGCGAGCTGCAGTTACCTTAGCCTTGCATTCACCAGTGGACACAAAAAAATTGATCATATAGATTAGTGAGTTCCATAACAATGTTCTCCTTTGTGGCATTCCGCAATATTGCAAGATACCATTCATGGAGCTTATCAGATTTCGGTGTCTTCTGTATCTCTGGATGTCAATAAAGAATATAATCCTCTCCCTTCAATGGAGGACAGGCCCACATATAACAGCTTGACAAACCTCGTTTCCTGCAGTATTTCCATCAATCCGCTTTAAATATCTGTCATTTCCCAATTTCGTAGCGCAGCCAGTGCAAAATATGAATTATGCGCTACGAAACTACCTAAACATTTTGCGCTGCGAAACTACAAAAAGGCTTAATGCGGATCAAACTAATGTGAGTGGTTCTGAAATTTTGGCATTGGGATTTTCAGTGATAACAGTGGCTCCACTTGGGATAGTGTGCCCTTGTGGTACACTAAGAACTCGCAGGTCCAGTGCCTTATCCATTTATGACAAACAGAAATTTGCTTGACAAGCATGACTGTAGGAGAAAGAAAGCTACATCTACTGAAAAATGCTCAGTTGACCTTGAACTTATTTGCATTTACCTACCTACCTACCCTAACAATCTTAACTTCTTTCTGCTCAATCAATATGAAATTTCCAATGTAGCCAATCTTCTGTTTTATCTGCTATTTGATTTCTTTGACTGCATCGGAGTTCAGAGCCAATATGATAGTGTGATGACCGTTGCCACTGAAATTGTCTCTGATCTTTATAGAAAAACTGAAAAACTTGAGAGTAAAACTCTTCCATGTAGTCAGCTACAGGATCCCAGAATACATGATCAGCTTGATTTTTCTTGTAACTTTCCGGCTGTGCAAACTGATCTTCAACAGCAGTGTGCATTTCCTCAAGTGTAAAAGAGAAAGGAAACAATACTCTCTCCTTATGTTCTGCCATAGAAAGCTGCTGAAAATAATGATCATGATTATGAAAACTATATGCCTGAATTTGACCTTCTAAACCTTCAATTTCTTTCTCAATGTCCTCAGCAAATTCATCCAAAAATCTCATCTTATCCTCTGCCTTGCAGTCAAAGGATTTTAGATATGAGGACAAGGACAAAGAAAAATATTCATTTGTTTCTTCTTTACTATGATCATTATTCCATTGTCTAAAACCTTCAACTGAGGGAGAGTCTGTCACCACCTCTGACCTATCTATCCATTCCTCTAAAAACATGAGCCAAAGGTCTTGAAATGACTTAATGGCTTTGATAGGAAAACTTTCAATCCACTGTTTGCATTTCCCTTGAAGTGAATCATAGAACAACATAATGCAAACATCCTCATGTTTAACTCTAAGAAGCTCAGTAAAATGACAAAAATCTGTTATATGCTTCAAGGTTAAACTCAAATCTTCTCCGTTGAATTTTGGACCATTCCTTAGAAAATATGCATCCTTGGGAAAATGATTTGGGAAACCATGAATTCCTGAAAAATCTATGCATGCATACCTTGAAGTAAGAATGGTAGCATCTGGGTCCTTCATAACTCCAGTGGAATCACCATGAATATCTGAATTTCGAATTCTTCAACAATGGAGTCGCCAAGGTAGTTTTGCAACCTCAAAAACCTTCTGAGCTCCTGCTACCTTCAGAAGTTCAGCTTCATAATTTCGGGAAAGAATAATCTTCAGGCTCCCGGCAGACGCACCAAAATGTTATCACAAAATCAGGTACTGAAGGCTGCTAATCAGCAAGACTCTGTGTAACTGTTTCAAACCAGGCTTTTAACTAAGGCTTAGCCTCCTTAGTCTGAGAGGGCTCTCTCATAGGTTATTGATATTGAACAAGATGGCTAACTCTTACAAGACACATGAAAAATGTACTGGCTGGACAGAATTTCTTCCCATTGGGCTTATGGAGTCACTAATATCTCAGTAAACAATAACACTATCCTTTCATAGAAATCAGGGCACTTTACATCTAATGTTCAAACATAACTTACATGAAACACAGTTTGCCTAGGCATACAGGAAGTCAGAGCATGATTCATGAGATCTGAGTGATTATGCATTAACCAAACTGTAAAAGAACATTAAAGAGAATAAACCATCATACATTTGAACAATAAGATCTATTGTGAATCCTGAGAAGAAACAACAGTCATTTGCATTACTGAAATCTGCTATACATAAACCAAAACAGTCTTCTCCAAAAACATCCAACCCCTATTACATCCAAATCTGGTCTATATATAGGAATACATTCTTAACCATCTTGAGCCTCCTCCTCCAGCATGAGGGGAGCTCGAAGACTGCTATTAACTACTCCTATCTACTGTTTAACTAATTCATTAAATACATTAATTGCTAAACTGTAACTACAAAGAGTCCTACTTAAACTAAAACTCTAATACTATCCTCCTCGTAGCATGATTCTTTCTTGATCTTGAACACCTATCTCTTTTCTGTTTGGCTGAGATAACTGAGAAGCGGATGCAATGAACAAGGTTAGCATTTGATACTGAATGCGCTGATGATTCATTAACCATAAGGATAAACCCCTGTTTTACCGGTCCTTGTCTCCCACCATCCTTCGAAAGTTAAGCAACATGTTCTCAGCTTTTTAATACCCCAAAATTTGATGAGCCTTACCATATCTCAGATGTGTTGGAGGCTTTGCTGATGGCCATGTGTATAAACCAAAACAATACTCCTCGTATGCCATTTCTGCCAAACCCTAACTGGTCATAAAGTACCTTTTTAAAAGTTTTAACTTGAGACAAAATATTTCACCTTTACAAAAAGGCACACTTGTCATTCTATGAATGGCTAGGATAGCCTCATATGGTCTCCCTTATGTTCCTTAGGCGTTTCCTTCATAGATTTGCTGATCTCACCATTAAACTGATTGTTTTCATCACAAAACAACACCTACAGCAGTTTCGTAGCGCGCTACGAAAGTGCTGTTTTTTGCTAAAACAGAGTATATTTGCATTAAGGCATTCTTTGCTTGAACCTATGACTCTTTAAACTTCCTCTACAGGTGTCAGAGATTTATATGTCTTAAAAAAAAATGAAATTAAACAAAAATGACCAAAACGAAGAACAACACCTTTCTTCCTTCTTTTCTGAGATTCTTGACAGAGCAGATTCCCAATCAGAAGGTTCCTTTTTCCCAAGGAATATATGATCATCAACAGAACCATGTTCAGCATCATCAAGGGTATCTTCAACAACAGCTTTAGTAGCATTATCATTTGAGAAAACTTCCTTCACTTCAGCTTCATATTTAACCCATAAATCTGCAATCGAACCAACTACTCCCCTATGTTCTGGCTGAAAAATATATCTTGGGACAGAGCTCGTAATTTCTCACAGAAGACGTATTTGGAAAAACTGAAGGAGGTTTTTGTGAAACAATATGTACTTAACAAAAACCGCTTTTTTTTTTTTAAAACACTACTCCAGCTGCCCAGAATCCGTCTTTGAAGAAGATGTGTAAAACAGGAAATTAAAAACTGCACCTACAGCAGTTTCGTAGCGCAACTTTAGTCACTCGTTTCTCCCAGCTCATAATCAATTTGAAGAAACTGAAAGAGGTTTTTCTAGTTCATTATGTTAGGAATAAAAACCTCTTTCAATTTTCGAAAATATTCTTTCAGCTGCTCTAAATACCTCTTGGAAGTTGACAACTTAAAACAGAGAAATATGCCTTATTTGCCTTGTTTCAATATCATGATGACAGGTATTGCATGTGGTTACAAATGCAGGTGCTGTAGGATTATGTAAGTGATAAAGAACCATCATGGAAGAATGCTTGGCACGTGGCAAGGTATCATATTGGTAGTGATTTCCTTGACAAAAGCTAAGAAAGGCCTGACGGGTATCAAAGAATTCACTCTCCACAATTTCATCTTTATCCTTAGTATCTGCAAGAACATCTGTGACTTCAACAGAATTAAATAAATGCTTTTTCCCTACTGTTGACAGGATGCCACTCCCTTTCATCAAGCCTTTTGTTGTGCCTCGTAACAAATATCACATAATTGTCAACTCTTACATTGGCTGCAAGCCCAGCGTTTGCCAGAAACAATGAAGTGACAACAATGAGAACATGCATATTGCAAACGAACCATAATAAAGTCTTCTTTCATTGGAGATATGGACTCCCCAAGCTTTTGCATTAATAAAGCATCCTTTGAGGTATTGCTTGCAAGCTCAGCTTGTGATGCAGCTTCTGATGCTCTTTTGATTGCAGCTTTCTTGGTCTTTCCTTTTGCTTGTTGAAGTTGCATTATCATATCTTTTGCAGCGCCTGGCAAATAATCACCAACAAAATATGACAAGCGAGCTGCAGTTACCTTAGCCTTGCATTCACCAGTGGACACAAAAAAATTGATCATATAGATTAGTGAGTTCCATAACAATGTTCTCCTTTGTGGCATTCCGCAATATTGCAAGATACCATTCATGGAGCTTATCAGATTTCGGTGTCTTCTGTATCTCTGGATGTCAATAAAGAATATAATCCTCTCCCTTCAATGGAGGACAGGCCCACATATAACAGCTTGACAAACCTCATTTCCTGTAGTATTCCCATCAATCCGCTTTAAATATCTGTCATTTCCCAATTTCGTAGCGCAGCCAGTGCAAAATATGAATTATGCGCTACGAAACTACCTAAACATTTTGCGCTGCGAAACTACAAAAAGGCTTAATGCGGATCAAACTAATGTGAGTGGTTCTGAAATTTTGGCATTGGGATTTTCAGTGATAACACCAGGGAAGGATGCGCGGAACAAGTACTTAGCAAATAGAGAATTAATATAGAACAGTTGAGCCTCCAACGGGACGAAGCCATCTCACAGAGTCAACAATTAGAGCAACTTGTAGGGGAAGCATGTTCGTGTGACCCTGAGCTAGAGATTGCGGTCGAGTTGCCTGCTGGCGCACGAATCCACAAGCTGACTAGTGGGTTCCATGAAGCAAAGGAGGAGTCCATGAGGATTCTGTTAGATCTTAGCTTGTAGATCGCAGAGCTAAAATTACAGGTACAGCCTTTGACGCCACCAGAGGTCACCGAGCAATGCAAAAGCATCATTAACTCCAAGAGGGAAATGATCACACGTTCCATGAAGGAATGCACTGACTTGTTGGCTAAGTCGCTTATTACTCTCACTTCACTCCAGGAAGATCCAACCCTATAGCAACTGGAAATAGAGGCAAGGGAGCTCCAACAAGCCTATGATAATGTTAGAAGGACCGTGTAGAAAGTCGCGCTTACGCAGTGCTTAGCCAAGATGAGGGAGGCCCAGGCCCTGAAAATCCAAGTGGATGCTACCTGACAAAAGTAAGCGGTTCTTAAAGAACGTCTCTAGCCATGGCTTGATGAGAATTCATGGTTTCCACCACCATCGAGCGCAAGGTGGCACACATGCAGGAAGAATATGCACCTGGGGAAGCAGATGAGATAGAGACTGATGTGTCGGTAGCACGTGTTGAGCAGGTACAACGAATGGCAAAAGAGTTTTTTGCAAGTACAAGTGAAGCACAGAAGTTGCTAACCAACCTCCGCGCGAAGATTACCGCACCAGCCGAGTGACTCGAGACGAGTCATGATGATTGTGTTGGGGGACTGTTGGGTAGTAGAGGGCCCGCGTAATAGTTTTGGGGCTCAAAGCCTGCAATTTTGGGAAAGGTATGGTAAGGACTCCGTGAAGTGTGTGGAGCGTGAATTGTAAATGAGTCAAGTCAAAGGGTTGTCCACCAAAAAATAATGTAAAATAATAGGAAGTGAGTCGGCCCACCCATGGTCCACAGACCATGGAAATGTATAAATAGAGCAAGGCTCTAGAGTTAGGAGTCAGTTTTTTGGTATGTACTTTTGGATCTGGAATGTAATGGAATTTTGAAGAAAGAAATCTTGAAGTGTCTGTAAGTCGGATTCGAGGGTGTTGGTGGGTAGATAGAGGCTCTACAGCTGTATGCACAGATGCCTAGTAGAGTCCACAGCTGTGTGTGTGGACCCCTGCAGCTAAGTGTGCAGGGCAGATCTGGATGTATTGGCGAAAGAGTTGAATAAAGATAAGTTGGTTCTGAAATACTGTGTTGAATCTGAAATATTGTGGATCTGGTTAATTTATGGTTGATATATCTGTTTGATCTGTGTGCTTATGCTTATGTTATGAGTTTATGCAAATCTATAACTTTTCTGGGTGCGTGAACTAGTTATCTCTATTAAATGTTTGCTTAAAGACAGTAAAAAGTAGATCTGATCAATAACAGCTCATTAATAATAAGTATTAAGGAATTTACTTGTTCCAGATCTACGCAAAATCCAAGTAGCGCGAGGCCATAGAATGGTGCGCGACTTATCCAGACCACATCGCGACATCCCAAGGGTGTGGAAACTTGGTTCCAGCACCCTCTCCTACTACCTCGGGCGAGACCTCAGTCTGAGCTCCGCAGGCTGTTGCCGAAAGGGCCGGTAGCTACGGGATTTGTTTGGCTAAATAACTCTTCTGAACCTGGGTCACGACCCAATAAGCTAACAAAGGTGGATCTTGTTTAAAGATAAGATTATATAACAGGATGATGAAGTGGTGACTTAGCCATGCCATTACTTCTCAAAAACAGCATTCTAAAAGAAACTTGTAATAGATGTGCACGATAGTTTCTCATGGTGTCCATGTCCAGTTCATGCTAGGGAACTGCTATTGTGCATAGATTGCATCCAGTAAGTATGCAGGAATATAAAACCTTGCTCGCTCACCCTTGGGTAGATTCTGAGCCTATGCTACATGGGCCTTCAATTGTCAAGCCAACATATCTGGCTAGTTGAACGACCTCCAATCATTCACCACTAGCTCCAATATGACTTCCCACCCTTCAGGAAAGGTTTCCATGCTCTCTTAACCATGGATTCTGCAAGCAAAGATAAACAAGAGTTGGTAAGCCTTCTTGAGAGAATTTGTCTTGTACACATGGGTAGGTGTCCGTCAAAACTTTGATGGCTCTTTCACCCAGTGTTTGAAAATTTCTCTTATGTTCACATAGCTATGGTTACCATAGAAGAGTGAGTCCATGCACTCTACTGGCTTAGGAAATTGATACATCTGTTGGACGTCTTCTACCCAGAAGGTGGAAAGCTTCTACCTGCTAGAACTACTCAATGTCATGGTCTTCTCATCAATGTGTGAGACAATCTAGCTGATAATATCTTCACACAAGAAGGCGGGATACCTGCATGCAACCTTGTATAGCCTTGACTGCCAGATGTTGAGATAAACATGTTGGTCCTCTAATTCTGCCTCAAATTCCTTTGCAAAAGCATCTTTAATATGCTACCATGTTAGTGATGATCCCTTTTCTATAAACAACTGAGTATCTACATACACTGGAAAATCAACTGATGTTTTCTCAACTACTTCCCCAATACTTCTCTCAGTGGTTTCCTTTGAAGCATCTCTCTTAGGCAACTGTTGGAAATAATACTGAGAGGGGGGGGGGGGGGGGGGGTGAATTAGTATTATCAGATCAATAAAACTTTTTCAATGCTCAGAAACATATACGCTACTTCAGTTAAGTGAACCAGCGTGTACACGCTACTGTGTCTAAAGAAACCAGCGTATAACCATAAATCTTATAATTCAGTTAGTTTATCTTCAGTTAAATGCATCAGGACATTATTCATCATATTAAGAGTAAACAGATGCAGTATAACAGAACAGATCATCACACAAAAGCCACACACATGAACACCATGATATAAGGTGGAAACCCAATGTGGGTGAAAACCACCTGCTGCAAGTCGTCTCTATCTTTCTTTAATAAGAACTTCAGTTTACAATCTTTTGTACTGGTGCAGCCTTATACCAGTACGTAGGCTACAACCTGCAGAAGGCTTCAACCTTCTCTCGTTCTCCAAACTTCCTTGGAAGGGAGCTCCAACCCCCTTTGCTCTTGTACTAGCTAAGATACTAGTACGTAGGTGCTGGCCTACAATCTTCTTTCCTTCAGGTACCACTTTTCATCAATTTTCAGACTGGATACTCCTGAAGCACAACATTACAATCTGAAGACCACAATTCATTCAACTTTCATAGCAGATTACAAAACAACCAACAATTACTGAACCACTTAAACCCTGTCAAACCCAGTCACCAGAACACAGAGCAGACTACAGATCTCTGCAATAATAGTCAGACCCAGCTGCAACCCAAAAATCAAGCTCCAAAAGATATACGCTACTTCAATGAAGGCAACCCGCGTATACACGCGGTTTTACCGAAGACAACCTGCGTACAGATCTAAAAATAATTTTTCATAACTTGCAGCTGTACCAGACATCAGTTATACCCAGTACATAACATTGCGTCAGTATGAAGATCTAGAAATACGCATAATCAACTATATAAAGATAGTTCATTTCAAACCATTTGATCCCGATCTCTCCTTAGATCTTGTTCTCCATCAACCGATGAGATCTCTCCTTAGCTCAGATCAAGCAATACATCATCAACCAATAACCTGCATACTGGATCTAATACTTCATCAGATATTCAAGACATTTCAGATACCCTTGCCTAATGATTTCCTTCTCCTTATATAGCCTTAGGCCTTGTTCAATACCAAGGGCCAAAACCATAGAAATCCAATACCATCATCTTCAAAACTAGGGATCAACACGTCCGTCGAGACACCAAGGTCCAAAACCATAGGCACAACTTCCAAGGAATAACCGCCGTGGACCAAAGATAATTTTTCCACATACACGCGCTTTTACTGAAGCCAACCAGCGTGTACACGCGACTTGGTATATAGCGAACCTGCGTATACATATTTTTCTTCATACTTGTAGATTGATCATCAATTCCTTGCTGCTATCCTTCTACACTATGATTTGTTATCAGTGTGATTTTCCATCAAGGACAATACTTGTCTCATAATGCCAACAATCTCCCCCTTTGGACTTGATGGCAACAACACCAAATCAAATCACTCTCCCCCTTTGTCATCAAGGGCAAAGGGTTGTGCTCCCCCTGAGTACATGCTGATATCTTTGCTTGGCTGTGCTGAAACATGCTCCCCCTGACTGTAGGCAAGATCTGCAAAAGATGTTCTTCAAAAGAACCAAGACTTATACACCATAAGGGACCTCCCTATCACCAAAAGACTCAATCCATATTCCCAACCAAGAGGGGATACATCAGAAACAACCAATTATATTACATCATTCATCCCAGGCATAGTGGGAAAAACAACATAGGCCGTTACATGACCTTGACACCATAAAAGAGATATTAGAAAAAAAAAATACATGACATAGAGACAACAGATCTAGACCAAGACTTATGAAGATCACAAGCAGCATCTGATAAACATATTTTTAGAGCAGCAACCAAGATTTCCTTCTGAGGTCCTTCTCCTGAAACCAACAACAGTTGTGTACTAGAACCAAAAGCATCTAAATGCCAACAATGCTTTATGAGACTTTAAGCTGCTCCCCCTAAACCTGTGCCTGCTGCATTCTGGCATACCCATCTCAGACCTTCTCCAACCAGAGTCTGCCCTTGCTGTTCAGAACTCCATATACGTGAATTGTCCTGCATAAAACAGCGTATGCACGCGGATATGCTTTCTGCAACACGCGTACACCATACACGCTACTTTCCCAACATAGATCGGCATATATACGCGGATATCCCTTACGTAACTTGCGTATACCAACTTTTCTGTAGAACAGACAAGCTTCAACAGCAGGATGAAGCATCAACTACTCCCAGCTTTTGTCTGAGATATTCAAAAGTTTCCCTGGGTAGTGGTTTTGTGAGAATGTCAGCAACTTGTTCCTTAGAAGGAACATACTCCAACTTGACCTTCTGCTCAAGCACTTGTTCCCGAAGAAAATGGTACTTGATTGGTATGTGCTTGGTCTTTGAGTGCATGACTGGATTCTTTGAAACACTGATTGCACTTGTATTATCACATAAGATAGAGACTGGTGAAGTGTAGGTGATTTGAAAATCCTGCAAGGTCTGCATCATCCAAAGAAGTTGTGTGCAACAAGATGCCGCAGCCACATACTCTGCTTCAGCTGTAGATAAGGCAATCGAGCTCTGTTTCTTGCTGAACCAAGATACTAATCTGGAGCCCATAAAGAATGCACCACCACTTGTGCTCTTCCTGTCATCCACGCTTCCGGCCCAATCTGCATCTGTATAAGCATGAAGTGTGAGATCTGTATCTCTAGGATACCATAAGCCATAATTTTGTGTCCCTTGAAGATACTTGAAAATTCTCTTCACTGCCTGAAGATGAGTCTCCTTCGGATTTGCTTGAAATCTTCCAACTATTCCGACTGCATGCATGATGTCTGGTCGGGTACCTGTCAAATAAAGCAAACTCCCAATCATGGATCTATAAGTTGGTTGATGAACTGCTGCTGATTCATCATTTGCAATGAGGCTGCATCCTGTAACCAAGGGTGTACATACTGGCTTTGACTCTTCCATGCCATACTTCTTCAAGATCTGCTTGAGGTACTTGGTTTGAGACAAGAAGATGCCTCCTTCATTTTGTTGGATTTGCAATCTAAGGAAGTATGTCAATTCTCCAAGTAGTGACATTTCGAATTCTTTCTGCATAACCAAGGCAAAGTTTTGACTCATAGTCTCTTCATTGCTGCCAAAGATAATATCATCTACATAAACAACAAGTATTAGCAATTTGTTATTTTCAACTTTTATATAGAGATTGCTATCTGCTGATCCTTTTGAAAAGCCTTGTTGGTGAAGATATTTGTCCAACCGATAGTACCAAGCCCTTGGAGCTTGTTTGAGACCATAGAGAGCCTTTTTCAATCTGCATACAAGGTTTGGATCATTCCCAAGAATGAAACCATCTGGATGTTCAATATATACTTCTTCTTCTAAGTCTCCATTCAGAAAGGCTGATTTCACGTCCATTTGAAATACCTTGAAGTTTTGAAAGCTTGAGAGAGCAAGGAACATTCGGATGGCCTCAAGTCTTGCTACAGGAGCAAAGGTCTCTTCAAAATCTATCCCTTCTTGCTGCGCATACCCTTTACAAACAAGTCTGGCCTTGTTTCTAATTACTTCTCCATTTTCATTCAATTTATTCTTGAAGACCCATTTTGTCCCTATGACATTCTTATCTTTTGGTCTAGGAACCAGTTCCCAAGTGTTGTTCTTTTTGATCTGCTCAAGTTCTTCATCCATTGCTTTGACCCAACATTCATCTTTGCATGCCTCTTTCACATTTTGTGGTTCAGTGGAAGAGAGTAATGACAAATAGCTTGAAGCTTCTGCAATTCTTCTTCTTGTTTGTATTCCTGCTTCTTTCTGCCCCACAATCTGAGATTCTGGATGATTCTTTTGAACATATATGGATGGAGTCTTCTCTTCTATTCTTGTCTGCTCCTCTGGTTCTTCTTGAGGTTCGTCTTCTTCTTGAGGTTCTTCTTCTTCATCATTCTGCCTTTGAGGGTAGCCTTCATCTTCTTCAATGTCTTCATGATGAACTTGCCTAGGAATATATCCCTTCTCATCAACCACTACATCAATGCTGTCAACAATTCTGCCAAGTCTTTTGTTGTAGCACTTGTATGCTTTGCTATGTGGAGAATAACCAAGAAGAATGCCTTCATCTGCTCTTGGTTCAAGTTTTCCAAGTTGCTCATCAGTATTCTTAATATAACATTTGCTCCCAAAGATTTTGAAATGCTTCACCGAAGGAGTCTCACCACTCTAGAGCTCATGAGGTGTTTGAGTGCTGTTTACTCGGACATTTGTTTTGTTAAGAATAATAACTGCAGCATGTGCAGCCTCACCCCAGAAAGTTGCGGGAGTACCTGATTCATCAAGCATAGCACGAGCCATTTGTTGGATTGTTTTGTTCATTCTTTCCACAACCCCATTTTGCTGAGGAGTTCTAGCTATAGAGAATTCTCTTCTTATCCCATGTTCTTCACAGAAATTGAAAAATTCGTTTGAGGTAAACTCCCCACCTCTGTCAGATCTGAGGCACTTAATTTTGTGTCCTGATTCATTTTCAACCAAGGCTTTGAAGGATTTGAATTTTTCGAATGCTTCATCCTTGTGCTTCATAAGCCCTAACCAGACAAACCTGGAGAAATCGTCAATGAATAATATCAAATATTCTTCTCCTCGAGGTGTCCTTTTCCTAAATGGACCACATACATCTGTATGGACTAGCTCAAGAGGTATGTTGGCTGATCCTTCCTTCTCTGGAAAGTTAGTTCTGGTTTGCTTTCCAAACTGACAAGATTTGCATATAGTGTTGTCTGGAATTTTGATATCTGGAAGACCACGAACTGCCTGATATTTTCATGCTTTCCTTATTTGTGAAAAGCTTAGATGCCCCAACCTTCGATGCCATAGCCAGTGTTCATCATCCTTGCTCAATAGCATTTTTGTGGTCCTTCTTCAAATATGTATAGATTATTTGGAGTCCTTCTTCCTTTGATCACTGTTTTACCTGTGTCAAGGTCACGAACACAACATCCATTTGATCTAAATATTACTTCTATTCCTTGATCGCACATCTGACTGACACTCAGAAGATTATGCTTCAATCCATCAACATACAAAACATTTCCAGCTTTGACCTTCTCTTTCAATGGAGCAACACCTTTTCCTTTTATGGCTGCAGAGATATCGTTTCCAAAAGAAACTTTCTTCCCCTTTTCTAATGCGGTATATGACTCAAGCTTTTCTTTGTCCCCTGTCATATGCTTCGAACATCCACTGTCAATGTACCATAGACTTTCTTGACCTTCTGCATAAAAGGCTATCCCACATCTTTCTGGTTGCGGTTCCTTTATTCTCCATGTTCTGACATTTGAGGTTTGTTCCTTCTGAGTTGTCTTCCGGAACCTGCTCTTGCACTCAGAGTCTTCATGACCAAAGTTATTACAAATAGAGCATTCAACTTCATTTTCAAGAACCGAAAAGTTGTTATAAGTCCTTTTCATGGTTCCAGTCATTCTCCCTTGCTTTTGAGCTTCTCTAGTCATGATTGTCTTGTAGGCAACACATTGAGCTGCTTTGTGACCGAAGTTATGGCAAGAAAAGCATTGGCCATTAAAGAAACTTCTACGATAATCAGATCTATCATCCAACCGATTGTAGCTTCTATTCACATTCATTCTTGGAGCAAATTGGGAAGATTTTACCTGAGGCTGATTGTAGCTTTTGTTTGTCCTTAAGGCAGTTTGTCCCCGAATTTCTTGATGGTCTTTATTTGTTCTTGAGGTAAACTGTCCCTGATTCACCTGATGACTTTTATTTGGCCTTTGCTCGCTTCTCCTTGCTGCATCAAGATAGCTTTTAGAGGTAGAGGCTTGAGATGTTTCTCCATTATATCCAAGACCTGTCTTGATCAGAGGAGATCGCTGCACATTGATAATCTCATCCAAGGTTTCAGATCCTTTAACAAATTTAAGATTAATCGCTTTTGTTTTCTCAATCTCCTTTCTAAGACAAACAATCTCACATTCCAATTTTTCAAGATGTTTTTCCTTTTCAGCTAGTTGACATTGTAGAGAATAAATAATAGCACTCTTCTCTTCTAAGCAAACTTTGAGATCTTTCATTTCTTCACAAAAGCCTTCTACATCTATAGCATCCATATAGTCATCATCTTCAAAAGCCATTAAAAGTTTATATCTATTACCTTGTTCATCTTCATCACTATTTGAAAGACCATCACTATCTTCATGAGTGTAATAGCTTTTCTTCTTTTCATTTTGTTTCTTGTTCCATTTAACAGGTTCCTTTCCCTTGTCATTCTTATTTTTGTGAGGACATCTGGCAGCATAATGACCTACTCTTCCACAAGTAAAGCATTTAAAAGGTAATTTACCTCTGAACTTTCCAGAACCCCTTTGAAGATTTCTGACAAAATTTGATTCCTCTTCTTCATCTTCTGGCACGTGACTTGCTTCATAATAATCTTCTTTGCCTGAAGCCTTGAAGGCAGCTTCTCTTCTGTCTTATGGACCTCCCTTTCTCATTTCATAAGCGGTTAGAATTCCGTGAAGCTGAGACATAGTAAGAATTTGCAGATTTTCCTTTTCTTCTATGGTAGACACTTTAGATTCAAACTTGGGGGACAAAGATCTTAGAACCTTTTCAACCACAATAGCCTCTTTTATTTCTTCACCCAAGTTTTTCATGCAATTAACAATCTCATCTACCCTAAGGAAATAGTTAGCCACACTTTCATCATTATACATTCTGAGAGTCTCATACTTAATCCTGAGAGTTTGAAGTTTAGCACGCTTTACCTGTTTGTCTCCTTCATAGCTCGTGACAATTTTGTCCCATATTTCTTTTGCAGATTTATAGTGCATTACCTTCATGAATTCTGATTGAGATATACATCCCAATAGAGTATTGACTGCTTTCGCATTTGTTTCATATTTCTTTTTCTCGGCTGCATCTGTAGGAGTAGCTGAAGGAAAAGTGTAGCCTGTCTCTACGATATCCCAAACTTTTGTACCAAGAGATTGAAGATAGGCAGTAAGTCTTACCTTCCAATAATTGAAGTTTGTCCCATCAAAAACCGGTGCCCTGATTGATGCTTCTCTCTCGTAGTTGCTCATGATGAACGATCTACCTTCAAGAGATCAAGCTTCTCTGCAGGACCTGCTCTGATACCAATTGTTGGAAATAATACTGAGAGGGGGGGGGGGGTGAATCAGTATTATCAGATCAATAAAACTTTTTCAATGCTCAGAAACATATACGCTACTTCAGTTAAGTGAACCAGCGTGTACACGCTACTGTGTCTAAAGAAACCAGCGTATAACCATAAATCTTATAATTCAGTTAGTTTATCTTCAGTTAAATGCATTAGGACATTATTCATCATATTAAGAGTAAACAGATGCAGTATAACAGAACAGATCATCACACAAAAGCCACACACATGAACACCATGATATAAGGTGGAAACCCAATGTGGGTGAAAACCACCTACTGCAAGTCGTCTCTATCTTTCTTTAATAAGAACTTCAGTTTACAATCTTTTGTACCGGTGCAGCCTTATACCAGTACGCAGGCTACAACCTGCAAAAGGCTTCAACCTTCTCTCGTTCTCCAAACTTCCTTGGAAGGGAGCTCCAACCCCCTTTGCTCTTGTACTAGCTAAGATACTAGTACATAGGTGCTGGCCTACAATCTTCTTTCCTTCAGGTACCACTTTTCATCAATTTTCAGACTGGATACTCCTGAAGCACAACATTACAATCTGAAGACCACAATTCATTCAACTTTCATAGCAGATTACAAAACAACCAACAATTACTGAACCACTGAAACCCTGTCAAACTCAGTCACCAGAACACAGAGCAGACTACAGATCTCTGCAATAATAGTCAGGCCCAGCTGCAACCCAAAAATCAAGCTCCAAAAGATATACGCTACTTCAATGAAGGCAACCCGCGTATACACGCGGTTTTACCGAAGACAACCTGTGTACAGATCTAAAAATAATTTTTCATAACTTGCAGCTGTACCAGACATTAGTTATACCCAGTACATAACATTGCGTCAGTATGCAGATCTAGAAATACGCATAATCAACTATATAAAGATAGTTCATTTCAAACCATTTGATCCCGATCTCTCCTTAGATCTTGTTCTCCATCAACCGATGAGATCTCTCCTTAGCTCAGATCAAGCAATACATCATCAACCAATAACCTGCATACTGGATCTAATACTTCATCAGATATTCAAGACATTTTAGATACCCTTGCCTAATGATTTCCTTCTCCTTATATAGCCTTAGGCCTTGTTCAATACCAAGGGCCAAAACCATAGAAATCCAATACCATCATCTTCAAAACTAGGGATCAACACGTCCGTCGAGACACGAAGGTCCAAAACCATAGGCACAACTTCCAAGGAATAACCGCCGTGGACCAAAGATAAGTTTTCCACATACACGCGCTTTTACTGAAGCCAACCAGCGTGTACACGCGACTTGGTATATAGCGAACCTACGTATACATATTTTTCTTCATACTTATAGACTGATCATCAATTCCTTGCTGCTATCCTTCTGCACTATGATTTGTTATCAGTGTGATTTGCCATCAAGGACAATACTTGTCTCATAATGCCAACAGCAACATGGTAATAGTGACTTCTGGAGATGTGCTCAACAACTACTGTAGAAAGGACACTCATGGAAAGCAAATGTCAGTCTTAAGAAAATCTACTTACAAGGAAAGTTCAAGCAGTAAACCGGGCATCTGATGGGGAGGATTGTGAAATTTTCTTTGGAAAGAGGGATTGGAAGCCTGTGGAAACTACACACTACATAGTACTAGCAGCCAATATGGAAGATTGTGGCTTTAAAATGTTCAATTCACAGTTCAGCTTGGGTAGAGGCCTGTGAGAGACTGTGCATTGCGTAGTCTCAGTGGACAAGAAGACGAGCTGACTCCTAGAATTACCTAGTGTGAAATTGGATCCAACTTGGACTACGCACTAGGCAATTCCATTGGCCAAGCTTGTGAATTGAGCCTTAGGATTGAGTAGTTCCAGCTGGGAAAAGTGAAAATCGATCAACTGAAATCCAAATCTACCCAAGGGAAGTGTGGAAAATGAGCAGATTTGATAATTAGCGTGAAGCCGAGTGAAAATATAACTGAGTGAAACTAAATACATGTGAATCAAGTGCAACAATTAATCAAATGGAAGGAAAATGAAGTATGTGAGGAGAGTCACCGCAATGATGACCATTGGTGCAAAAATAGGAAAACTAATGTCACACATGGGAAAGACAATTTAAAACTTAAAACAACATTTATACAAGTAAAAACACTAGCAATCATGAAGAGAAAAAGGTGAAACAACACTCACACAATCCAAATTACAAAAAGCAATTGAAAAAACGATCTTCTCGAGAATGCTAGAGCTCCAAGATCAAGTGTGAAACTGAGCTCTAGAAGCATCTATTAATTATATTTGGACAAATTAGGGTTTTAGATATCATTTTGGGATTCAACTGCGTTAAGTAAGTCATTTATCTATGACCATTTCCATTAGAGGTAGTTGTAACTAACTAATTTCTCATGATTTTTGAATAGTCCACTTAGCACTCATTGCATCGGGTGATGCTCACAGGGGTGAAGAAGTGGGATTGAAACTAGTGAAATGAATCACATAGCATCAATCTTCACTTCCGGGGCTTGCACCCGGTAACCAGGACTTCCTGGGAGGTCACCCATCCCAGATTGCCTCTAGCTCAAGTGCATTTAACTATGGAGTTTTCCCCACAATCAAGCCCACTTAGCTTGCTACCCCATTTGCAAAACCTTAGCAAGTATTTTGCCTCATGAACCATTCAAGTAGAGTTCCCTTCACTCTTTTTAATTAAGTATTGGGGTTTTCGTAGTGCATTATATTAGATATAATTTGGGATTCAACTGTGTTAAGTAAGTCATTCAAATGGGGTAGAGAGCTAAGTGGGCTTGATTGTGGGGAAAACTCCACAGTTAAGTGCGCTTGAGTCAGTGGTGATCTGGGATGGGTGACCTCCTGGGAAGTCCTAGTTACTAGGTGCAAGCCCTGGATGTGAATATTGATGCTATGTGATTCATTTCACTAGTTTCAATCCCACTTCTTCACCCCTGTGAGCATCACCCGATGCAATGAGTGCTAAGTGGACTATTCAAAAATCATGAGAAATTAGTCAGTTATGACTACCTCTCATGGAAATGGTCGTAGATGAATGGCTTACTTAACGCAGTTGAATCCCAAAATGATATCTAATATAATGCACTGTGAAAACCCCAATACTTAATTCAAAAGAGTGAAGGTAACTCTACTTGAATGGTTCATGAGGCACAATACTTGCTAAGGTTTTGCAAATGGGGTAGAAAGCTAAGTGGGCTTGGTTGTGGGGAAAACTCCACAACTAAGTGCGCTTGAGCCAGAGCAATCTGGGATGGGTGACCTCCCGAGAAGTCCTAGTTATCAGGTGCAAGCCTCGGAAGTGAAGATTGATGCTATGTGATTCATTTCACTAGTTTTAATCCCACTTCTTCACCCCTATGAGCATCACTCGATGCAATGAGAGCTAAGTGGACTATTCAAAAATCATGAGAAATTAGTCAGTTACAACTACCTCTCATGGAAATGGTCATAGATGAATGACTTACTTAATGCAGTTGAATCCCAAAATGATATCTAATATAATGTACTACGAAAACCCCAATACTAAATTAGGGTTTATTATGCACATGCCTAAAATCAAGGAAAAAACAACAATTGGCAGAAGTTTCTAAAAATAATGCAAGTGCCTCCTTCGGGATACTAAAAATAGATCTCTATTTTTAGTGATGCTTTTTTTCTTTTTACCTTTTTCAGGGAAACTTTCCATGCACACTATTGGGAAAGACAACATAATTCTGGGGAACTGGGAAACTTTCCAGCTCTGTGCATTGTGCAACTTCTAAGCTTGGTGAGCATTGCACAAATTTTGGGCTTAGTGTTGGCCTGCCTCCCATGAATGTGAAGTTTTTGAGCTCAAGGTTCACTGGCAGTCAATACTACGCAATTCCCATCATCAAGGCTACCTTCCCTTGATAAGGATTGTGCAGTTTCTAGAGGCAAGCCCATAACTGCTGTGAGACCAAGTTGGCAGATAAACTTGTGACTTAGAAGAATCAACTAAGTGAAAAAACACAAGAAAAAATTAAAAGATAAGTATCATTTGAAGCATGAATACATGGATCAGTGCGAGATGAGCTGCTATGGATAAGAAGGGAGGCTCGAAACTAGAAGCATAGGTAAAATTTTGGAGGGTGGTTGTAGTTGCTACAATAGGCTCCAACCTTGAGAAAATATTTAATAAGGCTCCAACCTTCAAAAATTAAAGGACCAAAGAACAATACTTCAAATCATCATCAACCAATCTTTAAATAATTATGCAAGATGTCTCCAAAATATGTCTACAAAGCTCTCTCAATTATACTCCAAGAATGCTTCAAATCTGCTTCAAATGTCTTCTAAAGGTTGCTCCAACAAAGGTTTGAGGTCTACACAATAGGTCCTTTAAAAGTTTCTCCAATCATGGTTTCAAGGTATGCACAACAAGTCTTCTAAAATCTTGTTCCAATGATGGCTTCAAGATTACACATAAATATCTTCAAACTAGCTTCAACTCTTCTCCAAGGAATACAAAAGAGGCTACTCCAAAGACTGAGTATACATCTGCACTTGAATCTTCTTCAAATCTCTTTCAACAAGGTATCCAAAAGGAAGCTCCAACAATGGTCTTAACTCTTCTCTAAGTCTGCTCTTACGTATTGTTACAACCCAATTATGATCTAAAAATAGGAATTAGGTACAAGCTAGAAGAAAACCACTATCATATACTTAATTATTTCACAGTCCAAGTAATTCAGTAGGCTGAGAGTTACAGGGGAGGGAACATTGTAGAGATGTAAAATCTGCCCTACCTCAAGCCAAGGTCTACCTCAAGGTTGAAGTTGTTTTCTCCACATGGATGAAGTTCTATCCTTAACCAAGATGAGTTATGTTCCAGAAAAGGGGTCTTAAAATCTCAGAGGATAGGGAATGATTTAGTTCTAAACCTTCTGTTCTAGGATGGCCAAAATTTCAGCTCTTAGGTGACCAAGACTTCTTCTCAAAAGATTGAAGTTTTTCTCAAGAAATTTGATTCCAAAGGCTTATGTCTTATTCATAATGTAACAATGAATCCAACACACAAAAAAAAGGCAAACAAAAATCCACTAAGAAAACAAGATCCAAAGACAATTTCTTCCTCTTGATTGCCACCAAGTTCATGAGTTATAAAAATTACCTCAGGTTCGAACTCCTTCTTGTCTTACTTGCTTAGTTGGATAACCGAAATGGAGGATGCATAACATCTATTTATATTTGTTTGACCATTTTGTAGCTTGTAAATTTGAATTCTCTTCAATAATGAGTCAAGAGGCAAGTAAATACTAATTGGAAAGATCTTGAAGCGCTCTACAATCTTATGTGATTTACTTCTCAAGCAAATGTTCTCTTTGATGTCAATAACAATAATAATTCCAACAATCCATGTGTTTATTTTTGTGCCCAACATTGTACTTTTCATCTCGATCCACATGTAAACTACTCTATATTGAAATGAATGTAAACTTTTGGGTCAAACACTTGTAGAAAATCATACCTCGACCTCTGCGTATGTCATATAAGCACTAACTATTTTTTCGTATTGGCCAAAGATATGGTTTTAAATATTATTGGGTCCCAAACCAATTAAATTGTTTATGGGTGGTTTATATCTCTGTACCAACCATATTTTATAATAATATAAAATTTTGGTTATATAACCAAAACCCATAGAATATCATATTATTTTGTGGATTTTTTTAGTAAGCCACAACTACCATGAATTAAAACCGTGATCCACCATATCCCATTTTCGATGTTGTTTCAAACCTTCGGATGCGTGTATGTGGTATCGTAACACATAATTGAGTGTCATTCAACCGTGGAAGAGGTATCCATTTTAATTGTGACCAAGAACGTAGTTTCAATGATATGCCCATAACGATGCCCTATGGGCTTCTAAGAATCGGGGTCAAACCTCTAACAACCCCCTGTTTCCATTCATTGATACAACAAACATTAAATATAATATTGTCAATATGCATTACCAAGTCACATGGTGGCCTGATTGATGGGGCACATAATATGGAGATGGTAGGTTCAGGGTTCAATTCTCAGCAAGTCCTCTACGGTTCATAACAAATTTTTGGAAAATGAATCAGGGCCATGTGTTTCCTATTTATTGGGCCAAGTGGTGTTGGATTATTGGGCCCTGACCTAGGTTTGGAAGAGTTATTTAGCCAAACAAATCCTACAGCTACCGGCCCTTTCGGCAATAGCCCGCGGAGCGTGGACTAAGGTCTCACCCAAGGTAGTAGGGGAGGGTGCTGGAACTAGGCTTCCGCACCCTTGGGATGTCTTTATGCAATATGGAGGGGTTGTGCACCGTTTTGCGGCCTCGCGCCACTCTGCTTCCACGTAGATCTGGAATAGGCGATTTCTTAATGCTTATTATTAATGAGTTGTTATAGATCAGATCTACTTTTTATAGTCTTTAAGCAAACATTTAATAGAGATAACCAGTGTGCACACCCAGAAACATTATGGATTTGCATAAACTCAGAAGATAAGCATAAGCGCGCAGATCAAAATAGATATATCAACCGTAAATAAGCAGATCTGGAAGAAAACACACAATGATCCAGAAATTCTTATCTTTATTGATCTTCTTTTTCACTACAACCAGATCCGTCGTGTGCACTCAGCTGCAGGGGTCCACGCACACAGCTGCAGACTCTACCAGGCCTCTGCGCACACAGCTGCAGAGCCTCTATCTCCTACCCAACACCCTTGACTCGGACTTACAGACGCTTCAAGACTTCTTGTTTCATAAACCCATTACATTTGAGCTCCCAATTACATACCGAAAGACTAACTTCTAACCATAGAGCCTTGCTCTATTTATACATTTCCATGGTCCACGGACCATGAGCAGGCCGACTTATTTTACATTATTTTTGGGCAGACAACCCTTTGACTTGACTCATTACACTTCGCGCTTTATGCATCTCGTGGAGTCTTTATCTTACCTTTACCGAAAATTGCGGGCTTTGAGCCCCAAAACCATTACGCGGGGCCTCCACCACCCAACAGTTTCCCAACACAATCATTGTGACTCATCCCGAGTCACTCGGCTAGTGCGACAATCTTCGCGTGGAGGTCAATTAGCAACTTCTATGCTTTTCTTGTACTTGTAGCAAACTCTTCTACCATTCATTTTACTTGTTCAACGCGGGCCACCGACACCTCAGTCTCTGTTTCAGCTGCTTCGCCGGGTGCATATTCTACCTGCATGTGTGCCACCTTGCACTCGATAACGGTGGAAACCACAAATGCCTCATTAAGCCATGGCTAGAGATGTTCTTTAATCACTGATTCCTTCTGTCGAGCAGCATCAGGTTGTATCTTCAAGTCCTGGGCCTCCCTCATATTGGCCAAGCGCTGCGTGATAGCAACTATCTGTGCGGTTCCCCGAGCATTATCATAGGCTTGCTGGAGCTTCCTTGCCTCCGTTTCCAGTCGCTATAAGGTTGGATCTTCCTGGAGTGAAGTGAGCGTAATAAGCGACTGAGCCAACAAGTCAACGCACTCTTCATTGCACGTGTGATCATTTCCTGCCCTTATTTAATGATGCCTCTGCACTGCTCGATAACCTTTGGTGGCATCGAAAGTTGTACTTGAAGTTTCAGTTCTGCGATCTGCAAGCTGAGATCCAACTGAATCTTCACAGCCTCCTCCTTTGCTTCACGGAACCCACTAGCCAACTTGTGGATTCGTATGCCAACAGGCAACTCGGCGATAATCTCCAGGTTAGGGGCCCGTGAGCATGCTTCCCCAACAAGTTTCTCCAACTGCTGACTCTGTGCGACGGCTTCGTCCCATTGGAGGCTCAATTGTTCTATATTAATTCTATGTTCACTGAGGACCTATTCCGCACGCCCTAGCACGGAGCTCCATCATTGCTCTATTCTAGAGCTGGTACAAGATTTCGCTCGGGAGGGCAGCCAAATTTAATCCAAGCCCCGTAAGCCAGCCTACCACAGCTCTGTCCACCGCATTTTCTGTTATCAATGCTCCTGTTGGGATCATGATAGTATGATCCATTTGCACCTTTAGCAGCTACTCAGTGGCTGACGTACCCGTAACTCCAGGAGTAGCGATGGTTCTCGACTGCGATGCCCGTGTCCCAAGTTCCTATATCTGCGCACAGAGTGCCCCCAACACAATCTGTTGTTCCGACATGGCCACATCTATTGCTTCTCGGGTGACTTCGCGAACTTTATCCGCTATGTCACCTAGGTCACCCTCGGTCAATGTGGTCAGTTCTTTGTCCTATTTAGACACCTTAACCTTCTTCCATGGCTTTGTCTGTTCTGTCGGCGACAGCCATTTTAAGGGCACACCCGTGGTGGTTAGAGGCATTCCTTCCATCCCTGTATCCATGGCCATCTCTATGGGCACCTTCGGACCACTTTCGTCCTTTGTCGTCATAGCCCCTCCTACTGGTGCCTTGCCTGTCAAAGTCTGCACCACCTCCCAGGCCGCCCAAACCTCCGTAGCGTGCTATTCATTTCACTTTTGCTGTGTTGCATGCTTCAGCCTTCTGTTTTTGGATCACGGCCTCATTGCGCCCCACCGCATCTGGTCCGTGCCATTCCGGTGGCCAGGTATCCAATACCGCATCGATAGCTTCATCAATGGCAAGGAAAGGAAGTGTGGTCCACATCTGGTCAGGGTCCTTGCACGCCCAGATGTAGACAAAGTGCATGTCTGCTTTAAACTTGGCGATGTGCTTCACACTGTCATATATTTCGTTGGACAGATGGGGTTGCTGGTTGATCCAGTGTCAGACGTTTGCATCCATCAGTATCCAGAAAATCTTGATGCCCTGGATTCTTGCAGCATCCTTGGTCACCCAAAGTGATGCATACTTGGTGGCTTCTAGCCAATCCTGGTCCAAAGAGGGAAATTGGCTATCTTTGAGTAATTCACTGGTAACCAGCACGATGGACAACAGCAGCCACACATAGTGGAAGGTCTTGCCCTCTTCCTGGACCTCTCTACAGTTGGTCAAAAACTCGTTACAGAGAAACTGCGCCCAATTGAACTGTTCTCCTGCGGCGCATTTCTCAGCTAGCGCGATAACTATCACTGGAACCTCATTGCTACGACATTTCCGCATCACTTTCCCTGCCAGTAACTGGGTAGCAATGTAGACCACTTTGTCCAAAATACTGTCAATAGTATACCCTCGCTGCCCTTTCTCCAGCTTGTATTTCTTTTTCAGGGTTTCTATCATTGTCACATCGCCACTCTTATCCATGATTTCCAGGAGAGCTGTGAGATCTTATGAATGAGTTCTGTTGTGATGTGGATGGGTGTATCTATCCATAAATATCCATCGTGTAATAGACAGAGTAGCTATCTGATGACCAATATTGTAATAGGGGGCCGGAGAAAGTGGGGAATGGACAGGAGACAGAGCAACCTGGCTTCCTCCACCTTTCGCAACCATTCCTTTAGCTAAAGTGTCGTAATTGTCCCTTCTGTGCTTTGCTCCATTAGTTCGCTAGTTGCCAAATGGGGAAATTTCTCTATGTCTGCAAGGTCCCAGTCTTCAAATTTCATCGTCGAAATACGGCCAGTCACCGTGCTTTCAAGTGGAACCCCTTTTGGAAGAGACGGGGTGATGAGTATGTTGTCAACATCATCCAGATTTGAGGGGACCTTAGCCTTCCCTTTGCTTGGGGGAACATACTTGGGTCATCAAACTGGCTGGATATTTGCTTCGCCTTCCTCATCTAGGTTGATTTCTTCGACATAGGTTGGAGATCCCTCTTCCTCCTCATTGCTTTCAATTGTAATGGCTTTGCCCTTTTCTTCCATTGTGAGCTTGCTCAATCGTATATTTCATGGTGACCTCCTTACCAGTCCTGGTATCTAGGGGTCCTTTTAGGGATTTCAGCTATTTGCGTTGTCAGATTCTATGGAACCTCTTTGGTGGGGGTTATCGACCTGGGAACTTCTCTCGCAATTCTTTTGGCATTGCCTAAAACCATGGGCTTTCTTCCATCGGTTTTTCATCCATCTTGCTCCTCTCAGCTTGAACCCAGGGCATCCTGTTCTTTGAATGATCAAGCTTTGTGGTGTGCCCCTTCCCTTGCTTGTTATATATGATTTCAAATTTAGCTTTTCACCTTATTCATGGCTCATTAATTTGATCTTGGTAGTTACTGCTATGCCTTAATTACCCACCTCCGCTCCTTCGTGTCTTAAGTGGGACATCTTATCATGAACAGCAACTGTAATGGTCACCTTCCATCCCTCCCCCGCGGCAGCACAACCCCTGGTACACGGATGCGTTCTCTGCGTTTGAATGGCCTTGTGCACCATGGCCGAGTCATGCAGATTTCCTGCAGCCTATTTTATAGTCTTGCGCCCTCTTTCATTTGCGTGGAGCACTGAGACTGGGCCTCCTACAAATAGTCAAGTGGTCGCACCCTTCATGCAAGCCTTCGTCTTCCCTGCTAGCCCAGGCTGTGGGCACCCTTCGTGTTCCTTTGAGTCTGGTAGCGGATTGTGGTCTGTGCTCCCTTGTGCCCTAGGGTGCAGTTGCAACCATGATAGCAAGGTCACGGCTTGTGCTAGTAGTGTATGAGGGCCGGCTAGGTCCGGTTCCCTTAGCAGCTCTTTCGCGTGGCCTGTTTGTGTTTCTCCGAATTTGATTTTGGCAATTTCTTCATCCAACCTCGCACTTTTCCTCCTTAGCCTGATTCCTGCTTCCTCTAGCTCGTGAAGTCTCATGTTGCCACATTGAATGGCTTCCCACAACTTCCAGATCCTTTCACCCAAGTCTTCTTGTTCAGGTCGAAGTGCAGGGCCAGCGGTTGGGAAAATCCTCCTCGGTCCCCTAATTTCAGCGCGTTTATTCACAGGTAGAGTTTTATGCGCACATCCTACTTGGTTTATGGTTTTCTTAGCCCAGCAAACCTTTGATGGTTGCCCTTGATACCATCGTGGACTCCATTGTAGCCAAGTACTTGACCTGCTATATCATGGCTGCCCTGGTCACCGCGGAAGTCCTTGAGCCTGTAACCACCTTCTACGTCTGTGCTCACTCCACCTTATCTTCCTACGCCGTACTGGTGTGCGCGACACTTCTTTCGTTGCGCTATGCCACTCCTGCTCTATGATTGAAGTGCCAGGGTTGATGGACTACTCCTCATTTGTTGCGCCGTTATCCTCAGGCCGTTGTCTTACTTCAGTGGTCACGCATCGCAATGACCTAATCATCATATTACAGTTGAGTGTTGTGACCTCCTGCAATCAGTTCCGCCATCGTTCAAGTTCCTCATCTGAATCCGATGTGTAGGAACTATCATGCTCCCATGAGAGTTCTTCGTTCGCTAAGGGAGTCACCCGATCCTGGTCTTGCGCTGTTATCTGGTAAATGCAGTCCAGTTCATCGTCATTGTCCTCGTCACGCACCAGCTCGGTGTAGCGCGCTCCTTCAGCTGGGTCCAGTGGAACTATGACACGGAGTGACTTTTTCTCGAATATCATTTTCTGTCTTTTTAAGTTGATGACCCCATTCATGTCTGCGGCCCAATCTATTCCTAGCAATGCAGGGTAGGGATTACTGTCATCAACAATTTCTATTACCTCAAAGTCAATCTACGTACTTACTCCTTCAATGTCCACCGTCACCCCTTTCAGTCATCCCATTGGTAAGATCTTTTGCTGATTGGCCATCCGTAGTTGAATAGGAGACCACTATAGTGCGGGCCTACCTATTGGTTTATAGGGGCTTGACCCAGGTTCGGAAGAGTTATTTAGCCCAACAAAACCTGCATCTACCGGCCCTTTCAGCAACAGCCCCAGAGCACGAACTGAGGTCTCACCCGAGGTAGTAGGTGACGGTGCTAGAACCAGGTTTCCACACCCTTGGGATGTCTTGATGTGGTCTAGAGGTTTTGCGCACCATTCCGTGGCTTCGCGCCACTCTACTTCACGCAGATCTAGTCCTAGAATACTCCTTAATACTTATTAATGCGTTGTTTATAGATTCAATCTACTTTTTATGGTCTTTAAGCAAACATTTATCAGAATTAACCAGTTCACACACTTAGAATAGATACAGATTCACATATATTCATAACATAAGCATACACACATAGATCAAATAGTTATATTAACCATACATTAGCCAGATCCGCGATAATTCAGATTTAACACAGAATTTCAGAATCAACTTATCTTTATTCAATTTCTTCACCAATACATCCAGATCCGTCCTACGCACTCAGCTGCAGGGGTCCGCGCACACAGCTGCGGACTCTTCCAGGCCTCTACGCACATAGCTACAGAGCCTCTATCTACTACCCAATACCCTCGACTCAGACTTACAGACGCTTCAATACTTTTCTTCTCAAAAACCCATTACATATCAGGTCCAAGATTACATACCAAAACGCTAGCCCCTGCCCATAGAGCTTCACTCTATTTATACATTTCCATGGTCCACAGACCATGGGCGGGCCGACTCAACTTACATTCCTTTTCATCATCTTTTGGGCGGACCATCCTTTGACTTGACCTATTATAATTTGTGCTCCATGCATTACACGGAGTCTTTACCCTATCTCTACCCAAAATTTTGGGCTTTGTGCCCCATGACCATTACGCGGGGCTTCTGCTACCCAACAGTCCCCCAACACAATCATCATGACTCATCTCGAGTCACTCATCTGGTGCAGGAATCTTCGCGTGGAGGTCGATTAGCAACTTCTGCATGTCGCGGGTGCCTTTAACAAATTCTGCTGCC
Organism: Pinus tabuliformis; assembly: GCA_031772625.1. NCBI lineage: Eukaryota > Viridiplantae > Streptophyta > Pinopsida > Pinales > Pinaceae > Pinus > Pinus tabuliformis. Next base: position 593,017,482 of record CM062820.1, on the reverse strand, counting down.
AACCTTTGTACTTGTTCCAAGTGAGCTGCTGATGCATCCCTATCACTTGTAGTTGCTTGCTCATTATCACATAATACCTGCATATGTGCTAACTTGCCTTCAATATTTGTAGAGATGCTAAACGCTTCATCTAGCTAGGGCTGGATGCATTATTTAAGTATTGCCTCTTGTTGCCGCACCACGTCAACTTGGGCCTTGAGAGCCTAGGCCTCCTTCATTTTGGCCAACTGCTATGTGATAGCAACCATCTGTGTAGCCGCTTGAACAGTTTCATAGGCCTGCTGTAACTCGCGTGCCTTGGTTTCCACTTGCTGTATGGTTGGGTCCTCCTGGAGGGATGTGAGTATAACGAGAGACTGATCTATTAGTCCCGAGCATTCGCGGACAGTGCTCCTCATTGTTTCCAATCCGGCTTGAATTTCGTTGTGGCGCCGTTCTCGTTCTGCCGGAGGTGTGGGTGGCTGTGCCTTGAGGCAGAGCTCTGCAATTTGTAAAGTTAGTTCCCCCTGGGCTCTTGCAGCCTCCTCTTGGGCCGTACGAAATTTGGCTGCCATGTGCTGAATCTTGGTAGCTGTTGGGAGGTCTTTGGGGATGGCTAGCTCCAGTACCATGCTACACGCCTCCGTCACAGCTTGTTCTACTTCCTGGTAGCGTGCGACCAAGTCATCATGCTGGAGAGTGACCTATTCTAACTTTTCCTTCTACTCTGTCAAGGTGTGGAAGGCATGACCTTCCCTGGCACAAAGCTCATTAGTTACCCCCTCTTGTAGTTGGTATAGTATTTCCCTGGACAAGGCGGCCAGATTTAATCCCCAACTACATTCTTCACCTGCGGCTTCAGCTAGGACAGCGCCTGCTGGAAACGGCAGGGTGTTCAGTGTGTGCATGCATACCATCTACTCGATGGCGGCTATATCTTTTGTTGGATGTACGGTGACCCTGCCCTGGAGTCACACCTGTAATGCCTACAACTATGCTTGGATCTCCCCCAACATAGTTGTCTACTTGGTGATTAGTTCGGTCAACACACTGGTGGAAACATTGCTTGCTGGCTAGTTATTGTCAATGAATTCTTTTTCCAGAGCCTTCGCTGTTTTGGGCTTTTTTCTTGCGGCCAGTGATTCCTTACCGCGTGACCGCTTGAGGTGGTCCTACGTCTCCATTTCCTGTTGCGAGTCCTGTTCCAAGTCCATTTCCTAATCTGCCTGGTTCTCTTCTGTTGTCGGGCTCTTAGTAGCCTCTTGTGGCGAATCGGCCTATTGTTCCTGACATGTCTTTTCTGCCAGTTGAGTGAGTCGCTGCTGGTGTTCCTTCTTCTACTATTGGGCTACCATCTTGTCTAGAACGGCCTTGTCTGGGGCGCACCATTCTAGAGGCCATGTTGCTAATACTGCGTAAATGGCATCATCTGTTGCAATGAATGGAAGTGTGACCCATGATCACTTTGGATCCCTTCGCGCCTAGATATACAAGTGGTGCATGTTCGCTTTGAACTCAGCCATGCTTTGGAAATTATGATAGATCTTGGGATACATCCGCGGTCTTCGAGCAATCCATGTCCGTATATTCCCTTCCATGGAGGTCTAAAAAGCCCAAATTTCAGAAACCCTTGTTGCGTCCTTTGTAGCCCAGAGCGAAATATACCGCACTGCTTTGGGTAGGCTATCTTCAATGTTGGGAAACTGGCTCTCCTGTGGCAGTTCACCTGTAACCAGAAGGATTGATAAGAGCAACCATGCATAATGAAATGTCTTACCTTTGTCCTATGCTTCTTGACAATTGGTCAGAAATTCGTCGCATAAAAATTGTGCCCAATTGAACTGAACCCCTTCAGCACACTGCCCCACCAGTGCAATGACAGGAGCTGGCACCTCATCTGTGTGACACTTCCTCATGAGTTTACCAGCTAGTAGCTAAGTGGTGACTCATACCGCGTGGTCATTGATGCTTGCGATGACATACCCTTGCTTTCCTTTTTCCAACTGGTATTTCGCCTTCATTATTTCAGCGAGGCCTACCTCACTACTTGTTCCTGCTATGTCTGTGGGGTCGTTCCCTTTAAGTGGCAGGTGCGTAATTTGGTGGATTAAGTCAGCTATGATTGGGATCAGCTCTTCCAACCAGAGATATCCATCATGTATGAGACAGAGCAGCTGTCGGATCACAAATATGGTGATGGTCGTGCAGTGATAGTGAGGTATCCACCTGAGATTCAGTAGTCCCACCTTCTCCACACCTAGTAACCACTTCTGCGGCAATAGCTTGTCTTCGGCCAATTCAGGGAACTTGTCGTTGTCTGAAAGGTCCCAATCTTCGAACTTGATGCTTGGAACGCGCCCCATCGGCAACCCTTTGAACCTTATTTCATCCAAAAGAAGCGAGCTCTGGAGCGTAGTCTTCGCAGCATCCACGTCCTTCGGTATCTTGGTCGTCCTAGTCCAGGGAGAAATATATGAAGGTAGTGACAGAAGTTGGAACACAGTGTCTTCTTCCTCAGCCTATGCATTGATCTGATCAATCAGGGCTTGCAGATCGTCATCATCCTCAGCGGGTTCGGTGGTGACTACCTTGCCTTTGTCAACTGCCGACCGTTTGTTGAATCTTGGTGAGGCTTGGACTGTTCCTACCGTCTGCTTGTTCTTCCTAGGTCGCGGTGTGTGTGGAGACTTTGGAACTTCGAGAACCTGAGTCATGTCCTCAGGCTCTTCCTGATTTAGTTGCAGTTCCTCCATGAACCGTGCTCGGGTTCTGGCCATGGTACTCATGGGGTGCCTAGTAGCCGAGTACTCACTGCTCTTCGCTAGTTCAAAGCGCCAATATTCCAGTGCCATCCACAGATTATGAGATTTGAAAAAATCCCTTCCCTCCTTTTCCAGTTTATTAGTGGCATCTAGTCGGCAAATCTTAATGTCCCGCCGCCTGCTCCTCTCTAACGTACCCTGACTTTCTTGTCATGAATAATGTTGCTAACGATCATCTTTCAACTTTTCCCCATGGTAGCGCAATCCTTTGGGCTCCGCTGCGAGCTTGTCGACTGGATGACTTGGTAGAGAATATTTTTGTCATGTCGGCTACTCGCAGACTTGTTCATAGTCCCACACCTTCTTTCAACTACTTGGGGCACTGAGATTGTAGTTTCTATCACTAGTCAGGTGTTCGCAACTTTGGTGTGATTTCTCAACTTCCCTACTAGCCCGAGATGCGAGCACCTCTCGAGCGTCTGGGTAGCCGGTTTGTCGGTAAGCGTTGTTATGGGGGGTGTGCTCTTCCGTAAGTGTGGGTGCAGACATGATAGCAGGGTCACAGCTCATTCATGTGCTACGAGATACCCGATCTGGCCTAATTTTTTTATGTACAGACTGGCAGGGTTTTCATGGGTGCCGCGACATGCTACTCTGTGGAATCCGTCCCTTCTTAGCACACTTTGATTCCTTGGCTTTACCCATAGTTTATTGATGTTGCAGAGCTTGTGGCTACCCTGTCTTTTCTGGGCTCCCTTTTGTCGTCTATTACAGGCCCATCAAACCCATGGTATCCACAACTTCCCTAATTCCCTGCTGACCTTGGCGCCGGCTGCTGGCGAACCAGTTTGTTGTGGTGGCTTTGGGCTACTAATTCTAAGATGGTTGGGTGTCTGCACCTCATACACCTGCATCCTATGCTGGGGAGGGATGCTTACCTTGTTTCGCTCTCCCATCCATGCGCACGCCTGCCTCCGACATCCACACCATTTCCTTCGCATCCTTGGAACTGCACCCTTTCCTGAAGCAATGGTTGCACATGGTGCCTCCGCAGATACTTCTGGCAGGTTTGTTCTCCCCTTTGTCGATTCATACTGATCAGCTGGCTGCTCCTTTGCCCCTATCGTCACCATATTGTTACAATTAAGTGTGGTTACTTCATGTAGTCAGTTCTGCCATCATTCAATCTCTTCATCTGAGTTTGATGTGCAAGAACTATCTTGGTCCCATGAGAGTCTACTGTCTACTGTTGGATTTACCCTATCCTGATCTTGTGCTGTAATCTGGTAGATATTGTCCAATTCACTATCACTATCTTCATCGTACACTGGCTCATTATAGCGCGCCCCTTCAGTTAGTTCCAACAGAACCACTACGCAAAGAGATTTCTTTTCGAATATCATTTTTTGTTTCTTGAGGTTGATGACTCCATTCATATCCATTGCCCAATGTATCTCTAACAATGTAGGATATGGGTTACTATCGTCCACAATTTCTATGACCTCAAAATCAGTTTGTGTGCTAGCGCCATTGATGTCTACTGTAACCCTGTGCAGTCTTCCCATGGGCAGGATCTTTTGTTGGTTAGCCATCTGTAACTGGATCGAGGACCATTGTAGTGTGGGCCTACCCATGTGCTCCCAAGTCTATTTTGGTAGGACATTCGCGTCGGACCCCAAATCCAAAATGACCTGGTCCATCTCATAGTCTCCAATTTGGACAGTCAATCACATTTCCTACCCAGTGCGCAAAGCATGTTTGCCTAACTTCCAGACCATTCACGGTTCGTCCGCTCCCGCGCAGCGAGTTATCAATTCTTGTAGTCCCTTCACCACTTTAGCATCTCTGAGTAACTTCATGCATGTTTCCAAGAAGGTGGTTAGCATAGAAGTATCCTTCTCATGTTCGAATTGATCCTTATTATCCGAAGTAGAATCTTTCACGAAGTTCTTCTTGGCTTCCATAAAGGTTTCTTTCACATGCTCTAAGTCAAATTCTATTTCTTTCGAAGGGGCCTTACAGACCCATATATCCGCCTCTGGCTACTTCCCCTTATCTTCCCCTATAGTGGCACCACTTCTGAGCATCATATTTACATTAGGATCTTCCGCGCGTGGTTCAGCCTTCATCATTTGGACGTTCTGAGTAGGGTTAGCCGGAAGCACCCCCTTTTCCCACATCTGAGCAATCAACGTGGGGCAATCGACTGCTTCATGATCAAATTGGTAACAGTAAGGGCAACAGGCTTTGGTCGGGTTCGTGCAATCACGCGCGTAATTCCCTGGTCCTCCACAATTATAGCAAATTAATTGTCCTCATCCCCATCTAGGTCCCATTCCCCCGCAGCCCCGTCCGCGTCCTTGGTATCCTCCTCGCGCGAGTGGTGTGGTGGGATCCTGCTTGCACGCCTCCATCTGCATCCTATAAGCAGGTGTTCGATCCATCAACATCTCGTAACTATGGCAATTTCTTTCATCGTGGCCCACCATCCTACAGAAGTTACAAAATAATTGTTGAGGGGGGGTTTGTCTTAGGTTCGGAAATAGGTGAAAATTATCTGTGGCATGCTTTCCTCCCACCTGATAGATTGCGCACTAGAGTGCGGGCACCGTGCTTGGCCCAGCTTGTACCTCTGGTCACAACGGTATTGGTCCCCCTCCTGCCATATAGTTCGCGAAGATCGAACAATGGTCCTTATCGTGGCCCTGGCCCTTACATTTGATACACCACACCTCTTCCCATACTTCTGTCCAAGGTGCCTGCCCTTGTTTCAAACTTTGCATTTCTAGACATAGGTTTTGTATTTGCACTTGGATTTGTTGTACTCCCAACCCTGGATCCTGTATTGGGGTTTCGTGCAACCTCATTGCTGTCTCCAACGCTTCAGCTTGGGTTGAGATCTTTTGTTGTGACAGAGCCGTCCTCAGATATGGTGTCAATGACGTGACAAACCAAGCACAGTGTTGTGCATCTGATAGTGTCATGTTTGCCTCGCAGATGGTGCTTTTCAATCTCTGATCTAGATCCCACGGGGTTTCACCAGGCAACATTATGATTTCCTTGAACCCAATAACCGACTGTGCTTCTGACTTTGGTCACCCAAATTCCTTGTTTAGCACCTCCTAGATTACTGCTATTCCCTCATTTGGATGATTGCTTGAGTATTTCATGTACCAAGTCAATGCGCGGTCTTGCAGCACGCTAACTAAGGTAGCCTTCTTGATGTTATCATCTGTGATGCCTTGAGCGTCCTATACAGATTTTATCACAAACCAGAACCGGCCTGATTCCTTATTTCCTACACCCTTAAATATTAGCAGCTGGATTGCACTCACCATCCCAACTTTTGGTGGTGGAGGAGGTGGGGGTGGTGTCAGTGTGGATGGGTTTGATGTAGGTGTAGCGGGGGGTGGCGTGGACAGACGTGGTATCAGTGGGAAGCACTCCGTAATCAACCGAACTACACTTCTTGGTGAGAACCTTGCAAGCTCCTCCTTGCTCTCCCGTGAGATAGATTAGAGGACTATTCTTTAGCCCTCCTGTCCCTCAGTAACCTCTTCCACTCCACGTTACTCCAAACATCAATAGACGCGCATAATCTATTTTTTCACACAACAACATATTAATCCAATTATTCAATGATTTGATATACTTACCCCGCGGTCCTTGGAGAAATCGCCTTTCCACTTCACTATAACTCACAGTTGTATCTATCGTGAACTCAGTGATAAATCCTCCTATTACCTAATCCAACCAATGATCTACCGCGCATATGATTTTATCTTTGGTGGATTATAGCCTGCGCACCAGTTCGGGAGTCCACACAATAGGCTGATCTAATTTTCACCTTCCCACGCTATCAGCTAACCTCGCGATCCACTTGTAAAGCTCTACTAGAAATGCTACGAAGAAGACCTCGTGGATATCTGTGTATATATAGCGGTCCAACCAGTGTTCCTCTGATATCCATGAATTTCTGTTTTCCTGAACCGCGAACTCGTGGAGCTTCAGATCCAACCACTCTTCAAGCTATTTCTTCGTAGGGTTCCAGTGTTCCAACATCAAACACCCCTTAGGCAAATCCTGGTCCCAGCAACGGGACCATTTGTTGGCTTATAGGGGCTTGACCTAGGTTCGGAGAAGTTATTTAGCCCAACAAATCCCGCAGCTACCGGCCCTTTTGACAACAACCCACGAAGCATGGACTGAGGTCTCACCCGAGGTAGCAAGGGAGGGTGTTGGAACCAGGTTTCCGCACCCTTGGGATGTTTTGATGTGGTTTGGAGGTTTCATTCACCTTTCCGTGGCTTTGTGCCACTCTGCTTCACGCAGATCTAGTCCCAGAATACTCCTTAACCCTTATTAATGCTTTGTTTATAGACTCAATCTACTTTTTATGGTCTTTAAGCAACGATTTATTAGAATTAACCAATTCGCGCACTTAGAATAGATACAGATTCACATATATTCATAACATAAGCATATGCGCATAGATCAAATAGTTATATTAACCATACATTAGCCAGATCTGCGATAATTCAAATTTAACACATAATTTCAAAATCAACTTATCTTTATTCAATTTCTTCACCAATACATCTAGATCCATCCTGCGCACTTAGCGACAGGGGTCCACGCACACAGTTGCAGACTCTTCCAGGCCTCTGTGCACATAGCTGCAGAGCCTCTATGTACTACCCAATACCCTCGACTCAGACTTACAGACGCTTCAAGACTTTTCTTCTAAGAAACCCATTACATATCAGATCCAAGATTACCTACCAAAAATCTAGCCCCTACCCATAGAGCCTCACTCTATTTATACATTTCCATGGTCCACGGACCATGGGTAGGCTGACTCAACTTACATTCCTTTACATCATCTTTTGAGCGGACCACCCTTTGACTTGACCTATTATAATTTGCGCTCCGTGCATTCCGCAGAGTCTTCACCCTACCTCTACCCAAAATTACGGGCTTTCTGCCCCATGACTGTTACGTGGGGCTTCTGCTACCCAACACTACCCATGCGTTCCCACGTTTGCTTAGGTAACACATTCGCATCTGACCCTAGATCCAAAATGACCTGGTCCATCTCGTATTCACTGATTTGTGTCGTCATTCACATCTCCCACTCGATGCACAGAGCATGTTTCCCTAGTTTCTGGACTACGCGCAGTTCCCCTGATCCCGCGCACCTAGTAATCAGCTCTTGGAGTCCTTTCACTGCCCTATTATTGCATAGCAACTTCATACATGTCTCTATAAAGGTGGTAAGTATAGAGGGATCCATTGTCGGCTCATTTGGATTCTTATCACCTGAGGTAGAGACTTCCATGAAGCTCTCCTGAGCTTCTTTAGGCGTCCCTTTTGCTTGTTCTATTCCCAAGTCAGGTTCCTTTGTCAGAGCATTGTGACCCTTCCCATCTTCTCTAAGTTGTTTCCTCGCATCTCCTCCGGTGGTTGTGCCGCTCCTTAGTACCATGTTTACGTTGGGGTCCTCTTCTTAGGGTTCCGATCTCATCATTTGGACATTTTGAGTTGGAGTGGGCTGCAATACCCCCTTTTCATGCATTTGGGCAATAAGCATTCGATAGTCTACCATTTCATGGTTGAATCGCACAGTATGGACAAGATATCCTCGTTGGATTAGTACAGTCACAAGCATAGTGTCCAGGCCCTCTATATTTTTAACAGATCAGCTATCCACGGCCTTGCCCAAGCCCCATTCCTTTGCCTCGTCCGCATCCTTGAAATCCACCACGTGGTCCTACGGCTGGGTTGAAACCTCGCGCCTCTGTCTTCACTCGATAGCCTAGGGTCCTTTCCATCATTAGATCATAACTTCGACAAGTTCACTCGTCGTGACCCACTGACCTACAAAAGTTGCAATACAGCTGTTGCGGGGTCTGGGTATACTTCTACAATAGGTGGCAGTTGTCTGTTGCATGCTTTCCCCCTACTTGACAAATTGCGCACCAGAGTGCGGGTGCCACACTTGGCCCTGCTTGTACCTCTAGCTTTAATGGCATTGGGCCCCCTCCTGCTAGATAATTTGCGAAGACGGGGCAGTGGTCCTTGTTGTGCCCTTGACTTTTGCATTTAATGCATCCTACCTTTGTACGCACCTCCGGTCGGGGTGCCCTTTCTTGCTTCATGCTTTGCATTTCTAAGTACAGGTTTTGTAGTTGCATGTGGATTTGTTGAACTCCCAACCCCAGATCTTGTATTGGAGTTTCGTGCAACCTCGTTTCTGTTTCTAATGCTTTGGCTTGGTTTTATATCTTTTGTTGTGATAGCGCCATCCTCAGATGTGGTGTCAAAGACGCCACAAACCACACGCAGTGCTGCGCATCTGTCAATGTCATGTTAGCCTCGCGGATTGTGCTTTTTAGTCTCTGATCCAGATCCCATGGGGTTTCACCAGGTAACATCACGATCTCCTTGAACCCAATGACCGACTGCGTCTCTGATTTTGGTCGACCAAATTCTTTGTTCAATGCGTCTTGGATCGCTGCTATTCCCGCATTCGGATGATCGCTTGAGTACTTTATATACCACGTCAACGCGTTGTCCTACAACGCGCTAACCAGGGTAGCCTTTTTGATGTTATCATCCGTTATGCCTTAGGCTTCCCATAGAGCCTTTACCACAAACCAGAAATGACCTGGTTCCTCATTTCCTACGCCTTTAAATACCGGCAACTTGACTGCACTTGCCATCGCAACCTTTGGTGGTGGCGAAGGTGGGGTCGGTGAAGATGGATTCGATGTAGAGGAAGTAGGTGATGACGTGGATGGTGATGGTATCAGCGAGATGCGCCACCCAATCAGCCGAACTATGCTTCTCAAAGAGAACCCCACTAGCTCCTCCTTGCTCTCTCACAAAATAGAAATCAAAAGACTATTCTCTAATCCTTCAGTTCCTCGGTAGCCTCTTCCACTCCGCGTTACGCCAGACATTAATGAATGCGCATAATCCATTTTTCACACAACAGCATTTTAATCCAAGTATTCAATGATTTTATATACTTACCCCACGGTCCTTGGAGAAAGCGCCTTTCTGCTTCACTATAACTCACAGTTGTGTCTATCGTGAACTCAGTAATAAACCCTCCTATTATCCGATCCAACCAGTGATCTACTACGCGTGTGATTTTGTCTTCAGATGCTTCTAGCCTGCGCACTAATTCTGGAATCCACACAATGGGTTGATCTAGTCTGCACCTTCCCACGCTGTCAGCTAACCTTGCAATCCACTCGTACAACTCTATCAAGAATGATGCAAAGAAGATCTCATGGATCTCTGTGTATATGTAATGATCCAACCACCTTTCTTCTGATATCCACGGATTTCTATTTTCCTGAACCACGAACTCGTGAAGCTTCTAATCCAACCACTCTTCAAGCTCTTTCTTTGTAGGGTTCCAGTGTTTCGACATCAGACATCCCTTAGGCAGATCCCGGTCCCAACAATGGAACCATTTTTTGGCTTATTGGGCCCTGACCTAGGTTTGGAAGAGTTATTTAGCCAACCAAATCCCATAGCTACCGGGCCTTTCGGCAACAGACCACGAAGCGGAGACTTATGTCTCACCTGAGGTAGGAGGGGAGGGTGCTGGAACCAGGTTTCCACACCCTTGGGATGTCTTTATGCGATCTGGAGGGGTTGCGCGCCATTCTGTGGCCTCGCACCACTCTTCTTCTGCGTAGATCTGAAACATGCGATTTCTTAATTCTTATTATTAATGAGTTTTTATAGATCAGATCTACTTTTTACAGTCTTTAAGCAAACATTTAATAGAGATAACAAGTGCGCCACCCAGAAACGTTATGGATTTGCATAAACTCAGAACATAAGCATAAGCGCATAGATCAAAACAAATATATCAACTGTAAATAAACATATCCGCAAGAAAACACACAATGATCCAGAAATTCTTATCTTTATTGATCTTATTTTTCACTACAACTAGATCCGCCCTGCGCACTCAACTGCAGGGGTCCACGTACACAGCTGTAGACTCTACCAGGCCTCTACGTGCACAACTACAAAGCCTCTATCTCCTACCAACACCCTTGACTCGGACTTACAGATGCTTCAAGACTTCTTGTTTCATAAACCCATTACATTCGAGCTCACAATTACATACCAAAAGACTAACTTCTAAACATAGAGCCTTGCTCTATTTATACATTTCCATGGTCCACGGACCATGAGCAGGCCGACTTATTTTACATTATTTTTGGGTGGACAACCCTTTGACTTGACTCATTACACTTCGTGCTCTGTGCATCTCGCGGAGTCTTTACCATACATTTACCCAAAATTGTGGGCTTTGAGCCCCAAAACTGTTAAGCGGGGCCTCTGCTACCCAACAAGTGGCAATTCCCAATCATGCCACATACGAATCAGGGCCATGTGGCACCTTTCCATAGGGCCACGTGTTTCCTATTCATTGGATCAAGTGGAAATTCCAAATCATGCCACATTAGCTCCATGGTATCAACACCTAGTCCACAATTCTTCCATGTGTTAAGTCCATGGTGCGCCACATGTCAGCTCCACATTGTACCACATGTGAACTCCAATAGTTTCCAAGTCAGCCTTTGACTTTGAATTTTTTCCTGTTTACCTTGAACTTTAGAACGTGATATCTTTGTCATATAGACTTCGTTTGACTTTGAATCGTTGGATTCAATTTTATGAGCTATATGTAATGGTGAAATTTTCAGTTGAATTAGGAGACTTTGAATATTTTGTAATAGAAATTTACGTATAACGTGCAATTATTTTAAACTAATGATAATATAATTTTGTAGGAAATGATACATTTTATGAACACTTGAATTACCTAAATCTAGATATCTCTAGGCCTGCCATATGCTTAGGGTGGAATTCCCAAAGTTCCAAGTTAAAATATGAGCTCTTTAGATAGTTTGTTGGCCTATTTGGTGACAATTCCTTCAACAAATCATGAGTCACCTAAAAAGTAGGAAAATATTTAGAATATATGTGGGACCAATATAGGATCCATCTTGAAAATAAACCTAAGTATGAGTGTCATCCAATGATGCCAAAGAGGGAGTGGAAGGCCCATGTGGATGATGCAAAGCAGAAGTGGAACCGAAAACAAGTAAATACACCACTTGGCTCAGGAAGGTAGCGACACTTCTAATAATGGAATTATAATGCTTTATCATCATTGCAATATCTAATTCAACACTTGAAACTTTTCAGTATAAGATCCTAGATACATCCAAAGCCACAAAATCCAGAATCGAAAAATATGGGAAACAAAAACTTGGCTCGGGTGGTTACTCCAAACTGGCTGCACAAATTGTAAGTATAAAAACATCAATTGCATCCAACTAATAATTTGCTAACAATTTTAATTTAATTGTCCAAAAGAATGAAAATTCATGTTTTTATGCAAAATTGCAGGGGTTGGAGTTCAACAAATCTCCAACCAAGCAAGACCTCGATCTTGCTTACAAGCATGACTATTAAGTTGTGGTTGAATGCAGAAGAAACTTGGGGCAAATAAAATATTTTGGCACTCCTGCTGAAACACATGTAAATAAAATCAATGAAAAACAATTATAGTTTATTGATTTTTTTAAACGAAACAGGTAGAGATTTGTATTATTAACAAAGATATAGATTACAAGGCCATAACTTTTACCTATTACAATCTTCCTTTCAAGTTTGAAATTGAGCACAAAGGCGCAATCCAAATCATCAAACGAGTTCCCCATGAAAAAAAAATTTAGTCCCTTTTCAACTAAATTTTTTCCAAAAAACTCACAATATCGGGATAAATTTACATTCCATTATTCAATATTTTTTATTTTATTTAGTCCAAATTCTTGTTTTTCTTAGAGAAATACTTTTTCCTTTCTTCCCAACTTGAGTCCAACCCATTTTTTTGTAGATTTAGATGATTCATTATTTTCAAAATGCATGTTGTTGTTCTTGAAGTCTTCCTCATCCTCCTAATCTAACCAAGAAATTTTCTTTCTAGCATTATTCTTTACTGTTTCTGGAGGGGATCCATTTTCCACGAGGGTTTGTTGCATTTCCACTTTTGCTGAGTCCAGATAATCCTCACTGGCATGTGACTTTTCCTAATTGACTTTTGTTGCCCATGATTCATTTTCTTTGGTAGCATCAGTTCCTAGTTTATCTTTTGGTTCTTTCTTATCTTGAGAATCTTTCTCTTTGTATACCATATATTGATCACCTTGAGCTCCTTCCCACCATTTATACCTTCGGTATTTTTATGATATTTATTGCTATAATGCTTGGGGTAGTTTTTTGTTAGGTCCCTATAATACTAGTGATTCCCCCATTACTATTGTCATTGTAGCCCCTTATTGTTATTGGTGTGCTCTTGCTGTCCCCACATTGTTATTATTGTGCCCCATAGAAGCTCACTATTGTTATTGTTGTGCCCTTATATTATTATTGTTATGTCGGCTTTGATTATATTGTGACCCGTTAGACTCCTATATATAGAAAGGAGATTTTCTCATTTGAGTCATCCAAGAATTGTTCATTTGTGTAATGTAAAGGAGGTTCCCCCCTCTAAGAGGCTTATTCTGAAGTTTTTGATCTATATTTTCTTCTATTTTGTGAGTTGGTTGCATAACATTTGGTATCAGAGCTTTGGATTATAAGGTTTCGCTGCTCCAAACTGGCCATCATGGAATTTTCACTATAACTTTTTTTATACAACATTTCAGAAGCTGAAAAAAAAAAACATTTGAGCAGAAATCTTGATGACCCTCGTGTTGGAATCTCAAAGCTTCTCTCGCTATAGTTTCGGAGATATGATACAAGGAAGTTATGGTTTTTGCAGGATCCTGAATTACATCCCAAACAGGTGACCGTGGGAAAATCATCATAACTTTCTTTTTGAGTATCAGATGGAAATTTCATAAGAAGGTACATAAATAGAACGGACTATAGTTTTATGTGCATCGTTTTCAGGTTCAAAGGTTGAAACAATGACACATGGAACTTTGTACAAGTTCGCTCTATTGAAAAGGTGTATAATCAGGTCATCTTGGATGATTCGGAATAACTGTTTCTTGGAGAATCTAACTTTGATAAGACTGGTGGATTTGGAAAGAGGACTCAGAGAGATACCACAGTACATAATTTCAGACCTTGGAGATCCGAAATTTCAGAGATACATTAGATTCAATATCAAGCTCCTACAAATAAAAAAGGTGTGTAGTCTTTTTAAAAATTTGCATAAGTTTTGTTTGAAAAATTAGTTTGAAGTGATTAAAAGGGAATAGTGAATAAAATTATCATTTTTTGATTCCCCGAAGAAATAAAATGGCAACACCTAGTAAGCAACCCGAAATCTCTACTATGACACATGAAGAAGAGGAATAAATGCAACATGATATATCAAAATTATGATACCAAGTGCAACAAGTTTCTCTCTCACAAAAAGTAATAGAAGTTAAGATGGATGGTTTGAAGAATGGCATCAATGATATGAAAGACAACATTGAGGATTGGAAGAAAGACATGGAAGGGTGGAAGGAAGGTTTGACAAAGTTGCTACAAGAAAGATTTCATAATGACGAAAAGGTAGTAGAGAAAACTCATAATGAGAACAAAAGAAATGTTAATCATGATTTGTATAATGACAACATTGAAGATTTGAAGAAAGTCATGGAAGGTTTGAAGGAAGGTTTGACAAAATTGCTACAAGAAAGGCTTCTTAATGGCCAAAGGTAGTAGAGGAAACTCATGATGAGAACAAAAGAAATGTTAATCATGATTTCATAGACTCTAATGTTGGAATAAAGACCCACCACATTCCAAAGATCGATATGAGGAAGTTTGATGGAAATGATCCCGTAACATGGATACTACAGATGGAACAATATTTCGATCTCCATAATGTGAAAAACACACAAAAACCACGCATTGCAACTTAATTGTATTTGGAACCCAATCAATTTGTATGGTATCGATGGCTTTTCACTCATAAACAAATTTTCACTTGGTCAATTTTTACAGACGAAATGATAGCACATTATGAGGATACAAAGAGAAACACCTTCTTTAGCTAATTGATAAATCTCAAACAAAAGGGTTCAATCGTGGAGCACATTGAGGACCCTCAAGAATTGAATATAAGGGCAAATGATATTCTAGAGGAGCATATGATTGATGTTTTCATAGGGAATTTAAAGGATAACATCTAACATGAGGTTCTCCTTTGAGAACTTGATTCATTGGAGAAGGCATTTAGGTTGGAAAGAAAAATTGAAAGAAAAATTATGGCAACAAGGAAGCCTACCACTCACAATTATAAAGATGGAAGCATTGTTGCCCCTAGCCTTCCACAACCTACAAGGTTGACACCACAACAATTGGAAGAAAAAGAGCAAAGGGGCTTTGTTACAGTTGTGATAGAAAACACACTAAAGGTCATAAGTGTGCTGACAAGAAATTATTTTACGTAGATTGTGAAAAGGGGGAAGAAAAGGAACAAGAAACGTCAAAAGAAGAGGATATACATCAGGAATCAACCCTAAAGAAAGAAGAAATGAATACAACCATATCTTGTAATGCATTGGCGGGGATTACTACCCCTCAAACTCTAAATATAGAAGGACATATCAAGAAGAAAAAGGTAATAGTGTTGATTGATTCGAGTAGTACCCATAATTTTATTCATTGGAAGATAGCCAAGGAATTGAATTGATTCCTATATCCAGCACTAGAGTGTCAAGTGATGGTTGCAAATGGAGGAACCATAAATTTCTCTGGAAAGTGCCATAATATCAATCTATCCATGGGAGAATATTTATTGAATAGTCTTATGCTTTCTATTCCAATGGGTGGTGTTGATGTTGTACTAGGAGTCCAATGGCTACAATATTTGGGTATGATAGCTTTTAATTTTCAAGAATTTTTCATGAAATTTTGTTGGGAAGGAAAGGAAGTTGAATTAAGGGACATCGTAGGGAAATTGGGAAAGATAATCAGCTCTAATGGCATGACAAAGCTTCTAAAGAAAGAACAACGGGGTGTAATTGCACAATTATGTTCACTAGAAGTTCCCACATTGAAATCATATATTTCTCCAGATCTCTGAAAAACTTGGATGATCATTCCAAGGTGTTTGAGACTTCCAAAGACCTCTAGGAAGTGTTCATCCAAACATCAGACCTTACAAATATCCCTATGCCCAAAAGAGTGAAATTGAACGTGTGGTTACAGAAATGCTAGAGGCTGGTATAATTCAACCTAGTCAAAGTTCTTTCTCTACTCTAGTAGTATTAGTGCATAAGAAGGATGGATCATTGTGCATGTGTCAGGATTATAGGGAGCTCAAAAATATCACTATTAAAGATAAATTTCCCATTCCCATCATTGATGAATTACATGGAGAAATTTACTTCACCAAGTTGGATGTTTTTTCAAGATATCATCAAATCAGAATGAAGAGTGAAGACATTCCGAAAACAACATTTAGTACTCATGAGGGTCATATGAATTTTTGGTCATGCCTTTTGGCCTTACCAATGCACCTTCTACATTTCAAGGTTTGATGAATTCCATTTTCAAACCCTTCTTTAGAAAATTTGTGTTAGTATTTTTTGATGATATACTAATCTACAACAAGTCTTGAAATGATCATGTTCAACATGTTGAGAGGGTGCTCAAACTATCGGAGGAGAAACAATTATATGCAAAAACCTCCAAATGTTTCTTTGGAGTATAGGAGGTGGAATATCTGGGTCATATTCTATCTCATGAAGGTGTTAAGGTAGACCCTAGCAAAATTAAAGCCATTAAGGAATGGAAATACCAACATCCATAAAGCATCTACGAGGATTTCTCGAGTTGACTGGGTATTATCGCAAGTTTATTAAGAATTATGGGAAAATAGCAGCACCTCTAACAACATTACTGAAGAAAGATGCATTTGCTTAGACTCCAGAAGAAATGAAGGCCTTTGAATATCTTAAAGACGTAATGTGCCAAACACCAGTCTTAGCTATGCTAGACTTCACAAAAACCTTTATTGTGGAATGTGATGCCTGAGGAAATGGAATTGATGTTGTTTTAATGCAAGAAGGAAGGCCCATAGCTTTTGAAATTCATCCAATCAAAGGAAAGTATTTACACAAAGCTATTTATGAGAAGGAATTGATAGAAATACTACATGCACTTAAGAAATGGTGACCTTACCTAATGGGAAGACATTTCAAGGTAAAAACAAATCATGATAGTCTTAAATAATTTCTAGAACAAATATTATCTTCAGAAGAGTAGCAAAAATCGGTCACAAAGATGTTGGGTAATGACTTTGAAATCATCTACAGAAAAGGGAAGAAAAATGTTGTTGTAAATGCACTCTCAAGAAAGGATGAGGATGTGAAAGCATGGCTTTGTGCCATATCTATAATCCAACCAGATTGGATAAACGAAGCAAGGGATGAATGGAAGAATGACGAAGAAGTGTGAGCACTCATTCAAAAGTTGCAGAAATATCCCAATACATCAGATACATTTAGCTGGAAATATGATTCGTTATGGTACAAAGATCGCTTATACCTCTATAAGAATTTCCAACTGAAACAAAAGATTCTTCTGGAATTGCACACCTCTCCCTTAGGAGGGCACTCAGGATTTTTAAGAACTTAGCATAGGGTTAAGAAGGATTTTTTTTGGGATGGCCTTAAATCTGATATTCAAATGTTTCTGGTAGAATGTTTGGTTTTCCAACAAAATAAAGTTGAGACAATTAAGACCCCAGTTTTGTTACAACCTTTATCCAGTCCAAGTCAACATTAGTAGGAGGTTTCAACGGATTTTATCACAGGTTTACCCAAGTACAAAGGAAAGAGTGTCATCATGGTGGTAGTTGATAGACTTACCAAGTATGCACACTTTTGTGCATTATCTCATCCATTTAAATCTCATACAGTTGCTACTGCATTTATGGAAAAAATTCAAAAGCTACATGGAAACCCAAATATTATTGTAGGCGACAGATACCCCATTTTCACTAGAAATATTTGGACTGAATTATTTTCTTGTTTGGGTACTCAGTTAGCTCATAGTTCATCTTATCATCCTCATTATGATGGGCAAACTGAGATAGTGAACAAATGTTTGGAAGGATATCTTCTTTGCTTTGCATTTGATAAAAAAACATAATGGGTCAAGTGGATTCCTCTGGCTGAATGGTGGTATAACACTTCCTTCCATACTGCAACAAAAATGACCCCATTTATGGCACTTTAAGGATATCATCCACTATCCATCACAACATCTTTAAGAGAAAATTCTAAAGTTCAAGCAATGGAAGATCACATTGAGCATCAACAACAGGTTCTCCAACTCTTAAAGGATAACCTCACTTTGGCACAGAATAGAATGAAACAACAAGCATATCAACATCGCAGTGAAAGAATTTTTGATGTAGGTGATTGGGTATTTATATGGCTACAACCATACAAAAAAATGTCCCTCAAGCAAGCTAAGAAGGATAATAAATTATCACCAAAATATTATGCTCCATACAAGGTGTTGCAAAAGATTGGTACTATGGCATACAAAATGGAGCTTCCTGCATCTTCCCGAGTGCACCTAGTTTTCCATGTTTCATGCTTAAAGTAGGTTTTAGGTGACAAGCTCCCAGTTCAAACAATATTTCCAAAAATTGATGAGGAAGGAAAAATCATATTGGAACCTGAAGCACTCACAGAAGCAAGAAATCGGCAATTATGAAATCGATCAATTTCAGAGTATCTCATCAAGTGGATGAACTTACCAGTTGAAGATTCCACATGGGAGGATGAGAATTTTATACAGAAGCATCCAAAACTACTCAAGTGTTGAGGACAACACTTTTTTTGAAGTAGAGGGGGATGTTAGGTCCCTATAATACTAGTGATTCCCCCATTACTACTGTCATTGTAGCCCCTTACTATTATTGTTGTCCTCCTATTGTCCCCAAATTGTTATTATTGTGCCCCATAGAAGCCCACTATTGTTATTTTTTTGCCCTTATATTATTATTGTTATGTTGGCTTTGATTATATTGTGACCCCTTAGACACCTATATATAGAAACGAGGTTTTGTCATTTGAATCACCCAAGAATTGTTCATTTGTGTAATGTAAAGGAGGTTCCCCCTCAAAGAGGCATATTTTGAAGTCGTTGATCTATCTTTTCTTCTATTTTGTGATCTGGTTGCATAACATTTTTAATTACATGCTCTGTTTCATAGCATAGTGTACACCGGAATGAAACATTTTCATAGTCGAGATTTTGGACCCGGACATAATTTGGGGCCGTCAAATTGATATGAGCAAGAAAACCCTTATTGAAGTCCTTCTCCACACAAATTTTAGCATAAGTAGTTTTATAGTAATTTCCTGTATCTGGGATACAAAAATAAAAATTTCTAGGAGAATTCCAAATAGAGGATAATGATTTGAGATTCCAAAGATGAAATGGTAGGTTTGGAAGCCTTACCCAAACTCGAGTTGTGGAGATTGATGATGTTATAGGATCAAAGGTGGGAAACTAGGGCTTCACGAAGAGACCGAAGCTAACCTAGAACCATGGCCCAAATTCACAGATGGCCTTCTTGTCCTCAATATTTTCGAAAACAATAATGAAAAAACCCTGAGCCATGGGATAAATATTCAAATCATCCATTAAACTAGGTTTCAATGTCTCACAGATCCATTTATGCAGATCCATCAATCGTAGCCAAATCCATTAAGCCTAAAAACCAAACCTTGCTCCAAAAAAAGCTACTCATAGTTGAAAGTTTCCTTGTCCAAAGGAATGTTGAGGTAAGGAACTTCTTGAACTACTAGGAGGCCAAATTCGTAGTTCATAATGGAACTATATGAAATATAAGAAGAGTTTTCTTGTTCGACAACCATTCCTACAAAAGAAACTGTCTTCATCGCTGGATCACTAAGATATTCCATTAAGTAGATTTCTACAAATATTTTCAAAGAAATCCACATAATATAACCATAGTTCGGTTGGTTAGGGAAAAACCCTAGCCACCACAAGGGTTTTCAGAACTCCACCCATCTCCGAAAATTTCCCTCCTCTCTTGAACAACACTTATAATTTATTACTTGTAAAATCTATTGATTATTATTTTTGGGCATAAATTAATGTGTTTGTTTGTTTTAAGTAGACACACAATGAAGAAACACAACCTAGTGTCAATCGAGCGACACCCAGTGAAGGTGGTCTGCAACTCAATAATGGATGTATTTCATGTGCTATGAAAAATGTAGTATGTATTACAATTAAAAATATTTAATTGCAAATGGTGTATTAATGATAAGTTTTCTTGTTTCAAATCTAGAGCATGTACATGATGAGGCTACATAGGAAGAGGAACATATGGCCACATCTAAAACTACTCCACTTGCCCCCGCTACTGAAGTAGGTAAATAACACTCTAATTCTGTTTATATTAATTAAATACTTGTAATAGTAATTAAAAAAAATATCAATTTAGCATTTCTTTCTTGTTGCAACTAATGATACACCCCACTTGCGACAACCTTGACGACGTCATGAGTACATGACCAAGTCATCAATGAGAGCTACAAAGGACATAAGAACTAAAGAGAAGAAGCTAATTATGAATTCATTTCTGAACTCTTTTTAAAAATGAAGAAGAAGAAAATAAATGATTGTACTTATTATATCATTTTTTAACGAAATGGGTAGAGATTTGAATTATTAAAAAAATATAGATTGCAAGGCCATAACCTTTACATATTCCAATATTCCTTCTAGGTTTGAGATTGAGCATTGAGGCTTAATCTAAACCCTCAAGTGAGTTCCCCATGACACAAAAGTTTCAACCCTTTTCCAACTAATTTTTTTTCCAAAAAACCCCCAATATCCATACACATTTACATTCCATTTTTCACTATTTTTGTTTTGATTTAGTCTGACTTCTTGCTTTCCTTGGTGAAATGATTTTTACTTTCTTCTCAACTTGAGTCCAACCCACATTTTCTACAAATTCCAATGATACATTCTTCGACATGTGCATGTTGTTGTTCTTGCAAACTTCCTCATCTGTATGATCTACCCAAGAAGTTCCCTTTCCAATAATATTCGTTGTGGTTTTCAGAGGGGATTTGTTTTCCATGAGGGTTTTCTTATTTTCCACTTTCGCTAAGTCCGAAGAATCCTCACTGACATGCATTTTTTCTTGATTTATTTTTATTTTCTCTAATGCATTTTCTTTGTCAGTATCAAATTTCAGTTTATCTTTTGGTTATTTCTTATCCTGGGACTCTTCCCCTTTGTATACTATATAATGATCACCCAAAGCTCCTTCCCACCATGTATATCTTTGATATTTTTTTTGATAACTTTTTCTTTGAAGCTTGGGGTAATTTTTAATTACATGCCCCAATTCATAGCACACTCTACATTGGAATGAAACATTTTTGTAGTCGAGCTTTTGGGCCGAGACATAATTTGGGGTTGTCAAATTAATCTCAATGGGAAAGCCCTTACCGAAGTCCATCTAACACACCACCCCAAATTTACCCGCTTTTATAAGCCCTCCCAGGAAAATGTGAAATGACTTGCCACTATGACATGACCTGACCTCCAAGTTCTAGTTATGGAAGTGGGGTCAAAAAAATGACAACTTTACTGATAATCATCAGAGACCACAAACCACTTGAAGGATGCAAACCACCCCAGATGGTCAATCCCTGAGATGGACACCATTTTTACTGACCTAACACCCCAACTGCACACATAACAAGGAAAGTGTGTAGTTATA
Source organism: Pinus tabuliformis (assembly GCA_031772625.1). NCBI lineage: Eukaryota > Viridiplantae > Streptophyta > Pinopsida > Pinales > Pinaceae > Pinus > Pinus tabuliformis. The sequence continues at coordinate 592,995,912 of CM062820.1, read as the reverse complement.
GGCCTCCAACCGCATGCATAAGAATGATTCCATGCGGTTATGGCCTAAAATCTCCAATTCTGAGCATGCGGTTCTGGGATCTGTGCCTTCTTTTCAAGCCATCCTCCAGACCACTACCTAGAATTTCCTATAACTTTCCAAATTCAAAATTCACATGAAAACAAAGCCAAACATTCAAACCTGTAACTAGAATTTGACCTAGACTACCTAGAACACACTAGACATTTCGTCAAACATATGGTAAACATGCAAGCTACAGTTCATGAATGTATATCTGATTATAAATCTTTGATGTTCATTTAAAAATCACTGGGAAGGTCTAATCATCCCTTCTCAAGTAGTTAAAACAACACTAATTAGTCCATGAATTCATCAACCATTCAATTACTTATTAAATCATGAACAAGAGCCATAGCTAGAGCACATCATATAACCAACATATAACCAAAAAATAACCAACATAAAAACCATGGCAAAACAACCATCAAACCAGAACAATAACAAGTACAAGTGCTCATAAATCACAATAGGAAAAACAATTGTTATTTACATATGAAAAAGCTAACCAAGTCAGGGACATCCACGTACCACCCAACCATAGATTGTGCTTAACCAAATATTTATTTCAGCCAATCACCCATGTTCCATATTCAAAGCATGAATCTGGGATCTCATGGGATAAACCAAGACATAAAAAACCAAGGGAATCTAGAGGTTAAACCACCTCCACCCTCAAACTACCGTGATCTCACCTAAACCAGTCCCAAGATCACAAAACCAAACCAAGCTTGGATGCCTCAAAATTCCTTCACCATACCTTGAGGAATTTTCCTGTCTCCACCCACCTGTCGAGGGCTTCTCGGAGAAAACCATCCCCACCCCCAACCCTATTGAGAATTCTAGGGAAACTAGATTAGGGTGATTTCTCTATACTTGATAACTGATTGTGATGTTATTTTACTTAAACTTGATGTACTTATAATTAGCTTATTCTTCTCTTGATTATTATAGTGTTCTTATCATCAAACAAATACCAAACTATGAATATCAATATAATAAAGAGGACCCAAGGTATAGGTTGCGATCTACAGCGAAAAACTCTCCTAGAGAGGAAACCCATAAGAATTCTTTTCTTCTTATAGAATCTTCAAATGAAGAATTTCAAGACCTTTAGACTCTAGACCAAGACCCCTCCAATACTAAGTCAAACCCTCCTTTGATGAGATTGTCCTTCACAAATTTAACCCAAGTCAAAACTGCTTGAAAAACTTCTTCAACTTCACTTCTAAATTGAAGTTCGGACCTGCAACTTTGATTGCAATTTTGTAGCCTTACTATAGAAACCACAGCTCGCACATGCGGGGAAAAGATGACGAAATAGAACTTCGCTTTCCTTCGCTCAGGGTGATTATTTATCCTTAGGTACTCAGATTCCAAAGTTTATCTTCTTAACACCAAACTTCGACTTCTTGAGATAGCTACAATTCAGTGTTGTTGCAACAAAAATTTCCCTAATTTCTTTTGCACATGTGAGAGTATGTAGCCCAAAAATAGTCTTCAAACTTTGCTCTTTTCTTCCTTTAGTTCTCCTCTTCTTCACCCAACTTTTAGGTATATTTCTTGTCCTTGATAGAACTTCTTGGATGTTGTCTTCAAATGAGTTCAATGGCACTTATATATACACTCTTCATGGAGCTTGAGCAACCCTAATATGACCAACTTCATCATTGTAGGTCGACTTGTCTTCTTGCAAGCCGACTTGGTCTTAGAGGGATACTTTTTGACTCTTTAGACTTACAATAAATTATTTTTACATGATACAAGATTCCCAATAGGGTCTTTTACATATGAAAATGACTCTTTCGACTTCTTTGACTCTGAAAAATCCTAGAAACACACAATGGGTGTGTTGGGAGCGGGATCCCCCAAGGGCAATTTTGGGACCAAAAGCCCATGTTTAAGTCAATTTTTGTAATATAATTCTAAAGGCTCTGCATTTTGTGGTCGCGGAGCATGAAGGTGTTATGTGTCAAAAAGGGTATTCCACCCTTAGTTTTGTAAAGTAAAGTCAGTCGTAAGAGATCTACCCATGGTCTGTGGACCATGGGATTTTATAAAAAGAGCTAAGCTCTAAGTAGTTTTAGGGGGATGTAATGACACACGATGTAATAGAGTCATAGATTTGGAGCAAGAAGTCTAAGTCTTGGGTCTTAGCGTAGGTAGAGGCTCTGTAGCTGAGTGCATAAAGGCCTAGGGTAGAAGTCTGCAGCTGAGTGCGCAGACCCATGCAGTTGTGTGCGCAGGACGAAAAGAAGTTGTAACACCTGGAAGATATTAATAAAAGGATATAGTCTACAATTTCTATGTCTTTGTTATGTTGATGCATTAGGATATCTTATGTATGAATTTCCTTTATTATGCTTATATGATGCGCGAATGAATGCAATTACATTGAATAATTGAACACAATTACGAATATCTGCTTACACGGTCTTAACTTTAAGTATTTGATGAGATAAGAAAATCACTTAGACTAATTGGGGAATCTGCATGGCACGCTGCCATAGCAGCGCAAAAGTACCTGAGCAGTAGGTTAGGGCTGCGCAAAGGTTGATCTTACCCTTTTGCGGTGGTATGGAAGAATGGAATATAGGGCTCATCTTGCAAGCCCTAGAAAGAAGCAACCTGCGTGAAGGTAGGGATAGAAGGAATCAAATGACATCACAACCATCTCAAGGTGCAAAAACTTGGTTCCAGCATCCCCCCATATTGCTTCAGGTGAGACTTTGGTCCGCGCTCCGCGGGATGATGCCGAAAGGGCAAGTAGTGTAGGGATTTGTTTGGCTAATTAATGCTGATCCTGGTTTAGGCCCCCTCAAGCCAACAAATGGTTCTGTTGCCAGGACCGAAATCTGCATAAGTGATGTGTGATGTCATATCACTGGAATCCAACTAAGAAGGAGATCAGAGACTGGTTGGACAGGAAGATCCATGAATTTGCGGCGTAGGAGAACAGAAACCCATGACTGACAAAGGAACAGTGGTTGGACAGATACCTATATATAGAGATCCACGAGATATTTCTTTGTTCCTTCCCTATTGAGCTATACGAGTGGATCGCAAAGCTAGCAGATAGCCAAGGAAGGTGGAAACTTGACGGTCCTATTGTGTAGACCCCAGAGCTAGTACGAAGTTTGGAAGCATCGAAGGATAAGATCACTCACGCTATTGATCATTGGATCGATCGCGTCACAGGAGGATTTGTGACTGAATTCGTGGTTGACACCTCAGTTAGCTATAGTGAGGCGGAGTGGCGCTTTTTCAAAGGAGCGCGAGGTAAGTACGTAAAATCTTTGAATACCTGGATTAAAATGCTATTGTGCGAAAAATAGGTTATGCAGCTACCTTGATGTTTGGGACTACGTGAAGTGAAAATTTTTACAGCAACGAAGGAAAAAAGGGTCTGGAGTATAGTCCATTGATTCTCCTCTATAAGATGATGAGGAATAAATAGCGAAGGTTTCTCCATGAAGTGCTATTTAGTTAATAAGACAAGGATTCCCGCGGATACCATCTCCACCCACACCACCTCCAACTTCACCACCACCTCCACCTCCACCACAGTTCAGTATGGAAAATACAGTGAAGCTGCCTTTGTGCTCGGACCAATTCTGGTTCATTATAAGGATTGTATGGGAAGCTCAAGGTGTTACAGATGATCATATAAAGAAGGCGACATAGGTTAGTGCTCTAGACAATCACACGCTAACCTGGTATATTAAGTACTCTAATGATAATTCGAATGTTGGAGTGGCAGACATCCAAGAAGCACTGAATAGAGAATTTAGTAGGCCTAAATCTGAGGTGCATTCGATTGTGGGATTCAAATAAATAGCGAAGCAACCAGGCGAGATGCCTTGGGAACTAGATCAGATGTTGAAGTGTACAATCCGCGAAGCCAACATGAATTTGACAGATGGACAATATCGTGAGTGGATTTTAGCTTCGTTACTACTACACTTAAGGAGTACGCTATCGCAACAGAAGATAACAACTCAGGCAAAGGCCTTAGAGATTGCCATGAGACTACATGAAACTCTAATGCAAGATCCAAATCTAGGAGTTTAGCAAATCCATGTGCAGCTAAAGAATCTGTGCCTTGAGATGCAATGTCTGAAGCAGGACAAGACGATTCGACCAGAGGTGAGCGAGGAGGTATGGTGCTTGAAATGCAAGAGTCAGGGTCCTGACAAAGACCATTGCCCGGTCTTTGAAAACTATATTGCAGTAGGAGGACCGATGCCTTTAAGTCCAGAAGCTCAAGCAGGACCTAGCTCTAGGCCTGCATTATGGTGCGCTATCTGTCAAGTAGCCAAAAAACATGCGACATATAATTGTCACTTGTTACAGAAGTTTGTACAAGCACTACAACAGCTATTCTGCAACTTTTGTAGGTCAGTAGGACATGATGTTGCAGGAGCTATGAATTGATGATGGATAAAACTCCCACATATAGGGTTCAGGACGAAACACAACCCCTTGACTAGAGCGTAGGGATGGCGTGAACAGGATTTCAGGGGTGCGAAAGAGGTCGAGGTGAAGGAGGACCTGGTAGAGGTCGAGGATAGTTGATTTTCTATAATTGCGGAGGACCAGAACACTATGCCTGTGATTGCACTAATCCAACACATCTGTCGTGCAAGTATCACACATTGTTTGTTCATGAAATGGAAGATTTTCCTACGCTGATAGCTATGATACGTGACAAAGGGGCGCTACCACCTCTGCTGACTCAGAACCTGTAGATGTTAAGGTCCGAGCCGTGCGAAGAGGATCCGAATGTAAATATAGTGCTCAGAAGTGGAATCGCGACAGGAGATGACAAGGGGAAATAGCTAGAAGACAGTACATGGGTTCACAAAGCTCCGACAAAGGAGGTTGAGTTCGATTTGGAGTGCACACATGAAACCTTCATGGAAGCTAAGAAGAGATTCGCTGAGGCCTCCACCTCAGGAAGCAAGGATAAGCCTGAGCAGGAGATGGACCCCTCTATGCTCACAAATTTCCTGGAGACCTATATGAAGTTACTACGTGATAGTAAGGTTGTGAAAGGGTTACAAGAGCTCATCAATAGATGCACTGGAACCATGTTGGGTGAGTTGTGTGTAGTACGAAAGATTGGAAAGCATAAAACAAGGACGGGATGGGAGATGAGACTCATCGCGCAGATAGGAGAGTATGAAATGGATCAAGTTATTTTGGACCTGGGGTGATATGCGAAAATCCTATCGAAGCATACTTGGGAGCGAATGGGGAGAACTGCACTGCAATGGTCTCTGATTTAGCTAAGGATGGTGAATCAACAAAAGATCATCCCCATGGAGTGGCTGTAGGGGGTGGACGTGGATATTGAGGGAGCGAGCACGCTAGCTGACTTTGAAGTAATAGAGATAGTGGATGACAACAATCCCTATCCTGCATTCCTGGGAATTGACTGGGATACTGATATGAACAGGGTAATCAATCTAAAGAAGTGGAAGATGACCTTGGAGAAGAAATCGTTGCGCGTAATAATACCCCTAGATCTGGCTGAAGGATCGCACTATATGGAACCATTCCGCAATTATGAAAGTGATGATGATCTGGATTGTATCTATAATATAACAACACGAGACCAATATTGGGTGAATCCCACCACGAATGGATGGATTTCTTGGGATCGCGAGAGTTCCTGCACTTCAAACTCCAATGAAGAAATAGAATGTTGGCAGAATCAGTTACATGAAGTAACTATGCTGAATTGCAACATGATGACACGATCGTTGCACTATGTGTCATCAGAAGTAAGAAATCTGCCTACTTATGATGGTCTGAATGATGTAGATATCTTTTTGGATGCATTTGAAAGGGGGGTACCATAAAAGCAACGCTTCCAGGCATTGGACTGGGCACTGTGCACTACGCCCGCAAGATGGTGGGGTATGCACAAGGGAAGCTTTGATGATTGGTGTGAATGTAGGAGAATGATGAGAACTTGCTTTGGGAAGCCAAAGATGTGAATGACAGAAAAGTATGATGGGCAGGATGATCCGCGCGTGCATTTGGCCAAATGGACCCAGGCTTATGGAGAAAAGCCCCAACCTAAATGGGTACACTTGTTCTATCACACCCTGGATATTGTCCTGATGAATTGGTATATAGAAACTGAGCTCCGCCATAGGACAAGTGAATGGGATATCCTACACGAAGGGTTCATACTGATATTTAGTTTTGAGGATGGTTTTGATAGTATTGATGAAGCACTACAAGAGGTGAAAGAAACAATATTTAGGATACCGCAGGATCCTCTAGACCTGATTCAGATGGAATGGGCTACTCAGCTGAGTCACACACTAGAATGCTATAATGTAACTACTGAAGAAGAGGACGAGGATCCGCAGAAGATTAACATTCCAGAAACAGAAGGTCATCGCGAGGTTGAAGGGCTGCAGATTGAGAACCCTGATATAACCGTGCCATTGAAAACAAAACAAGTAAACATTGGTATTGAAGCTAAACCCAAATTCACAAAGGTTGGAGATTATTGGGATGATGCGATGATGGATAAGGTCATTGAATTTCTCTGCAAATACCAGGATTTATTCCCTACCAAGTTTACGGATCTGAAAGGGATAATTGGGGACCTAGGAATGATGAAGATCATGTTGAAACCCGACGTGAAGCCAGTTAAGCCAAGGCCTTACCGTCTCAATCCAAATTATAAGGAGATGGTCTACTTAGAGCTAGACAAGATGCTCGCGGCAGGCATCACTGAGCCTGTGGAAGAATCTGACTGGGTAAGGCCAATGGTGGTACAGGAAAAGAAGTAGAATGATGAAATAAGGATATGTGTGGATCTCAATAAGCTGAATGACGCTTGTGTGCATGATCCTTTCCCGACTCCATTCACTAATGAAGTGTTGGACAATGTAGGTGGCCAGGAAGCATATTCCTTCATTCATGGGTTCCCTGGGTACCACCAGATCAAAATTGCGCTAGAGGACAGGAGCAAGACAACCTTCATGACTGAATAGGGTTGCTTTCAGTACACCATGATGCCATATGGGTTCAAGAATGCACCTATGATCTTCTCGCACGTAGTTGTTGCCGCATTCAAGGACTTTATTCATAAGTTCCTGGATGTATATTTTGATTACTGGACTGTATTTGGGCTGGTTAAATGCCATATAGAAAGCTTATGCCTAATGCTAGATACCTATCGATGATACCAGATCGCACTCAATCTCAAGAAGTGTTTGTTTTGTGTTCCTTTTGGGAACCTGTTGGGGCATGTGGTTTGCAAATAAGGAATTATGGTAGATCCCATCAAGATAGTGGTGATATTGAACTTGGAAAATCCAAGGAGTGTGAAACAGCTGCGTGCTACCTTGGGACATATGGGATACTACAGGAATTTTATCAAAGGCTATGCCTAGATCATTGCACCTATGGAGAAATTGCCGAAGAAGGATGTCACATTCTGCTGGAATGATGATTGTAAGAAGAGCTTGGATATATTGAAAGAGAAGATGGTCACCGCGTTGATTCTAGTCTTCCCGAACTGGAAGAAGGAGTTTCATGTGCATGTCGACGCATCATGTATAGAACTGGGAGCAGTCATAACATAGGTTGGCAGAGAAGGCTTGGACCATCCCATCGCGTTCACAAGCTGAAGATTATCCAAAGTAGAGAAGAATTATTCTACCACTGAGCACGAAGGGATAGCTATGGTGTATGCACTCTAGACATATAGGCACTACTTGCTGGGAGGCCATTTTAAGATGTATACGTATCACTCCGCGCTGAAGTACCTAGTCAATAAGCCTGTGTTGGGGAGAGAATCTACAGGTGGCTCTTATTGTTCTAGGAGTATGATTTTGAAGTGGTTGTGAAGCCTGGACAATTGAACGTAGGACCAAACCATCTATCACGCATCGAAATAGGGGAGGAACCTACTAACTTGGAAGAAGGATTGCCTGACGCACAACTATTTGCAGTGCATGTCGCAGATGGTCATTTCAAGATATAATACACTTCCTAACAACAACAACTGCATCGGAAGGATACACTTTCCAGCAAAAGAAGGAATTAGTGGTGCATGTGGTATATTTCTTTGTCATTGTTGGGAATCTGTACAAGATGGGGACTGATGAGATATTACGACGATATGTACCTGAGTTCAAAAGAGGCAACATCCTCGTGGACGCTCATGGGGGCACCACGGGAGGCCATTATGCAGGGAGAGCAACTGCACAGAATATTCTACGCACAGGGTTGTGGTGGCCAACCCTTCATCAAGACTCAAAAGCATATTGCAAGGCATGCAATGTGTGTTAAAGGACTGGAAAACCATCACAAAGGGATGAGATGCCTTTGAATCCACAAATGAAATTGCAACCCTTCGAGAAGTGGGCGATATATTTTGTAGGACCCATTCAGCCACAAGGAAAGATGGGAGAAAGGTACATTATCACCACAACAAAGTATTTGACTCGTTGGGCAGAAGCGCAGCCGGTGAAGGATTGCATGGGCGTGACTGCCATGAAGTTCCTATTTGAGCATGTACTGATGTGATTTGGTTGTCCGAAGATCTTGATGAGTGATCATGGTATGCACTTCCTGAATGAGACGATCAGCGCGTTGACGGAGGAATTTCAATTATACCACCAGAAGAGTATGCCTTATCACCCACAGGCTAACAAGATAGTGGAAGCATTCAAAAAAGTGCTTGAAAACACACTGAACAAGGTTTTCAATGCTCAACGAAGTGATTGGGACCTATTCATACCTACAGTACTATGGGTTTATCAAACGACATGAAAGAAGTTGACTGGACAAAACCCTTTTAGGCTTGTCTATGGTGTGGAAGTGGTAATGCCTATGGAGTATATCGTGCCTAGCCTACGCATAGCAGTGCTCATAGGTATGATGGATCGCGGATTCCTAAAGGAGAGGCTCACACAGCTGGATGAATTGGAGGAAGAAATATTTTTAGTAGGATTTCACTAACTGGTCCAAAAGCAGCGCGAAAAGGCATGGCATGATCGACACATTAAGCTGCACTCATTTAAGGTAAATGACCTGGTTTTGCTATATGATAGTAAGTTTGATAAATTTCCAGGGAAGTTCAGGATGCACTGGTTAGGGCCTTATGTCATTAAGGAGATTACCGATGGAGGAGCGGTACAACTAGTCAAATTGAATGGAGAACCCTCTCTAGGAAAGGTGAATGGCAGTTGCTTGAAGCCATACACCAGTAGTCCGCCCATGTAACTAAATGAAGGTAGCACAGTATTAGCACTCTAGGCAGCTGAAAGGAGGCGCGAGACTATAAACTACACTTCCCAGTTTGGGGAGCTGCATGATTGGAGAATGGTGCGAAGCAAGGAAGTTTCATTGGGTCCTCGGCAGTGTGGAGGGAGCTATGCTACCCAAGGAAAAATCGCGCAGGTCGGTTGGAAAGAGACCATTAAAGTCACTATTCCTGAAAAGACGGCAGAAGTGAGGCCAAATGGAGTGGGTGGTCAGCATTTAAGACGAAATTTATGGCTTAGATCCTTGAAAATTAGCTGCCCATCCAGCATTAATGAACCCACTTTGGGGGGAACAACAAATTTGAATTCGAAATGCCCTATAAATTACAAGTAGTTCCCAAGGAAAAGCACTTGGTATTTTGAGAATTGAGTTGTTGCACTCTCAAGTGCACATGAACCATGAATTCTTTCAAGATCTATAGCGAGTTCGGCGTTTGAACAATTGTCAAAGGAGACACAGGAACTAGTGAATAGCATCATGTCAACACGCGTAGAAGCTATGAACACCAAAGAAGTGGCAGCTGAGGAGAATGTGTAGGAAATAAAAGTAGCTGCTCAGGAAGTGGCTAAAGTATTGGCGAAGGTCCCTAAATCGCCGAGAACACCGAGATCGAAGCCAACCCCAACCAAGGAGATCGTGAAGGACAAGCAGGGCAAGCAACCTGCCATACCGATGCATGCGTTGCCAAGGAGAAACTACCAAAGCCCACTGCCTAGGAGAAAGGCAAGGCTATAAACCTAGAAGCAGAGGAGGAGGATATCGAAGACATCCCAATGGAAAATGAGGATGTGGGAGTGGAAGTAGAGGAGGTTGAAACCCAGGGTAAGGACCCTATTACACGGTTGCTGGAGTATGTCCCTCCTGGAAAGCCTAAGTCCAAAGTCCTAAAGGACATTGATGAGAGTAAGACTCCCCTTCAAACCCCTCTACTACCAGATGAAATTACTTTTGACAGTCTGCGCTTGGCCCGAGTACTAATACTGAAACTTGAAGACTGGGACTTGGCGGACCATGAGAATTTCCCGCACCTGGCAGCTAAGCAGCTGATGCGCCGCATGATAGACACAAATACAGGAATTCCCGCCTTGGGGCCATGAAGGTGGCTCAAGGGGGTAGAGAAGGCAAGATTGATGAACCATCTCTCGGTGCCACACTATAACCGCACCCCAGTGACAATTTTGATCATCAAGCAGTTGTTGTGCTTGGTGCATGATTGGTGTTTTTGGCTGGAGGATTCAATACCCATCACAGATATGTTGATTCACCGCATAACGTGTCTACCGTATACAGGTGAAACTTCAACTATGATCTTTAGCAGTAAGGGTGGTGAGTAGGCGCTCATAGAGTCAATGAAGGAGAAATTCAAGCTAGTGAAGAAGCCACGTGGGTACGTTATATCTAGCATCTGCAACCCCACTGTGAAGGTGGAAATGTAGATCCTTGTAGGGAAGGTGATGTGGAAGTGTCGCATCGATGAGGTGTCAAATCCTATTGTCATGCTCACATAGTAGTGCATGGAAGGAGTCTAGTTTAACTGGTCAAACTACCTTCGGGGAGAGTTCCTGGCGAACTGCCGCGAAGCGTAAGAGCAAAGAAAGACATTCCACTACTCGTGGCTCTTGCTTTCAATTGTGCTGGTAGCCTGGAAGCTACTAGAGGAGAGCTAGTTCCCTTCAGTCGCACCAAACCTTCCTAAAGCAATGAAGTACACTTCGTTGTGGGTGACCAAGGATGCAGAGCGAGTTCGGGATAGCAAGATCTTCTGGATCTTGATGGAAATGAATATCAGAATGGCCATCAATCGTAAGCTGCAATTGTTGCCCACGGTATACGCTAACCTACAGAGCTATGTCGAGTTTAAATTTGATTTCCATTGAATATCAATCAAGGCATGGAAGGACCCTGTGCAGAAGTGGTATGATTTTTCGTATTTGGCCACAGATGATGCCATTGATGCAGTGCTTGATAAATGGTCAGTGGAGTGGCGCACTACCACGGACTTGGCGGTTAGTGGAAGAAAGTATATTGTAGAGAAGAAGAAGGAGGAGGCCAAGTTGAAGATGGCGCAGTTAGTCGAAAAGAGGAAGAAGAAGGCCGCTGGGAAGGCCAAGGCAGAACAGGCAGGAAAATAGATAGGTGGCATAGAGTGGGGCTCTGACAAAGGCACACAGTCGCCTTCACCTGAGACTGAAGAGGAGGACACAGAGCAACACGGCACGGACCCTGGAGAAGGGAGGGTCCAGAAAGAAATCCAAGGCAACGAAGACCTCACTAGACCCTATCACATTGATGAAGGGTGACTTATATGACATCGATGACACAGTCAGAGATGTCACCGCAGAGGCCCTTCAACAATTTGAAAAGCAGCAACAAACCATACTAGGGGCCATCCAGACCGGGTTGCAAGAGTTGCAGACCCACACATCGCAGGCTGATATGGTGTCTACCAGCTTGGCCATCGACACATCATGTTAGAAAATTATATATATTATAGAGCAATGGAACACATAAAATATATTGCAGAAATACAAAAACAGAAAACACATAAAACAAGAGAGACACAGATATACGTGGTTCACCCAATTTGGGCTATGTCCATGGAGAAACAACCAGTTCTTCCTTTTATATTATCCAGCAAATTGAAGAGATACAATTTACAATAGATCCGTTGTAATACCCTCTTCGCTCTCACACAATCTCCTCTCTCTTTCTCACTCAGAATACAGATCTACATAGACACAATACAATTCCCTCATATATAGTGAGGGGTTTCCTTATAGGGAAAAAACCCTAAATTAAATATGACTTCCACCGTCAGATCTCTGCCTAATGAACAACCCAGATTGACTACAAAATTAAAAATTTTACAAGGAAATTTTACATCTATTTTTAGCTTTGGGGGTGCTGCCCCCGATCCCCACCAGGGGGGATCCCAAAGGTCATAACCGCCCCCCCTACAGTGCAAATATTATGGGCAGCAACGAACTGCGGTCCAATGCAGCGATACCTCTGAATAAAGAAGACAATTAGGCGCAACACCCAACACTTCAGAGGCTGCTGATATGCTGCGCACGAAGGCTTTCAGTGCAATAGTGCTACCGAATGGAGCACTGACCATGGAAAATGAGGCTGGCATGCCCACTGTCAGTGCCTTGAAGGGAGTTGGACTGAACCTGGCAGTGCTTCCATGTGAAGCACTCCACCTCTTATAGGATGGAATAATTGACAATCTGAGGGCCCATGAGCACTTCGCCCTCCAGGTGATCAACGAACAACAGATAAACAATGAATAGATGGACCTATAGAGAAATGTTGTTGTTGGAAATAATACTGAGAGGGGGGGGTGAATCAGTATTATCAAATTCTTTTCAATATATCTTTCTTATTTATACTTTGAATTATTCTTCAGATATTGATCGTTACTTTGTATGAAAGTACCATAAAATAATGAGCATAAACAAGAAAAACAGATAGTCACACCAAAGAACACCAGATATAAGGTGGAAACCCAATGTGGGTGAAAACCACCTACTGCAATATGTCTCTATCTTCTTTCAATTAGAAACTCCTTTTACAATGATTTTGTATTGGTGCAGTCCTTTACCAATACGCAGGTTGCAACCTGCAGAGAGCTACAACTCTCTCTCGTTTTCCAGTCTCTCCTGGAAGGGAGCTACAACCCCCTACTTCTTTAACTTCTTTAAGGACCACGTTTCATTAATTTTCAGACTGGATCCAAGAACATCAAATAAACATCAAGTACATGTGAATCAATTAATCTCCTTATACAATCAATCCAATGAGCCACCCAAACTTCTCAGAATGCTGTAAACAGAAAACCAATCACCAGTAACCTAAACCCAGAACACAGCAGCAAATAGAAAATAGGCAGCCAACAAATATTTCAAAACAGGTCCGCAACTTCACCAATATAATCCTGTAGATACCTGCACTTCACCTTCAGCTGCGCTGCGTATACACGCACTTCGCCTTCTTCTGTACTGCGTACCCCGCACTGTGCCTTCAGCTGCGCGGCGTATACCCGCACTGTGCCTTCTTCTGTACTGCGTACCACGCACTGTGCCTTCAACTGCGCTGCGTATACCCGCACTGCACCTTCTTCTGTGCTGCGTACCCCCGCACTCACGCTGTAGATCGCCTGCGAACCTCTGATTAGGGCCAAATTAATAGTCCTCCAATGTACCACAGACAGTCAGATCCACAGATCTGATCATGCGCTCGAGAGATCACGACTTAGCAATAGGTTCGCCTTTAAATTTTACCTTAATTTAGATCTAGCTTTTAAAACTGATAACCCAAAATTCAGATCTTAAGATATTCAAATTTCAAAGATGTCTCAGCCAAGTGATCTCCTTCCCTATTTATAGTCAAGCCCTTATTCACACCATGGGACAAAACCATCGAAAACCAATACAAGGGATCCAAACCGGGGCTAAATTAGATCCTATACCACGGGCCAAAACCATAGGATCATGAACGACGGGCTAAATACCACGGGCCAAACATAAGAAACCCCACGAGAGCGCACTTCTCTGCCTTGAAGTGAGTGAACTAGGGGAACGCATTTTCTGAACGGGTAACCTGCGGGTATGACCGCACTTCATGAACGATGAACCTGCGGGTCCGCACCTTTTGAACCATTCACCTGCAAACCTCGTAATTTTCATCATTTTGAGAGCCTGAACAGAGTTTTTCCACTTGAGTGAGTTGCCATCAAGTACAACACCTATACCATAGAGCCAAACCAGAATCATAATGCCAACAATCTTCCCCTTTGGACTTGATGGCAACCTCAAGATCCTCAACGTCATTCTCCCCCTTTGACATCAAGGGCAAAGGGTTATGCTCCCCTAAGAACATGCTCCCCCTGACTATAAACCAGATCTGCAAAGGAAAACCATAATCCATCAAACACCATAAATGACCATGAAAGAGATGGAGACATATTGCAGCAATATTCCTTCTATACTTCCTCCATAATGCCAACAATGCATTATATGCTCCCCCTGAACCTATGCCATTCGTTCTTCGACCAATCCGCAACTCAGCAAATGTACGCATATACCCCAGATGAACCTTGCCTACAACCAACAATCAGAAGAGAGTCAAAAACAAGATGATGCATCAACAACCCCCAGCTTTTGCCTGAGGTATTCAAAGGTCTCCCTGGGAAATGGTTTGGTGAGTATATCAGCAACTTGTTCCTTAGAAGGAACATACTCCAACTTGACCTTTTGTTCAAGCACTTGTTCCCGGAGAAAGTGATACTTGATTGGTATGTGCTTGGTCTTTGAATGCATGACTGAGTTCTTTGAAATGCTGATTGCACTTGTATTATCACATAAGATGGAGATAGGTGGTGTACAAGTGATTTGAAAATCCTGCAAGGTCTGCATCATCCAAAGGAGTTGATTGCAGCAAGATGTAGCAGCCACATATTCCGCTTCAGCTGTAGACAAAGCAATTGAACTCTATTTCTTGTTGAACCAAGATACTAATCTAGAACCCATAAAGAATGCACCACCACTTGTGCTCTTCCTGTCATCCACGCTTCCGGCCCAATCTGCATCTGTATAAGCATGAAGTGTGAGATCTGTATCTCTAGGATACCATAAGCCATAGTTTTGAGTCCCTTAAAGATATTTGAAAATTCTCTTCACTGCCTGAAGATGAGTTTCCTTTGGATTTGCCTGAAATCTTCCAACTATCCCCACTACATGCATGATGTCTGGTCGGGTACCTGTCAAATAAAGTAGACTTCCAATCATAGATTTGTAGGTTGGTTGATGCACTGCTGCTGATTCATCATTTGCATTGAGGTTACATCCTGTGACCATGGGTGTACATACTGGTTTTACATCTTCCATACCATATTTCTTCAAAATCTGCTTGAGATACTTGGTTTGAGACAAGAAGATCCCTCCTTCATTTTATTGGATTTGCAATCCAAGAAAATATGTCAGTTCTCCAAGCAAAGACATTTCGAATTCTTTCTGCATCACCAAGGCAAAGCTTTAACTAATAGCTTCTTCATTTCTGCCAAAGATAATATCATCTACATACACAACAAGTATTAGCAATTTGTCATTTTCAATTTTTATATAAAGATTGCTATCTGTTGATCCTTTTGAAAAACCTTGTTGATGAAGATATTTGTCCAAACGACAGTACCAAGCCCTTGGAGCTTGTTTAAGACCATAGAGAGCCTTTTTCAGTCTGCATACAAGATTTGGATCATTTCCAAGAATGAAACCATCTGGCTGCTCAATGTATACTTCTTCTTCTAAGTCTCCATTCAGAAAGGCTGATTTCACGTCCATTTGAAATACTTTGAACTTTTGAAAGCTTGAGAGAGCAAGGAACATTCGGATGGCCTCAAGTCTTGCAACAGGAGCAAAATTTTCTTCAAAATCTATTCCTTCTTGCAGGGCATACCCTTTACAAACAAGTTTGGCCTTGTTTCTAATTACTTCCCCATTTTCATTCAACTTATTCTTGAAGATCCATTTTGTCCCTATGACATTCTTATCCTTTTGTCTAGGAACCAACTCCCAAGTGTTATTCTTTTCGATCTGCTCAAGTTCTTCATCCATTGCTTTGACCCAACATTCATCTTTGCATGCCTCTCTTACATTTTGTGGTTCAGTGGAGGAGAGTAATGCCAAATAGCTTGAAGCTTCTGCAATTGTTCTTCTTGTTTGTACACCTGCTTCTTTCTGCCCCAAAATCTGAGATTCTGGATGATTCTTCTGAACGTACCTTGATGGAGTCTTCTCTTCTATCCTTATCTATTCCTCTGGTGCTCCTTGAGGTTCTTCTTCTTCATCATTCTGTCTTTGAGGGTAGTCTTCATTTTCTTCGATATTTTCATGATTTACTTGCCTAGGAATGTATCCTTTTTCATCAACCACTACATCAATGCTGTCAACAATTCTTCCAAGTCTTTTATTGTAGCACTTATATGCTTTGTTGTGTGGAGAATAACCAAGAATAATGCCTTCATCTGCTCTAGGTTCAAGTTTGCCAAGTTGCTCATCAGTATTCTTAATATAGCATTTGCTCCCAAAAATTTTGAAATGCTTTACCGAAGGAGTCTCACCATACCAGAGCTCATGAGGAGTTTGAGTGTTGTTCACTCGGACATTTGTTTTGTTGATAATAACAACCGCAGCATATGCAGCTTCACCCCAGAAAGTTGTGGGAGTTCTATACTCATCAAGCATAGCACGAGCCATTTGATGGACAGTTCTGTTCATCCTTTCCACCACTCCATTTTGCTGAGGAGTTCTAGCTGTAGATAATTCCCTTCTTATCCCATGTTCTTCACAGAAATCGAAAAATTCATTTGAGGTAAACTCCCCACCTCTGTCGGACCTGAGGCACTTAATTTTGTAACCTGATTCATTTTCAACCAAGGCTTTGAAGGATTTGAATTTTTCGAATGCTTCATCTTTGTGCTTCAAAAGTCCTAACCAAACAAACCTGGAGAAATCGTCAATGAATAATATCAAGTATTCTTCTCCTTGAGGTGACCTTGTCCTGAAAGGACCACATACATCTATATGGACTAGTTCAAGAGGCCTGCTGGCTGATCCTTCCTTTTATGGGAAGTTGGTTCTGGTTTGCTTACCAAACTGACATGATTTGCATATGGTGTTGTCTGGAATTTTGATATCTGGAAGACCACGAACTGCCTGATATTTGCATGCCTTCCTTATTTGTGAAAAGCTTAGATGCCCCAACCTCCGGTGCCGTAACCAATGTTCATCATCCTTGCTCAAATAGCATTGTTGTTGTCCTTCTTCAAATATGTATAGATTATTTGGAGTTCTTCTACCTTTGATCACTGTTTTCCCTGTATCAAGATCACGAACACTACATCCATTTGATCAAAATATTACCTCGGTTCCTTGATCGCACATCTGATTGACACTCAGAAGGTTATGCTTCAAGCCATCAACATACAAAGCATTTCCAGCTTTGACCTTTTCTTTCAACTGAGCTGTGCCTTTTCCTTTTATAGCTGCAGGAGTATCATTTCCAAAAGAAACTTTCTTTCCCTTTTCTAAAGCAGAATATGATTCAAGTTTTTATTTATCACCTGTCATATGCTTCAAACATCCACTGTCGATGTACCATAGATTTTCCTGTCCCTCTGCATAAAAGGCTATCCCACATCTTTCTGATTGTGGTTCCTTTATTCTCCATGTTCTCGAGTTTGAGGCTTGTTCCTTTGTCTGCTGAAACCTACTCCTGCATTCAGAATCTTCATGACCGAAGTTATTACAAATAGAACATTCAATTTCATTTTCAAGAGCCGAAAAGTTGTTATAGGTCCTTTTTGTAATCCCAGTCATACTTCTTTGTTTTTGAGCTTCTCTAGTCATGATTTTTTTATATGCAACACATTGAGCTGCTTTGTGACCAAAGTTATGGCAAGAGAAACATTGGCCATTGAAGAAACTTCTGTGGTTATCAAATCTACCGGCCAAATGATTGTAATTTCTATTGTCATCCATTCTTGAAGAAAATTGAGAAGATTTTACCTGTGGCTGGTTGTAGCTTTTGTTCACCCTTAAGACGGATTGCCCCTGGTTTACCTGGTAGTCTTTGTTTGTTCTTGATGTAATTCGTCCCTGCTTTACTTGGTGATCTCCATTGTGCTTTTGCTCATTCCTTCTTGCTGCATCAAGATAACTCTTTGAGGTGGATGCTTGAGATGTTTCTCCATTATACCCTAGACCTGTCTTGTTTAGCGGAGAACGTTGTACATTGATGATCTCATCCAGAGTTCCAGATCCTTTGACAAACTTAAGATTAATAGCCTTTGTTTTCTCAATTTCTTTTCTAAGGCCAACAATTTCACATTCTAACTTTTCAAGAAATTTTTCTTTTTCATCAATTTGAAATTGTAGAGTATCAATGATCACATTATTTACTTCTATACATGTCTTGAGTCTAGAAATCTCTTCATAAAAGCTATCCACATCTATAGCATCCATGTAATCATCATCTTCAAAAGCCATTAAAAGTTCATAGTCATTACCTCGTTCATCGTCATCACTATTTGACAGACCATCACTGTCTTCATGAGTGTAGTAGCTTTTCTTATTTGCATTCTGTTTCTTGTTCCATCTAATATGTTCCTTTCCCTTGTCGATCTTATCCTTATGAGGACATTTGGCAGCATACTGACCTACTCTTCCACAAGCAAAGCATTTGAAGGGTAACTTACCTCTGAACCGTCCAGCACCCCGTTGAAGATTTCTGACAAAATTTGATTCTTCTTCTTCTTCTGACCCATGTCTTGATTCATAGTACTCTCCTTTGCCTGAAGCCTTGAAGGCAGCTTCTCTCCTGTCAGATGGACCTCCTTTCCTCATTTCATAAGCAGTTAGAATTCCATGCAGTTGTGACATTTTAAGATGTTGTAGATTCTCCTTTTCTTCTATAGCAGAAATTTTAGATTCAAACCTAGGTGACAAAGATCTTAGAACTTTTTCAACCACAACAGCCTCTTTTATTTCTTCACCCAATTTTTCATACAATTAACAATCTCATCCACACGAAGAAAATAGTTAGCCACACTTTCATCATTATACATCTTGAGATTTTCATATTGAATCCTGAGGGTTTGAAGTTTTGCACATTTTACTTGATCATCTCCTTCATAGCTCATAACAATCTTGTCCCCTATTTCTTTTGCGGATTTATACTGCATAACTTTCACAAATTCGGATTGAGATAGACATCCTAGAAGAGTATTGACTGCCTTTGCATTTGTTTCATATTTCTTCTTCTCAGCTGGATCTGTAGGAGTAGCTGATGGAAAAGTATACCTTGTTTCTATGATGTCCCAGACTTCTGTACCCAAGGATTGAAGATAGGCAGTAACTCTTACCTTCCAATACACGAAGTTTGTCCCATCAAAAATTGGTGGCCTGATTGATGCTTCCCTCTCGTAGTTTCTCATGATGAAAGATCTTCCTTCAAGCGATCAAGCTCCTTCAGAAGGACCTGCTCTGATACCAATTGTTGGAAATAATACTGAGAGGGGGGGTGAATCAGTATTATCAAATTCTTTTCAATATATCTTTCTTATTTATACTTTGAATTATTCTTCAGATATTGATCATTAATTTGTATGACAATACCATAAAATAATGAGCATAAACAAGAAAAACAGATAGTCACACCAAAGAACACCAGATATAAGGTGGAAACCCAATGTGGGTGAAAACCACCTACTGCAATATGTCTCTATCTTCTTTCAATTAGAAACTCCTTTTACAATGATTTTGTACTGGTGCAGTCCTTTACCAGTACGCAGGCTACAACCTGCAGAGAGCTACAACTCTCTCTCGTTTTCCAGTCTCTCCTGGAAGGGAGCTACAACCCCCTACTTCTTTAACTTCTTTAAGGACCACGTTTCATTAATTTTCAGACTGGATCCAAGAACATCAAATAAACATCAAGTACATGTGAATCAACCAATCTCCTTATACAATCAATCCAATGAGCCACCCAAACTTCTCAGAATGTTGTAAACAGAAAACCAATCACCAGTAACCTAAACCCAGAACACAGCAGCAAATAGAAAACAGGCAGCCAACAAATATTTCAAAACAGGTCCGCAACTTCACCAATATAATCCTGCGGATACCCGCACTTCACCTTCAGCTGCGCTGCGTATACCCGCACTTCGCCTTCTTCTGTACTGCGTACCCCGCACTGTGCCTTCAGCTGCGCTGCATATACCCGCACTGCGCCTTCTTCTGTACTGCGTACCACGCACTGTGCCTTCAACTGCGCTGCGTATACCCACACTGCACCTTCTTCTGTGCTGCGTACCCCCGCACTCACCCTGTAGATCACTTGTGAACCTCTGATTAGGGCCAAATTAACAGTCCTCCAATGTACCACAGACAGTCAGATCCACAGATTTGATCATGCGCTCGAGAGATCACGACTTAGCAATAGGTTCGCCTTTAAATTTTACCTTGATTTAGATCTAGCTTTTAAAACTGATAACCCAAAATTCAGATCTTAAGATATTCAAATTTCAAAGATGTCTCAGCCAAGTGATCTCCTTCCCTATTTATAGTCAAGCCCTTATTCACACCATGGGACAAAACCATCGAAAACCAATACAAGGGATCCAAACCGGGGCTAAATTAGATCCTATACCACGGGCCAAAACCATAGGATCATGAACGACGGGCTAAATACCACGGGCCAAACATAAGAAACCCCACGAGAGCGCACTTCTCTGCCTTGAAGTGAGTGAACTAGGGGAACGCATTTTCTGAACGGGTAACCTGCGGGTATGACCGCACTTCATGAACGACGAACCTGCGGGTCCGTACCTTTTGAACCATTCACCTGCGAACCTCGTAATTTTCATCATTTTGAGAGCCTGAACAAAGTTTTGCCACTTGAGTGAGTTGCCATCAAGTACAACACCTGTACCATAGAGCCAAACCAGAATCATAATGCCAACAGTTGTCATCTCCGCTGAGGTCGAGGTGACCAACCAGAGGAAGAAGATCATGCAGGTCATGGAGGAGGCATGCAGAATGGTCCCAGAGTTGGCCATTCTAGAGAAGGAGTCAGTCGAGGTATGCATCCACAAATTGGCCACAGGAGTGCGCGACACTCGGACAGAGATGGCATGGGTTCAGTTGGAACTAAACCTACAGATTACAGAGCTCCAGTTGAGGGCCCAGCCTTCAACACTGCCAAAGGTAAAGGAACAACGAGCGGCCGCTCTCACAGAAGTGATCGTGGCGGTGGAGAGTGCAATAGTTGACTGCACACAATTGTTCGAGAAATCATTTGAGGTCTTGACCAGCTTGTGGGAGGACCCAAACATTCAGAGGCTAGAGATGGAAGTGTGCGAGCTACAATAGCGCTACAACGAAGTTAAGGGCACAGCGCGAACCGTCACACTGACATAGAGGTTAGCCAAGCTGCAGGAAGCCAAGAAGCTGAAAGAACAGGTGGACACAGCACTGCATAAGGAAGCAGTGATGAAGCCGTGACTAAAGCCCTGACTGGAGGAAGCTTACACAGTCACAGGAAACATCGAAGGCAAGCTTGCAACCCTGAAAGTGATGCAACAAAAGCTTCAGGCTGACAGCGCAGGAGCAGTAACCAAGAAGACAATTGAAGATGCGAAGCAGGCAGCAGCTTAGTGCATGGTCGAGGTTGCGATCATCCAGGTCGAGCTGGATGGATTTGCGCAAAGATATCTGCACCTACCAAGTGACTCGAGGGCAAGTCACAATATTTTTGTTGGGGGCCTGTTGGGAGCGGGATCCCCCAAGGGTGGTTTTGGGGCCAAAAGCCCATGTTTAAGTCACTTTTTGTAATATAATTATAAAGACTCTGCATTTTGTGGTCACGGAGTGCGAAGGTGCTATGTGTCAAAAAGGGTAGTCTACCCTTAGTTTTGTAAAGTAAAGTTGGCTGTAAGAGATCTACCCATGGTCCACAGACCATGGGATTGTATAAAAAGAGCTAACCTCTAAGTATTTTTAGGGAGATAGAATGACACATGATGTAACAGAGTCATAACTTTGGAGCAAGAATTCTAAGTCTTGGGTCGTAGCGTAGGTAGAGGCTCTGTAATTGAGTGTGCAGAGGCCTAAGGTAGAAGTTCGCAGTAGAGTGCGTGGACCCCTGCAGCTGTGTGTGCATGGTGGATAAAAGTTGTAACACTTGGAAGATATTAATAAAAGGAGATATTCTGCAATTTTTGTGTCTTTGTTCTGTTGATGTGTTTGGATATTTTATGTATGAATTTCCTTTATTATGCTTATATGATGCGTGAATGAATGCAATTACATTGAATAATTGAATGCAATTACGAATATATGCTTACACGGTGTTAACTTTAAGTATTTGATGAGATAAGAAAATCACTTAGACTAATTGGGGAATCTACACGACACGCTACCATAGCAGCGCAAAAGTACCTGAGCAGCAAGTTAGCGCAGCGCAAAGGTCGATCGTACCCTTTCGTGGTGGTACAGAAGAACAGAATAGAGGGCTCATCTTGCAAGCCCTAGAAAGAAGCAACCTGCGCAAAGGTAGGGATAGAAGGAATCAAACGACATCACAACCATCTCAGGGTGTGGAAACTTGGTTCCGGCATCCCCTCATACTGGTTCGGGTGAGATTTCGGTCTGCGCTCCATGGGCTGATGCCGAAAGGGCCAGTAGTGTAGGGATTTGCTTGGCTAATTAAAGCTGAACTTGGTTCAAGGCCCCTCAAGCCAACAGGGTGCTTAACCTAAAAACAATTTAACCTAGACCATGAAACCCATGCTATAAAAATAATAATAATAATTTTTTATTTTTTCATTACGTCAAATACATAAAATCAAGATTATATAAGACATTATGAAGACTGAACCTAGTTACATATATTGACACTCCCTCTTAACTAGGGAGGTATGCATAATACATACATGGTACGTGGACATTCTCATACTGAATAATTCTCATAAGAAGAATCAAATTGATAAGCCATATCACAATATATCTATTTAGCTTATATCAGTGCATATCTTCATATCAACCAAAATTTTCATATAGAAAGGTCTTGACTAACAACTCTATCTCTCCACTAGATTAGAGAACAATGTTGGGGAGACAATGATTTATAAACACCTTCATCATTGTCTCTCAAGGCACATACACCATTTATATGTTCACAAGGTATGTCCTTTTAGGACCATTCCTTTCTTGGATTTCCACATCCTTAAGGAATTTCATCTTTGTCTACTCTTACCTATTGGATGCCCTACCTCATCCTCAAAGAGTATTGGTATTGGTCTCATATGCTTACCCAATCCTCCATTCTTTCTTATTAATTTGAAGACAATAATGATGTGTCTATCTCTCCCTCTCAACTAGGGAGGATATGCTCATTCCTATAAAAGGAATATACCCAAGCTCCCTCTTAACTAAGGACTTGTTTCCAGTAACAACTATATGCTATTTGGTGGAGATCATGGTACTATCAACTATTTTTAGGGCTCCTCCTTTCTGTATTATCATGTTATTTATGAACTTCAACTTCTTCATCTTGAAGCCATCTTCTTCATAACTTGTTTGTAGGGATTCAACCATCTTCCACATCACTTCCCTTCAACGAAACATAGTGTTGAACCAATAGTCATGTCATCCTTCTTTTCATTGGGAAGTGACCTTATTCATCATCATTTGTCTATCCTACATACTACTGCCTCTTTCTAAGTCATTTTCCTTCCATGATTTTCCATCCAAGTCTATGTATTCTAGTTGTAGGTGAATTTCTACAACCCTATTCAAGTATCCATTTTCCAACCCAACCAAACACTTTATTTTAAAATAAAAAGTGAATCTTTAAAAAAAAATTACCTCTTGATGATGGCCCTTTGTCATAATATCAACTTCTGCAACATCAACATCCTACATATTATTCAAATCTATCTCCAATACATTTTATTACGAAGGTCCTCCTTCATACATATCGAGGTCTTCATACCTTTTACATGGAGATGCCATAACTAATCCTTCTAATTGTTATCATATGTTGATTACTCATATAATATTAAGTGACTATGGGTAAAAATTTACAAACTCTTCTTCCATCTTGCTTCCTTGGGATCTCAATACAATAGTTCCTTTATCATAGGAACAATGGTTTCAAACCACCTCATATTATTCATGAGGTCATATAGCATTGATTCTATCTTTTCATCACGTATAAGAGTTCAAGGAATATTATATTCATTCCTTCATGTATCACACATAAGGAATATTCCCTTCTTCTTCAATCATGCTCATGATATAGAGGATTCTAACCATTCTATATGCAAATAATTGATGACATGAGTTTATCCATCTATAAAAGTTAACAAATATACATACTTCTCTATTCATATTATCATCTAGGCTTCCTTTAGCAGCTTCCCTTTCCTTTTTTGAAGATGAAAATTCCTTAGCTAACTTGTCATGCTACACTTCTCAGTCACCACACCTTCATACTTCTAAACTGTGGATCCCACACAAGGTGAAATGTAGACTATCTGTGTGACACTTGCTTCTTTTAAGTAGAGGTGAAGCTTTTAAAAAAAGATTCCAATGAAGGATCTTAATGATCTTTATTCTTCAAATTCTCCTTTCTAATGATGATGAGGTGTGACAAACTCTTATCTTCATATCTTGCTAGATGACCTACTTCAACCATACAAACTACTACTTTGGCTATCCTTTCATGCTTCTATGATGCCATCTCAATACTGCTATATTGTATCTTGTCATGACTATAATGCTTCCTACCATGCCTATAATGCTTCCTACCATGACTTGCTAACTTTTATATATTAAAAATAAAATAAATGTATGTGATAACTTCAATAGTAGAGACCTTTCACTTCTTCCTTCTTTGATTTGTTTTCTTTCGCTTCTTCTACGTCTTCGGTCACATGGGATTCACTTCTTTCTTTTCTTTTATTGTTGCACTTCTTGATTTTAGAACAATACCTTTTAAAGTGCCCATATTAATTACATTCATAGCACTAAATCTTAGAATTGTCAATTTTCTTTTGAAATTTCTTTTGAGGCTCAAATTTTCAAAACTTCCCTTTCTTCCTTGTCATAGTTGCATATGCTTGTGTTTGTTCATTTGAACCATCATTCTTTGCCTTTAATCTATTTTCTTCAATCTAACATAATGACCACATATCACTAAATGGAGTGGCTTCCTTCTTTCCATACATGATTGATACAAAGTTTGATCCAAGTGGATATTGGTGGCCACCCACCTATTCCACTTGGATCCCCACCATTGTTTATTTCAGTTTTTCAGTTTCCTTAATTGTAGCACAATTTACTATTTTTGGCAGTTTTTGGGTCCTGAACTTCCAGAGCCATTTTGAGGCCCTAATTGATGTTTTCATTGGAAAACGGGAAAACATGAATCTTTAATTGAAGTTTGTAGTCGAAATTTATGGTCCTCAAATAGATATTTCTAATGAGGTATCGTGCACGTCAAACAAAGATTGTATGTCAATGTTATGACCCCAAGATGTTGATGTACCAATTTATCCCAATGGGGCCCATAGTTTTGGCGCTTCATATCCTAGGGTTAGGTGTTTGTATGTATATGGTATTTCATTGTTTCTCAATAATAAATAGACCTTCGCACCTCAATGTAACACAATTCAGAGGCATGTAGCCACCACATCTCTTCTCAAAGATAAGCTACCATCAACGAGCTAGTTTATTTCCATTCTATATGTAAGAATATTTCAATTTTTTGATATTAATGAAATGAAGTTTTATTTTTGTTGCATCTCTATGTTTATGTTTATATCTGTATTATGTTGTGTTCCTGCATAAGTCTGGTTAAGTGGTATCAAAGCAGTATACTCTTTCTCTCTTTTTCTTTGCATGTCCCCAACGAGTTCAAGGTATAAGGAGTTAGGGCTTGAAATGGTTGAACCTTTGCAAGATTAGCCTCGCAAATCCCTACGGCCTCCCATGGTGGAAAAAAATAAATACATGGGAGTAGGAGATCCTTGAAAATATTGCCCGAAGAATCCCTCAAGCGACAGGGGAATGCGATGATGGACAACTTTTTCCAGATCCTTTGGCAGCTGCCCATAGGCAACACATCTTCATTTGACAACCACTCTAGAGGCACCACTCCCTTCAAGGTACAAGTCAACTATGATATTCCAATATTTGAAGGAAAAGTAGATGTAGGTGTTGTAATTAGATGGTTAAATCTGTTGGAAGGGTTTTTTTCGGTTCATGATTTTTTCAATAGGGAAAATATTACTTGTGCACTCCTCAAAGCTGCCCCCCACGTCAAGGACTGGTGGGAAACCTACTGTGAGCATAAGGACAAGAGGGAATCGTCACTATTTTCAGCGACACCCACTTGGAACTCTTTCTGAGATACCATCAAGGAGTAGCATTACCCTATTGGGAGCTATGACAATAAGTACATAAAGTGGACCACACTACAAAAGGGAAGGGACCAAGACATGTCAAAGTTCACAAATATTTTTCATACCCTTCGCATGAATTTGGGTATCAAGGATTCTGAGTGGCATATGGTACTCAAGTACCACAATTGTCTGTACAAATACATCTAGGACAAGTTTGAGTTCCTATACATCTCCTCACTTGGTTCTGCCTACTGATACACTATCAAGATTAAGCAGAAGTTTAAACAAAAGAAACGAGACTTTGGATCTATGAATCTAAAGCAAGGGAAAGGCACCCAAAAATTGGAGAACAAAGGATAAAGTTAAGATGAGGTGACCCAGGAAAACCCCTCGAAACTGCAAATAAAGAACAACACCATGAAGACAAAGAAGGACCCATGAAAGTAGTGTGAGTTCCATAAGAGCCTCACTCACAACACAAGTGAGTGTTGAGCCAAGCAGTCACTGGTCGCCAAGCCAAAGGCTTCAAAATCAGATGCATGTTCCGACTTTGAGTTAGAACTCGACAAGAGGAATGACAAAGGGAAGCAAATTATTTATGCAAAGCCCATCGTCATTGTTTCCACCACCAAGATTCAAAAGATTGAGCCTGAATATCCAAAGGAGGGGTAGCGTCTCTTCCACTCACAGATGTGGGTGAAGGGTTCACAGCTGCAATTCATTGTCGACATTGGGAGCCAAAAGAACCTCATTTCAATAGAGGTCATGAAGTGGTTTGGCCTACCGACCACACCACATGCACAACCACACACCATCAGGTGACTTCACCAAGGATGAGATCTCTGTGTCATCCAACAATTTCGCCTTCCCTAGAACATCAAGCACCTCATGAGTGAGGTATTGTGTGATGTTGCTCCTCTTGCAGTTTGTGATGTATTATTAGGCCAAACATACTTTTGGAAGCGTCATGTTGTATATGAGTCAAGGCCTTGCACTATTTTATTTATTTAGGTAACAACTTATATAGGATATAGGAAGTAGCCCCACCTACCGCCATATCTTTGATCTCTGCTAAGCAATGCAGTGAGATCATCTCCCAAACTAGGAATTTTTTTTTCTTTCTAATTCGACCTCAAAGTAAGGGGAAGGTCGTGGCCACATCCATGACCCTCAGGAAGGGTTCCTCCATGCAGTAGAAGCAGGTGGCTAAGGTTGTGAAAGAATACAGGGACATATTCTCCTCACCCATAAAGGTACCCTTGCACTCTCAATTCAAGCATTCGATTGATATGACTCCCAGAGCACCTCTACCCAACAAACTGATATATCACCGTTTCATTCTAGAAAATGAAGAGATCAAGTGGAAAATTGAGGAGTTGCTGCAAGAAGGGCACATCCGACCAATTTCCTCAGCTTGTGGGAGCCTGATTGTACTTGTACAGAAGAAGGATGGGACCTGGAGGCTTTGCATTGATTATAGGGCACTAAAAAATTTCACTATCAGGAACAGGTATCCAATCCCATGGATTGATGACCTTCTAGACCAACTCAAGGGGGCCAAGTATTTCAGCAAGATCGATCTTAAGTCTGGCTATCACCAGGTTATAATAGAGCCCATAGATGTAAGGAAGACCACCTTTAAATCAAAGGAAGACCTTTTTGAATGGTTGGTTATGCCCTTTGGGTTGAAAAATGCCCCTACTATTTTTATGAAGCTAATGGATAATATCTTGCATCCCTTCACCAAATCATTCATGGTTGTTTATCTCAATGACATCCTCATTTTCAAAAAGAGTTGGAAAGAACACTTGCAACATATTCGGCAGGTCCTTCAAACCCCGCAACATCAAAAACTATGTGCCAACTTGGAGAAATGCACCTTTGGCATGAGCCAAGTCCAATATATGGGTTACATCATAGATGACCGAGGCATGCATGTGGATCTTACTAAGATCCAAGTCATTCAGGATTGTCCAGCCCCAACCAATCTAACAAAACTTCGCAACTCTTTGAGCCTTGCAAATTTTTATCAGAGGTTCATGTTGGGATTCTCCCATATCACTTGGCCTTTTAGTTAGATTACCAAGGGTGGAGCGAAAAAAAAATTCCCTAGCCTGAGTCCCAATAGAATGAATTCATTGAATTAAAGTGTCACCTTTGCTCTGCATCGGTACTCACATTGTTAGACATGCAACAACCATTTGAAATTGAGACAGAAGCCTCTGACTATGCTATTGGTGCAGTCCTCACCCAACACATGCATCTAGTGGCCTATCATATTGAGATGTTTTATGATAAAATTTAAAAGCACCCCACCTATGATAAAGAGATGTATTCCATCATGTAGGATTTACGGTGATGGAAGCATTGAAGTATAGGGAAGGAGACAATCATCGACACCGATCACCGACCTCTTCAGTTTATAAAGCCACAAGGGAAGTTGCAGAACAATTGCCATCATAAGTGGTCTACATATCTACAACAATTCCACTTGAACATTAAATACAAAAAGGGAAACACTAGTCATGTTGCAGAATGCCTTAGCCGACCCCTAGTTGTAGCACTAACTATTGTTCTCAACTCTTGTGGCCACAAGACCTCTGGATGGCCACAATTATACAAAAACAATCAAGATTTTACCTCCACATACCAGATGCTAGTAGATGGCAAGAAAGTCTCTGATTTCCACCACTAGGATGCATTATTATGCTACCTGGGCCACCTTTATGTTCCTTCAAGCGAGCATGCCAAGATGGTTTGGGAGGCACACTACAGTTAGGTTGTAAGACACTTTGGTGTGGAGGAAACTGTGGCCATACTACAAATGTACTTTTATTGGCCAAAGCTTCAATAGGATGTTGGGAAATATATCATATCCTACATTGCCTATGCCATCAC
Organism: Pinus tabuliformis; assembly: GCA_031772625.1. Classification (NCBI taxonomy): domain Eukaryota; kingdom Viridiplantae; phylum Streptophyta; class Pinopsida; order Pinales; family Pinaceae; genus Pinus; species Pinus tabuliformis. Next base: position 592,966,694 of record CM062820.1, on the reverse strand, counting down.
CAATCCAACCATCAAGAAGCAAGGCTTATACACTCCTCTGCCTACTCCCAACCAGCCTTGGGAATCCATCTCCATGGACTATCTATCTGGCCTCCCTTCTACCAAGCATGGTAATGACTGTGTATTTGTGGTCGTGGACAAATTTTCTAAGATGGCTATATTGGCGGCCTGCAAGAAGAGTATCATAGCAGAGGACATTGCAAAAATCTTCTTTGAATGAGTGTGGGTACATTTTGGGATCCCATAGATCATTATATCAGATCGGAATAGCAGGTTCTTGAGAACATTCTGGTCAAGCCTCTAGACACTATTGGACACCAAGCTCACCAAGTCAACTGCATTCCATCCCCAAACTGATGGTCAGACAGAGGTCGTCAATAAGATGATAGTGCACATACTACGCATGTACCACTCCAAGAATCCACGAACTTGGGATGAGAGCCTTCCCTATGTGGAACACAATTATAACAAAGCTCTCCATAGCTCGACTGGTCACAGCCCCTTTCAATTGGGTCTAAGATTTCAACCATTGTGTTCAATTGATGTTTTCATGCCTCAAGTGACTACATAGACAAAATCCACACATGTACTGTCCGAGGCTGATAAAGAAACTAGATTTATTAAATGCATCCAACACATATTCCAGTAGGTTCACGACTTCCTGGAGAATTCCAATTCCAAGTACAAGCAATGACATGATCAACATCGGGTGCCACACAAGTTTCAGGTAGGCGAAAATTTTTGGTTGCATTTGTAGAAGGAATGCCTTATCGGAGCCAATAGGAAGCTCAAACCACTCCGACATGGGCCTTACACCATTACCAAGGCTATGGGAGATAATTATTTTAAGCTTAGGATTCCCCCATTTCTTGGCATTCACCCAGTGTTAAATGTGGAATGCCTTCGACCATACTTTACACCATTACTGGACACATCAAACATTACAGAACAACTCACATCAACAAAGTTAAACCTAGACTGTATGGAATAGGCCACAATTGATTAGATCATGGACAAACATATCAAGAACACTCACTAGCATAAGATCTAGCTATATTAGGTTATCAAAGCTGGCCAACTCCTGCACCAAGGCAAGTGGCTCACCAGGGACCAAGTTCAGCAAAAATTTCCCCATTTCATGGAGGCACTCAACACAATGGGGAATATTTCTTCCTAAGGGAGGAGGATTGATCCATGTGGATATTGGTGGCTACCTGCCTATTCCACTTGGACCCCCACCATTGTTTCTTTCAGTTTTTTAGTTTCCTTAATTGTAGCACAGATTATTATTTTTGGCAGTTTTCGGGTCCTGAACTTCCGAAGTCATTTTGAGGCCATAAACGACATTTTTTTTGGAAAATAGGAAATTGTGAGTCTTTGATTGAATTTTTCAATCAAAATTTATAGTCCTTGAATAGATCTTTCTAACGAGGTATCATGCACATCAAATGAAGATCATATGCCAAAGTTACGACCCCATGAAGTTGATGTACCAATTTACCCCAAAGGGGCCCATAGTTTTGGCACTTCATCTCCTAGGGTTAGGTTTCTGGAAGTTTAGGGTTTTCCATTGTTTCTCAATAATAAATAGACCTTCGAGCCTCGTTGTAACATAGTTTAGAGGTATATAGCCCCCACATCTCTTCTTACAGATAAGCTACCATCACTCGAGCTAGTTTATTTCTATTTAATATGTAAGCATATTTAAGTTCTTTGATATTAATGAAATGAAGTTTTATTTCTACTTAATCTTTGTGTTTATGCTTATATATTTATTTTTTTGTGTTCCTGCATAAGTCTGGATCAAAGTTGCCCCATTCGTCTAGTAATGCATTGAGTATAAGAGTGTTCATCTCCAGATATGACATTGTTTCTCCTAGCTCTTGTAGTTGATATCTTATATGAGATACCTTAATGAGGTATAAGGCTACCCCTTATTCCTTTGATACTTTCAGCTTGTATTTTTTAGTTCTTAATGATATTATTTCCTTTGCAGTATTTACAGAGAACAATTCCACCATTTTGTAATAGATTTCTTTCGATGTCTTCAACTTTTCTACATAGGGGATGAGAGAATCCTTGATCAATTCAATGAGGATTCTTTGAGCCCTTATTTATCCTTTCATATACTTTTATAATGCTTGATATTATTCCTCTAGATTTTTGGAGATTTATCCCTTTACATATTCAATAAATTCATTCTCTATGAGAATTAAATCTATTCTCTTCTTCCATGCAAGGTAGTTCAATGTCCCAACAAGTTTATTGTTATCCTTGCAGAATGAAGTCATTTGGTTTGTAGATTGGCATATAAATATAAAATACTGACTTGAAAAATGGATATTCCTCTTTGATGAAGATGTTTTCCACTAAATGCCTTTCTTGATGATGATCTTCCTCATTCAATAATGATAGTGGTTTTTCTTCAATATAAGGAGAAATGTTTGACGTGTGATCCTTTCATCAATGAGAGGGAGATAAGTTTGATTTCTTTGGTTATGATTAAGTGATTTTATTGCTTCAATTTTTTGATAATGTAGAATGTGGATGCTTCCAATAATACTTCAAGTGTGTAGATTCCTTCTTTCTTTGAATGGAGGTGGGGTCCTTGAGGTCTTCTTCTTCTTTCAAGAGTTATTCCTTCAAGATGATATGATCCTTGTGATGTGTTGAATAGTATTCCTTGATGATCTTGTTATTGAGTGTGGACCTTAAGTATCCTTCTTTAATTGAGTGATCTTCAAGTTGCCTCTTCTTGTCACCTTAGCTCTGATCCCATGTTGAGAAATCTAGGGTATCTAGATTAGGGTGATTTCTCTATACTTGATAATTGCTTGTGATTTTCTTTTACTTAAACTTGATGTACTTATAATTAGCTTCTTCTTCTCTTTATTATTATAGTGTTATTATAATCAAACAACTACCAAACTATGAAGATCGATAAAATAAGAGGACACAAGGTATAGGATTCTAGCTAGGGCCAAAACCTCTCCTAGAGAGGAAAACCCACAAGAATTCTTCTCTTCTTATAGAATCATCAAATGAAGAATTTCAAGACCTTTAGAATATAGAACAAAACCCCTCCAAGACCAAGTCAATGTCTCCTTTGATGATCTTGTCCTTCACAAATTCAACCCAAGTAAAAAATGCTTGAAACACTACTTCAACTTCACTTTTGATCTAATGTTTGGACATGCAACTTCGAATGCAATTTTTCGGCCTTACTGCAAAAATGCTAGCTCACATGTGTGGGGAAAAGATAATGAAATATACCTTCTCTCTCCTTCGCTTAGGGTAATTATTTATCCTTAGGTGTTTGGATTCCAAAGTTGATCTTCTTGAAACCAAACTTTGGCTTCTTGAGATAGATGCAATTCATTCTTGTTGTAACAAAATTTGCCCTAATTTCTTTTGCACATGTGAGAGTATGTAGCCGAAAAGAAATATTTTATTCCTTTAGTTCTCCTCTTCTTCACTCACCTTTTAGGTCTCTTTCTTGTCCTTGATAAAAACTATTGGATGCTCTCTTCAAATGAGGTCAATGTAACTTATATATACACTCTTCATGGAGCTCAAACAACCCTAATGAGGTCAACTTCATCCTTGTAGGTTGAATTGTCTTCTTGCAGGCTGAATTGGTCTTGGAGGGATACTTTTTGACTCTTTAGACTTTCAATAAATTCTTTTTACATGATACAAGATGCCCAATAGGGTCTTCTATATATGAAAATGACTCTTTTGACTTCTTTGACTCTATGACAAATCCTAGAAGCACACAATGTGTGCTTGACCTAACAAAAATTCAACTTGGAGCATGAAACCTGTGCTATAATAATAATAATAATATCATTTTCCTTTCTCTTCACACCAAATAAATAAAATCAATATTAAATAAGACATTATGAAGACCAAACCTAGTTACATATTTCAACAAACCCTTGGGAATTTTCCTGAGACCACCTCCCCCGGTTCCAAAACCTTCAGGAAATCCAAAGCTCCACCAAGAATGAATCCCATAACACCATGTATATCTAGGAAATGACAAGGCAAGACTTAAACCACTATCAAACTTAGAAAAACCCATGCCAATGGCAACACATGAACCAAATAAACAATTGCATTTACCATGCATTCACACCTTAGCTAGGAAATCACACATGCAACCTATTACCTACAAAATCTTCTTGTTGGAGCTATTGATCCAACATTATCCTTGCTTTCCTTCGCTTTCCTTGGCTCTCCTTTGCTTTCCTTTTTCTTCTTTTGCTTGCTTTCTCCTCTTGGAGCTCTCTCTCTCTCTCTCTGAAACTAATTCCAAAGTAAAAACTGACAAAAGCTGTGAATTGGTTTTCTGATGCCTTTTTATTAATGATGTCTCTATTTTCTTCATTTTCCATCATTTTTCCTCTAATTTACTTAGCATGAAAATATGTGTCCCTTCACCTCATGTTTCTCCTATTTTGCTTATTTCTCATAATTAAATGCTAATTATTGCCTCTTTTCCTCTGCCAATTTCCATAGCCATTAATAAACCAAAAGTGTTGCCCACTATAGTGTTTTCCCAACATTCTGCTTGGAATATGTGTCACGTGACCTTGGTCTTATTTTTCCTTTATTAACCTTTATTACATGAAATTTAATCCAGGGATGTTACAAAACCCTCCCCCTTGGGGGAACATCGTCCTTAGTGTTCAATGACACCTATGACTGACAAACCACTAAAAACAAAACATACTGCCTATGGAGCTTTATAACATAACTTGATACAATATCTACAATGAAATAATGATCAAAAAAAAAAACATACCATTTATTGGAGCTTTATTAACCCAACTCATTGCAGTATTTACAACCATATATAAATATATATGGTTATAAATACCGCAATGAGTTTGGTTAATAAATCTCCAATAAACAGTATGTTATACACACACACACACACACACACACACACCAAAACTCATTTTCTTGAACCAACAAATAATGAAGGATATAAAGTTTGCATCTAATCAACCATCTCCCATGTAGCTTCATTGGGCCCAAATTGTTTCCTGTGCACTTTAACTTTCTATATTGCTCTGTTCCGGAGCATGAGCTATTTCTGCTGCAATATGCATTTTGGTTCTAGCTAAAATTCTCCCTCTAGTTCCACCTGCAATACATGCCAATCAATCACATGATCAACATCCTAGTCATATCTCTTAAGCAATGAAACATGGAAAACATCATGGAATTTCACTATCGAAGGAAGTGCAAGTCCGTAGGCCACTGGTCCAATCCTCTCAAGGATCTCAAAATGCCTACAACACCGAGGTGCCAACTTAACACATGATCCAATCCTCAAGGATCTACTCTTGGGATTTATGTGCAAGTACATATGCTCCCCAACCTGAAACTCCTTGAATTCCCTATGCTGATATGCATAATTCTTTTGCCTGTCTTGTCCTACCTTCAAATTCCTTTAAATAAATTGCATTTTATGTTCCATCTCTCCCAACATGTCCAGTTCAATCAACACCCTATTCACCAGATCACTTCAGATGATAGGATTATTACAACTCTGCCCATAAATAGCCTCAAATGCACTCATCCTCAAGGATTCTTGATATCCATTATTATAAGAAAATTATACCAGTGGAAGATACTCCTCCCACTTCCGTTGTTGATGCATGATATACATCCTCAACATGTCCTCAAGGATCCTGTTGACCCTCTATGTTTGTCCATCTATTTGTGAATTCTAAGTTGTACTAAAAGATAACTTTGTCCCCAAACCTGCATACAACTCCTTCCAGAACCTAGAAGTGAACTTGGCATCTCTGTCTGATATGATATTCTTGGGAACACCATGTAATCTCACTATCTCCTTGATAAAGATCTGAGCTACTTCGCTAGCTGAATTTGTAAACTTAATTGCAATGAAGTGAGCTACCTTACTTAAAATTTCAACCACAACCATGATGGAATCATGTTTTCTAGATGTCCTCGGCAAACCTGTAATTAAGTACATGGAAATGACCTCCCATTTCCACTCTAGAATCATAATTGGCTGCAATAAACTAGTTGGATGCTTACACTTTGATTTTACCTGCTGATAGTCAATGATAGAATTTCTTAACTGTTGTCAAAGTCTTTTGATATCCTAGGTGACATAAATATGGCTTGACATGAAAATCCCTCAATATAATCTTCTTGAGCTCACTGTCATGTCGCACATAAATCTTGTTCCTGAATCTGACCAAGCCATCTGCTGTGAGGTGATACTACTCATCCCTATCAAATTCACCCTACTACTATAACCTATGCTTCAACTACTAGTACCTATCATCATGCTTTCCTAACTACAAGATCCGCTCCTGCAAATTTATCTAATAAGAACTCACTGCTACAATGTGATTCACCTGCACTCTTCTACTGAGAGCATCTGCAACCTAATTCTCTTTACTCTTAATGTACCTGATCTCGAAGTCAAACTCACTAAGGGTAGCCAACCACATAGCTTTCCTAGAATTTAGATTGGGTTGGTCAAACAAGTACCTCACTCCACTATGATCACTCATTAGAATTAACCTCTTGCTAATAAGATAATGACTAGACATCTTCAAGGCATGAATGATAGTTGGCAACTGAAGATCTTGAGTCACATAGTTCTGCTCATGATCATTCAACTTCCTTGAATCATAGCATGCCACCTTTCCTTCCTGCATCAGGATTCCACCAAGTCCTCTCTTGCAAGAATATGTATATACCATAAACTCTTTGTCAGGATATGCAATCTTCAATACTAGAGCATTTTTAAGAAAATGCTTCAACTGCTCAAAACTAGATGTACACTCTTCAATAATTTCAAACTTATTCCCTTTTTTCTATAATGATGTAATAGGATAGACAATATGTGAGAAGTTCCTGATGAACCTCTTGTAATAACCTACTAGTCCCATGAATGATCTGACCTCATCTACATTATTAGGATTTGGCCACTCCATGATAGCTCTAACATTTTCCTAGTCCATCAATATACCTTCCTTGGAAACATAATGTGCCATGTAATGAAATTTAGTATGAAAGAAATTGCACTTGTAAAGCTTGGCATACAACTAATGCTCTCTCAACAATATTAACACTGCTTCCAGGTGCTCTACATTCTCTTCCTCAATCTTAGAATATCAATATATCATCAATGAACACTATTATGGCCTAAATCTACCTCGGGCTGAGAAAGGCAGGTCTAGGATAACATCAAACCACGCTTAACCTGGTAACTAGCCCTACCAAGTTAGGAGAGGGCTCTCTCCTTGTCAATCTCAGGAAAATATAGGAAATGAGAATTGAGATGACTGATGTAAAGACTAATTTTAGGATAGGTATATGCTCAGAGGAGTTTGATTGAGTTTTATGGTGATTTGCTGGATCAAATGTGAAAGGCAGTTTTGGGTCCGGGGAATGAACTCAGTCTTGCAAAGTTTCCTGTGGGGCGAGGTAGACAAGTGCTTTAGTACTTTGAATTAAGTGAAATAGTGAGTTTTGAGACTGGTGAGGAATTGGAGAGGGCATGAATGTGTCATGAATCCTCTTCAAATAGTAGAAAACATGTAAAACTAATGAAACCCTAAGGTAGAGCACTACAACATCAATGATTTCCACCTTTATACTTGATTCATTTAGTTAAGAAAAAAAGAGAGAGATAATGGCACACATAAACATATGATAACTTGAATCACAGAAGGAAAAACAATACTAAGTCACCTTGCCACAAGAATCCCACAAAATGTTGCAAACCCTGGTCTATTTCCTTGCCAAACTGCAGAGATGATGTACAATAGTGCTCAAAGCATTCACAAGAGTCCAACCTTTACAAATGACTGAAAAAACACATGATATAGACCTCCAAACCACTTGTGCTATCCATCAGAGGTCGAATCCATGAGAAGAGGGGTGGTTTCAACCATATCTAAACTAGGAACACAAAAATAGGCAGTGGAACAACTTGCCTCTTAAACCTAAGAAACTGATTCATTCAACTCTAAACCACCTACAACTAATGTATCTACCTTATCAAGTCAATTTTTATCATTTTTACATCATAGTACATCAATTTACATCATGTCACATCATGAATTTGACCATAAGAGAGAAAAAGTCAAACTAAAAGAAAAATAGGCAAAAAACAAAGTTTTTGAGCAAAATTGGCACTTTTTCATCCAGTGCGTAGCGCCATTTTTTTGTGCGTAGTGCTTTTTCCAAGCTTCTTTTGGAGGGATTCCCGAGGTCCAAATCAGGTACAATATAGCTTTTTGGAAATCCCTGTGAGTCGACTTTCTGTAACAACTTGAATTTTTTGATTTGGAGTCCATTTGCCCCTCCAAAATTGCTATCTCCCAAGACTGCTTCCTATGTGGCCAAAAAGTGGCAGAGAGGGCATTTTTTGGGTGTTTTTGACCCTTTTGGAGGTCAAAAACTTGTCAAAATTTCCTAGTAATTTCTGAGCATGAATAACTTTTCATAAGGAATCAAAAAATGCCAAGTTTTCTTCAAATGGAGGTGCCTTTCAAAATCGAGTGCCGGTGGCGCTACGCACCTGCCGGAAAAACCTATTTTTTCCCTTAAAAATTCAAAAATGCCAAAAAGTTCACCAATTTTTTTGAAATTTAGCGTGAGTGATCTATGTTAGGTGCTATGCTAGACCAATGAAGCTTCAGCCAAGATTTTGAGCTTATCTTTCTCTTTCTTGCTCCTCAAAGTCTTCCTTAACTTGGCTTTTAGGCTCCTTATCCTTGTTTTACAAATTTTGTTTCGGGCCAAATAGTGATAAGCCATGTGGTGCAACATCTTTTTCTCCTTGTTGGCTTTCTCAAGCAGCTTCTCCAAGTGCATATTCACCTTCTCCAACACATATTCCTGGTCATTGTCCTTTTTCTCAATGGATGTCAACTTGCCCTTTGCCCTCTTGGACTTTTGCCGATTTTCTTTAATGACTTGCAGCTCCAGGAGTTCTTGTTTGTTAGTAAGCTACTTGTTTTCTTGCTCAAGGAAGTTGATAATCCACTTAGCCCTCTCAAGGTCAAGTGATAAGGCATGGATGTTAGCTTCTTTCTCTCTAATGACCTCCTTGAGCCTTGAGTTTTGGGAGATCAAATCAGTATCCTCCTCCTGAATCAAAACAAAATCTCTCTCTTGACCTTTAGAAGGCCCTTCATCATGCAATGGTTGCTTCCCTTTATCCGGTACCTACACTGCTGAAGAAGAAGGCAAAGCCCTTTTCACCCCAAGTGAAGATAGCATTTTCCTGTGGTCTGGCGAAGGAAACGAGACCCCTTCCAACCCAGGTGGAGATAATACTCGTTTGGCAGTTGCAAATAGTCTCCTTGTGCCTTTTTCATAAGTGACAAATATTGGCACACCTGTAGTTTGAGTCTCATGAACCTCTGGCTGATTTGAAGGCCCTCCTTCCTCTTGAAACACTGATGGGGTCACTTGAGGGCCTTTGAAAACCTCATGTGAAATGAAGGTATCCCAAGAAATATTCAGCAAGCTCAGCTGATGCAAAACAACAATTTTGATCAATGAAAAATGATAAATGCTACTAAACTGTTGAGGAAGAGGTTTCCTTTGCACCAATGTAGCCATCTTCTCAATATTTCTGCATATGAAATAGGGGAGGTTCATCATCCTCACTCTATTAAAGTGCATCAACAATCTGACATGGTAAGTGTACAAGCGAGAAAACCTCCCTTCATAGGTGAAATATTTGATAATGAGCTTCATGAGTGGAGCATAAGTGTCTTGTAGGTATCTGAAAGGAAAGACCCTACTGATTTGCTTTTGATAACTAGCCTTGATGTAAGGCTCATAAAGCTCTTTGCCCACAATTTGTCCTCTGTTCCACTGTTCACCCACATTTGGAATACCTGTTGCTACAGCTATGGTTTTAGGTGTCAAAGTGAAGGAAACACCTGCTAAGTTCACTTGGCCATTGTGAAGATGAAGGAAAAATAGCCTAGCAAGTTCATGGTGGTATTTCACCCTCTCCACCATCTCACAAAACTGGTAGCAGGACTGATGTTTAAAACATGTTACTGCAAGAGGGCAAGCTAGTAACTCTGTGTATGTGGTGGGCTCCTCCTCAATGTGTTTTCCTCCCTTATGTGGTTTTCTTGGTGCATGAATCTCTTGGGAAGAATCACTCATAGTTTCCTCATCCCTTTCATAAGCTGAATCTGTTTCCATATTTGCAAATGTAGAGTGTAGAATGATGAGTATGAAGAGATTTTCTTAAGTATAGGTGACTGTTGTTTTCTTCTTTGGGATTTGATGGGTTGACTGATAATATAAATGCAAAGGAGGGTTTTGATGATGGCTGTAGGGTTATTAGGGAATGATAGGGTTTGGGAAATGAAAATTAGGGTTTGGGGAATCGTGGGAATTAGTTATAGGGCTTAGGGGTTGGTGATAGGGGGTAACGTGAGTGTCAATGGGAGAGGGAAAGGGGAAGGGAATCAAGGAAATTTATTGTATGGGGATGGGATGTGGGAAAATCATACAAGGGAGTAAAAACAGCAAGAACGACAAAACCCTAGACAATTTTGCAAGACAACTTTGAAGCAACTAGGGTTTGATTTTTCACCATTCAAATCACTATGATGGATGACAAAATCTTTTGCTATGGCAAATGCTTGAAGAGATGATACATGCAAATTTAGAGGCTTGGAAAATCGATGGAAAGAGTTTTTGAGCTCGGTTGACAGGTGCGTCGCGCCAACGCCCAGGTGCGTAGCGCCTAGCAGGTGTGTAGCGCCTGTTTAAAATCCTTTTCAAATCCTACGCCAGGTGCGTAGTGCCAGTGCCCAGGTGCATCGCACTGGGAGAAAACTTGAAATTTGCTGCAACCTTCCCTTATTTCTCCTCAAATGCGATTTTTCCTCTTTCTCTCTCTCTCTCTTTAGCAAAAGATGAGGTATTCTAACACAAATGAGCACTTTATATACCTTTGGACTCTAATTTTTCATTTAGAAAAAACCCACTTTCTAAAGTTCCCTTTCACTTTGCTTTTAAAAAAAACCTTGTTTTTGTAGTTTGGCTCTTTTTGTCATTTGATGAACTGACGCTTGGATGTTTTTTGTTTCTTTTGCAGGAGCTGGAGTTTGGCAAGGTGACCAAGGGCTGCAGATGATGCTTTATTACATATGAAAACAATAAAATTACATTAAAAAAAAAAATTACATGAAATAGAAAAACTCTGTTTTCACCTCAAAATAGATTTTTGAGGTAAAAACCCTTTATGGAGCAAATGATTAGTAGAATTTGTGATTTTATGAACTTATTAGACATCCTCATGTGCCTGCTGACCTCTTATTGAGCTTTTGAAGACCATGGTGACAAACCCTAGACCTAGTGAGACCTAAAAACCCTAAAATGACTTCTGCAAATGAAATGAAATAAAAATGGCAGCAGATGACCTGTATATGTGAAAATAGGCCGGTATATCAAAGACAAGAGGGAAATTGAAAAATAACCACTACCATAAGATGATCCATGACCTAATGGAGTGTAGCTGATCGGATGAGACACCTAATATGCATGCAAAAGAGAAATTTTGATCACTGATGGAGGGATGAAGATACCGACACTAACATTGGCTCCAATGGGGATGGTAGCTCCTGGGAGGTGCCAAGAACCACAGATCTCTGGAAAGCATACCAGTGCCTTATCCATTGGGCAATGGAATCAATAACTTCCACAAACTAAAACCAATATGTTGACTCAAAACTAACTCAATTATAAAGATCGAAAACTGACTCAAAACAGAAAATGACTCAAGACTTACTTAACTGAAACAAGTACTTACAAAGCTTTTTTAATGGAAAAATTCCATCGAGATTTGAGGGCTTTAAATCATGATGAAAACCACCTGCCTACTGATGAAATATGTACAGGCATGTGAAGGGGGCCTTCCAATGTAACCAATCCAACAGATGGCTACTCAATGAAATTCTGCTCTCACTTTCCCCGAGCAAGAAGAACAATGTACATGTAGGAAACTCACAATAAGAACTGAAACCAAGGCTTATGCTAATGAACCATGCAACATTCATCTTCTCTGGTGCTTGCAAAAGAATGCCGAAAGGATCTTGAAGATCCTGAAGCACTAGCTTGTCTTAAGATCTAGCAACAAAAATACAAGTACTCCCTTCATTATGATCTGAAAGAAGAGTTGGTTGTTGATTGATAGGAAGGCACAGAGAAGTATAAGCTTCTGCTATCTGAGTGTTGGTTGTAAATTCCTTAACCATGAGAAATTCTGACCAATTTCTGGCATATTTTCTTTCTCAGGCTCGTACTCCTCAATTTAATAGTCTAATCCTTTCTTAAACATAAAACAATCTTCAAGATTATCAAACATGACAGCCTTATCATTTTCATGAAGGAAAACATTATCTGTTCGCTGATCTATAAATCTAATTTCAAGACTATCATTATTTTCAAAAGTGGAAGAAGTTTCACCAACACCTTCTTGACCATGTGCACACTGCAGACCTGCATTAGCTTGGGCTGTAACATGACCTTTCAGGAGGTGATCTATTTCATCTTCAGACATAGGAGATAATACTTTTTTTTTTTTGCTTAAGCAATTATTGTCTTCTTGAAATAACATTTCAAAACATGAAAAACCTGAATGAAAGTCCTCAATTCCCTGATCTTCTGAAATTTGAAAACATTGTTGATCATCTTCATATGACATGGCATTCAAATTATCACTTACCATTGAGTTATCGAAAGAAGATTTTTCACTTACTTGAACAAAGATCCCATCTTGTTTTTCATAAAATGACTGGATTACCTCCTCATGAAGGCTTTGTTCTAATGAAATGAGAACACTTGGGTCAATAACTTTGTCTGCTTCATTCCAAATGATATCAATAGCAGAGCTCTCCTTCATGGGATTCAGAACAAGGTACTCTTGATCATCACGATCTGAATCTAGATCTGAAAGAGCTGACTTGACTTTATCACATTCTGAAATTGAAACTTGACTTCCCTGCATACTATCTTCTGCTATGATCAGATCTAAAATAATACCTTCTCTTTCATCATTTTCCATTGTAATAAGATCTTGAACCTGCTGCAAATTTTCCTGAGCATCTTGATAAGTATCCTCTAAGCTGTCTTTATGTTGCTGAAATGGATTTTCATACAGGGCTTCCATGATCTCATCATCCATGAAGTCATCATCTTCATAAGCTTTCTCAAGACCTTCAATAAAATAATAATCATGTCTGCAACAGTTCTGAACTAAATTTAATGATGGATAAGATTCTTTATACCTTTCAAAGAACATGGTATGAAAATCCTTTAAATAGTAAATACAAGCAAGCAGCAAACTTTCATACCAAGATCAGGCTTCACCTTCCAGAGTGGCCATGAATATCTTCATTAAGCAGTCTTCAGGAAAATCAACCTTCAACTTGCAAATATGCATGTGAAATCTAACCAGATGTAAAGCAGCATCATTCCTATCATCATCTTTAAACATAGGCAAATTCCTTTGCCAATCTACCTTAGGAATTTTATTTGGGAAACCTAGAATGTGATCTCAGCTCATTGGAGCATAGCTTCTAGCAAAAAAATCTATTTTGATAATGATGAATTCACCCAGAAATTCTTCAGGCTACTGATTCTTAAAGAGTAGAGTCTCCATAAAAATTTTGAACCTTGGGATTCTTCGACATTAGAGTCGCCAGGTGAATGATTTCAGCCTTCTGGTGTCTGATCGTTGTCCACCATCAACAATCATATCTGAACTTGATTACATTTTGCTGAGGAACATAAAACTATTTTCCCCAGTATAGTCGCCAATATGTTATGGCCTAAAACTACCTCAGGCTAAGAAAGGCAAGTCTAGGGTAACATCAAATCATGCTTAACCTGGTAGCTAGCCCTACGAGGTCGGGAGAGGGATCTCTCCATGTCAATCTCAGGAAAATTAGAAAATGAGGCTTGAGATGACTGATGTAAAGACTAATTTTAGGCTAGGTGTATGCTCAGAGGAGTTTTATTGAGTTTTATGGTGATTTGTTGGATCAAATGTGAAAGGCAGTTTTAGGTTCGGGGAATGAACTCAGTCTTGCAGAGTTTCTGTGGGGCGAGGTAGGCAAGTGCTTTAGTACTTTGAATTAAGTGAAATAGTGAGTTTTGAGACTGGTGAGGAGTTGGAGAGGGCATGAATGTGTCATGAGTCCTCTTCAAACAGTAGAAAACATGTAAAACTAATGAAACCCTAAGGTAGAGCACTACAACATCAATGATTTCCACCTTTATACTTGATTCATTTAGTTAAGCAGAAAAGAGAGAGATAATGGCACACATAAACATATGATAACTTGAATCACAGAAGGAAAAACAATACTAAGTCACCTTGCCACAAGAATCCCACAAAATGCTGCAAACCCTGGTCTATTTCCTTGCCAAACTGCAGAGATGATGTACAATAGTGCTCAAAGCATTCACAAGAGTCCAACCTTTACAAATGACTGAAAAAACACATGATATAGACCTCCAAACCACCTGTGCTATCCATCAGGGGTCGAATCCATGAGAAGAGGGGTGGTTTCAACCATATCTAAACTAGGAACACAAAAATAGGTAGTGGAACAGCTTGCCTCTTAAACCTAGGAAACTAATTCATTCAACTCTAAACCACCTACAACTGATGTATCTACCTTATCAAGTCAATTTTTTTCATTTTTACATCATAGTACATCAATTTAAATCATGTCACATAATGAATTTGACCATAAAAGAGAAAAAGTCAAACCAAAAGAAAACTAGGCGAAAAACAGAGTTTTTGAGCAAAATTAGCACTTTTTCATCCTGTGCGTAGCGCCATTTTTTCTGTGCGTAGTGATTTTTCCAAGCTACTTTTGGAGGGCTTCTCGAGGTCCAAATCAGGTGTAGGATAGCTCGTTGGAAATACCTGTGAGTCTACTTTCTGGAACAACTTGAATTTTTTGATTTGGAGTCCATTTACCCCTCCAAAATTGCAATCTCCCAAGACTGCTTCCTGTGTGGCCAAAAAGTGGTAGAGAGGGCATTTTTTGGGTGTTTTTGGCCCTTTTGGAGGTCCAAAACTTGTCAAAATTTCCTAGTAATTTCTGAGCATGCATAAATTTTCATAAGGAATCCAAAAATTCCAAGTTTTCTTCAAATGGAGGTCCCTATCAAAAGCGAGCACCAGTGGCGCTACGCACCTGCCGGAAAAACCTGTTTTTTCCTTGAAAAATTCAAAAATTCCAAAAATTTCACCAAATTTCTTGAAATTTGGCATGAGTGATCTATGTTAGGTGATATGCTAGGCCAATGAAGCTTCAGCCAAGATTTTGAGATTATCTTTCTCTTTATTTCTCCTCAAAGTCTTTCTTAACTTGGCTTTTAGGCTCCTTATCTTTGTTTTACAAATTTTGTTTCAGGCCAAATAGTGATAATCCATGTGGCACAACATCTTTTTCTCCTTGTTGGATTTCTCAAGCAACTTCTCCAAGTGCATATTCACCTTCTCTAACACATATTCCTGGTCATTGTCCTTTTTCTCAATGGATGTCAACTTGCCTTTTTCCCTCTTGGACTTTTGCCGGTTTTCTTTAATGACTTGCAGCTCCAGGAGTTCTTGTTTGTTGGTAAGCTGCTTGTTTTCTTGCTCAAGGAAGTTGATAATCCACTTAGCCCTCTCAAGGTAAAGTGATAAGGAATGGATGTCAACTTCTTTCTCTCTAATGACCTCCTTGAGGCTTGAGTTTTGGGAGATCAAATCAGTATCCTCCTCCTGAATCAAAACAAAATCTCTCTCTTGACCTTCAGAAGGCCCTTCATCATGTAATGGTTGCTTCCCTTTATCCAGTACCTACTCTTCTGAAGAAGAAGGCAAAGCCCCTTTCACCCCGGGTGAAGATAGCATTTGCTTGTGGTCTGGTGAAGGAAATGAGACCCCTTCCACCCCAGGTGGAAATAACACTCGTTTGGCAGCTGCAAATAGTCTCCTTGTGCCTTTTTCATAAGTGAAAAATACTAGCACACCTATAATTTGAGTCTCATGAACCTCTGGCTGATTTGAAGGCCCTCCTTCCTCTTGAAACACTGATGGGGTCACTTGAGGGCTTTTGAAAACCTCATGTGAAATGAAGGTATCCCAAGAAATATTCAGCAAGATCAGCTGATGCAAAACAATAATTTTGATCAATGAAAAATGATAAATGCTACTGAACTGTTGAGGAAGAGGTTTCCTTTGCACCAATGTAGCCATCTTCTCAATTTCTACATATGAAATAGGGGAGGTTCATCATCCTCACTCTAGTAAAGTGCATTAGCAATCTAACATGGTAAGTGTACAAGCGAGAAAACCTCCCTTCACAGGTTAATTATTTGATAATGAGCTTCATGAGTGGAGCATAAGTGTCTTGTAGGTATCTGAAAGGAAATACCCTACTAATTTGTTTTTGATAACTAGCTTGATGTAAGGCTCATAATGCTCTTTGCCCACAAGCTGTCCTTTGTTCCACTGTTCACCCACATTTGGAATACCTATTGCTGCAGCTATGGTTTCAGGTGTCAAAGTGAAGGAAACACCTGCTAAGTTGACCTGGCCAATGTGAAGATGAAGGAAAAATAGCCTAGCAAGTTCATGGTGGTATTTCACCCTCTCCACCATCTCACGAAACTGGTAGCAGGACTGATGTTTAAAACATGTTACTGCAAGAGGGAAAGCTAGTAACTCTGTGAGTGTGGTGGTCTCCTCCCGAATGTGTTTTCCTCCCTTATGTGGTTTTCTTGGTGCATGAATCTCTTGGGAAGAATCACTCACAGTTTCCTCATCCCTTTCATAAGCTAAATCTGTTTCCATATTTGCAAATGTAGAGTGTAGAATGATGAGTATGAAGATATTTTTTTAAGTATAGGTGACTGTTGTTTTTTTCTATGGGATTTGATGGGTTGACTGATAATATAAATGAAAAGGAGGGTTTTGATGATGGATGTAGGGTTATTAGGGAATGATAGGGTTTGGGAAATGAAAATTAGGGTTTGGGGAATAGTGGGAATTAGGTATAGGGCTTAGGGTTTGGTGATATGGGGTAAGGTGAGTGTCAATGGGAGAGGGAAAGGGGAAGGGAATTAGGGAAATTTAGTGTAGGGGGATGGGATTTGGGAAAATCATACAAGGGAGTAAAAACAGCAAGAATGACAAAACCCTAGACAATTTTGCAAGACAACTTTGAAGCAACTAGGGTTTGATTTTTCACCATTCAAATCACTATGATGGATGAAAAAATCTTTTTCTATGGCAAATGGGAGGGTGTACTTACTTGAAGAGATGATACTTTCCAAATTTAGAGGCTTGGAAAATCGATGGAAAGAGTTTTTGAGCTCGGTTGACAGGTGCACCGCACCAACACCTAGGTGCGTAGCGCCTGGCAGGTTCGTAGCGCCCGTTTAAAATCCTTTGCAAATCCTACACTAGGTGTGTAGCGCCTAGCAGGTGCGTCGCGCCAGTGCCCAGGTGCGTCGCGCTGGGAAAAAACTTGAAATTTGCTGCAACCTTCCCTTATTTCTCCTCAAATGCAATTTTTCCTCTTTCTCTCTCTCTTTAGCACAAAATGAGGTCTTCTAACACAAAGGATCACTTTATATACATTTGGACTCTAATTTTTCATTTAGAAAAAACCCACTTTCTAAAGTTCCCTTTCACTTTGCTTTTAAAAACCTTGTTTTTGCAGTTTGGCTCTTTTTATCATTTGATGAACTGATGCTTGGATGTTTTTTGTTTCTTTTGTAGGAGCTGGAGTGTTGGAGTTTGGCAAGGTGACCAAGGGCTACAGATGATGCTTTATTACATATGAAAACAATAAAATTACATAAAAAATTTACATGAAATAGAAAAACTTTGTTTTCACCTCAAAACAGAGTTTTGAGGTAAAAACCCTTTATGGAGCAAATCATCAGTAGAATTTGTGATTTTATGAACTTATTAGACATCCTCATGTGCCTGCTGACCTCTTATTAAGATTTTTAAGACCATGGTGGCAAACCTTAGACCTAGTGAGACCTAAAAACCCTAAAATGACTTCTGCAAATGAAATGAAATAAAAATGACAACAGATGACTTGTACATGTGAAAATAGGCCAGTAGATGAAAGACATGAGGGAAATTGACAAAGAACCGCTACCATCAGATGATCCATGACCTAATGGAGTGCAGCTGATCGGATGAGACACCTAATATGCATGCAAAAGAGAAATTTTGATCACTGATGGAGGGATGAAGATATCGACACTAACAAACACTATCACAAACTTGTCCAAATAAGGACACAATACACTATTCATCAAACACATGAAAGTAGTTGGAGCATTAGTAAGACCAAACAGAACCACTACAAACTCATAATTCCCATACCTAGTACAAAATGTTGTCTTGTAGATGTCATCTTCTTTGATGCTTACCTGATGATATCCTAATTTCAAGTCAATCTTTCAAAACATTGCTTCTCCCTTCAACTGATCAAACAAGTCTTCAATCTACGACAAAATATACATGTTCTTGATCATCACCTTATTCAACATCCTGTAGTCAATGTACAAGTTGAGAGTACCATCATTCTTCTTCAAAAGCAATACTGGTGCGCCCCAAGATGACACACTTGGCTTTATGTATCCTTTATCAAGAATTTCCTTAAGTTGCAACTTCAATTCCACTAACTCTGGAGTGCTCATCTTGTGCGGTGCCTTTGATGCTGGTGCTGCTTCTAGTACCAACTCAATAGAAAATTCCACTTCCCTACGATAACTCTAAATTTTCTATTGGAAATACATCCTGAAACTGCTGCAAACAGGATACCTCTTCAGGACTCAATCATCCTCAACATCTTTCCCTTTGTCGATGGAAACATGAAATGCAAACAATACACACCCTTTCCTACAACTGTTTTTAGCTTGCATATCTATATCCATTCTAACTAATGTAATATTCTTCTATCCCTACAAAATTCTCTTCTCTCCATCATCATCCAAGCACTCAATAACCTTCTCATAACAATATACCTTAGTCCTATGAAGGTACAACCAATCCATGCCCAAAATCATGTTGTATGAACCGAATGGAAGCACATTTGTATGTACTGATGTAGGCATACTATTCAGCTCAAATTCACAAGCTCCCACCCAATGATGAACTCTATTCTTGGTCCTAGTAGCCAACTACATGAACCAAGACTCTGCATGCACTTCTTTACTCAAGCCACACTTTATCCACCAAATCAGGATTAACATAACTATAATTAGATCTAGGAACAACCAGAATGGAAAAAGCTTGATCAAAAAGCTTACCTTCCATCTCAATAATGGATGCTTGGTGATAAACCTACTTGTTAACGAATGTTGCATAGATCTGAGGAATGATATGTCCAACATCCCCAAATGTTTGTGTCTCCTGAGCACTATAAATCTAAGGCCTACCACCTTGACACAATAGAAAATCTTTCTTTCAATGATCATTGCCACATATCCAACACTGCAATGGTTCTCTTCCACTACCCTTATTCTACTGCACTCAAGGCTGACATCCATGTCCCTTTTCTATTGTACTGAAATTCTTATAAGGGGCCACATTTTCTTTCTCACCTACATCTTGAGGTATTTATCGCTTCAAAGGCCATTTTCTTTTGGTATTGTCATTAACTTTGCAATCATGATAAGGCTTAGTCTTGCACTTCCATTACTCATAACAATCATTCAACTTCCTAATTAATTCCTCCAATGATTGAGGATCATCATACTCCACCCGCTTCTTGAATGCTAATGGAAATCCACTGAGGCTTGGCTTTCTTGAACTCATCTAGAAAGTACCCCCTCTCACTCCAACTATAAGGATGACAACAATGATGACCATCATGTCTATATGAACTAGAAGTAGAATAGAACCCATAACCACTACCTCTCATGTTAGGTGTATCAAACCATCAACCACCTCTGACCGTGTCATCCCCGTCCAATTTGTACCTTAATCGAGACCTGCTACCATATGCCCCATTAGTCCTTTCCTCCTGTCCATAACTGATTTGTGGTTGTCCTTGTCTCTGAAAATATGATAAACTCTGAAGGATGATCACATTGACCTCAACTTTCTTTTTCTGAGCTCTGGAAAGTCCTTCTTGTGACTAGATTATCCGGTCATTATCTTCTTGGCAACTCCTAACTTCTTCCTTCAAACTTCTTAGTGTATCTTCTATTCCAGGAGCGTACCCATCTCCTTGTTGTTCATATGATCTATAAGGAGAGTCACTTGAGCTATAATCCACCATTCTACTCATCATCTTTGATACTCTTCTTCCTGCAAACATACCATGTCAAATAAACCAAATATAAACATAATCAAACATACCTTAGTGTGTTTCAGGGGAGACTATCTCGTCTACACAAATTAGTCCATATTAGCATGATATACATGTATATACACATAATTTCACCAACAAATCAAACTATTGACATCATGCACTATAACACCAACTATATACATGATAACCATAGCCATTATAATACACACATATGACT
Organism: Pinus tabuliformis; assembly: GCA_031772625.1. Classification (NCBI taxonomy): domain Eukaryota; kingdom Viridiplantae; phylum Streptophyta; class Pinopsida; order Pinales; family Pinaceae; genus Pinus; species Pinus tabuliformis. Next base: position 592,946,099 of record CM062820.1, on the reverse strand, counting down.
GACATGCATACATAACAATCACATCACACCCATCTATCCCAAGTGTCTGAACCTGGAAGCTCTAATACCAATCTGTAACACACCACCCCACATGCCCTCCTAGGTAAAAGTGAAATACTTGCCACTATGACATGACCCAACCTTCAAGTTTCAGTTATGGAAGTGGGGCAGACAAACCGAAAACTTTATTGACAACCCTCAAAGATCACAAACCACTCAGAAGGCTGCAAACCACCCTAGGTGGTCAATACCTGAGATGGACACCATTTTCACTAACCTAACACCCCAGCCACATGCATAACAAGGCAAGAGTGCAATTATAGGCCTCCAACCACACGCATAGGCTTGGTTCTATGTGATTATGGCCTAAAATATTTAGTTATGAGTATGACGTTCTGAGATCTATGCAACCCTTTCAGGCCAACCTCTAGACCACTGCCCATAATTTCGTGTAACTTTCCAAAATCATAATTTACATGAAAATAAATCCAAACATTCAAACTTGCAACCAGAGCTTGACCTAGGCTTCCTAGAACACACTAGACATTTCGTCAAACATATGGTAACCATGTAAGATACAGGTCATCAATGCATATCTAAGTATAAATATATGAAATTCATCTTAAAATCACTGAGAAGGTCTAATGCCTTCTCAAGTAGCCGAAACAACACTAGTTATTCCATGTATTCATCAACCATTTAATTACTTATTAAATCATGAATAGAGCCATAGCTATAACACATCATATAACAAGCATATAACCAATAAATAACCAACATAGAAACCATGGAAAAACAGCCATCAAATAAGTATAATAGCAAGTAGAGGTTCTCATAATCACAATAGGAAAAACATCTCTTGTTAACATATGAAAAATCCAACCAAGTTAGGGACTTCCACATAGCACCCGACCATAGATTGAGCTAAACCAAATATTTTTTTCAACCAATCACCCATGCCATATTCCAAGCATGAATGTGGGATCTCATGGGATGCACCAAGACAGAAACAACCAAGGGAATCTATAGGTTAAACCACCTCCACCCTCAAACTATCGTGATCTCACCTAAACCAGTCCCAATATCACAAAACCAAACCAAGCTTGTATGCCTTAGAATTCCTTCACCATACATTGAGGAATTTTACGATTTCCACACACCTATCAAGGTCTTTTAGGAGAAAACAATCTCCACTCCCAACCCCTAGGAATTTTCCTGAGACCACCTCACCCAGTTCCAAAACCTTCCAACAATCCAAAGCTCAACCAAGAATGAATCCCATCACACCATGGCTATCAGGGAAATGACAAGGTAAGGCTGAAACCATTGTCAAACCCGAAAAAACCCATGCCAATGACAAAAAATCAACTAAATAAACAAATGCATGTACCATGCATTCACACCTCAATAGGAAATCACACGTGAAACCTTTTATCTACAAAATATTCCTCTTGAAGCTATTGATCCAACCTTATCCTTGCTTTCATTCACTTTCCTTGGCTCTCCTTTGCTTTCCTTTTCCTTCCTTTGCTTGCTTTCTCCTCTTGAATCTCTCTCTCTCTCTCTCTCTCTCTCTCTCTCTCTCTCTCTCTCTCTCTCTCTCTCTCTCTCCCTGTGTGAAACTAATTCTAAAGAAAAAACTGACAAAAGCTGTGAACTAGTTCTTTGATTCCTTTTTATTAATGATCAGCCTCTATTTTCTTCATTTTCCCTCATTTCCCCTCTAATTTCCTTAGCATGAAAATTTGTGTCCCTTCACCTCCCTTTTCTCATATTTTCCTTAGTTCTCATAATTAAATGCCAATTATTGCATCTTTTCCTTTGCGAATTTCCATATCCATTAATAAACCAAAAGTGATTCCCACTAAAGTGTTTTCCCAACATTCAACTTGGAATACGTGTCTAGTGACATTGGTCTTAGTTTTCCTTTATTAACCTTTATTACATGAACTTTAACTCGGGGCTGTTACAATCCATCTCCACACAAATTCAAGCATAAGTTTTTTTTATAAAAATTTCCCATATCTGGGCTACGGAAATAAAAATTTCCAAGGGAATTCTCAATACAAGATAATGATTGGAGATTCTAAATATGCAAGGGTAGGTTCGAAAGCCTTACCCAAACTAGAGTTGTGGAGATAGATGTCGTTACTGGATCAAAGGTGGGAGGCCAGGGCTGCATGAAGATACTAGCACTACCCTAGAACCACAACCCATATTCACAAATGGCCTTCTTATCCTCAATATTGTCAAAAACAAGAACAAGAAAAACTCGAGCCATGGGATAAATATTCATATGATCCATTAGTAAATTGATAAGTTGGTACTAAAATATATAATTTATAAATTGATACTAAAAATATAATTGATAAATTGGTATAGATATGTAAAGAAATCCATGTTATCTAAGCGTATATCAGCCGACTAGGGAAAAACCCTAACCGCCACAAGGTTTTTTAGAACTCCACTATTATACATATACATTTTTAATATTGTACTAGTTATATCATTAGAAACATCACATACCATATTATGAAAACAATTTTTTGATGATAAAATTTATTGAGATAAGTATTTTGTGTCTATGATTAATGAATGAATGTGATAGGTTAACGAATGATTGATATTTGTTTATTTATTTACAAAACCATATATGTTTTTTTAATGAATTTTTTATTTTTCTAGTGTCTATGCATGAATCCTAATTTGTTGATTTCAACTATTTTCTAGTAGATAGATTGGGTACTGGGGAATTGAGAGTGATGTGAGAGAGGGGGGTGGCCATAAGAGATTCCTTCTTCACATGGTTGGCCTTGTTCAATAGGGAATAAATTAGGATTTGGGTAATCTTGGAGGAAACATCCCTCGATCCAACAGAGCAACAAAAAAGTAAATGCTGGCTTCATTGTTGTTCCATCTAATCGAAGGATTTTGCTCCAAGATTAGACTACTCGGATAAATTACTCTCAAAACCAAGAGGATCTCACTTAAGTATTCATGCACTCGAGTCTTTTAAATTAATATTTAGTCATAATTTTTTTTGTTAATTTATTTTATTATTTTGTTGATTCTTTATCTACCTTTAACTCAATTCATGTGAATTGTAGGTATTTTTATTCGTAATTTATTTATTGTCATATAAATTTTGACATCAAATTAGTTGGTATGGAGATTTACTAGTGCATTTCAAGTATGCTATTGTAACACCCTCCTCCCACATTTACCCAAGTTATCTATTCCGCTGGGGTAAACATGTGAGGAGAGGCTACTATGATGTGATTCAACTCCCCATGTATAGTTAAGGAAGTAGAACCAACGAAACAAAACCATTCTGACCTTCCACACATGCTACAAAAACTTCAAGATCCAACCAACCCTTCCAAGTAACCGACCCCTGAGGCAACTTGACGTTTCACTGATCTGGATCCCCAACTGCTCCCATTACAAGCCATGCATGTGACTGAGGCCTTCTAGTTTCCCCCATAACATAGGCATGCCAATGACTGTGGAATTTTCCAGCTAGTTCTGAGTCAACGACCCCAGATTTTGTGCCACTTTTTTAGGGCCAAGACTCCAACCACTGCCTATAACTTCATGAAACCTTCAGAAATGATAAATTACATTGAAACAAAGGTACTAATGAAAACACTTGATCAATGATTTGAATGGACCCCTACTAGCCATGACAAGTGTTTCGTCAAACATGTCACAAATATGTAATCTACAAGTCATAACAAAAGATATGAGCCTAGGGGTCTCATACTTATCTGAGAGTCCTAAAGAAGCATTTTTTCCTTATCATAATAACTGCATTATCATCTATTAGGTCATATATTCATTGTACATTCATTTTCAAATCAAACATGTTGGAAATCATACATCAAGTATGCCATAAAACATACGCATAACCAACATATAACAAATATAAAAAACAGGGATATAACAACCATAATAGTCTCATATAAACCAATATATTTACACATAAAATACCAAGGAGAAAGATCCCTTATTAATGAATGCAAAATCCAACCAAGTATGGGACTTCCACGAACCACCCAACCATTGATTGGTTGAACCAAATATTTCTCTCAACCAATCACCCCCGTTCCATATTCCAAGCATGAATGTGGGACTCAAAACCAATCCAAATCAGGTTTCCATAGAATTTACCGGAATCCCCACTAGATCACTAGGCCCTAAACAAGCAAGGATGCCACCATATTTCTCCACCTACACCATGAGGAATTTTCTTGTCTCCTAGTCTCTAGGCTTTACCGTATATCCCGCCATACAACATTCGATGATTCCTAGGCCTAATCAAGACTCCACCCTTTAGGCTTTACCATATATCCTTCCATTCACCAACCAAGTATTCATAGGTCTGATCAAGGGCACACACCTCTAGGATTTACCATATTTCCCACCATACAACGGTCGAGGATTCCTAGGCCTACTAAGGCACACAAAATATGGATTTACCACAATCCCGGTATGGTTAAGGGATTCCTAGTCCATTTGTTCCTTCTTTTAGAGACCACCTCACTCAGTTTCAAAACCATCCAGCAATCTAGCTCAAAAAAATACAAGAGAACCCATCACACCATGGATATCTAGAAATTGCAAAGCAAGGTTGAAGAACATTGTCACACCTAGAAAACCCATGCCAATGACAACAAGAGAACCAAATACACATATGAATGTACCATGCATGCAAAACCTAGCAAGGAAATCACACATGCAAATCAATACCTGCAAATAATGTTGTTGTAGCTGCTTGATCCCACTCTTCCTTGCTTGATCTTTGCTTCCTCTTTACCTTATTTTCTTTCCTTGATCCAATACTGACGTGCTCCAAGAAAACTCTAAGTTTCCAAGAGTGAGAGAGAGAGAATAGAGGGAGAGCCTAACAAAAGGTACCAACTAATCCTCATGAGTGTTTTTATAATGAGGCCTCTATTTTCTTCAAATTTCTATTATTTTTCCTTCATTTTCCCCTCACATGCAACTTGTGACCTTTCACCTTCATTTTCTCCTAATTTCCATTATTTTCATAAATAAAATTTCAATTAATGCCTCATGCCTTTCCAAATCCTTTTCCATTTCCTTTGCCAATTTCCTTAACCATAATAAACCAAATGAACACCCACACTAGGATGTTTTCCCCAACATTCAACTTGGAATATGTGTCCCATGACCTTGGTTATTATTTTTCCTTTATTAAATTTATTACTTGGAATTTTGATCACGGATGTTACAAAACCCTCCCCCTAGGGGGAACACCCTCCTCGATGTTCAATGACACATACAACCAGCAAGACTGATGTAAGCAAAACATACTACCTGTGGAGATTTATAACTTAGCTTGATGTAGTGTTTGCAATGGTCAACCCACTGAGAAACAAATCAACATGACACATAACAACATAACACCCATACTACTTATTGGAGCTTTATAACCCAACTCAAGGTGGTATTTACATTCATATACATATGTACATGTGCCAAAACATCATATCGAAACATCATACCAAAACATGTACCAAAAACATTTGCTCAGTTGGCGAATAGAAAAGGATACATAGCCCACATCTGATCCACCATCTCCCATGTAGCTTCATCAGGCCCAAAGTGCTTGCACATTAATGTACTCGATTTCTCAGTTCCGAAGCATAAGCATCTTTCTCTGCAATATACACCGAGGTTCCCACTGGAATTCTCCATCTGGCTCCACCTATAATACAGACCAGTTAATCACATGATCAACATCTCTAACATACTTCTTAAGAAATGACACATGGAAAACATCATGGACTTTCACTATTGGGGGCAATGCAATTCTATAGGCTACTATTCCAATCCTCTCAAGAATCTTGAAAGATCCAAAAAACCGAGGTGCCAGCTTGGCACAAGATCCAATCCTCAAGGAGCTCTTCTTCGACTTGATGCAAAAATACACTTGTTCCCCAACCTGAAACTCCTTAAACAACTTATTATGATCTACATAAATTTTCAGCCTGTCCTATGCTATCTTTAGATTCTTCTTGATAACCCACATTTCCTATTCCATCTCTGCCAACTTGTCCAATCCTATCAATACCCTATTCACTCAATCACTCCAACTGATGGGATTATTACAACTCTACCCATACAATACCTCGAATTGACTCATCGTCAAAGATTCCTGGTACCCATTGTTGCAATCAATCTTAACCAATGGAAGGTACTCCTCCCATCTCCTTTGTTGATGCATCACATACATCCTCAACATGTCCTCCAATATCCTATTGACCCTCTCTGTATATCCATCTGTTTATGGATGATAAGTTGTGTTGAATGCTAACTTTGTCCCCAAACCTGCAAACAACTCCTTCCAAAACTTGGAAGTGAACTTAGCATCCCTGTCTAACACAATATTCCTTGGAACACCATGCAACCTCACTACATCTATGATGAATACATGTGCCACATCACTAGATGAATATGTAGACTTCACTGGAATGAAGTGTGCTACCTTTTTCAACTTATCCACTACAACTATGATGGAATCATGATGTCTATATGTCCTCGAAATACCTGTGATGAAATCCATAGAAATGACCTCCCACTTCTAATCTGGAATTAGAATTAGTTGTAGTAGTCCACCTAGATGCTTACACTTTACCTTCACCTGCTGACAATACAAACATCTAGCCACAGACTTTGCCATTTCCTTCTTCAGATTCAGCCAATGATAAAACTTCTTCACTTCTGTCAATCTCTTCTGGTATCCTGGGAGACCTGAATACCGTTTTGCATGAAGCTCTCGCAATATAATCCTCTTGAGCTCACTTTTGTCTAGAACATATATCATGTCCCTAAATCTAATCATACCATATGCTGTAAGAAGATAGTATACATCCTAACCACTTATACCCTACTATCACCTATGCATAAGCTCCATGTACCTGCAATCTTGTTGTCTTGCCTGTAAGATACGATCATGTAAGTTTGTCCCATATGAACTCATAGCTGCTATGTGATTCACCTGTACTCTCCTGCTAAGAGCATCTGCAACCCTGTTCTCCTTACCCTTGATGTACCTGATCTCAAAGTCAAACTCACTAATTATGGCCAACCATCTAGCTTGCCTAAAATTCATATTTGGTTGGTCAAATAGATACCTCAATCCACTATGATCACTCATCAATACAAACCTCCTACCAAGAAGATAGTGCCTCCACATATTCAATGCATGGATGATTGCTTCCAACTCAAGATCATGTGTCGGATAATTATGCTCATGCTCATTCAGTTTCCATGACTCATAGCATACTACCTATCCTTTCTGCATAAGGACACTACCAAGTCCTCTCTTGCAAGAATATATACACAAATTATTTGACTGGATTTTCAATCTTTAACACTGGAGCATCTGTCGACGACTACTTCAATTGCTCAAAACTTGTTTCACATTCCTCTGTCCATTCAAATTTCTTACCTTGCCTCTGCAGTGATGTAATCAGATATGAAATGCGAGAGAATTTCTTGATGAACCTCCTATAATAACTTGCTAGACCCATGAATGATCCCACCTCATCCACATTTATAAGCCTTATATTCTCATTATCTACTGCTATTCCTTACTTGGAAACAACATGTCCCAAGTAATGTACCTCTGTCTGAAAGAAATTGCATTTACTAAGCTTAAAATACAACTAATGCTCTCTCAATAATCTCAACATTGTTTCTAAGTGCTCGACATGCTCTTCCTCATTTTCAGAATATATCAAGAAATAATCAATGCATACAATAACAAACTTGCCTAGATAAGGATGCAGTACACTATCATCAAGCACATAAAAGTAGATGGAGCATTAGTCAAACCAAATGGAACTACAACAAACTCATAATTCCCATGCCTAGTCCGAAAAGTTGTCTTGTAAATGTCCTCTTCCTTAATTCATACCTAATGGTATCCTAACCTCAAATCAATCTTCAAGAACACTACTACTCCCTTCAACTGATCGAACAAGTCATCAATCCTCGACAACGGATACCTGTTCTTGATGGTCACCTTTTTAAACTACCTGTAATCAATGCATAGCCTAAGAGTACCATCCTTCTTCTTCACAAACCACACCGATGAAATCCATCCTCACAACAACCTTACCTTTATCACTAGAATTATGCACTACAAATAACAAACACCCTTTTCTTTGACTGCGCTTTGCCTGCATAGTTGTCACCATTCTAACTGATGTTTCCTTCTTCTTACCCTGCAAGATTCTTTGTTCCTCGTTGTCATCCAAACACTCAATAGCCTTGTCATAACAATCCACCTTAGTCCTGTGAAGATACAACTAGTTCATACCAAAAAGCATACTATATGATCCCAACGATAATACATTCAAATGTACTGAGGTAGGAATAACATTCAACTCGAATGTACAAGATCTTACCGAGTGATACACTCTCTTCTTTGTACCTGTATCCAACTGCACGAACCAAGATTTTGCATGCACTTCTTTATTCAAACCACACTTATCCACTAGGTCAGAACTAACATAACTAAAATTAGATCCAGGGTCAATCAAAATGGAAACAACTTGATCACAAAGATTATTGTCCATCTCGGTAACAATTACCTGGTTCTCTACCTGCTTTTTATCCAGCAATGCATAAAATCGTGGAATTCCCTACCCAACATCCCCAACTATCTTTGCTTCCTGTGCACTATAAATATGAGGTCTACCACCCTGATTTTGTAGACAATCCCTCTTAAGACTCTCCTTACCGCTTGTCCAACACTGCAACCATCCTATACCACCACCTTTATTCTATTTCCCTCCATGCTATGCCCCATTAAACTTCTATTAAGGTGCAACAATATCTTTCTCACTTCCATCCTTAGGCCTTGTTCTTTTCAACTGCCATTTACCTTTAGCTTTGTCTTTCCCTTTCCAACCTTGCTAAGATTCTATCTTGCACTTTGAATGCTCATAAAAATGTTTCAAGTTCCCAATAACTTCCTCAAGCAACCAAGGATCATCATAATCAATCCGATCTGTAAATGATAATGGAAATCCACTGAAAATTTTTTGAACTTTGGCCTTCTCATCCTTAAGATACAATAAATACCTCAATAAATCTAATAACTTAGTCGTGTACTCCTCATATATCATTGATCCCATCTTTAGCTCATAGAAATATATGGATTTATTGTCGTAGTACCTCTCTGACAAGTACTTCTTCCTTAAAAGTCTCTTAAATTCATGCCAACTCAAGTATTTGGTCCTAATGTCTCTAAACCGCTTCACATCTTCCCACCAGATGTATGCTTTCCCTTTGAGCCTGAAGATAGCTATTCTGGCCTTCATATTCTCTGTGTATTCATGCAACTCAAAGAATTTCTTCATCCCAAGTAGTCATGCTTATGCATCCTCCAGTTTCTTCAAATATCCATCAAAGATAGCTAGATTTTCTTTCTTGAACTCATCTAGAAAATATCCCCTATCACTCCTCCTGTAAGGATGATAATGATGACGATCATAATGCTTGTTAGACCCATAACTAGAATAGAGCCTGTGTCAATCACCTCTCCTATCCCAAGTATCCAAGAGAATGCCATCTCAAATCGTGGCATCCCTATCCGACCTATACCCACCATGAGACCTACTACTAGATGCCCCATTAGTTCTATCCTCCTACCCCTGGCTAATCCGAGGTGGTCCCTGTCTTTGCAATTCTGACAAACTCCGAAGGATTACTACATTGACTTCTACTTGTTTTTCATGTTCCTGAATGATTTTTTCATTATCTTCCTTCCAACTTCTTATTTCTGCCTTCAGACTTCTCAATATGTCTGCTAAGTCAGAATAATTCCCAACACCATGCTCATTTGGTCCATAGCGAGAGTCTCATGAATTGTAGTCTACCATCTTGCTAGTCATCTTTGATCTCTTTCCTACAAGTACACCATATCAGCTAAAACCAAAACATAACATAATAAACATAAATCAGTATAGTTCAAGGGAGGATATCTCATCTGCAAGGTCAACCAAATTAGCATGATACATGTATAATCATAATCATATCATCATATATCATCATCTTAATCACTATCCAGTTATATATGCTTAATCATACCAACCACATAACATGACCTCATGCATGCCAACTACAACCATATCAATGTATGCATAACAATATATAAGTGTTGACATGCATAACCAATGAATAATCGACATACACTCATGATGACCACATCCAACAACACACCATCCACTTTCACATGGTGATAGCACTGCAACCATGACCACCACCAGCATACACATTAAACACATAAACTATAAGCACGATGAACACATATATGCAACTAACATTAATGCATGACCAACACACCACCCATACAATCCAAGGGGTGAACCATGCTCTGATAACACTCTCTAACACCCTCTTCCCACATTTACCCAAGTTAATTGGTTCGTTGGGTTAAACAAGTGACGATATGATACTATGATTTGATTCAACTCCCCATGTATAGTTAAGGAAGTGGAACTGATGAAACAAAACCATTCTGACCTTCCACACATGGTACAGAGCCGTCAAGAGCCAACAAACCCTTCCAGGTAACCAACCCCTAAGGAAACTTGACATTTCACTGATCTGGACCACCAACCACTCCAATGACAAGACATGCATGTGACTAAGGCCTTCCAGCCACTCCCACAACATGGGCATATCAACGACTATGGAAATTTTCAGCTAGTTCTGAGCCAACGACCCTAGATTTTGTGCCACTTTTTCAGGGCCAGGACACCGACCACTGCCCAGAACTTCATGAAACCTTAAAAAATGATAAATGATATTGAAACAAAGGTACTAATGCAAACACTTGATCAATGAATTGACTGAACCCCTACTATCCATGATAGTAATTTCGTCAAACATGTCACAAATATGTAATCTATAGGTCATAACAACATATCTGAGCATAGGGGTCTCATACTTATCTGAGATTCATAAAGAAGCATTATTGCCTTATCACAATAGCTTCATTATCATCTATTAGGTCATATATTCATTGTACATTCATTTTCAAATCAAACATGATGGAAGCCATACATCAAGTCTATCATAAAACATACACATAACAATCATATAACCAACATAAATAACATGGATATAACAACCATAATAGTCTCATATAAACCAATATATTTACACATGAAATACCAAGGAGAAAGAGCCCTTATTAATAAATGAAAAATCCAACTACGTATGGGACTTCCATGAACTACCTGACCATATATTGGCTGAACCAAATCTTTCTTTCAGCCAATCACTCCCGTGCCATATTCCAAGCATGAATGTGGGACTAAAAACCAAACCAACCAGGTTTCCACATGCTTTACTGCAACCCCCATCAGATCAATAGGCCTTAAATAAGCATGGATGCCACCATATTTATCCACCTACACTGTGAGGAATTTCCCTATCTCCTAGTCTCTAGGCTTTACCATATATCCTTCCATGCAACGATCAAGGATTCTTAGGCCTAATCAAGACTCCACTCTACATGATTTACTGTATAACTCACCATTCACTGACTAAGGATTCTTAGGCCTGATCGAGGGCACACACCTCTAGGATTTACCGTATATCGTTCCATACAATGGTCGAGGATTCCTAGGCCCACCGAGGCACAAAAAATCCAGCTTTACCACAATTCCAGTATGGTTCAGGGATTCCTAAACCATGTGTTCTTTATTTTAGAGGCCACCGCACTTAGTTTCGAAACCATCTGGGAATCCAGCTCAACCAAATACAAGAGAACCCATCACACCATGACTATATGGAAATGTCAAGGAAAGACTGAAGAACACTGTCACACTTGGAAAAACCCATGCCAATGATAGTAAGATAACCAAATACACACATGCATGTACCATGCATGCCAAATCTAGCGAGGAAATCGCACATGCAAATCGATACCTACAAATAATCCCATTGTAGCTTCTTTATCCTGCTCTTCCTTGCCTAATCTTTTCTTCCTATTTGTCTTCTTTACTTTCCTTGATCCAAAGCTAAAGTTCTCCAAGAAAAATCAAGTGTCCAAGAGTGTGAGAGAGAGATAATAGAGAGAGAGCTCCAAAACTAAACTGACAAAAGGTACCAACTGATCCTTAGAAGCCTTTTTATTAATGAGGCCTCTATTTTCTTCAATTTTCCATTATTTTTCCTTCATTTTCTTGCTCACATGCACCTTGTGACCTTTCACCTTACTTTTCTCCTAATTTCTATTATTTTCATAAATAAAATGCCAATTAATGCCTCATTCCTTTCCAAAGCCTTTTCCATTGCCTTTGTCAATTTCCTTAGCCATAATAAACCAAATGAACACCCACACTATGATGTTTTTGCTAACATTCAACTTAGAATATATGTCACATCACCTTGGTTATTATTTTTCCTTTATTAACTTTATTACATGGAGTTTTGACCAGGGCTGTTACAGTGATATAAATCAAGTCAGAAGTTTATTGTTTTGTCATTTAACTTTTCTAGAATCACTTTGCATATATCAGTTATGATCTTTAAATAAAATTAATTAGTATATTTTTTTTGAATTGCCACTTACCATTTTTTTCCATTGAAAACCTTGTGGGTAAATGCAATACTTTTTCCCCATATTTGTTGTAGAAAATTTGAATAATATGAAACTTATTCACAGAGATTATCCTGATTATACACTATTGTGGAATGCATGCATAATACATAACCTCCTCTACGTTGATCATCAATTTTGCAGAATTCAGAAACAATCACATGCGCACATTGAAGCATCAACCACACATATCAACACAGTATATCACGAGGAAAGCATACAGATGAAAACCCCCAACTATTTGTATATTATATTGATTGAGAACATGTAACAATACATAGTACAATACTCCTCACAAGTACTCAATACTATCTCCACCTGTTACACACAAACTAGCTCAGATCTGAATCAATCACAGGTTCAAATCTCCTCCGCTGCTTGCCTGCCTCCACTGCGCAATCCTGCATGAGAATAATGATGAATGGCTGAAGCAAACTCATATTTACTTGGCTGAACCATGCAATCCTCATTGGCATTACTCAATCCATTGATTGTGCAAATCTCATGCACAACTATAGTCACAACTGACAGTTGTCTTGCCCTTTCACTCACCTCTAACACCTGTCTCCACTGAACTGTCCATGCACTGAGTTAACTGATGTATTCTTTAGTTGATTTATGAGTTAATAATTAGTGAATTAATTAATAATTAATTCACATCACTCATCAATAGTGTATTTGTTAGTTAGACTAAATACAACTAGTTCAACTAAGTCAAACTGAACACAACTCCATCAACTCCTCAATCAACTCCACCAAACTCAATCACTTGAGTTCTAACTGAAGTCCATCATGTAATAGCTCAACTGACCCATAAGAAAAGTTTATTTCCTTCTGGCAGTTGCATGTGCCACATCTGTAGCTCAAACTGAAGTGCTCCAAGAGGATAAGATAATGTTTATAGTCCAAATATTATTATGAGCTAATAATATTCGACTGTTCTATTTTTAGCCTGGCAGTCTAAAAATAGACTCCACCCATATGTCTAAAAATAGAAGTCCATCTATTTTTACCAACATGACCAATCATCCACAAATAGCATCCTGCAACTCATAGACCATGATCTATATGTCTAAAAATAGACATAGTCTAAAAATAGACTTTGCGCCAAAAATAGCCTGCGGGCCCACTTAGTGAAGGTGACTCCTTTCCACTACGCTCCATCATCTTGTTGCATTTTCAACACTCCCTCTCAACAAGATATGGATTATCCGCAACCCCTATCCTGCCTCTGGAATGTTCTGCATGCAACACATTTGCCCGGTCCACTTGCTCCAACAACACTTGGAACAAAAACACTCCCAACTGACCACTCTGTTGGGCTAGGAACATACTCTGATGCTGAAGCTCTACTTGTTGTTGACAAGTGCTCCCTCTCTGACATCTACGCTACTACAACATCTCAATGCATCTCGCACCATTACACACTTCTCTGTGCCACCTAGCACTGTGCAAAACACTTGTGCCTCTCGCATTGTTGCAGCCTGCTACCTATGCATTGTTTTGGGATTCCCTACACTATCGCTCTCTCTGCCGCTCCATCCGCATCTTTCTCCACCCAATCAGTCAGTTCCTGCTACTCCACATTGGGGCTCCTGTAGCAAGGTCTCATCCAAGAGGTTGGGTACCTCAAGGATCCTGCCCCTCCTCCTTGGGATGATCACTCTATATCACCCCACCTCCTACCTGGAGGTATGGCTGCATGTGATCCCTCAGCCCACCTGGCTCGAAGTTTCCCCCTACTGGAGGTCTCTGCATGAGTAGATGTCTCTACTTGATCTCCTCTCAGCTTCCCTTGTTGTGGCTGCTCCACAACCTCCTGAAGCTACTGCACCAATAGTGGCTCCTCCACAATCGTCCGAGACTTCTTCTGGCTCTGCATGTTGAGAGGTAATATGCGCTCCCTCTCAACCACCAAATCTCCATCAGTTGCCTCGCTGCTCAAGGCTTTGCATGCATCTTGAACCTCAAGAGCATACAGGTTCTTGACCCATGAACCAATCTGCTTCACCTGTCTAGTGATGATGTGTCCAAGGAAAACCTTTCCCTTACTGAAGACTACATCATAGCCTCTGTCTTCCAGCATCGCGATCGACACCAAGTTTCTCTTCAGTCCTGGTACATACTTGACATCGATCAAGGTAACACGAGCTCCATGCTCCCTCTGAAAAATAACCGTGCCTACACCTGAGACACTATACTTCTCATCATTACCCATCGCTATGAGTATCTGGAGATCTTTCTCCTCCAAAGTACTGAACAAACTCTTGTCACCGGTCATATGGAAAGAAGCTCCACCGTCAAGAAACCAACCACTTCCCACCATGGATGAAACCATGCATGCGAAGAGTGTCAAATCCAACTCAAACTGTGAAGCAAGTGCCTCACCTTCAGATCCTTCCCCGGATCCCTTCTTGGATTTCTTCTTTGGGCAATTAGTAGCATAATGGCCCAACTCATGACAACGAAAGCATCTCACCTTCGACTTGTCAACCTTATTCCCATCATTGGAAGAACTGGATTTGGAAAGAGAACCCTTCTCCTTCCCCTTCTTTGCTTTGGCAGCCAAAGCACAATTTTCTTCATCAGATGCCTTTGATGAAGATCCATCCCTGGTATTCCGCCTGATCTCCTCTTGCACAAGATCCAACCAAAGTCTCTCCCATCCTGGCAATTTCTCCTGACCATTGACAGAGTCCTGATAGGAATGCCAACTCTTCGGAAGACCAAGGAGAGCCAAGCTCACCAAGTCCTCATCATCGACAGTCACCCCCACACTTCCCAGCTCATCCCGGCATTGGGTGAACTTCGTGAGATACTTGGGCATACTGTCTCCATTCTCACACTTAATGTTTATGAGTTTATCCTTGAGCGCCAACTTCCTCTGGTCGCTCTTGCTTTGGAATAAATCTGTCAACGCTTTCCACATCAAGTGTGGAGAAGCCTTTCCATGCAGGCTGGACACAATGTGATCCTTCATGCCCTCCAACAAAATCCTTCGACACTTTGTTGTCTTCTTTTGCTAGCCTCAACGTGAGCAGTATCAGTAGGCTTTGGGACCTCAGCCTCTATGAACTCCTTCAGCCCATTGTCATCTAACACCGCCTCCATCCTGTCTTTCCATGCAATATAATTCGAGCTGCCCTCAAGAGCATACTCCAATCGCAAACCGTTGAAAGACATTTCAACTTTGACACCAAGAAAACACTACTGCAAATTCGAATTCCACCAGCTCAAAACTCAACCACTTCTGATCTAAAATTCGTGAGAACAAAGTATTTCTTGTACAGAGATTGACTGTATGGGCATTCACCGGATATCTCACCTTCCAAAAGAAGGATGAATCCAGAGGCTACCTGGCCCGATTACAGACTCTGCCTGAAGAAATAAAATGTAAACACTTTTTGAATAATAGATCTGATGATCAACTCTGCTCCGATACCATGTAGAAATTTTGAATAATATGACACTTATTCACAGAGATTATCCTGATTATACACTATTTCGGAATGCATGCATAATACATAACCTCCTCTACGTTGATCATCAATTTTGTAGAATTCAGAAACAATCACATGCGCACATTGAAGCATCAATCACACATATCAACACAGTATATCACGGGGAAAGCATACAGCTGAAAACCCCCAACTATTTGTATATTATATTGATTGAGAACATGTAACAATACATAGTACAATACTCCTCACAAGTACTCAGTACTATCTCCACCTGTTACACACAAACTAGCTCAGATCTGAATCAATCACAGGTTCAAATCTCCTCCACTGCTTGCCTGCCTCCACTGTGCAATCCTACATGAGAATAATGATGAATGGCTGAAGCAAACTCATATTTACTTGGTTGAACCATGCAATCCTCATTGGCATTACTCAATCCATTGATTGTGCAAATCTCATGCACAACTATAGTCACAACTGATAGTTTTCTTACCCTTTCACTCACCTCTAACACCTGTCTTAACTGAACTGTCCATGCACTGAGTTAACTAATGTATTCTTTAGTTGATTTATGAGTTAATAATTAGTGAATTAATTAATAATTAATTCACATCACTCATCACTAGTGTATTTGTTAGTTAGACTAAATACAACTAGTTCAACTAAGTCAAACTGAACACAACTCCATCAACTCCTCAATCAACTCCACCAAACTAAATCACTTGAGTTCTAACTGAAGTCCATCATGCAATAGCTCAATTGACCCATAAGAAAAGTGTATTTCCTTCTGGCAGTTGCATGTGCCACATCCGTAGCTCAAACTGAAGTGCCCCAAGAGGATAAGATAATGTTTATAGTCCAAATATTATTATGAGCTAATAATATTCGACTATTCTATTTTTAGCCCGTCAGTCTAAAAATAGACTTCGCCCATATGTCTAAAAATAGAAGTCCATCTATTTTTACCAACATGAAAAATCATCCACAAATAGCATCCTGCAACTCATAGACCATGATCCATATGTCTAAAAATAGACTTTTTGCCAAAAATAGCCTATGGGCCCACTTAGTGAAGGCGACTCCTTTCCACTAAGCTCCATCATCTTGTTGCATTTTCAACATTTGTGGATGACACTTAGTTCCAAATAAATGGACTACTACCCTATGTAATCCTTGCTTGTATTCCCAATTTTGACATCAAATCAGTGGAGAAAGATGTAATCCTTTGATTAATAGTTGTATAGCTGCATTATTTATATAATCATACATATGTATAATGTTACCTATCTTATTGATATGTCAAAAAATGACTCGATCAAGGTTAAAAATCAAGGGGAAAAAAATTAAAGGATTTCTCATCTCTGAGCAATGTATAAAGACATAATATAATGGCTATTGTCTCATCTCATTCATGAATGCAATTATTTCTTTCTCATATGTGCCAAAGACTATAACGCATTGAAATACAATGCTCATATGTTCCACCCAAAACCATTCAAATAAAGAATCATCCATTCCTTGGAGGATATAGTGGTATAAGCATTGGAATTCAAGTCCAATTCTGTTGCCATTTTGAGAATTTATTATTCCTATTGGAACACGTTTTATTTTTTGAATATCCATATTGTATGATATATAAGTAAGCATTGCATGAAATATTTTCATGTTATTTTTACTTGCTTCCTTGCGATGAAATGCATTATCAATCGTTGGTCTAATCTAGGCGAGTGTGAGAAAAGGAATGTTGACAATATGTTCCCTAATGCCCAATATATTCACCACTATTAGTTTTATCAATTATATTTTTTTACCTTAAAATTCATAATACCCCTAGTACTTTTATACCAACATATTGATAAAAGCTCATTTTTACTTTTTAGTGTTCAATTTACATCATTGGCGATGGAATACCCTATTTTTTTTGCTTGGAATCATGATTGAGAGACAATTCAACTATAATGAGCCCATCTCTTTAGGTGTTTTCCTTCTCAATGTGATATAAGATGGTGGATGCTTGCAACCCTTTCCACAATTTGTAGTGGTACTCACCTTATCTGAAAAAATTGCCTAAATATGAATGACAAGTCACACACACATAGTGATTTGCATAATAATATCATTCCACAACCATATCCCTTAACTCTGTTACTTTTGTTTTATGAGTTTCTTTTCATGCAGAACAAATAGGTCATGTTGATTGTGGAGGTTGAGGATGTCAGAGTTTTATATTAGACAATCTCTTGATATTTGTTCTATTGTTTGACAACTTTAGTCTTGTTTGATAACTCTGCCAAAATGGATTTTAGGCTTGTTTTGTTCATTCACATTTTCTCTTTTGTTTGATATATGGTTGATAACCATAAATGGCCTTGCTTTTTTCATCCACTTTCACTCTTGTTTTAAAACTCTAATTGGGTTTGGTAACACAATGCCAAAGAGATCTACACCTGTACATGTAATTGTGCCTCATCTGTTGTTAAAGTTGTTGTATGGATTTCTATAACCCACCATTGTACCTTATTTGCATGTGTTCAGGTCTTGGACAACTACAGAGGTACTGACAAGTGTGCCCATGAAGAGAACACTTACAACAATACAAACTCTAACATTCCCTCTTACTAAGGAGCGTGGTCTTTGTCAAATGTAAGATGTTCCCTCTACATTTCAAAAGTCCCCTTTTTTAGGGGTTTGATTAAATTATTGATCTCTTGCAAACCAAAGGAAACATGCCACTAGATCATTGCTTCCATTTGTACTTTGAACTCTTCAGAATCTTCAAGGTGAAAATCTTTTGTACAAGGAATATTGCATCAACAACTTGTCAAGCTATGTTGTTCTCCTTGTCAACTTCATTGGTCAAACTCTTCCTACAATAATACATGAACTATTCTATATTTCTTGCAATAATAAACTCATATGTATATAAGGCCAAGACAATTGTATTGGATCTAACAAATAGATACTTGACATTTGAACTCAATTTGTTTTTGTTTACCAGTTTGTCTTGCTCGTGTGGTTAGTGGTGAACTTGTTTTTTGAGAGCATCCTCCTAGATACATTCATATTTTGTTTCATAGTGCCCAAGGCACCATACATCTCCTTGGAAATGTTCTTCTTGGCGATATGAGGGATCATATGATCCTTCATCTTTTCTTTTGTTCCTTTTCAATAACATTTATGGTTTATTCCTAAGCAAAAGAGGATTTTTTTCCTTTCTCTTTTTGACTTATTGCATTTTTAGTAGTGCCTTTCAATTGCATTTCTCATTAAAGTTGTTTGAGTGGTAGGATATTACTATTTTGACTTTCAAAATGACATAAAATATAAGTGGTTTTTTCGTTGCATAGTGTGCTTGACCCTTGAAAAGAGTTTGGTCATGCATGACGTTTAGATGAGAACTAATCTATTGAAGGATAACTGTGAAACTATTAATTTTCCAATGCTATTAAATTTCCAATTTTAAGCATCTAAAAACATCATTGACTACACTCTTCCCTAAATATTTTATACAAACCATCTTCTCTGTTACCCTAAACACCATGATACCTTGAAAAATACAGAACATGCACAAGGAATCTCCATATTTCCTTTGTTGTCCTCTTCTTAAAAAATATGGCATTTAGCCATTGTAGCATATCCACAATGAATTAGTGATTCTTGTTTAAAAACAAAAAGATAGATGTTAATAAAACCTTAAACTAATCTTCAAAACTTTAAAAATGGAAACAATTACCATAATATCAAAATAGAAAAGAGAAATTCTGCAAATACTTCTCAAATAGAGCGTCAGTATTAGTTAAGACAACCAATATTTCCACTCCTCTTCACCATTGGTGTGTGGGGTATCTATGCATGAGTATGTTTGGAATTTGCAAATATTTCTCTTCTATGAATTTTTGATATCATGGTTGTGGACCAAAGGCGCTATAAGAAGGTGAGGCTAGGGAAGTTGGGGAGAGCATAAGTTTTTGGTTCACTTTCCGTGTTTCTAAAACTTGGATGGTTGTCATGGGTTATTTAAGGCTTTGATGGTGGTGGTTAGTATGAGTTTTGTGTTTCACCTCTTGTTCAAATGTTTATTCAACATCTCCTTCATCCATTATGTAGTAGTTTTGGTGTTGGTTTATCTATTGTTTTCGTGTTCTAGGTTTGGTCTTTCACATATTTTTTTGGGAATTCTAGTGGTTATTTAGCCTTTGGTTTATTTGGCATATGGTGGTTATTTTGGTGTTGTTTGTCTCATGTTCTAATATTCTGGGTTTGTTTTTTATGCATTGTAGGGAAATTGAATTACTCATGATTAAATGTTGTGGACAAAGGTTTTGTTGTGGAAGAAACATTGATTTTTAGTTTTCTCATCTTATTATTTTAAGTGATCATTATATTGAGGTAAGAATTATCATGTATATTGCAACAGAGAAAAAAATAAGAAAAATCTTATTTTTTATCATGAATTAAATTGCAAAATTATCTTTGTCCCCAACTCATTGTCAATAATTTATTCACTACCACTTCTCCATATTTTTAGTTTGTTATTGTTATTTTTCCTATATTCAGTCAATGTATTGATACCTACTTGGTTTCTCAGGTTTAGAAACCCAATATTTCTCCAACCAAGCTATGGCCCAAAAAAATTATCTTGTTTTCTTTAAAAGTATTAAAAATAAGACAGCCTAGGAAGATTATTGATTAGTGTTTGGGTAGTGCTATTGTTATCCAATTTATATTCACATAGTATGTTCCATGCTTGTCTTGTAAGAATTATGTGGAGAAGAGTTTAGTTGTGGAAAAAACTTGGTGTTTTATAGTCCTCTTATCTTGTTATTTCAAGTGATCATTGCATTTGAGGTAAGCCTTAATTTGTATGTGTAAAATACATAGTTTAGAATGTAGATAAGATATTATTATTATTATTATTATTATTATTATTATTTTATAAGTTTGGCTAGTGAGAGATGTCCAAGGGGATTGAACTTCTGATCACTTAGATTCACAAGGGCTCGCCAACGTGTTTTTTCCAATTGTGCCACCACCCACAGACAAATAAGATATTATTATTAAAATATTATCTTGTTTGCTTTAAAATTATTAAAATAAGATACACTAGGAAGATTGTCAGTTAGTGTTTGGAAAGTGATATTGTTATTGTACTTGTATTTACACTTTGTATTGACTTGGTTTCTTAGGCCTAGGAAGCCAATATTTCTTGTGTAGTTATCCATACATTCAATCCTTGTTTTGCAACAAGTTTGTGGATGAAGGTTTGGTTGTGGAAGAGACATGGTGTTTTGTAGTCCTATTGTCTTCTCACTTGAAGTGATCATTTTATTTGAAGTAAGACTTATTCTATATATGCCAAATATATAGTTTAGAATGAAGATTAAAAAATAAATAAATAAATCAATCAATCAATAAATAAATAAATAAAATAAAAATAAAAAAACTTGTTTTTTCGTGGCAAATTTGATTTCAAAATTATACTTTAGAACCAATTCATTTTCAATGATTTCTTCACTATCAATTCTCTATATTTTTAGATTGATATTGTTATTTTTCCTATATTCAAATCAATATGTTGATCCCCACTTAGTTTCTCAAGCCTAGAAACCCAATATTGTTCCAAGTAAGCTATGGCTTGAAACTATTATCGTGTTTGCTTTAAAATATTAAAATGAGATACACTAGGAAGATTGTTGGTTAATGTTTGGAAAGTGTTGTTCTTATTTTACTTATATTCACACAATATCTTAATACCAACTTGGTTTCTTAGGCATAGGAATCCAATATTTCTTGTTTGGTTATCCATATGTTCAATGCTTATTTTGCATGTATTTTGTGGATGGGAGTTTAGTTATGGTTTAGTTGTGGAGGGATCTTCTATCCAGTGGTCAATGTGCATTATTTTATTTTCTCTCATGGCATGCGTGTGATGTGCCTTGTAGTGGAGACTAAAAGTGTCATGGAATTTCCTTTCTAAGAGCAGAAAACAAGCTAGTGCTACAACATCAATATTTTGTGTTATAAGAAAGGAAAAATTGACCCATTATAAGTTGGTACAAAAGTCAAAGCTTAGCTTGCAAACATTCCTATGGAGATCCTATAGAAATCAAGTTTATGTTTACTCTCCTCTTGCATAGTGATAATAGTTCCCATTATGATAGATAACATGGATCTTCCCTACAATGTTAAAGGAGTGTCATTACTGCATGCTATTGTGAGATGCATGCATGGTGCCTCATAGTAGAGACCAAAAGTACTATTGGTATAAGAGGATAAATTTCTTTATAAAATCAAAATCACCTTTCGGTAAAACAATCCAGTTGGAAGTGAATGTACATTGAGTTATTTAGTTAGTGAGTCATCCAAACTGTACAAATATGTATTTCATTAATGTTATGGTTACATTTATTTTCACTTCTAAGCTACGTTATGAATGATTCTTATCTATTTTAAACATTTCAATTGTGAAAAAGTATAGTGCATGTATGCATTATGAAAAACTGCATGGCAATTGGAGCTTATATGTTAAGTGTCATTATGTGAATTATAATACAAAAGCCAAAAGTCAAATTTTCGGATAACTTTCATCGTATTTTTCACTCCCTGATCGCCTATTGTTGGAGAACACCCATCCTATTTTGCACTTTCCTATTGGGTCTTAGACGTGATTTCGTCGGAGAACTCGCGTTGGATTTTGTACTTATTTTGAAGAATCTTTGGCGTCATATCATCGGGTGACACATTAGATAACTGACATAATTTCCTTTGCATTACATTGTAAATACCGTTGATATGGTGTCAAAAATTTGACCACCCTTTCTGACAGTTCTCCGACGATGGAGATGTCGGAAACACCAATCGATGATTTGTTCCCTTGCTATCAGTTATCCGACAATGTATGTGTGTCGGATACATAATGACAATTTTTCATCGAAATGTTCGACTGAGTATCACCGACGAGCCTGGTAAACAAGGTCTATCAGAGTAACCACACTGGGCTCTCGGATTTTAGTGCACTATGCAGTAGTGAATGCAAATATTCACTAGTACCAACCTACTTCACTAAATCTTCTTACTTCTTCAAAATGTTTATTAGCTAATTTTTCTTTCACCAAGTTTGATTGTTTCCACGGACTTCACTAGGTATATCAGTTTTTTCTCCCTTAACCAAGTCTATTTCCTGTTTCTTCCTTCTTCGGGTCTACTTCTCCCCAAACTTGTTGTTTTTGGCTTCTTCCCAAGAGCGAAATTGTACAACATTCCACATATAAAAAATTTCAAATATGGTTGTGAAATTATACCACAAACACCTAAATATATATTCTGTATCCTTTCCAAATTTCACCAACTAAAACATATCAGAAAGAAAGTTATAGAGAAAATGCCAAGTTGGCCTATTCGAAGCATGTTTCAGGAGCATTTATGAACACTAATTTCCTTAGATCATATCTCAGGAAATATAGCAAAAAAGGTATGAAATTTCTACCAAGGTTCCTTGATATCTCTTCTATGTATTTTCCATATTTCATAGATTAAAACATCAGAGAAATAATGTTACACCAAAAATACCAAGCTAACCCGTTTGAAGTCAATTTTATGAGCATTCAAGAAGCATAACTTCCTCAGACCATATCTTCAAAATTATAGTGAATAGAGGTTGGAAATTTTAACCATAGGCACATGAAGATATTATATCTACACTATCAAATTTTCATTTCCTGAAAAATCCCAAAACAAAATTTATAGCGAAAATGCCAAGCTGACCTACTTGATGAGCATTCTAGAAGCTTAACTCCCTTTGACCATATCTATGAAATTATAACAAACCAACGTCTGAAATTTTAAACATGAGTACATTAATATCTTGTTCTGTATCCTCCAAGTTTCACATTCTGAAACATCCCAGAACAAAATTTATAATGAATTTTCCAAGCTGGCCTGTTTGATGAGCATGTAAGAAGCCTAACTTCCTTAGACCATATCTATGAAATTGTAGAAAACAAAGATCTGAAATTTTAACCACAGGTACATGGAAATATTTTATTTATATCCTCCAAGTTCATGTTCCAAAACATCCCAGAAGAAAAATTATAGCATAAATTCCAAGATGACTCCTTCACCCCATAAATTAGAATTTTGCTTCCACCTTGAGACTCCAAGAATCACCCCAAAAATATTCCTTAGATCCTCTTGCGACCTTATATCACTTTATTATATGGGTGTTCAAATGGAATCATATACCCTTTATTTATTATGTTTTTACATTCATTTATGGGGTTGACTTGTAAAACTAGTTGGGGCAACCTTCATGTACTTTGGTTGTGTCATCATGATGAAATCTTCCATATCTCCTAATTCTTGTGGATTTAGAGGGAGTTCCATATACCATTGGAAAGGTCTCAGAATAATATTTCCAACCATATTTCCTTTTATCAAATTCAAGCTATAAAATTAGAGTAAAAATGTTTTCAAAGAGAGGGTATCCAAATGGGGCATAAAAAGTCCAAAAACAATATTTCCAACAATATTCATTTTCCAATCTTTATTTTGGACATATGTAGTCTCCCCATGTCTTTGAAATTAATGAAAATAATACTTACAAGAAAATATTATAGACTTATTCTATCCCCATACATGAACATTTACTCAATGGCGAATGTGGAAAATCTAAAACTCTATCAATTGTCAATGTTGGATCGGGTAGAGGAGAAAGTCCTACCTTCCATAGTGGACAAATTCTTAGGAAACGTTGATAAAGGAGAAATTTTTATAGAGGATGAACATAAATACAATATGAGGGTAGCATGGCCTTTGGAATATTGCTTTAAAAGGACAACTTCTAGGTAAGGCTAAATGGTACTCTAGGGAGAAAGTAGAGATAAAATTTCCTCATCTCATTTAATAAAATATTTTTGGGGATCAAAATCATCCCAAATTGAGAGATATTGATATGGAATGGATAATTGTGTTTTTTTTCATCCATCTTGATGCATACGGAGTGGAAAAATGAGGAATCAACTCATGAACTATTTTTATCGACAGGAAACAATTTGGAAAATTAGGGTATGAAACCTTTCAGAAGCATTTTGAGGCATCAAATGATGTTTTTTGTGGGTAAAACTTTGGTGTTTTATCATATAAATTTTTCATGCTATTCTACACACAAATATATTTCCAATGGTGCAAGAAGTGTGTAAATCATAGTTCGTATGTGAAATTTATGCCACTCAAAAGTTGGGCTTCCTGTTTTCACACCTATAATTCAGGAGGATGCCCTGTCAGCCCCCATTATTCATGGAAAAGGGTATAGCCACGTGATCATGACGTAAAAGACTCTAGAAGAGTCTATATTGTAACTCTGGTTAAAATTTGAGGTAGTCAAACTTAACCACTAGTATGCTATCGAGTTGCGTTATAACTGAGCCACTAGGAGGAAGAGCCATTTTTCCATTTTTTCAAGTGCATTTGTTCCATAGTTGAGAAAAAAAAAACCAAGATGGATAGGAGGTAGAGAAAAAAGAGAGGATTTGTGCACTATAGCAGCCCATAGGCCACATGCATTACTTCTTTGTACTTGCATCCATATTTCCAGACAAAGAAAGAGAGTGAAGCAACATCACCTTCCAGTTGGGTTTTTCTCCCAAAAGAGTTTCCCAGAGAAAATATTGTGTCTTATGTGTGTGTGAGCTTTTATTTTTCCATTATCTATTTTCTACATAATTTCCATTTGCATGCATGCACTATTTATAGTAAAATATATAGATCTTGAAATTTAATAAACTGTAATATTGTAGAAATTCATATTTTAAGCATAATACTATAAGATCTGTTATGACGAACTATCCAGTGGAATATACATGAAAAATTACAAATCATATTAGTATCAGAGCAGGTTTCTTTGGGTATTTTGTAGATATTTGCAGTGGATATAGATCAGCAAGGCTGAAAATCGTAAAACCCTAATCATGGCCAACAAATTTGTGAATGACCCTCGTGATCCTATAGAGGTGAGGTTTTCACAGTTGGAACAACAAGTCGCAAATATAAATTGCAATGTAAACCTCCTCATGGAGGCCCTAAGAAATAATCTTGGGATATTTAGAGAATATGGGGGTTCAAATACAAAGGGAAAACCAGAAGGGGGATCAAGAGATTAGTAAGAAACAAAGAACCAGCCGAAGAAAGAACTCAGAAAAGATCGACCCAGTTAGAGTATCGTGAATCAATCACAATCCCTATTTAAAATGGAAGAAAAAGTTGGTATCAAGCCATACCATGACGAGATCGACACTCTAAAGCCAAATCATTGGTTGTAGAAATTATAAGTTTATTTCAACGTCCATCAAATTGAGTAAGGACAAAATATTTCATTTGCATAACCCAAATTAGAGGGCCATACATTGAATTGGTGGGAGAGCCACATGGAGACCATAAGTTTGGAAGGATAGCTTCTAGTAACTAAGTGGGAGGAATCAAAAATCTTCATTAAGTCATATTTTTACCCTATTGGGTACGTAGAAGATCAGTGGATCTAGTGGCACTACTTCGGGAAAAAATTGGGCTAAAGCGTGTAGGAATACACCACAAAGTTCAGAAAGATGGTCATGATGTTGGGTGTCTCCCTAAAGAACCCAGATGTACTCCTCAAGTATTTAGGGAGTTTGCACCGCCATCTGTGGGAGCAAGTGATGTTGTTCAAGCCCAAATTAGTGGACGAGGTTTGTGTATAAGCATAGTACCTGGAGAACATAGGCTTGAAGAGAGTACAATCAAGCGAATCGAAGCAAAAGGAGTAACATGATGCTTCTAAGAAGGGGAAGAAGAACAAAAAAGGGGGAAAAGATAAAAATACAACAACCATAACACACCAATGAAAATATCCAAATAACCACTGTAACCATTGCAACATTGATGGCCATATAGAGGAGAAGTATTGGAAGTTGCATCCAGAGCTAAACTTGAAGAGCAGGAAGAAATACAGTAAGAAGAAGAATCTCATGGCCACTGATTCATGCAACCAAGTTGAAAGAAACTCAGACATGGATGATAAGATCATCTCTACGCCAGTACAAAAGGAGGTGAATATGAGTAGCCTTCACCAGCAGGAAGAGAAATAAATGACCAAACTTTTCCATATAAAGATACAGGTCAAGAAGACAAAAATTGATGCTCTATTTGAATCAGGATCGTAGGAAAATATCATTGCAACAAATCTGGTCTAGAAGTTGGGGCTGGAAGATCGTGATCATCCAAACTTGTATCCACTGGGATGGCTAAATAAGGATGCAAAGATGAAGGTAACAAAATAGTACAAAATTAGATTTGCTATCAACGCTGATTTTATTGATGAAGTATAATTAGATGTGGATCCCATTGATTTATGTGGATTCGTGTTTGGGAATCCCTACATTTACATGTGAGCTGAAATATTCATGTGGAGAGCCAACCAATACAGACTCATCAAGGATGCAAAATTGTTCATCATAAAATTGCACAAAGGCAAGTAAAAAATTTCACTGGTAAGTCCCAACCAAGCCAAGAAATTGATCAGTTCCAACAAGAAGTATGTTTTGTTGTTTTTAAGATAAATTCAGTCTGTAAAAGAGTTAGTAAGAGGCAAGACATCCATGGAGGGATATACGAAGAAATAGAAACAACAACTCGAGGAGTTGTTTCAAGAATTCATGGATGTGTTGTGAGAGCCTAAAGGGTTACCACCTAAGAGGGAAGTGGAGCATGGGATCCAACTATTTTCAGACTCCCCATTTCCAAACATTGGGCTATACAGACAATATATTATAGAAGCAAGTGGGGTGAATAAATAATTGGAGCAATTGCTAGAACAAGGTGTCATTCGACTGAATACATCACCATTTGGGTCACCCATAATCATTGTGCCAAATAAAGATGGGACTTAGTATATGTGTATGGATTACAGGGCGTTGAACAAAATCACGCTTATGAAAAATACCCTCTGCCTAGGATAGATGATTTGTTGGATTAGTTGCAGTAAAAAAATTACTTCACCAAGCTAGACTTGAATTCTAGATAGCACCAAGTTCGATTCAAAGAAGAAGATACCTAGAAAACCACCTTAAAAACCATAAAAGGTTTGTATGAGTGGTTAGTCATGCCATTTTGCCTATGTAATGTATCGACTATGTTGATGAGATTAATGACTGATGTATTACGCCCTTTTATATATTAATTTATTATTTTCTATGTGGATGATATACTGGTGTACAATGCTACCTGTGAGGAGTACATCTCACATTCGACACGGGTGCTAGAGACATTAAAGAAGCACCAACTGCTAGAAAATCTTAAGAAGTGTGAGTTTGTGCAACAATGTTTGGCGTATCTTGGGTATGCGATAGGTGGAGGAGAGTTGAAGATGGATCATGCCAAGATGGAGGCCATTATGAAATGGCCAGTGCCTACTAATGTTTCTAAGCTTAAAAGTTTCATTGGGAAACACAGTAAATTCATAGCCTCTATTTCAGTGGTAGCAACACTGCTCCATGCCATAATAACATGTGGCAATATTTTATAGTGGGGAAAGGGTCAACAGAGGGCCTTTGAGGAGTTGAAGAAGAAAATCAGCAAAGCATTGGTTTTGGCATTACCAAACTTGCAACAACCCTTTGAAGTAGAGACAGATGTGAGTGGGTATGACATGGGAGTGATCTTGATTTAAGGAGGAAGGCCTATATGCTACCATTATGAAGTATTTAATGGGACATTTCTTAACTACCCTACCTACAACAAGGAGCTCTATTCCCTAGTGCAAGTTGTGAATAAGTGGAAGAACTATCCTATGGGAGGAGACAATAATCCACATAGATCACCAACCACTATAGTACTTGTAGACCCAGAGTAAGCTACAAAATAAAAACATTACAAGTGGATGGGGTTTCTACAGTAGTTTCATTTGGTGATCAAGTACAAAAAGGGCATCATAAACAATTTGGCCGATGTGCTCTCAAAGCCACCCATATTAAAGATCAAGGCTTTGGGGACTCTTATGTACATGGATCCATTCACCCATGATGCATAAAGAGAGGCATATTCAGAGGATGAATAATTCAAGGAGATGTTTCAGAAGTTGCAGAGCCAGAGTCATGTGCACGGTGGCAACAACATTGTTGACTAACATCTCCAAGATGGGTTATGTTACAGGTGGGATAAGCTATGTGTTCCTAAAGGTAAGCGATTGTATCTTATTAGAGAGGTTCACACATCTAAGGTTGTAGGGATATTTGGTGTGGGGAATATTGTGGCCAAGCTGCATAGGTATGTGTATTGGCCAAAGATGAAAGAGCAAGCAACTAGCTGGTTCATAAGAGGGTGCATGCTTTGTTGTACCAACAAACCTAGGAACATGAAACATGGCATTAGAGAAATTTTGAGGTTAAAAATGGGTTTCAAAACAAAGATGTACATCAAAAATCAACTTTATAAGAATCAATCGGATTCAATATGATTATGTCAACCATGGGGGATGATTCACCATTTTTGGAGTAAAAAGGTGAAAAAAAAAAAAAATCAACTTGTATTTTCAATTTATCTACCTACGATTTTACTCAAATTTCGAGTGGGAGAACTCATTAGATGTGGAATTTAATTTTGCATCCAAGTAGTACCCATGTTGTATACTTTCGATGGACCCTACTAGACAAAAGAAATCTGAAATACATGAAAAAGCATGATTGCAATCACGTTTTTCATGTATTTCAAATTTTGGGTGTAGTAGGGTCCATCCAAAGTATGCAACATGGGTACTCGGATGAAAAAATAAATTCCACATCCAATGAGTGCTCCCACTCAAAATTTGAGTAAAATCATAGGGAGATAAGTTGAAAATATGAGTTGAAAAAATAGTTTTTACTTTTTTTCCTCCAAAACTTGATGATGTAATCTAATTTTATTTTATTATTTCCATTATTATTTTATAATATTCCTTACGAGGCCCATTTTATACCTCAAAATTTATTTAATGTATATATCATTCCTTACTTGTACCTACTCGTCCTTGGGAAAGCATTTCCGTGGACTTTGTGGGAGGTTTAACAACAATCAGGAAGGGACATGACTACCTATCTGTGTTAGTTGACAGGTTCAAAAAGATGAGTGTTTTGATGCCCCATAAAAAGACCATCAATGAGAAAGAAGAAAAAAAATTGTTCTTTGGATAGGTTTGGGTGCACTTTGGGATACCAAGGAGAATAATTTTAGACATGGATATGATATTTCTCAGAGCATTCTAGACTACATTATGGGAGAATATGGACATGAAGTTGAAAAGATCTACAACATTCCATCCACAAAAAAATGGGTAGACATAAGTAGTCAACAGGACCTTGGTGCAACTTCTGAGGGGATACAACCATAAGCATCTAAAGACCTGGGATGAAAATATGTTATATATACAACATTCTTACAACAAAGCAGTCCACACTTCTACAAGAAAGTCCCCATTTGAAATTTGTTTTGGATATTTTCCACCTTCACCTTTGGATATTTCATATGTGCAGCAAGGAGGAGTGAGGAAAGATCTTACAGGAGATGCCTTTAGGGGTGAAAGTTTTATAAAGAAGATCAGGAAGATCCAACAAAAGGTACAAGAGACAACGTAGAAGTCACAAGAGAAGTATAAGGCCATGGATGATCAACATAGAACAAAGAAATCATTCAAGGTGGGAGACAGATTAGGGTTACAGTTGAACAAGGAGAGGCTACAAGGGCTTGGTAAGAATATCAAGGCTCGAGATACTGGAAAATGTGGGTGATTAGCCTATCGACTTAGTTTACCACCATATATGCACATTTACTTAATTGCCAATGTACAAAGTTTGAAACTCTATGAGTCTTCCATGCTAGATCAGGAAGAGGAACAAGTCCTACCTTATGTGGAGGATTTGGCACCAGATGCTTAAGAAGAGTTGACAAAGATACAATTTTTCCAAAGAGTTCAAGAACTACAAGATAGGGGAAACAAGACCTTTTGTAGATTGGGTTGAAAGGACAACTTCCAGGTAAAGCTAAATGGTACACCAGAGAGAAGGTGAAGGAAAAATTTCCTCACCTCATTCAAGAGAATATTTTGCGGACCAAAATCCTCCCAAAATGGGGAGGTGAGATCCATATTGGATCATTATATTTTTTTTCATCCATGTCATTCCATTCAGAGTGGAAAAAGTGGAGGAATCGACTCACGAGACCGTTTTCACTCGTGGGACCTAGTTTGGAACAACAGGGCTTGAAACCTTCTGAAAGTGTTTTGAGGCATCAAACAACAATTTTTTGGGGTAAAACTTTGTCACTTTACCATGCCACCTTTTAATGTTATTCTACACACAAATATCTTTCCAACGACACAAGAAGTGTGTCAATCACATTCCATATGTGAAAGTTATGCCTCTCAGAGGTTGACGTTCCTGTTTTCACACCTATAATTCAGGAGGATGTCACGCCAGCCCCAATTATTCATGGAAAAGGGGCTAGCCACATAATTATGATGTAAAATACTCTACAATAGTGTATATTATAACTCTAGTTAAGAGTTGGGGTAGTCAAACTTAACCACTAGTAGGCTATTAAGCTATGTTATAACCAGACCACTAGGAGGAAGAGCCATTTTTCCATTATTTCGAGTGAATTTGTTCCATATCTAAGAAAAAATAGCCAAGAGGGATAGGAGATATACCACATAGAGAGGATTTGTGCATTGTAGCAACCCATGAAGCACAAGCCACACTTCTTTGTACTTGTAGCCATATTTCTAGAAAGAGAGAGAGCAGAGCGACCTCACCTTTCAGTTGGGTTTTTCTCCTGAAAGGGTTTCCCAGAGAAAATATTGTGTCTTATGTGTGTAAGAGATTTTTTTTTTTTGTTCTCTATTTTCTGCATAATTTCCATTCACAATGGCATTCACTATTTATAGTAAAATCTACAAATCTCGAAATTTAATAAACTATAATATTGTAGAATTTTATATTTTAAGCATAATAATATCATATTTGTTGCGATGAACTATCCAGTGGAATATCCATGACAATTTACGAATCAAATATTATCCATATTAAATCATTATATAATTTTGATCCATATTGGTGTTTTCAGAGTGGAAAATTTGAAGGAATCAACTTACAAAACCACTTTATAGTAATGGGACCCAATTTGTAGAATTAAGGTTTGAAACCTTTTGAGGTTAGGTTAACACCTTAAATGATATTTTGTGGGTATAAATTTCCCAGTTAAGTGTGTCACCACGTGAAACTATTCTTCACACATGTTACTTTCCAATTCTCTAGAAAATACATCAATTAGAGTCTTGATGTAAAAGTTATGCCTCCCAAAAGTTGACCTATAATGATTGACCACTATAATATGAGAGGATGCCATGTTAACCCTTGTTACTCATGGAAAATGGGCTATCCATGTGGTGTTCATCAATAAAAATCTAGAAGGGATGAATTTTAACTCATGTTGGGGATTGAATGGATCAAATTTAACGCTTAGTTGGCCATTGGGATGTGTTATAATTGAACCACTAGGAGGAAAAGGGGTTCTATTCTATTTTCTTTCATTTTTGTTGCATAGTAGAGGAGAGTATATAAGTGTGGATAAAGAGAGAGCATAATAGAAATTGTTTGTGTTCATATATTTCCACGGGCCATAGGTCTCAAGGAAATCCATAGAGAGTTCCTTCTCCTTTGTACTGGGATTATTTCCTTCCTAGACAAAAGAGAGTAAAGCAACCTCACCTTCCAGCTAGGTTTTCTCTCAAAATTGTTTCCCAGAGAATATTTTGGTATTCATTGTGGGTTTTCAGTGATTGTATTTACCTATTCTATATTTTTTTCATTTAATCAATTTCATGCATAAACAAAAAAACAATAATAACAAATCTAGAATCTAAAAGGAATTAACCCTTCATGTTATAGATTTTCATTCATTTTCATAGATTTTTTGTGGCAAACACTTCAATTGAATATCCACAACAACTTACAAATCATTAAGATTAGAAGTGGTCTATCCCTTTGTTTACATAGATCTTGAGAAAATTTGTGGAGTTGAACTCTTAGCCACGTGAGGAAATTAGGTCAATATAACTAGTGGTTTTTCTAGGGATGAATCCTTTGGATTCGTCCTCAATTTATTTTTTAAACCTTGGGGTTTTTTTTGTTCCTTGAGTACTTTCATCTATTTCTATCTTATTTACATTTTTTTGAGTTAGATCCACCCTTTATCCATCAAGTTTGGGATTACTTTGAGTGGAGAACTTTTCTTGGATTCTCCACCACTTTTCCTTTTCATCAACAAAGTGATAATACCCTCTTTATCGCTTCTTGAAGTTTTACATCAAGTGATGGAAGTTTGACTATCACTCAATGTACTTTATGGCAGAGTGATGGTGCCCGAGGATAAACTTTTAGTGAATTTTGGGTCCTTTATTCTTTTTTTGAGCTCTATTTTGGATCCAAGAGGCCCTGAAGTTCCTTATTCCTCCAAACCCTCTCATTCTCATATCACATAAGTTTTGATGAATGTGGGTCTCTCTTGATGTGCTTGGGAATGTATGTCTTTGATTTGTTTGCTTGAGAGAACTCTTTGAAGAGAAGTGATTTGAACAAGCTCTTGAGTGTTTGATGTATGATTCGGTTAAGTGTTTGGTACTCTTTTATTTCCTATTGAAAGAGGAACTAGGAAAATCAAGTATGCTTAAAATAAAATTTTCATATTTGGTTTAGGTTTGTTATCTTGTAGTGACATTGGAGGATTTTTCTTCTTGGATGCCATCATTCTCCTACAACCTTGAATTTTATTTGTTGGTTGTGTATGTGTCTCTCTTTTCATCATTAGATAGGTAAATATTCACATTTCATCTAAACACAAAAATAAGTTGGGTTATTTCTTTTGAGTTATCTTACTTTCAAATTCATTGGAATTCTTGGTTTGGATATGTGAATCTTAGATCATATTTTTTATATGACCCGAAGGGGGGCACATGTGGGGTTAAGTCTCTCTTACCATTTCATAGATGGTTTTCATTGAATTGAAAATTTGCATCTATCATTTTGGATTTCATATTGTTGGATTGATAAAGAGTCATCTACACCTCATTAAAGTTTCACTCCATGCCCATGAGTAACAATAACTGTAAAATCGAGTGTTAATAAAATTGATCTAGACATTTTTATTTTTAGCAAACCAACATTAGACTAGGGTGTAGGGCCTTGGATTAGGATTGCAAATTCAATACTCCAAGGCCATAAAACCTAAACTAGATATCACTAGAGAGTGATTAAAATCCATTGTTACATAGATTGCATACCAGGAAGATTTTCTAACATAGGAGTTAAGCATGCGACCACATTAAGGACTAGGAGAGTGATATCTTCTCTGTCTTTTATTTTTTCCTAGTGTCTATTGGAATACTACATGTACAAAGATCTCTTGAGGGAATGATTATTTGTTAACATTCCCTTTTGTATGTTTCGAGCTTAGTTTTCTAGCCCATGCATGCAATCCTGTCCCAAGACTATCCCCCTATTCATTTTATTGTGAGGAGGTGCCATAGTAGCCATTGTTTAGGTAAACCTTCCTAGGTGATTGTGCATTGGAAGTACCTGCAGTACCTAAAAAAAATGTCACATCACCATATCAATGCATCTATGGGGTGAATCTTTGTGCTACTTGTAGGGTCACTTATGATTGTAAATGCTGGTATATGGAAGTTAACGTAATTGTTTTGTTACCTTGGTTGGACCTAGGCCCTCATCATTCCTAGATGATCTTTGGAAGGACCCTTACATCCATTAGTTTTCCTATTCTGTAATTTTAGTTTTAATAGGGGTGTTCTCTTTGTTCAGAGTCTAGTTGGACATAGAGGTTTCTTGTTTCATTGATAAACATATATATTCATCATGGATGAAAAAAATATTCATTGTTCTCGATGATATTGAAACCAAGTTCCTCTAGAAGATGGGGGTCCACTATTTTAGAGACGTCCATCATACAAATCTATTGATTAATAATATGAGAAAAAAAATGCAATAATTTGGTTATCTTTACCTTGAGTTCTAGCTACAAGTCTCTCCTCGCTCCTTGTCTTTGCTCCTCCTTTGGCCTCACATAGATATCATAAGCTTAATGATAGAAAGGTTGGAAGGAAATATATATTTGGATGTCATAATATTTCTTAAAAATTCTTCTCTTTCTCCTTAGTATGGCCTTCATTATATAGATGGTTGCGAAGTTATATTATGTTGGAGGGATGATCCTGGATGCTTTAGTGATTTGAGTGATACTCGAGTCTAATGTGAGTACATGGCCATACGTGTGAGATATCTATCCCATGATGTGAAGATTCCACTCAATAACATCAAATTTGAAGGCTAGGAAGGTAGTCATGCATTGCTAGTGATGAAATATGAAATTATCATGTGTTGCAAAGAGACAAAACACATTTTGTTCTAAAGGAAAGGTATGACTACTCTCAAAACTTAATATATAAGGGAAAAAGTATAGTGTTTTAACAAATAAATAAAATAGGTCCTTAGAAATTGAGAGGGGGTGGCAATTGAATCTATAATAATCCATTCCAGTAGATTCCACTATAGATCTACAATATGCATTTTTTGTAGAGGCAACCAAGGAGATTGTGTTACTTAGGAAGATGCTAAAGGATTTGCGGGATAAATAGATGAATGATACTCCACTTTTGATTGATAACACTTCTACAATAAAGTTGGCCAAGAATATTAGATTCCATGATCGAACTGAACACATCAACACAAAGTGTCATTTTATTTGACATCATGTAGAGACGAAGACCATCGAGTTGATACATTGTTCCACAAGTGAGAAAATTGCAGACATCTTCAAGAAATTTTTTGAAAGAGAAAAGTTTGGAAAGTTTAGAAAGATGCTTGGACTTATAAACACCACTTCAAATTAATGGGGGGAACGTCAGATTGCTAATACTTAGGATTATGGTATTTTGTAGATATCCTTGTAAACATTAAATTAGGAGAATATGAAGGTCCTTCAAGATTCTTGGAAGAGGAAACCAAATGTCACTTATCCAATGTATGTATGCATTCCTCACATCAATAAACTTTTTTGAATGAATGGAGTTATTCATTTTGGCCTAATATAATTGACTCAAAAATAGACTTTTTCCCTCTTAAAACCAAATGTGCACCCTTCTAGAAGAGAGTTTAATGAAGAATGTCAAACTGCTAGTGGTTAATGAACCCTCCATGGATATCTACTTAAAGTTTTAGAGATGGTGAATGATATAGGTGAATTAATCCCCCATCACCATGTCCTTTTTTCTTTGGGATATTTTTGGTTTGATGGGTATTTGCAAAAACTCATGATAGAGCTAAGTTATTGTTACATGGAATTTGCATATATGGATAAACACATCTTCCCTAGGTGGGTGACTACACCTAGAACAACAAAATGAAAGTAGTTTAACCTTTTCTTATAGAAGATAGATAAGATGGAGGAACTTACTTGTTGCCTTTTGCTTCCTAAATCTCTTTTGAATCGCTCCCTTCGCTCCCACTTGAACTAAATCCGCTCAAAAGGTACCTGCATCAAGAGAAACAGAAACAACAAATGATCAAATCATACATGATCTATCTACTATAAAACGATGGAATCGAAGACATTGAAAC
Organism: Pinus tabuliformis; assembly: GCA_031772625.1. Classification (NCBI taxonomy): domain Eukaryota; kingdom Viridiplantae; phylum Streptophyta; class Pinopsida; order Pinales; family Pinaceae; genus Pinus; species Pinus tabuliformis. The sequence goes on along the minus strand of CM062820.1, from coordinate 592,909,302 downwards.
ACATAATCATCACAAATATGAAAAATCATATGAGAAAAGGAATAAGCTCTTTATTAGTGTAGAAGGAATAGTATCACCGAATACAGTTCAATCCTGTGCCACTCCTCCAGCTTTAGTTCAACCCTTGCCGCATAAAAAGCACACAACTCTAGCAGCATAACATTACTCAACATAAACTCAATCCTCAAACCAATAGAATTTCCTTACAAACTTCAGATTCTAGCTCCATGATCACTATGATGAGTGCTCAATTTATAGGAAATGGAGGTGGTTTTGTCATAAAATAGGGTATTGAATGGCCTTCCAAACTTGGAGTTAGTTTCTATGGAGCAAGGGATGAGAGGATAGGGCGTTAATGGATGCTTAGCCTATCCAATTTTGAGCTCATAGGAGGATATAAGAGATGGGATCCTTCTGTTAGCACCTAAATCTGCCTTAGGCTGAAAGAAGGCAAAAATTAGGTTAACCACAAACCACGCTCAGTCCGGTAGCTAACCCTACCAGAGCAGGAGAGGGCTCTCTCGGAGTCATGCTCATCGAATGGATAGGAAAAATGGTCTGAGATGACTGACAATGCAATATTTACCTTAGGCTAGTAAGTGAAAAGGGATTTTGGAAAAGATTTTATGAAGTGACCGAGCTTCTGGGATGTATATGGGACTGGTGCTCAGCAAAGAACAGAGAATTGAAAATGAAGGCACAGATTATTCCGTGAGGCAAGGTAGGCGGCAAGCGCAACAATTTTGGCTTAAGGTAACGCGGAATGGAAATATTGCTGAAGAGGGTGAAAAGGGCATGGTTGCATGAATCCTTTTCAACAGAAGAATAACACTGCACATGAAATTTTCCCACAGGCAAAGCAATATAAATTGAATTCTACCTAATCTCACTTAGAAAATTTCACTGAAATGAAGCATGAAATGAAATATGAAACATAACAAGATACATATGGAACATAAGAACACATTTGCTACACTCACGACCACAATAATCTCATGAAACAGAGCCGCTGCCTTTCATTAATCCTCTGTCAAAAATACACAGTGCAGAAATAGAGTTTCTTTCCCACAGTCTCCCAGAAGTTACAAGCCAGCCAACCCTTTGCAAATAACTTGCATACAATATATAGAAAGTGTAGAGAAGATATGGAACGCCCAGGGGTTGGGAAGTTACTCAAATCATTTCGAAAAGGAGATGGAGAGCAAACCATCAGCTACAGGTGCAGCGCTCTCAAGCATGACATTTGGCTGGGGTTACCCTTTGCATTCTTTTGCCACTTGGATAGATGCCCATCTAGAGAGAAAACTCTTTAAATGCCACCTTTGGTGCCAAAAAACCGAATTGTAGATGACCGGGCCCACTTGGAGAAGTCGCGACCCGAAATTTCACGAAACAGGAGCAAATTGGCTGTTTTTTCCCCTGTGCGCCGCACCATTTTCTCTGTGCGTCGCGCCACTTTGGAGCCTGTTTTGGGGCACTTGTAGGTGTCCAAAATGTGCCCAAGTGGGCTTGTTGGAAATATTGTCCTGTCTACTTTCTAACCCCACTGGAATTTCTCAATTTGGTGCTCATTTGCCCCTCCAAATCTTCATTCTCCCAAGACTGCTTTATGTGTGTCAAAAAAGTGGCAGAGAGGCCATTTTTGGGTGTTTTTTGACCTTTAGGAGACCCAAAACTTGTCAAAATTTCTTGCCCGGACACCAGTAGTAGTATTTTTCGATGCTGAATCCAAATATGCAAGCCATTCCTCGATTAGAGTCCTAGATTTTTAGCGTCGCACCAGTGGCGCGGTGCATAGGGAGGAATTTCCTGTTTTGTGCCCAAAAAATTTTCCTGTGACAAAAATTTGCCCAAATTTTTTGAAATTTGGGCTGGAGGTTCCCTATGAAGTGCTATGTTGTGCCAAGGAAGCCTCAGCCAATATTCAAAGCCGATCTTGCTCCTTTGCCTCCTTTGCCTCCTTTGCCTCTTTTGTCACTTTGCTCAATTTTGCCTTCAAGCTCTTTATTCAGGCCTTGGCGCTTATGTTTCGTGCCTGGTAGTGAAATTCCATATGCCTCAGCAGTGCAAGGTATTTGTCTGCTTTGTTTAGTAGCCTCTCCAAGTGCATATTGGCTCTCTCAAGGTTGGCCTCGCGATCTTCATTTACCTCTTGCTCCAAGGAAGTGAGCTCAATCCTTGCCCTTTGAGCAGCTTGGTGATGCTCATGAATGTCTCGCAGCTCCATGATCACCTGCTGGTCCTCTAGCTATTTGTTCCTATATTCTAGGTACCTCATGTTCCACTTGGCCCTCTCCCCTTAAGATATGTCACTGTGTGGCTCCCCCTCATAATATGATGAAACTCCTGATGCCATTATTACTGTGTGTACCTTGAGTTTTCTTTTGCTTCCCTCTGAATCCAATGAAACTAGTGTTTGTCCTGAGAATCTGTCACCAAGGGGAAAATAAAATAGGGAGTGTTAGGAGGGGAATGATAAAATGGGAATAGGGATTTAAGAGGAGAAAGTTATTAGGGATTTAGGAATATTTTGGGTATAGTTTTGATGGGACAGGGTTTGGAATTTGTTGAGGTAGGGTTTGGGTGTTTAGCCATAGGAATCGAGGAAACCAAATGAATATGGGCACAGTGGTGCTAGGGTGATGGTAAGGGGAAAATGCTATAGGGAAATTAGTTGATAGGGGTGGGGTAAAAGAATACTTCAGCAACAATGTCACTGTAGCAAAACCCTAGTTTTTTTATTTTCTTTCATATTCCTTTGTTCATAAAAAAAATTTGGCAGTGGATTTATACTCATCAAAACCATGATATTGTTATCAATTTTAATGCCAAGAGTGAAGGTATTTGCCCCACCTTTCAAGTTTTATAGGCATTCACAAAAATTTTGGGTGATTTAGTGGTTTTTTGAGCTTATAGGTCTGTGCGCCGCGCGCTCTGCCCAGTGCGTCGCACGCTCTGAGTGCGTCGCGCCAGTGGAAATTTTGCACTGATGTCAGGCTCCCAGTGTACCATGCGCCCTGAGTGCACCGCGCCTCTTCATGTGTGTGCCGCGCTACAAAAATAACCCAGTTTTGCTTGGAAGGATAGGGGGAGGGTTTCAGTGGTGGATTTAGGGTGGGTTTCTTAGGAAAATGTTAAAGGGGAGATGAAAAATATGAGGGGTGAGGGGCCAAGGGGAGTGAAGTGGAACCTTGGTGGCATCATCACAATCTTGCAACCCCATCTATCGTTTTTCTTGATGATTTTTTCATGGTTGACCTCGCGCATTCGGGGTACCATTTAAACATCTTATAAACACATATCATTGACAAAATTGATGGACAAGAGGTATCATAAGGCCTACCTCTCAACTTGATAGCTTTCACCAAGAAATCTGAGGCAATTTGGAAAAATTTCAGGCCCTTTTTTCCCTGTGCGTCGCGCTCTTTGTGTGCGCCGCGCCAGTGTAAATTTTACACTGGAAAACCTCTCCCAGTGCGTCGCGCTCCCTCTGTGCATCATGCTTTTTTCCAGATGACTTTTGGAGGCCTTCCTAGTGTCCAAATTGAGCGCAGGATAGCTCGTTGGAAAGGTATTTGAGTCTAATTTCCAACCCAACCAGAATATTTCAATTTGGAGTTCATTTTCCCTATCAAAAATTAAATATCCCAAGACTGGTCAAAATGTGCCCAGTGAGGCTGCCTCAAGGTAGAGTGTTGTTGCAGTCAACTTTTCAATGCCTTCCTCAACTCCAAATTGAGCTCATGATAGCTCAATGGAAAGCTATTTTTTTTTAGTTATCATTTGACTCATCAAGCAAGTCATTTGGTTAACTGAGCTAGGAGAAATTTTGAATTTCCCAAGGTCACTGCAGAGGTGCATCAATTCTCCTGAGGCATGTGTATTTTTGACATTTCTCTAAAACCATGACACCTGTGTAAAAATTGAAGGTGGTTTTTATTCCTTGGCCTGTTTGGGACAAAAAAATCTCTCAGTTTTCATAAATTCATCTTTGATTGCTCAGAAACATCATTTGAGTGAAACCTACCCCGATGTGTGGAACAAGGGATTTGTCGAAATGAAGCGAAATGAAGGGGATAGGGAGCTTCTAAATTCTTCAGGAAATTTTGGGAAGTAGGGAGGGATGTTAGGAAGTAGGGGAAAGTGGAATCTCTAAAATTGAGTGAGGGGAAGGGGTCCAAAAAGGCAAAACATAGGTCCAACCTAGAAAATTGCCAGGTTGTAGCAAGAAACTAGGGTTTGTGCGAAAATGAGGAATTTGGGGGATCTCAGTGATGGGAAGTGTTTGATAAGGTACTTTAAGGATAGGGGAAGGTGTATGAACATCCGGATACAAGTTTTGCTGATGATTTGGCCGTCCAAGAGAAATTGCCTTCAAAACCCTAGGAGAGGGAAATGACCTTACCTAGGCGCAACTGAAGCATGAACAAGGTGTAAAATGACCCAGTGGGACTTGACATGATAATGAAAACTCTCTAAATGATGGTACACTCAGCTGAACTGTGACATGGACCGACATTTGGACAACTTTGACAAGGGTAAAATCAAACCCTAGACCCAATGCCTAGTGACCAAATTTTGCTTGAAGACTCACTGAAATGACAAAATTTGACCTTGACACATTAAAATCACTTTGTAAGAGCATGTTTGATCACTGGAGGAAGGCTATAAAGAGTGACACTAACATTGGATCCAATAGGGATGGCAGCTCCTTGGAGATGCCAAGAACTGCAAATCTTTGGGTGAGCTGACAGTGCCTTTGTCCATTGGGCTATGGAGTCCATTATTCCGACAAACCAACATGACTCAATTTATTGACTGAAACTTGACTCAATGCAAAAGGAAATGACTCATGACTAACTTAACTAAAGCAAGTATTTACAAAGCTTGTTCAATGGCAGTAGTCCATCAAGATTCGAGGGTTTCAAATCAAGATGACAGCCACCTGCGTACTAATGCAATATGTACAATCATGTGTAATGTGTCTTCCAATGTAACCAATCAAGTAGATGCCTCCTTGATTGATTATCCTGATCAAATATTCTAGTCAACAATAGATACTTGTAACTGGGCATCCAAAAAACTAATTGACCCTGATCTCCTTCATCACCAAATACTGCAATAATCACCTTCACAGCTGACTACAGTAAATCTGCCATTGGATCCTGAAGAACATGAAGATTTTCTTCTTGCTGAAGAAACAAGGTGTCCTTTGCTTCAAATTCTGATCTTCCTTCATCATGTGCTTCAGTAAAACTATGCTCCTGGGCTTCAAAAAACTCTGAACAGGTAGATGAGCAGATATCTTCTTGGAAAAAATTTCAACACATGAAACATATGAAGAGGAATCTAGATGGAAATCCTGAATGTTTTGATCTTCTGTGGTGTGAATGTATTGAATGAAGGTCTGATCTTGTTTTTCATACACTGACTGGATTACCTCCTCATGAAGGTTGTATTCTAATGAATTGAGAATATTTGGATCCAAAACTTTTTCTTCTTCATCCCAGATGATTTCAGCAGTAGAGTTCTCTTTCATAGGATTCTGTACTAGGCATTCTTGGTCATCACAGTCTGGAACTGGAACTGAAATAGCTATCTTGACATTATCACATTCTAAAATTAGAACTGACCTTACTTGCATGTCGTCTTCTTCTATTGACAGATATGAACCGACACGTTTTCTTTCATAAACTCCAGCCATATGGAACTCTTCAACCTGCTGATCTATTTCAAATAATTCATGTTGACTGTCAAGATGCAGAATTCTTTCATCTTCCACCATACTACAATCTTGATCATGCCGCAAATTTTCATGATCGTCTTTACGCTGCTGAAAGGGATTTTCATGCAGGGCTTCCATGATCTCATCATCCATGAAATTATCATATTCATAATATTTTTCAAGGCTTTCAATAAAAGTAGAAGCATGTTTGCAATAGCCATGAACTAGATTTAATGATGGATAAGATTCTTTATACTTCTCAAAGAATATTGAATGAAAATCCTTTAGACAATAAATGGAAGCAGGTGGCAAACTTTCATACCAAGATCGGGTTTCATCTTCCAGAGTAGCCATAAACATTTTCATCAAACAGTCTTCAGGAAAATCGATCTTTAATTTATGCACGTGAATGTGAAATTTCACCAGATGAAGAGCAGCGTCATTACCTTCCACATTTCTAAACACAGGCAAATTCTTTGACCAATCTACCTTGGGCATTTTATTTGGAAAACCTGGGATGTGATCTCGGCTCATGGGAGCGTATCTTCTTGCAATCCAATCCATCTTAAGAAATCTCAAAGCTACTGATCCCTCTGCAGTGGAGTCACCATGAAGGATTGATTGCATGGATTCTTCAGTGAATGGAGTCGCCAGGTGAATGATTTCAGTCGTCTTCTTATGTCTGATCGTTGTTCACCATCAACAATCAGCTCTGAACTTGAGATATGTACTAGGGGAAAGCAATATACAAGTAAACCATTTCGTTCCCCAGCGGAGTCGCCACTATGTTAGCACCTAAATCTGCCTTAGGCTGAAAGAAGGCAAAAATTAGGGTAACCACAAACCATGCTCAGTCTGGTAGCTAGCCCTACCAGAGCAGGAGAGGGCTCTCTCCGAGTCACGCTCAGCGAATGGATAGGCAAAATGGTCTGAGATGACTTACAATGCAATATTTACCTTAGGCTAGTAAGTGAAAAGGGATTTTGGAAAAGATTTTATGAAGTGACCAAGCTTCTGGGATGTATATGGGACTAGCGCTCAGCAAAGAACAGAGAATTGAAAATGAAGGCACAGATTATTCCGTGAGGCAAGGTAGGCGGCAAGCACAGCAATTTTGGCTTAAGGTAACATGGAATGGAAAGATTGTTGAAGAGGGTGAAAAGGGCATGGTCGCATGAATCCTTTTCAACAGAAGAATAACACTGCACATGAAATTTTCCCACAGGCAGAGCAATATAAATTGAATTCTACCTAATCTCACTTAGAAAATTTCACTGAAATGAAGCATGAAATGAAATATGAAACATAACAAGATACATATGGAACATAAGAACACATTTGCTACACTCACGACCACAAGAATCTCATGAAATAGAGCCGCTGCCTTTCATTAATCCTCTGTCAAAAATACACAGTGCAGAAATAGAGTTTCTTTCCCACAGTCTCCCAGAAGTTACAAGCCAGCCAACCCTTTGCAAATAAATTGCATACAATATATAGAAAGTGTAGAGAAGAGATGGAACTCCCAGGGGTTGGGAAGTTACTCAAATCATTTCGAAAATGAGATGGAGAGCCAACCATCAGCTACAGGTGCAGTGCTCTCAAGCATGACATTTGGCTGGGGTGACCCTTTCCATTCTTTTGCCACTTGGATAGATGCCCATCTGGAGAGAAAACTCTTTAAATGCTGCCTTTGGTGCCAAAAAATCGAAGTGTAGATGACTGGGCCCACTTGGAGAAGTTGCAACCTGAAATTTCACGAAACGGGAGCAAATTGGCCGTTTTTTCCCCTGTGCGCTGCGCCATTTTCTCTGTGCGTTGTGCCACTTTGGAGCCTATTTTGGGGCACTTGCAGGTGTCCAAAATGTGCCCAAGTGGACTTTTTGGAAAGCTTGTCCTGTCTACCTTCTAACCCCACTTGAATTTCTCAATTTGGTGCTCATTTTCCCCTCCAAATCTTCATTCTCCCAAGACTGCTTTCTATGTATCAAAAAAGTGGCAGAGAGGCCATTTTTGGGTGTTTTTTGACCTTTAGGAGACCCAAAACTTGTCAAAATTTCTTGCCCGGACACCAGTAGTAGTATTTTTCAACGCTGAATCCAAAAATGCAAGCTGTTCCTCGATTAGAGTCCTATATTTTTAGTGTCGCGCCAGTGGCGCAGCGCATAGGGAGGAATTTCCTTTTTTTGTGCCCAAAAAATTTGCCTGTGACCAAAATTTGCCCAATTTTTTTGAAATTTGGGTTGTAGGTTCCCTATGAAGTGTTATGCTATTCCAAGGAAGCCTCAGCCAATATTCGAAGCCGATCTTCCTCATTTTCCTCCTTTGCCTCCTTTGCCTATTTTGTCGCTTTGCTCAATTTTGCCTTCAAGCTCTTTATTCGGGCCTTGGCGCTTATGTTTCGTGCCTGTTAGTGAAATTCCATATGCCTCAGCAGCACAAGGTCTTTGTGTGCTTTTTCTAGCAGCCTCTCCAAGTGCATATTGTCTCTCTCAAGGTTGGCCTCCCGATCTTCATTTACCTCTTGCTCCAAGGAAGTGAGCTCAATCCTTGCCCTTTGAGCAGCTTGGCGATGCTCACGAATGTCTCGCAGCTCCATGATCGCCTGCTGGTCCTCTAGCTGCTTGTTCCTCTGTTCTAGGTACTTCATGTTCCACTTGGCCCTCTCCCCTTAAGATGTGTCACTCTGTGGCTCCCCCTCATGATCTGATGAAACTCCCGATGCCATTATTACTGTGTGTACCTTGAGTTTTCTTTTGCTGCCCTCTAAATCCAATGAAACTGGTGTTTGTCCTGAGAATCTGTCACCAAGGGTAAAATAAAACAGGGAGTGTTAGGAGGGGAATGATAAAAGGGGAATAGGGATTTAAGAGGAGAAAGTTATTAGGGATTTAGGAATATTTTGGGTACAGTTTATATGGGACAGGGTTTGGAATTTGTTGAGGTAGGGTTTGGGTGTTTGCCATAGGAATCGAGGAAACCAAATGAATATGGGCACAGTGGTGCTAGGGTGATGGTAAGGGGAAAATGCTACAGGGAAATTAGTTGATATGGGTGGGGTAAAAGAATACTTCAGCAACAATGTCACTGTAGCAAAACCCTATTTTTTTATTTTCTTTGTGTATTCCTTTGTTCATAAAAAAAATTTGGAATTGGATTTATAATCATCAAAACCATGATATTCTTATCAATTTTAATGCCAAGATTGAAGGTATTTGCCCCACCTTTCAAGTTTGATAGGCATTCACAAAAAATTTGGGCGATTTAGTGGTTTTTTGAGCTTATAGGTCTGTGCGCCGCACGCTCTAAGTGTGTCGTGCCAATGGCAATTTTGCACTGAGGTCGGGCTCCCAGTGCACCACGCGCCCTAAGTGTGCCACGCCTCTTCATGTGTGCACCGCGCGCTACAAAAATCACCCAGTTTTGCTTGGAAGGATAGGGGGAGGGTTTTAGTGGTGGATTTAGGGTGGGTTTCTTAGGAAAATGTTGAAGGGGAGATGAGAAAGATGAGGGGTGAGGGGCCAAGGGGAGTGAAGTGGAACCTTGGTGGCATCATCACAATCTTGCAACCCCATATATCGTTTTTCTTGATGATTTTTTCATGGTTGACCTCACGCATTCAGGGTACCATTTAAACATCTTATAAACACCATATCATTGACAAAATTGATGGACAAGAGGTATCATAAGGCCTACCTCTCAACTTGATAGCTTTCACCAAGAAATTTGAGGCAATTTGGAACAATTTCAGGCCCTTTTTTCCCTGTGCGCCACGCTCTCTGTGTGCGCCGTGCCAGTGTAAATTTTACACTGGAAAACCTCTCCCAGTGCGCCGCGCTCCCTCTGTGCGTCGCGCTCTTTTCTAGGTGACTTTTGGAGGCCTTCTTGGTGTCCAAATTGAGCGCAGGATATCTCGTTGGAAAGGTATTTGAGTCTAATTTCCAATCCAACCAGAATATTTCAATTTTGAGTTCATTTTCCCTATAAAAAATTAAATCTCCCAAGACTGGTCAAAATGTGCCCAGTGAGGCTGCCTCAAGGAAGAGTGCTGTTGCAGTCAACTTTTCAATGCATTCCTCAACTCCAAATTGAGCTCATGATAGCTCAATGGAAATCACTTTGTTTCTAGTTATCATTTGACTCATCAAGCAAGTCATTTGGCCAACTGAGATAGGAGAAAATTTGACTTTCCCAAGGTCACTGCAGAGGTGCATCAATTCTCTTGAGGCAATTGTATTTTTGACATTTCTCTAAAACCATGACACCTATGTAAAAATTGAAGGAGATTTTTCTTCCTTGGCCTGTTTGGGACAAAAACCTCTCTCCATTTTCATAAATTCATCTTTGATTGCTCAGAAACATCATTTGAATGAAACCTACCCCGATGTGTGGAACGAGGGATTTGTCGAAATGAAACGAAATGAAGGGGATAGGGAGCTTCTAAATTCTTCAGGAAATTTTGGGAAGTAGGGAGGGATGTTAGGAAGTGGTGGAAAGTGGAATCTCTGAAATTGAGTGAGGGGAAGGGGTCCAAAAAGGCAAAACACAGGTCCAACCTAGAAAATTGCTAGGTTGTAGCAAGAAACTAGGGTTTGTGCGAAAATGAGGAATTTGGGGGATCTCAGTGATGGGAAGTGTTTGATAAGGTACTTTAAGGATAGGGGAAGGTGTATGAACATTCAGATACAAGTTTTGCAGATGATTTGGCCGTCTAAGAGAAATTGCCTTCAAAACCCTAGGAGAGGGAAATGACCTTACCTAGGCACAACTGGAGCATGAACAAGGTGTAAAATGACCCAGTGGGACTTGACATGATAATGAAAACTCTTTGAATGATGGTACACTCGACTGAACTGTGACATGGACCGACATTTGGACAACTTTGACAAGGGTAAAATCAAACCCTAGACCCAATGCCTAGTGACCAAATTTTGCTTGAAGACTCACTGAAATGACAAAATTTGACCTTGACACATTAAAATCACTTTGATCACTAGAGGAAGGCTGTAAAGACTGACACTAGCACCTTCTATAATCATCTAGAATCAAGGAATATTCCCATAACCCTATGCAAATTTCGCTCAATCTTACCCAGCGCAGGTCAAAGAGGGCCTAAGTGCACTGCAGTGCAGGCCACAGTGGGCATGCCTGCTCTGCAGTGCACTGTCTCAAGGCTTGGGCTACGCTGGTGTCCTAAGGAGGCATTTCAGGAAGGCTTCAGGCCAGGAAAATTTCATAGAAGGAAGCATTCAATGAGTTGACTTGTCTAAGGCATGTAACAACTGAATTAGGGTTTGATGAGCCCTAATTGTCCTGATCTGAATGTCAGGAGTGATGTGCCCAAATAGACCTGTAAAAATTGGCCCCTAAAGCATGAAGTCGAAAATGATAATGTGACGAAGAGGAACTGAAGTGAATGGTGACCTGCATCGATTACAATACATAACATCATGATATTTTGAATTTTTCATGAATTGTTGAGGGAATGCATACCCATACTCAACATATAAACTTTTCATTTCATGTACATAGATAGTCATCTACAAATATAAACCCATGATAGGATGACCATCTATGTAAAGTCGTTGTACATATGATTTAGTACTCTCCTGAAATCGCAGCCCCAATGGATGAAACTAGATCTGGAGTCTTCTATCTCGTCCAATCGTTAACTCAAGTACGAATCTAACCATGTGAATATGTGATCTGAAGTCAAACATGGGAAGAGACCGTCTGATTACCAGCCAATGATGTAAGCCATTAACAGACATGAGACAGATCACCAATAATGATAATGATTCTCAAGGTACTGCAGTACATTGTGCATGGTGTGAATAGATGTTTTGATGTCGAACACCATAAAAAGTCTTTCGATCAAAGGCCAATGATGTCAACCTATTGCCGGAAATGATAAACTTTCCATTGATGTATGTAAGCCCCAAGGTACTAGAGGGGTGTTTCTAAGTCAACTTCTTGGATAATGTGCTGATGTCAACAAGAAGTGACTCGTCGCAGAAGGGCCTTTATGTATCCCACATCAACGACACGAAACGAGTGTAATGATTTTGGAGACGAAATGTGACTGATGACACAAGGTTTAAGAATGACAATCATGAAAATGAAGGTTTATGAGTATTGCAAAGGATAAGGTTTACTGAATGACTTCTCTTGAACATGTCGATGACACGAATGAATTGGAAACATTGACCCAAAACCAAAGTGATGGATGGTGTGATAGACCATAGGTATGATAACCATCAAGCAGATAACCCAACCCAAATAGCCATGGAGATGAAGTGAAAGTGTCATGTTCAAGAGCGACTTGCTACCATAAAGTGATTTATCTCTTTTCCCATTTTCCCCAGTCATTGTTGACCAGTACCTCTTTATTTTTTTAACAAGCTTGAGGAGGATAACATATGCTTGTAGTATAACTCCACCCTTCGGGTGAATCCATCGCTATGTGATGTTTTAACGAGTCTAGAGAAGGTGAAACTCAGTCTTGTCATGATGGACAAGTTTGTCGAATTCTCTTGCAGGATTGTGCAGTGGAGGCAGGCAAAGCAGCGGAGGAGATTTGAACCTGTGACTTGTTCGGATCTGAGCTAGTTTTGTGTGTAACAGGTGGAGATAGTACTGAGTAATTGTGAGGAGTATTGTACTATGTATTGTTACATGTTCTCAATCATTATAATATATAGATAGTGTGGGGTTTTCAGTTGTATGCTTTCCCCGGGTTACATACTGTGTTAATGTGTGCATGCGATTGATGTTTCATTGTTTTTAATTTCGCAAAATTGATGATCAACGTAGAGGAGGTTATGTATTGTGCATGTATTCCACAATAGTGTATAATCGGGACAATCTCTATGAATAAGTGTCTTATTATTCAAAATTTCTACATGGTATCAGAGCTCTTTCATTTGTAGAAAAAAGTTCTACGGGATATCAAAGTGAGGATTGATCATCAGATCTATTATTCATAAAGTGATTACATTTTATTTCTTCAGGCAGAGTCTATAATCGGGCCAGGTAGCCTCTGGATTCATCCTTCTTTTGGAAGCTGAGATATCCGGTGAATGCGCATACAGTCGATCTTTGTACAAGAAATACTTTGTTCTCGCGAATTTTAGATCAAAAGCGGTTGAGTTTTGAGTTGGTGGAATGGCGCTCAAGGATAAACTCAGAAACATCTAAGTGTGAGAATGGAGACAGTATGCCCAACTATCTCATGAGGTTCACCCAATGCCGAGATGAGATGGGAAGTGTGGGGGTGACTGTCGATGAAGAGGACTTGGTGAGCTTGGCTCTCCTTGGTCTTCCAAAGAGTTAGCATTCCTATCAGGACTCTGTCAATGGTCGGGAGAAATTTCCAGGATGGGAGAGACTTTGGTTGGATCTTGTGCAGGAGGAGATCAGACGGAGCACCAGAGATAGTTCTTCATGCATGCATGATGAGGAGAACTATGCCTTAGCGAGTAAGGTGAAGAAGGGGAAGGAGAAGGGTTCTCTTTCCGAATCCAGTTCTTCCAATAATGGGAAGAAGGTTGACAAGTCGAAGGTGAGATGCTTTCGTTGTCATGAGTTGGGCCATTATGCTACTAATTGCCCAAAGAAGAAATCCAATAAGGGATCTGGGGAAGGATCTGAAGGTGAGGCACTTGCTTCACAGTTTGAGTTGGATTTCACACTCTTCGCATGCATGGTTTCATCCATGATAGGAAGTGGTTGGTTTCTTGACAGTGGAGCTTCTTTCCACATGACCGGTGACAAGAGTTTGTTCAGTACTTTGGAGGAGAAAGATCTCCAGATACTCATAGCGATGGGTAATGATGAGAAGTATAGTGTCTCAGGTATAGGCACGGTTATTTTTCAGAGGGAGCATGGAGCTCGCCTTACCTTAACCGATGTCAAGTACGTACCAGGACTAGAGAGAAATCTGGTGTCAATCGCGATACTGGAAGATAAAGGTTATGATGTAGTCTTCAGTAAGGGAAAGGTTTTCCTTAGACACATCATCACTAGACAGGTGAAGCAGATTGGTTCACGGGTCAAGAACCTGTATGCTCTTGACGTTCAAGATGCATGCAAAGCCTTGAGCAGTGAGGCAACTGATGGAGACTTGGTGGTTGAGAGGGAGCATATATTACCTCTCAACATGCAAAGCCAGAAGAAGTCTCAGACAATTGTAGAGGAGCCACGATTGGTACAACAACTTCAGGAGGTTGTGGAGCAGCCACAACAAGGGAAGCTAAGAGGAGATCGAGTAGAGACATCCACTCATGTAGAGACCTCCATTAGGGGGAAAATTTGAGCCAGGTGGGCTGAGGGATCGCATGCAACCATACCTCCAGGTAGGAGGTGGGGTGATGTGGATTGATTGTCCCAAGGAGTAGGGGCAGGATCCTTGAGGTACCCAACCTCTTGGATGAGACCTTGCTACGGGAGCCCCGATGTGGAGTAGAAAGAACTGACTAATTGGGTAGAGACAGATGCAGATGGAGCAGCAGAGAGAGCGACAATGTAGGGAATCATAGGACAGCGCATAGCTAGCAAGCTGCAGCAATGCGAGAGGCACAAGTGTTTTGCACAGTGCTAGGTGGCACAGAGAAGTGTGTAATGGTGCGAGATGCATGGAGATGTTGCAGTAGCGCAGATGTCAAAGAGGGAGCACTTGTTAGTAGTAGGTAGAGATTCAACATCAGAGTATGTTCCTGGCCCAATAGAGTGGTCAGTTGGGAGTGTTTTTGCTCCAAGTGTTGTTGGAGCAAGTGGACCAGGCAAATGTGTTGCATGCAGAACATTCCAGAGTTGCAAGATAGGGGTTGCAGATAATCCATATCTTGTTGAGAGGGAGTGTTGAAAATGCAACAAGATGATGGAGCTTAGTGGAAAGGATTCACCTTCACTAATTGGGCCTGCAGGCTATTTTTGGTGCAAAGTCTATTTTTAAACTATGTCTATTTTTAGACATATGGATCATGGTCTATGAGTTGCAGGATGTTGTTTATGGATGATTGGTCATGTTGGGAAAAATATATGGACTTCTATTTTTGGTTCACAGCGGAGTGATCAGAGTCTATTTTTAGACTGCCAAGCTAAAAATAGAAACAGTTAAATATTATTAGCCCTTAGTAATATTTGTACTATAAACATTATCTTATTCTCTTGGAGCACTTCAGTTTGAGCTACGGATGTGGCACATGCAACTAACAAAAGGAATCACGTGGTTTCTAATGTGTTAGTTGAGCTATTGCATGGAGGACTTCAGTTAGAACTCATGCATGTAAGTTCTGTGGAGTTGGATGTGGAGTTGATGGAATTGTGTTCAATTTGACTTAGTTAAACTAGTTGTATTTAGTCTAACTAAAGAATACACTAGTGATGAGTTGTGTGAATTGATTGTTAATTAATTCACTAATTATTAACTCATAAAGAAACTAAAGAATACATCAGTTAACTCAGTGCATGGACAGTTCAACAGAGACAGGTGTTAGAGGTAAGTGAAAGGGTGAGTTGTGACTATCAATTGTGCATGACATTTGCACATGCTTGGATTGAGTAATGCCAATGAGGATTGCGCAGTGTGGGCCAATATCAAGGCAATTATAGCTTGTTCTCACATGAGTTCTCTTGCAAGATTGTGCAGTGGAGGCAGGCAAAGCAGCAGAGGAGATTTGAACCTGTGACTTGTTCGGATCTGAGCTAGTTTTGTGTGTAACAAGTGGAGATAGTACTAAGTACTTGTGAGGAGTATTGTAATATGTATTTTTACATGTTCTCAATTATAGTATACAGATAGTGTGGGGTTTTCAGCTGTATGCTTTCCCTGGGTTACATACTATGTTAATGTGTGCATGCGATTGATGTTTCATTGTTTTTAATTCCGCAAAATTGATGATCAACGTAGAGGAGGTTATGTATTGTGCACGTATTCCGCAATAGTGTATAATCGAGATAATCTCTGTGAATAAGTGTCATATTATTCAAAATTTCTACACTTCATTACATTCACCTAAGTAGACTACTCATGGCTATCAGGTGGATGGAATGAAGGTTCCTTTATGAGATCAAGTGAAAGACTCGACTAGGATTTTATGAGATCTAATCAAAGAACTCAAATTGGAACTTTACTCCAGGGGATCTTATTTCATTTTTTAATGAGCTTGACACAAGACAAGGAACTATGCTCATATTCCTTGTTTCATTTTTTAACGAGCTTGACATAAGACAAGGAACTATGCTTTGGGACCTATTTCATTTTTTAATGAGGTTGACACAGTAAAAGAACTATCATCATATTCCTTGTTTCATTTTTTAACGAGCTTGACACAAGACAAGGAACTATGCTTATACCCTTCGTTTCATTTTTTAGCGAGTTTGACACAAGACAAGGAACTATCCTCATATCATTTGCTTCATTTTTTAACGAGGTTGACACAAGACCAGGAACTATCCTCATATTCCTTGATCACGACTCATAAGAGATCATGACTTCTAAGAGGTTCTCATCATATGGGAGAACAATGCTGTGGAAGGCATATGTAGCAAGGAATCCATTAGAGAGATCTGCTTCCAATGCCCCCAATACACAATGCACAACATCACAGAATTGATCATTAGTTGATTTAGGCATGGAATAGGTTGCCACATAATTGACCCTTGGCAGGGAAGATACCATTGGGACAAAAGAACCATTTAGGGAAGATGGTTAACTAGAAGCCATATTTGGACTAGGAAATGAAAGCTGGTCAATGGTGACAATTCTGCCTTCATGCGGGAAACACATCACTCAAAAGAGTGTTGAAACAATAGCTCCCATGTCATAAACATAGTCATGCCCAAGAAGTAAATTGTAATCTAAAGGGCCTGGGACTACCATCACATTGAGATAAACAATTTTTCCTCCCAAAGTAATAGGAAACTGAGGAAGGATCCGTAATGGTTGACTTGTTCCTCTATTAAAATCCAACAGATTCTGGGTAACAGGCACAAGAAGCAGTGAACTGAGTGCTTGCCAAGCAGTAGATGAAAGGATACTCACAGATGAACCTTCATCTATAATAGTGCCAGATACAATCATATTATAAACCTGTACTATGATCTGGAAAGGCACATAAGAAGGAAGACGACATTCTGCTAGTCAATTCCAATCAAAGGAAGTGACCAGACTACTTGGAGGGGGTACCGTAAGAATGGGATAATTACCCCCCTGAGTTACGAGAATGGGACGATTTTCCTCCTGTCTTGATGGAACAAGAGGTCTGCCTCCAAGCTCATCGGAATCTGAAGAAACGAAAAGAACCTAAGTGGTATCATACTCACTCTCTACAGGAAAGGTATGATTAACCAAAGATGAAATTGGGTCAACTGTTTCCTCGACCTGTGACTGGTCAGGTATAGACTCATGGGATTCACATTCAGAGAGAGTGGGTTTGACCAATGATCGATTTGGGTCAGTCACTTCATCAACTAGTGAAGGATTAAGGGAGAGTCTCCTGTAACCAGATGGAAGTCGTTACGGAGAAGCAAGACAGTTATCCAACACATTTTGGGCTTCATCTAGATAGGGACAAAGGTGAATGGGGTGATTCCCTTCACATAACCTACAGGGAAACTTAACTTTACCCTTCTTTCCATGAACTTTACTACCACTAGTTGATGGTGTGTCACCAACATAATCTCCAGAAGTTGATGACACAGGATGATTTGAACAAGAAGACCATTATTCTAGGATTTGAGGAATACCAGAACAATTTCGAAGAAGATGGTATCCCGTACAAAGTTTGCAAGGATATCAAAGTTTATGAGGCTTATTAGGTGGTTTCTCATTAGAAGTTGCATTCGAAGCAATGGTTGCTTGGTTGCCTCCCTGCTGAATTTTCTTCTTCTTCTTCTTCTTCCCTTTCTTCTTCTTCTTATCCACCTGGTTACTAATGTCAATACTTTCACCAGGCAAAGAGGAAGAAGGGGAGGAAGAAAAAACTGATGAAGAAGGTAATGGGTCAACTTTAGGATTGATTGGAAGTTTATTTTTTCCAGGTGGAGGAGTACTCGATTGCGGAGAAATCACGACATTTTGAACCGAGGAGGTTGAAAACAACCATACTGGCAAGCCAATGGTAAATCCCAGAAGGGATAATGTAGCCATATATGGAGCACCAATATTTCCGAAAGGAGGAAAAGGACTAGGATTCCCATCAAAAGGAATTCCTTGATCGGTGGACTCCAGAGTTGTTGCCATATGTCTCAACCTAAGATCAACTAAGGAGTGACATGGAGGATGTTATCCGTGGTCAATTAATTTTATTTTAATCAAAATAACATAACAAAACAAAAGAGGGATAATCTAGGCAAATGGATTACCAAGTAACTGTGAACTGTAATACACTACCTCAATAATCCAAGGACTTAACATACGTGCAGGAAATCTCCCCGAATGTTGTGTTCGGTGTATCACAGTGTACAAGGCATTTGACTCGGTTACCTAAGGATGGATAGAAACCTAATGTAGTCCTCCCATATATACCCGAAAGTACGTGGAGGCCCAATCCGTGTTAGCGTTGTCTAATGCGAAACCGCACAGTGAGAGAATTCCTTTATACTTTTCGTACTATAACACCACCCTATATACCCGAAAGTACGTGGACAAGCTACAATATAATTACATACGTGGAATTAGATATCACACTCAAAATTTATCGCAAAAAATTAGCGACAACTGCTATGTTTAACGATGCCAGAACACGTCTCTAGCCTAGACCTCTAAATGTTATGTATTAAGTTACAATGCTCCATTAGGTTAATTGAGATAAATTTTAAGTTGATCTTCTTAATAATTTTCCTTTCAAGGTTCACCACATGATGTATGTTTGCAATTCCTAGAATGGAACTAACATTAGAAACATTCTTTCATTCAATTAACAATGAAAACCGTAGCTAGTAAGAGACAAAGCAATCAGATCTTTGACAAAGAGAAAAGAGCACACCTATTGCAATTTCCCTAGCTATTCCTATCAAGCATTCACAAACTACAATATGCACAATGAAAGTTTTTATTTTCAGTCCCTTTAGTGTTTAGATGAACAAAAATGAACCAGATGCACATACAATCAATCAATACTTTTCGCAAGAAACGAAGACTTTACGACAATTCCTTTTTCAAAGAAATGAAGACATTACAACACTTCCTTTTCAGAAAACACTAATCGATTATAAGCTAACTTTCACACTGAATTTATAATGACAAAGAAATCACTTAAGAAACACTAAACAATCAGGGCCAAAGTAGGGTTAGGAAGAGAAATACAAGTTGATTTCAGAACCACAAGCATCATTGATCTTTCAGCAAACAACAAGAGAAGCAACTTTGGAAAAATCAGACCAAAGGTGGGTTTTTTAGCCTAAGAGGGATCCGTGCAGGCCAAGGAGGGAGACAGTGTGTTGCAATGCACTGTCTCTAAGGCAGGGGCTGCTCTGCAACGCATTGTGTGAATACTAAGACTGCATTGGTGCCAGAGAGTCAATTCAAGGGACATTCAAGCACAATTTTTGACTAAAAACACTTCAAGAAGACTGAAATAAGATCAATAAAGCTAAGCAAAGTCTACTAGGGTGTGATATGATGAGGGTAAGCCACCAAGAACAACAGTTGTTCCCCAGTGGAGTCGCCAATTTGTTACATGGAATTTGCATCTATGGATAAACACATCTTCCCTAGGTGGGTGACTACACCTAGAACAACATAATGAAAGTAGTTTAACCTTTTCTTATAGAAGATAGATGAGATGGAGGAAATTGCTTGTTGCCTTTCACTTCCTAAATATCTTTTGAATCACTCTCATTGCTCCCACTTGAACTAAATCCGCTCAAAATGTACCTGCATCAAGAGAAACATAAACAAGAAATGATCAAAGCATACATTATCTATCTACTATAAAACAATGGAATTGAAGACATTGAAACACATAATCATCCCCAATATGAACAATCATATGACAAAAGGAATAAGCTCTTTATTAATGTAGAAGGAAGACTATCACCCAATACAGTTTGATCCTGTGCCACTCCTCCAGCTTCAGTTCAACCCTCGCCACATCAAAATCACACAACTCCGGCAACATAACATTGCTTAACATAAACTCAATCCTCAAACCAACAGAATTTCCTTACAAACTTCATATTCTAGCCCCATGATCACTATGATGAGTGCTCAATTTATAGGAAATGGAGGTGGTTTTTTCTTAAATGAGGGTATTGAATGGCCTTCCAAACTTGGAGTTAGTTTCCATGGAGCAAGGGATGATAGGATAGGAGGTTAATGGATGCTTATCCTATCCAATTTCGAGCTCATAGGAGGAGATAAGAGATGGGATCCTTCTAGAATCAAGAAATATTCCTAGAACCCTATGAAAATTTCGCTCAATCTCGCCCAATGCAGGTCAAAGAGGGCCTAAGTGCACTACAATGCAGGCCACAGTGGGCCTGCCTACTCTGCAGTGCACTGTCTCAAGGCTTGGGCTACGCTGGTGTCCCAAGGAGGCATTTCAGGAAGGCTTCAGGCCAAGAAACTTTCATAGAAGGAAGCATTCAATGAGTTGACTAGGGCATGTAACAACTGAATTAGGGTTTGATGAGCCCTAATTGTACTGATTTGAATGTCAAGGGTGATGTGCCCAAATAGACCTGTAACAGTTATCCCAATACTTGACACATTTTTTTTATCCTATTCATTTAATTCTGATGTAGATAATATATTATCTTTGCTTCAGTAATCAAATAAAGTTCCATTTGTTTCTATTATATTTATTATATATATTTGCTTCATATGTATTCATTTTAAATTATTAGATCTATTTTAAACATTGAATAATCCTTTTGTCTAGAGTTTGTAACCACGGGAAAGAGTTTATGAATAACCCTTCATTAATTACAAATTCATTTTCCTTGAATGATTTTTCATGGATGATGAAATTATGATGATTATGGTTTAAAATATCATACCTATGGCCACAATTTGTTGAATCTCCATGTTGTTTTCCTTCCTAGTCACTCACAAAACTATGTTGCAAAGTTCCTTTAGTTTTTTGAGGATATAATGATGTTATCTTATTGAAATTCAGCCATGCATTCCAAGAGGATATTTGATTAATGAAAGGTACCCCCAATTTGACCTAATAGCTAACTTTAAGGTATAGCATAGTGTGGGAGTTTTTCCCACACATTATGCCTAGACATTGGCCACATGAGGGTAGAAATAACCTAGGGTAGGTACGTATGTTTTTAAAAACCATTTTCCTAATCAATGTACATGGAATAATAAACCACCAATTTGTGTCAAAGACACTAAGATTGAATAAAACCCGCTCACAATGTTTTGGAAGTACAAATTATTTAGCTTAAGATGTTAACATTTCTCCATGTATGTCAATAGAATGTAATTCACCATCTAGGTCATATCTACTAGATCTCCATATATTAAAACCATCAAACAATTTACATTTAAAAATAATGCATCTAAAGAGCCTATTGTCCAATTTTATTATTGGGTAATTTAATTGATAGTTAAATTATATCATTAAATTGTCAAACCAAGGTTGATGTACTTGCGAAGCATATGTGCACTATATATTCTAGGAGTTATATTTTTTATCATGAAATTAAATTCTAATTTATCATAATGAAATGCAAGGAAATATAGACTAATTCAAGTTCAATTCTCATGAAAGAGACACACATGTTCTTTCCATAAGGCTTGTTAAATCAAAATAACTTTTAAAAATGAACTATTCTAAATGCAAGAATTGGAAATGATAGAATGGAAATTTATGCTATTGACTTGAAATGAAAACAATTATATCGACAAAATTGAAATTTAATCTATTGAACTGAATTGAAAACCAATCTATGGACATAATTGAAACCATTCTATGAGAAAAAATTGAATTAATTCTATTGGACTAAATTAAAACTATTTCAAACCAAATTCAAACCATCCTAAAACTCCAAATTAAAAGAATGAATCTACAAGCCTTGACAGATTACTGGTGTGTGAACCGATCGTGATCATTAAACTTGTTTAAATTTGAGAGTAAGCTAGATATTAACTAAAGAACTTATAAAGGAAATAATTTTGGAAATTTGAGAGTAAGCTAGAAATATTAACTAAAGAACTTATAAAGGAAATAATTTTGGTGTTTTTATTTTATAGAGTGCTCGACTTGTGACAATGGAATCAAAAGAAAATGAATAATGGGATAAAAAATAAAAACTAATGATGAAGAATGAAATTAATTGCAGAAGAACAAAAATTAAATAAATCAAAACAAAACAACTACTCTATCTTACGACTGTCCAGGGGGGCCTCTTATTGAACGCAAGGAAGGACGAACTCAACTCAAATCAATGAACAACACAATCACATTGGATTTTGGAACAAAGTGTTTGTATTGCTAAAACAAAGTTTTTAAAATTACAAATTTAAAGTGCCTCAAAACCTTGCCATTCTCTACTACCTCGACTTACAAATCAAGGTGATTTTTATACTAGTTCCGATTTAACAACTAAAGAAATTGATGTTGAAAAGCAAGTTCTGGAATTGCCACACAATGTTTGGGTTTGATTAAGAAATTGATATTGCATGATTTGTTCTATCATAGAAAATCATGCAAATCGTCTTTATCTGCAAATCGTCTTTATCTACACATCATCTTATGCAAACACTCACTCGCTTGATGCTGCCACGTTCACTTGATGTAGAAACCAATTTCCTGAAACCTTTGCATGTAAACAGAGAAGTGTTGACCTGAACTTTCACTGAACAATTTCTCGCTTTTGATGAACTTCTGAGTAGGCACAATAGGTGCGTGTCCATGACTTCGACATTTGGTATCTTATCATGTCTTTTGTTCACCTTGAAAGTCTTTGCATCTTGTCTAACCATGGATTAACCTTCATAAAATGGAGTTAGCTACGAAAATGTCACAATTCAGTAGGCAAAGTGATATTTCAGTTAATTTCACAAAGAAAATCTAGATCATGGGCTAAAATTATTTGATACCTTTGGTTATTCCTGAAGATGACCCAAATGAAATTATGACTTGTAAATATATCAAAAAAAGTATAGCATGGATGAAAAGAAGGGACAAAGGATGTCAAAATTGAGGACAATTCGAGGATCCAACACTCCCCCATGTTGAGGATGTTGCATGTCCTCATGCACAAAACTCAAAACTGAAGAAATCTCCTTGCTATTGTGTTTCTTCTGAGGCCTAAATCAACACATCCATATTGCTTGGAATCCCCTTTTTTTCACATTAATAGAGCATCTGGGTTTCTCATGACAAATTTTACTTGTAGCCCTTTGACCTTATTTCTGAGCACTTCGGTTTTTTCTTTAATATTTTTGTTTTTCTTATAATAGAAACACATTCTTAACAACATAGTGTCATTTTGTGCTTTGACCATTTCATTTTCTTCTATGATATACTTGTTAATAATACCTCTAACTAAGGAATATCTTGCTTGAGAGTGTGAATAGTTTCTTGTTTCCCTTGAGAAATAATTGTATGAATCTTTGAATCAACTATAGGATCATTATAGGATAAAATTCTTCATGAAATTGAGTTTCTTTAGGGGACTTTACCTTCTTCTACGCTCTTTGCTCCAAAGTCTCCAAATATTCATAAACCTCTTGTTGGGTTGGGTCAATTTCATGAGTTTTTCTCATTAGACTATGATGGAATGAAAATTCAATGTTTGTTCCTATGTAAACATCATCTTCCTCTTCAAGATTATTAGTCTTTGGAGGGTTTTGGCGTGTTGGCTCAATTGAATGCTTGGAAAGTCATTTTATTCTTCTTAACTTTTGCTCTGGGTTTGACACTTCTTGTGTAGTCCTTCTTTTGTTTCCCTTCCTTTGTATCTTTGCTTGCTTTTCTTCAACTGCTTTTGGTTTCTTTGTGGCCTCTGGTTCTTGTTCATTCTCACTGGCTTTCTTTCTTCTAACCTCTTGTTTCATATTTTTCTATTTAACTTTTTAAAGATACTGGCTGATGGGGGACATCATCCTCTGTTTCTTCTGGTAACACTTTCATTTGTTCTGCTTCATTACCGGACACACCATGTTCTTCTTCTATGATATTCTTAGGGTTAATGTTTCGAGATTTCCTTCGTTGGATTTTATTGTTTTTTGGTAATTCCTCTTCCTATGAAATTTCGACAAAATGATTTCTAACTAGAAAATATTTCCAATTATCACTAGTAAAATTCAAGTGGGCTTCCACAAGAATCTTTATCAAACCATGGTGATACAAAGCTCTATCAATGTTTCTAGAGTCTCTTTGTATATTAAAGGCCATTTTCTTCAAGCTCCACATCAAGTAATAAGGAAAATTCAGTTCTTTTCCTTTAACAAAATGCATAAGCAACCTTGCATGGTAAAAGAGTAGAGTTTTGAACCTACCTTCACAAGTGAGGAATTTTTGGAGTACTAATAGCAGGTTCCTCCATTTGGTTTTGAGAGCCATGACTGTAAATTATTTCTTAAATGTTGAAGTATCCATGCGTGTATAATGCAAGAAATTCTTTCAGTGTTCATCCTTAAGCCTTTGAATCTTAAACGAACTTTCTCCATCTCAAGGAAGTCACGTCGCCTCTGCTATGAATGATTCATAGATTTTAAGCCCTTTGTCTCCTATTTCGGCATATATGCCAACAAATTCTCTCGAAAAAGTTCTTGTGACCTCCACTTCATGGTCGTTGATTTTTTCAAAGAATTGAAGTCATTTTATTTACTGCAACTGGTCTCTGGCTCGAGGGTAAGAATTGAGAAAATTTTCTCCATGTGGTTCAAATATGATAGTAACACTCATAGAGGTAGAGAAGTTTCACCCTCGAATTGCCTCTTTCTTGAAAGGGATGGTTGAATATGGATATAATGGTGGAGAATGGGATTGATGGATGATGGAGGTAGTGTATGAGTAAAATAGACAAGTGATTGAGTACAAATGAAACTCCTCTTTTACTAATGAATTCCCATGAATTCGTTCAATCTGTTTTTATAGGATTGTTGAGATATTTCAAATAATTTAAATGCAGTGGAAGGACTTTACCATGATGGAATGGGTTATGATAAGAAGAATCAAATGATAAGTGTAGTCAATATTATAGTTCATGGTGTTGAAAATAACAACAAGAAATGATAAAAATAGAATCCATAAATTCCAATTTTAATGTCCTTGAATTAAAATTGTGAATTAAAATCGAATTTAGTCTCACCAGCTGCTTGGAAATAATTAATTAATTCATTATGGATTAATTAGTTGGAGAAATTCAAGTTAGAAGTCTTTCTACAATCATGCAACAGTGATCCCTTAAATTAAGGAGATTATCCCTTAATTAAGGAGATAAGATTGAGTATATTTGAGTTGTAATTAGTTAACTCAGTTTACTGAGTTAAGTCCAGTTAAATTAGTTCCAAAATTTTTGAGGAAATACTTGTGAGTTATCAATCAGTTGATGCATGCATGCACTCAACCAATGTACTCCAGGTAACTGAAAATTCCCTCATCAGAAACTCATACATGTCTATTCTGAGAAAGACCCAGTTGAGCTAAATGTCAAGGACAGTGTACTATCAGTTGCATGTGTTTTCCTATAAAGGAAACTCATGCATGCAGTCAAGGTAAGGTTCCTTGAGGATTGCGCAGTTCATACAGGGTGTGAGATCAGTTTTCCACTTGGTTGGAGAAGATCATCCCAGAGGAATAGCGCAAGGAAATAGGAGCTTGGAGGGCAGAGGAGAAGGCTTGTGAGAAGCTTTGATTGCCTATGAGCATCCAGGAGGATTGTACTGAGAGCTAGCTAGTTGTGAGAGCTAAGGCTTTGTATAATTCTGATGTATTTCCACCTTGTATGATAATACAGATAGTGGGGTTTTTAGTTGAGGCTTTCCCCTGAGTATTTTCATGTGTTTTATGTGCATTTATTCTTCTTCTTCTCGTTATATGTGTTCAGCTCGATCTTGCTCAATCTTTTAGCTTTCGCAAATTGATAGTAGAAGTAGGTTATAGTATCTTGCTTTGGTTATATTGCATTATCGGGTTAATCTACAGTCAGATTTTCTACATGGTCTTAGAGCGAGATCTGTAGAGAATTTGCAAAATTTCTACATGGTATCGGAGCCAAGTTTATCGAAGCTGTGAACAGTATACTGAGAAGAGAATTTGAAGTTTGAAGTTCGGGGTTGTAGGTGCAAATCGAATTCATATCATACTTCAATGTAAATGGGACATTATGCGGCTAATTTCCCATCGAAGAAGTCCAAGATGGGATCCTCGGAAGGTGAGGCATTAGCCTCTCAGTTTGAAATGGACTTTACCCTCATCGCATGCATGGTGTCATAGATGATGGGTTGTGTTTGGTATCTTGACAGTGGAGCCTCATTCCACATGACCGACGATAAAAGTTTATACAGTACCTTGGAGGAGAAAGACCTCAAGATGCACATAGAGATGGGTGACGACGAAAGGTATAGTGTTTCAGGAGTAGGCACGGTTGCTTTTCAGAGGGAGCACAGAGCTCCTATCACCTTGATAGATGTGAAGTATGTGCCTGGACTGAAGAAGAACTTTGTATTGGTCGCGATGTTAGAGGGCAAAGGCTACGATGTTGTCTTCAGTAAAGGAAAGGCATTCCTTAGACACATCACCATGAGACATGTGAAACAGATCGGTTCACGAATTAAGAACCTGTATGCTCTTGAAGTTCAAGATGCATGCAAAGACTTGAGAAGCAAGGAAAATGTTAGAGACTTGGTGGTTGAGAGGGAGACTAAATTACCTCTTAACATGCGGTCCCAGAAGAAGTCTCAGACAATTGTGGAGGAGCCAAAATTGGAGAAGTGGGCAGAGGGATCACATGTAGCCATACCTCTAGGTGTGAGGTGGGGTGATGTGAAGTGATAGTCCCAAGAAGGCTGAAATTGGGCAAGGTCCATTGAGAGGTTTTATCTCATGGATCGTACCTTGCTATGGGAGCCCAAAGTACATAGTAGCGGGAGGAATTAGTGGGATTGATGCAGTTAGAGATCAAAGTGATAGAGGCTAGAGCAGTCAGATACTGAAAAGCACAGAGAAGGATTGACAACAGTGAAGAAAAGAAGAGTCAGCAGAAGCGCAAAGTTTTTAGTTGAAAAAGGCAATAACAGTCAGAGACTTTGATGACAGATGCGTCATACTAATTTAGGTTGGATGTTTTTTTGTTTCTGGAGTTGTAGGAGCAACAACACTAGAGAGAAGTGTTGCATGCATAACATTCCAAAGCTTCACGATCGAGATCGAGTCGAATTCCTTTCTTGTTGAGAGGGTGTGTTGAAAATAGCAACAAGAAATGATAAAAATAGAATCCAGAAATTCCAATTTTAATTTGTCCTTGAATTAAAATTGTGAATTAAAATCGAATTTAGTCTCACCAGCTATTTGAAAAAAATTAATTAATTCATTATAAATTAATTAGTTGGAGAAATTCAAGTTAGAATTATTTTTGCAGTCATGCAACAGTTATCCCTTGAATTAAGGAGATTATCCCTTAATTAAGGAGATAAGATTGAGTTATATTTGAGTTATAATTAGTTAACTCGGTTTACTGAGTTAAGTCCAGTTAAATTAGTTCCAAACTGTTTGAGGAACTAATTGTGAGTTATCAGTCAGTTGATGCATGCATGCACTCAACCAGTGTACTCCAGATAACTAAAGATTTCCTCATCAGAAACTCATGCATGTCTATTCTGAGAAAGACCCAGTTGAGCTAAATGTCAAGGACAATGTACTATTAGTTGCCTGTGTTTTCCTATAAAGGAAACTCATGCATGAAGTCAAGGTACGGTTTCTTGAGGATTGCGCATTTCATACAGGGTGTGAGATCAGTTTTCCACTTGGTTGGAGAAGATCATCCCAGAGGAACAACACAAGGAAATAGGAGCTTGGAGGGCAAAGGAGAAGGCTTGTGAGAAGCTTTGATTGCCTGTGAGCATCCAGAAGGATTGTACTGAGAGCTGCCTAGCTGTGAGAGCTAAGGCTTTGTATAATTCTGATGTATTTCCACCTTGTATGATAATACAGATAGTGGGGTTTTTAGCTGAGGCTTTCCCCTGAGTATTTTCATGTGTTTCATGTGCATTGGTTCTTCTTCTTCTGGTTATACGTGTTCAGCTCGATCTTGCTCACTCTTTTAGCTTCCACAAATTGATAGTAGAAGTAGGTTATAGTATTTTGCTTTGGTTATATTGCATTATCGGGTTAATCTACAGTCAGATTTTCTACATGGTCTTAGAGCGAGATCTGTAGAGAATTTGCAGAATTTCTACACATGGTCATAATTTTCAAAGAAGGTGTATCAAAATTATTATGCCAACCCATAAATCTATCTTTTCTTAAATGACAACTAACTCAATATCCTTTGTACATACCTCTTGTTGTAGCCATTTGTCATTTTTCATATTTGTGATGTTTTCTGAATGCTTATTAGTTGAATAATCTTTGTAGGTCTATCAGTAGCTGCAAAATTTGAATGGAGCTACAAAAATTTAAAAAATCTATAACTACTTTGCTAAACTTCGTAATTTTGCTTGAAAACTTTATTGTTGTTGTGGTTGATCCTTATTAGTGTTGATGACTTCTGAGAATGCTTGGAGAAAAACCAAGTCTGAAAGATTTTATTGGACTTGAATATTTTTATTAGAATAAAAAGGAGGGATAAAAAGGAAATGGGACTAGATAAGGGATTGTGAAAATCTAAATTGCCAAGAATTCTTGGTTTTCAGTTAAGATTTTATGTATAGACATGCCAAGAATGTTGGTTTTCATGTCTATACTTGTGATATATATATATATATATATATATAGATATATATATATATATATATTCTTTTCTTTTCTTTTCTTTTCAATTTAAAGAAAGAAATTATAATCTAGTTGGAGGATCAGGAGAAGAGTCTCATTTTTCAACCAAATTGAAATATGAATTATTTTGCAAATATTTTACAAATTCTTCCCTTGTCAAGGGCTTATGGTATAGCTTTAATCTATGGCCAATAACAAGGAAGCTGATATTTTCTTCATCATTTGTCTTGATTCTAACTGCTTTATTATCAAAGACAATATCTATCTCATAGGGACGAAGCCATTGAGTTTGAAATTTTCCTTGAAAAATCTTAAATTTAGAGTAAAAAAGAAGAGCCCGATCACTTGGCTTGAATTTCTCAACTTTTATGAATTTTTCATGCCATCTCGATCTCTGTTGTTGGACTATGTTGGTTCTTTGGATAACATCTTCTTGGATCTCACCTAGCTCGTTCAATTGTGCTAACCTTTGTTTCTGAGACTTAGAGAGATCAAGCCCCAATTTGTTGTTGTTGTCAAAGTATCCACTTGGAATTAGATTGAAATCAAGACTTGCTTCCCACAGACAACCTCATAAGGAGTATGTCGAGTGGTGTTTCTCCATGTTGTATAGTATGCCCAAAGTGCCTCTGGAAACCCTTCTGCCCAATCTCTTCTATGCAAGTGTACAACCTTGGTCAGGATTACTTCAAGTACATTATTGGTAGAGTTTACTTTCCCATTGGTTTTTGTATGATACGGAGTAGACTTCCGATGTTTGATCTTGTATTGCTCCATAATTTTCTGCACCAACTTGGATGTGAATTGAGTACCTTGATATGTCACAATTTCCCTTGGAAC
Organism: Pinus tabuliformis; assembly: GCA_031772625.1. NCBI lineage: Eukaryota > Viridiplantae > Streptophyta > Pinopsida > Pinales > Pinaceae > Pinus > Pinus tabuliformis. The sequence continues at coordinate 592,879,836 of CM062820.1, read as the reverse complement.
ATCGAAATGAGTGAAAATATCCTCAAAAATAAATGTAAATATAAATTTTTTAGTAGAAAAAGGAAGTGGCTTAGCTTCTACCCATTTTGTAACATAATTCGTGCAAACAAGAATATCCTTTTCTGCTTAGATGGAGGGTTGATTGGACCACAAAATCTAGAGTTCATTTTTCAAAAGGCTCTACAAGTACCCGAGGTTACAAAGGCATCTCATTTGATTGTATGGGTCTTCCCAATCTTTGGAAATTGTCACATCTTTTGACATATTCCTTGGCATCTATAAAAGGAGAAGATCAATAATATCCCAAAAGGACTTCGTAGGCAATTTCTTTATCATCAAAGTTCCCTTGACATGGTTCATCATGACAGAATTTCAATATCGCTGATACTTCATCTTCTCGAACACATCTTTGGATGATCAAATCAGGTCCAATTCGGTATAATTATCCCTCTATCCATGAGTAAGGTGCACTGGTTTTGATGACTTTTTTCTTTTCTTTGGTTGATAATTATGGGGGGGACTTTCCTGTAGCTAAATAGTTAGCAATATCTACAAACAAAAGAATTTTAGTAGACACTGCAAAAATATATTCATCAGGAAAATTATCCTTCATAGGGGTATCAATATTATCATTCTGCAACTTGGAAATGAAATTGGTGACAATGTTTTCCTTTCTTGGCTTATCCAAAATGGTAATATTGAATTCTTGTAATAATAACAACCATCTAGTAATCTTGCTATTAGTAATTGGTTTATTCATTAGATATCTAATATAAAAATGATATGTATGAATGAAAGTTTCATAACTAGTGATATCATGTCGAAACTTATTAATGGCATGAACAACAACTGAAAACTCCTTTTCTGTAACCCTATAATTTAACTTTACAGGAGTCAAATTTTTACTTGTGTAATAAATAGCATAAGGAGTTAAATCTTTCTATCCCAACACAACTCCTAAAGTTGTATTTGAAGCATCAATTGAAATGTGAAAAGGGAGAGACCAGTTAGGCCCTCTTAAGATTGGTGCTTCAGTAATTTTTTGTTTCAATGATTCAAATGCTTTCTGGTAATCAAAATTCCAAACAAAATCACAATCTTTTGTAAGAAGTTTAAAGAGTGGAGAAGCTATTTTTGTGAAGTTTTCTATGAATCTTCTGTAGTATCTTGTAAAACCAAGAAAACTTCTAACATCTCTTTGACAAGTAGAAACTGGAATTTTAGAAATTACCTCTATCTTAAATGCATCCACCTTGATTCTATCACTTGAAATATGGTGGCCTAAAACAATTCCCTCATTAAACATCATAAAATATTTATCACGACTTAATGAAAGATTTTATTCTTTACATCTAATGAGAACTTTTTCTAATTTTTCAAAGTTTTCTTCAAAAGTGTTTCCATAGATAGTGAAATCACCGATGTAAACATCTACACATTCATGAATTAAATTAAAAAAGATGCCTAAAACTGATCTTTGGAATGTTGCAGGTGCATTACATAACCCAAAAGGAAGTACCCTATAAGCATAGCTATCGCATGGACATGTAAAGGTTGTTTGCCTTGATATTTTAGTGCCAATTGGATTTGGTTATATCCACTGAAACCATCAAGAAATGAAAAATATTTCTTCCCTTCTAAGGTATCTAGTACTTGATCAATGAAAGGTAGTGGAAAATGATCTTTTAAAGTAGATTTATTTAGTTCTCTATAATCAATGCACACTCTCAACTTTCCATTCTTCTTAGGAACAATCACTAAAGGTGAGACCCACTGACTATATGATATTGGATAAATTAAATTCACATTAAACAATTTTTGTAGTTCCTCCTTAACAATTTTTCTCAGATTGGGATTCATTTATATGAGGTTGTCTAACTGGTTTGACATTTTCTTGAATATAAATATGATGCATACAAGTGTTAGGATCAATTTCTTTCATGTCAGTATATTCCCATGCATATGCACAGGAATGTTTTTGTAGCGTCTTTATCAATTGTTTCTTTTGAAATTATTCCAAGTTATTATTTATATTTAATGTTTTACCTGGAAAAATTTCTACCAAAGAATTTCCAAAATTCTCCGTAGAATGCAAGACTACTTTAGATTGACGAGATGATAATTAGTCAATATTACATTGCTCTTGAAAACTTTTGATGTTGTTCATAATATGAAGAAGAATGATTATTATTCATCAAATCTATCAATTGATCCTCCTCATCTATTTGTGAAAGAGTAAATACTAGTTGAATATTCTCAAAGTCTTCATTATCATCATCAATCCAAACTTCACTTTCCACTTCAGTTATTGATTTTGCAGGTGGATATAATGTAAATATCTTAGTAGAGCTACCATCAGAAATGTTCATATCATTAGGTCTACAACTTATGAATGCATCAGTTGTAGCTAGCGAAGGTCTACCAAGGATCAATGGATGTCCTAAATTATTCTTGGGAGTTAAAATCATAAAATCAACAGGATGCTCCCATGAATCTAAAGATACAGACACATCTTCTAATGTACCATCCGGTTTGATAACATATCCATCTACTAAATGTAATAAAGTTGGGGTATATTTAAGATTATGAAGCTTTAATTGATCCATAGTGTGTTTGCTCATGATAATAATGGTTGCTCCTAAATTGATTAGAGTGTTTGGAACCTTAGTACCATTGATGTGAATTTTTACATTAGGGATAACTGGATTTAGATATTTTTGAGTTGTTGGTTTCCCCATCATAATATCTACAATCTTTCCTACCAATTGAATCTTTTTAACTTCTTCTTTTTTCTTCCTGATTTTTTAATGCACAACTCCTTTATTGTCTTTGCAAATATAGGTATTTCCTTTATAGCCTGAAATAAAGGAGTTTTGATGAAAATATTTTTCAACTCATATACCATATCATATTAAGGTAAAACAAATTGCCTTTCTATTTTCTTATCAATTTTGAGCCTTTCAGGAAAAGGGGGATTTTGTAGGGAAACAAAAGGTTGCTCTACCCGAGGAATTCTAGGAGTTTGCTTTATTTGGTTGTCGCATGATTATGTAGGAACATCTTCCTTTGGATGAGTCTTTTCTTGATCAAGAGATACATATTTTTCAAGAATTTAATCCTCAAATTCTTGGATGACAACTGGTGGCGATTTATTTTGCAAAACCCTACCAGATCTAAGTTGGACATCATTTATACCTAGAGGGGTTATCATACAAGCTTGAAAATTTTGACCCTCAACATTATAGATAGGTTGTTGAGGAGCTTTATTATTTGGATTCAGAAGTGGTTGAGCAGGTAGTTGACTGGATTTTTGAGGAAATGGAGTGGATGGCAAGGGAAGTGGTTGACTTGTAGTCAATTGGGGTTGGAATTGTGGTTGCATAGGTTGTGAAGATTGAGAGGGATAATACTGAGGTTGGTATTGAGGGTATGGTTGTTGGAATTGAGGATATTGAGGATTCCTACCATAAGAATTTTTCCAACCCTGTGACCAAGCTAGGTTTTGGGACTAAGGTGGCCAAGTTTGCCAAGGCATAGGTGCATTCCAATTTCTTTGTGGTTGTGCATATGATTGATATTGTGCATTGGGATCTTGTACCATACCTATTTGTCTAGGTTGCCATGGTCTCTTAGGAGCAACAAAGCAAAGTGATTCAACTTGACTTGTTCCAACTTCATCTTGGAAAATAACCTTAAGCCCAGGTATTGAAGGAAATTCTTTTGTATCATGATTTTCTGCACATATGACACATATATCCACACTATCAAGAGTACATTCTCATAGATAACGCACTTAGGACATAAAACAGATAATGCAACATTCACAACTTTTTTCTTGTTTTGTATCCTTAGAGTATCCAGTTTTTCACTAAAAGTTCCAAGGATATTTGTTTTCAGATTATCACACAAATTTCCTAATTCTACTCTATCCACTGTTCCAGTCACAGATTTGATACTCTCGACATGACTAGGTCTCTTGGATTTTTTCCATACCTTGCCTTGCCTCTTACAATGTGTTTACACTACTCACAAATTTCCTCAAATGACAATTGAGAGACATCTCCTTTGCCCATTAAATTGAGGAGATCAATCCACTCATCTCTGATAGTTTTTAACAAAAGAGTTTTTAGTCTCATCATCTAAATTGTGCATTTTAGCCCTTTTTATATTGTAGGCAAACCTTTCCAACATATCTTCAAGGTTTTCATCCTCTCTTTGAACCATCGTAAAGACATCATCCTTAAGCTTACATTGCATACAATAATATTTGTATTTTTCTAGGAATACTCTCTTCATTTCATCCCATGTTCTAATAGAGTGTGTTCCTAGACCCATGAACCATTTAAGGGCTCCATCTTTTAGAGTGGTTGGAAACAATTTCAATTTTTGAGTATCAAGTAAATAATCATATTATCTACACAATACTTCAAACTCAAAAATAAATGTTTTAGGATCCTCAGTTCTTAAGCCATGAAAATTGGGAAGGATAAAAGGTGAGATATTTTTCATGGTAGTTGTAGTATCTTCATCCAAGATAGGGAATCCATAAGGGTCTTCTTCACGAAAATATCTATCATCTCCCCTTCCACCTCTACCACCTTGACCTCCTCTATTTCCTCCTCTACCTCTTCCTCCACCAATCCTTGGTCCACCATCTCCATTGTGTACTTCTCCTTCCCCTTCTCTTACCATTGTAGATTCCTCAGAGCTAATGTAAGGTTCAACAATAGGGTTGTCTACTTCCTCCTATGGTTTCTCTACTAATCGTAGTTCATAAAAAAATTCTTCCTCTTCCTCACTAGGTACTTCTAACTCCTATCCTAGGAGTTGTTCACCTATTGAAGAGAGAAATACAACTCCTTCAGTAGGGGATGTAGGTTCTTCAACTACAACTTTTGTGGACGAAGTTGGTGAGTCCCTAGGTTGAATTTCAAATCTATGTACCTCAGGGAGTCTATGTCTACCTGTTATGGATGGAATGTGAGTGTTAGTGGATGGTGTGGCACTTCATGGTCTGGCGGGGGTGGTTGGTGATGTTGGTATTGAACTACATCCTCTACCTCTACTTATAAATCTACCCCTAGAATCTCGTTCTCTATACATACATCCTAAATTATTTTAATATGATTTTATTTATGTATCTAAAGAATGAATGGATCTAATATGATATGCAAATCAAAAAATGAAGTCCTATATACACTTCCCCAACAATGACACCAAAAATGTTGGGTAATTTAATTCATAGTTGAATTACATCATTAAATTTTGAAACCGAGGTTCATGTACTTGCGAAGCGTATGTGCACTATATATGCTAGGAGTTCTATTTTTTTATCATGCAACTAAATTATAATTTATCAAAATGAAATGCAAAGAAATCTAGACTAATTCAAGTTCAATTCTCATTAAAGAGACACACACGTTCTTTCCATAAGACTTGCTAAATCAAAGTGACTTTTAAAAGCAAACTATTCTAAAGGTAAGAATTAGAAATAACAAAATGGAAATTTATGCTATTGACTTGAAATGAAAACTATTATATTGGTAGAATTGAAATTTAATCTGTTGAACTGAATTGAAAACTAATCTATGAATAGAATTGAAACTATTCTATGAGCAAAAATTGAATTTATTCTATTGCACTGAATTAAAACTATTTCAAACCAAATTCAAACCATCCTAAAACTCCAAATTAAAATAGTGAATCTACAAGCCTTGATAGATTACTTGTGTGTGAACCAATCATGATCATTAAATTTTTTTAAATATGAGACTAAGCTAGAAATCTTAACTAAAGAACTTATAAAGGAAATATTTTGGGTGTTTTGATTTTATAGAGCGCTGGACCTATGACAATGGAATCGACAAAAATGAATAATGGAATCAATGGTAAAAACTAATGATGAAGTTGCAGATGAACACAAATTAAATAAATCAAAACAAAACAACTACTCTATCTTACGAATCTCAAGGGATCCCTCGTATTGGGCGCAAGCGAGAACGAAATCAACTCAAATCAATCAATGACACAATCACATTGGAGTCTGGAACAAAGTGCTTGTATTGCTAAAACATAGTTTTTAAAATTACAGATTTTAAGTGCTTCAAAACCTTGCCATTCTCTACTACCTCGACTTAAATCAAGGCAATTTTTATACTAGTTCTAATCTAACAACTAAAGAAATTGATGCCGAAAGGCAAGTTTTGGAATTGCCACACAATGTTTGGGTTCGATTAAGAAATCGATATTGCATGACTTGATCTAGCGTAGAAAATCACGCAAATCGTCTTTATCTAAACATCATCTTATGAAAATACTTGCTCGTTTGATGCTGCCATGTTCGCTTGATGTAGAAACCAATTTTCTGAAACCATTGCCATTGCGTGTAAATAGAGCAGTGTTGACCTGAAATTTGACTGAACAATTTCTCGTTTCTGATGACCTTCTGAGTAGCACAATAGGTGGGTGTCCATGACTTAGACATTTGGCATCAGCTCATGTCTTTGGTTCACCTTGAAAGTCTCTGCAACCCGTCTAACCATGGATTGAGCTACGGAAAATGGAGTTAGCTACGGAAATGTCACAATTCGGTAGCCAAAGTGATTTTTTAGTTACTTCCACAAAAAATATAGATCATGGGCTACAATTATTTGATGCCTTTTGTTATGCCTGAAGATGACCCAAATGACATTATGACCTGTAAATATCTCAAAACAAGTATAGGATGGATGAAAAGAAGGGAAAAACGATGCCAAAATTGTGGAAAATTCGAGGATCCAACACTGATTATGTCCTAAATGATGCTAACCTACTAAATTTTTCCTTCTATTAGACTTCTATCCGTTGAACTTGCATGAATTATTTGATCAAATGAAACATAAACTCCACAATCACATGCTTTTTTTCCATGATCTGTGCTCTGCACTCTAAAATGATGGCCATCTGCCTACATTGTCAAATATCTTCAAACCTACATGCATAGAAAAATTAAATGTTGAAATCAATAATTAGACTTAAACTTGTAAGAACACATAAATATGTTCAATTAAAATTTATGTAGTTAATCTCATAATTAATCTAATATCACATATGATCATTTGACATCCAATTTCTATGCTGAATTCATCTAGTTCACCTTTTTAGCTAGTCCTAAATTTTAAACTTACTCCTTCACCCCTGTGTTTGTACACTCTACAAACCATTGATAATGTACTTTTGTAGTGAGTGGAATACAAAAGTTTGACCTTCTAAAGAATTGTATGTCATTGTCACATTTTTATCCATTTCATCATACTTCACCACCCATTTCCTAGTAGCCTCCATATTGAACAAATGAAATTATTCATTTTATCCCATTCATCCTCATCTATAATGACAACGAGTATTTGGTATTATTCATTTTTATGAGGAAAACAAGTATACCTTAAATAAGATAATTATAACCACATATATGTGAAATCAGTATATTACCTCTCATAACATTTGTTTCAAGTATTTCCAATTCCAATCATTCTTCATCGTGATCACCATCCCACATGAGTAGATCATCTATATGTGTTTGTTTTCAGGAACTTGCACATTGTTGTTTCTCGAGCTGTTCTTGAGAAGAGAACTAGACCAAGGGACCTTATGGAGTAAAATATCCTCCCCACTTTAGGCTTCAAGTTAGCTCTTGGGCCAAAGGGAATAACCCTCAAATATGTTCAATTGCTAGCTAACTAATATCACTTTAGCATCAGCTCTTTTATGCAAACCTCAATGACCAGTGGCTATGGTATTTGTAAAATGATCTTAGAGGAAATGTGGCTATGGTATTTTTAAAATGATCTTAAGAGGAAATGTGAAAACTAGAGATGTCAATTCTCTTCTAAATCTTTAGACCACGGCCTTTTCATTGGGCACCATTATTTGATAAGATGAAATATACATAAAAAATTTAAATAAGACAAATGTCTCAAGTGCCCATAAAAATAGTTTAGGTGTCCATGTCACTCAAGAAATACATTAAAAAGGCAGACATGCTCATGACAGTGGTAATCATAAACTTGTACTAATTGTAAAGAAAACACATGGACAATATTCAAATGATTCCAACAACATAAAAGAAGACATATTGGACAATCTTCATATTAATCCCATAGTTCAGTAGTCGCTATAAAACTTAGATAACCTTCTCTTCAAAGTAAGATAATATTTATTACTAAAAATGCAATATTACATACTATACCTATTTATTAAGCATTTAAAGGTTAATATCCCACTCAGAAACTTCAAAATAATTTGATACAGGACGCAGAAGAATAGCAAGCATTGGAACTGAGTCACTACTTGGTATTAAATGCAAAGATAATCACACAAAGAATGTTGAGAATAGTTTAGTGAAAAAATATACAAAACTGAAAGAAATACAAGTTCTGCAACCTGAGGGGTGAATCCTCCGGTACATTCCCCAATTTTTAATACATACAATGGCCTTATGCGTTCTAGAGAAAAACTTAGTCTATAGGCTACAAATATTCTAATGCTTATAATGTCTTCAACTCTATTATTTATCCTTCCGAGTGCAACTACTTTCTAAAATAGTAAGGATAATGAGGTATCTTAAGAGAGCTTGACACCTCATTTAAGAAGTGTCCCACTTCTCCTAGAAAATAGAACATTTGTTTCTATTATCCTCTAATAATTCCAACTATCATAACACTCTGCCAGCGATCCATCCTTTCAGAAGTTCACCTTTTTAAATATGAAAATCATTTTTTTTGTCTACTTTAATATCAGGAGGTAACCATATTTGAAAATAATTTATTACCTATTCACATGATTCTTACAATATATGTCTCTAAAACAGAACCTTACCACCAAAAAATATTTTACCCTGGCAATCATTCAATGTGACTTCTGAGTCATTTATATTGACATTTGGTTCAACTTGTGTAGTTTCAACACAATTGGTGTAGAATCTCCTTAAAATGAGTTCCTCTCCAACATCCACTTGAAACAAATTGGCCACTATCGTCTTCCAGAAAATAATTTATTACCTATTCACATGATTCTTACAATATATGTCTCTAAAACAGAACCTTACCACCAAAAAATATTTTACCCTGGCAATCATTCAATGTGACCTCTGAGTCATTTATATTGACATTTGGTTCAACTTGTGTAGTTTCAACACAATTGGTGTAGAATCTCCTTAAAATGAGTTCCTCTCCAACATCCACTTGAAACAAATTGGCCACTATCATCTTCCATTTCTTGACCAGATATATGGCTTGCAAATCCAAATCTATGTGATCCCACAGACATATATAGATATTTGTAGTAAGCAAAAACAAAATTTGTCTCTGAACAAGACGATATATTCCTTCACAACAGAAAGTCCCACAAAATTCTTCTCATTTGTATGACTAGTAAAGGTTAGAGTACAGGAATTATTGGATACCCAGAAGAATTGGTTTTTGTAAGATCCCACAACTTGAGTGTGTTATCTATAGATGCATAAACAATTGTGCCAAAATCTATAAACTTTAGATAACTAGCTGTCTTCCCATGACTTTCCAAAGTGCACCATCGCATTTTGTATTACGAAAATCATAACAATAGATCTTGTAATTAGCACAGTCAAATGTTATTTCCAGAATCAGGTGGAAATTGCAGACAACAAACATTTGCCATAGTCTTCCTCGTACCAATACTGCTTTCATAATTAATCTCCAAAGTTTCACAATGCAATCATCACTTCATCACTTCCACTTGCTAGCTTCGTTGGGTTCACCTGGGCAAATCCTACAGACCTTGCCATCTTATGATATAAATCTTCTTGAAAACCTTTACTTTTATCTTCCACATGAATTCCATTTGATGTCACATTGTATTCAACTTCGCAAGCTTCCATGGCTTTGCCAAGAGGCCTCAAAGAATCCCTTCTTTTGGACTAGTTGAGGACAAACTAGTCCTGTGCATTGCAACAGCTTGGTATTTCAACATACCAATATGTAGTAAGGCACATGCTAGAATCATCTGCAGCTTCAATTAAACATTTGCTCAAGGAATTGGCAAACCCCTCCTCCTCTTTGTCCTTTTCAAGTATTTCAATGTAGCAACCATTGTATCCAATTTCACCGATGTCTACATGTTGCACTTTATGTTCTTCATTTTCAGAGACTTGGAGAGCATTCCCATCAATACCCGATACCATCGAATCTAATTCATTTAGCTTTTTAGTTGTTGATGTAGAGCTAGGGCACATTAAAAATTAGAAGCATTCTCAATACAGTCTGGAGAAGACCAATCCATGAGATAATCTCCCAGTTTCGTTGAAAGCCTTCAGAATTCATCTATGCGATGGATTCGTTACGAGAACAAGAAAGCTTTGAAATTTAGGAGGAGATTCACTTTGAATTGATTTGAAATGCTCTTTGGAATATGTGAGCATCATCACAAAGATTCTTTTTCTACAAAGATATAGAGCGATGGCTCTTCCAAGCTTAGAGGTTGCCCAGTCAGGAAAACCTCATTAACGTCTAGATAAAAAAAACTAGTTGAAAATGACCGTTGTCAATGTATTATCATGAACAACTCTCACTCCCAAATTTGGAAACCTATTAACAAATAACGTGCCTCCACCATTTAAAACCCCATTCTTGATGAGAGCTACAAGACTAATAACCTTGATGCTCATCTTGTCTACACTAAGTACTGTATCCTATAGAGATTGTTTATGCCTTCTTGAGCAAATGGCATAAAATACTAGAATCCTGATCTTGGAACCACCCAAGTATAAAACTTCCTCTACTTTCCCTGCACTCATATAACAATCGAGATCCCATGTATTTGAATTGATTGTATGCCTAGATAATCATAAAGGGGCATAAAATGACAAAAATCGCTGTCCATTTTGCTGCAGAGTATGATACGAGGGATTATATATTAGATATTTGGGAGGAAGTAGGCAATGAAAGATTGTCTTGGACATGACTTCCACATTGATGTGGCTTATATATCTGAGGAAATTAAACAATAAATAGTAAAGGTAGATCATGCCCATTGTTGCACCTCCCATCTGACCTAGAGATTACACCACTATAACTTTGGCCATCACATTGGATCAAGAGGACTAATTCCTACCATTGTACCTATATACCTGCATAGTCTGGACTCCTCTGTTTAAAAAATCATTGGGAAGTGCATGCCGATTGAAACCTGATTGCTGTTGATTTGCATTTCTGATACCATGAAATAGTTGTGACTTCTCCTCCCTTATAGAGAGGCAACAAAATCACCAGCAGCAAGTCTCTTTGCATTGACAATTACAGTCCATCTTGTTGTTATAAAATACCTCTTTGGCTGACCATGATAGATATGTTGAAATGTCCATACATTGCCATTCTAATCTTGCACCACAAGCTCTTGAGTTGTCAGTCGCATTGAAGAATCAAATGCAGGGAACACTTTCTCAGTAGCACGCCGAGGAACTCAGCAGCCACCATGGGTGCTTGTATCACTTGCAGTAACCACAGAACTTGGAGAATGAGCATTTGTTGATAGAGATTCTAAGTCGAACCCTAAACCTAAAACCTATACACCATGCATTCCATCTGACCATGGACATGTACAATCGAACCATCCATTTGTCCTCTAATCTGAGGACTGCCATTCATTTTGAGACTAAGAGATGTATGTGTTTTATTTTATCCTCATGTTCCAATACCACCCGACCATTTTTTATCATGTGGCTAACAATTTATTGGTTTTGGGATTCAAAATACATATGAATAAACTATTTTTGCATGGAGAGGCTTTATCCTATAGTCTTGGTGAAGAATATGAGATATTTGAATATAGTCACAAATTGTAAGGTCCTAATAATAGCAAGGATACAGTGTGCCAAGAAGATTATTAGATATTTGAATATAACCACAAATTGTAAGGTCTTAATAATAGTAAGGATGCAGCGTGCCAAGATAATGTAGTTGATAATAATTTTAAAAAGTTTTTTTAATTGGTTAACATGTGCTAGAATTGTATAGCCCATTGTCATTTCAATAGGAGAAAATGTGAATTTGGTTGAAAAGGTGGATAAAGCAAGATAACTTGAAAGCAATAGTTCATGAAATAGAATTTCAATTGCTTAAATGGAAGGTTGGAGAAGAGTGAAGTTGGAAAGTGGGCCAAGTTATCTTACATTGTTGAAAGCATGAAGCGCTTATTTCTTGGTGTACTTGATTGAATAAGATACCTTTGTAAGTCTATTCATAAAGGTATTATGAATAAATTGTAAGGTCTTAATAATAGTAAGGATGCAGCATGCCAAGATAATGTGGTTGATAGTAATTTTAAAAAGTTTTTTTAATTGGTTAACATAGGCCAGAATTGTCATGTCAATAGGGGAAAATGTGAATTTGGTTGAAAAGGTGGATAAAGTAAGATAACTTGAAAGCAATGGTTCATGAAATAGAATTTCAATTGCTTAATGGAAGGTTGGACAAGAGTGAAGTTGGAAAGTGGGCCAAGTTATCTTACATTGTTGAAAGCTTGAAGCGCTTATTTCTTGGTGTACTTGATTGAATAAGATACCTTTGTAGGTCTATTCATAAAGGTATTATGAATAGAGGTATCATTATATGTGAACACAAATTAAAGTTGGAGAAACTGAAAGTGATAAATCAAAATAATGCATAATTACATCGATTTAACTAGGCATTTTAATAATGTTTTCACTTTAAGTTCAGTGGGACCCAAGGGCAAGCTGCCTGAAGTGTTGGATTGGTTCTTGAGGGTCCTAACGCTAATGTTGAAGGTCTGTATGGTGTGTTTCCGTCGGTGCCACTCCCTTAACGTGACTTAGGAGGTCAAATCATATCATAGTGGTCTCTCGTCGCATGTTTACCCCGACTGGCCGGTTGCTTAGGTAGAGGTGGGAGGAGGGTGTTACATTTTTCATAAAAGGTATGTGTATGTATCTTCAAGATCTTCAGACTTCTAGATCTTGATAGATCCTGATACCATCCTTGACAGTATGATGATAATTTAGTATTAAATTTTAATGAGTATTTATGGAGTGAAAGTGTAAATTTGTATATAAAAAAATGGAAGTGTACATTTTCACATATGAGAATAGATGAAAGTGTAAAATTTATTATAATGTAATTTAATGATTAAAATTAGTATTATTATATTAATAAATTAATATAAAATTTATCAAAGATATATAGATGTAAATTTATGGATGGTAAAGGATGAAAATGACTTGTGCACATGGTGTGTATTATGCATATGGTGTGTAGGGTGTGAAGATATAAACTTGTACATAAACCAATACCTTCACCTACTATTCTTCTTGTAGAAGTTAAAAGAACAAAAATATTTACAATTCAAATCAACATCATATCATATCATATCATATCATATTTTATATATATATATATATATATATATATAAACTCAATATAAAGTGCAAAAGTAAAAAGAAAAGAAAAATACAATTTAAACTAAGCAAAATATATATGATTGGGAGTGATATAGTTTAATTGTATAAATTAAATAATAAAAAGATTTACAATTAAAATCAATCACTTATCTAATTGTTGAAATAAATGTTATTAAATTAATAGTTTAATATGAAATTTTAATTAGTATAGAGAATTATGATGTAAATATGTATAAAGTGGAAATGGAAATGTAAATGACTTATCTAATTGTTGAAATAAATGTTACTAAATTAATAGTTTAATATCAAATTTTAATTAGTGTAGAGAATTATGATGTAAATATGTATAAAGTGGAAATGGAAATGTAAATTTGTGTGTATGTGAAACATGAAATTGTAAAATTTATTAAATTATAATTTGATAATTAAGATAGATATAATTATATTAATAATTTAAATTATTTAATTTATATTTATTTTTATGTAAAATTATACCTAATAAGGAATCAAAGTTTAATGGTTTTGGAGTATGATTTAAAATTGTTTTTAGTTGGGTAAGAATTCATACTTTTGGGATTTAAGGAAATGGGTTAATGACCTAGAAGCATATGAGAAGAGTAAATATCTATCTTTTATGACCACCATCTAGTGATTCTAGATAATATGGTTATTTTGAATAATAACAATAAGTCACCTTGCATTCATCATCAATGATGACAATCTTCAATACTAGTTTTACAATCAAATTATAAAAAAATATCATATTTATATAATTTTTAATAATAATATATACATTTTTGAAATGGGTCATCCTTTCACAACCAGCCTGTAAACCATGTACTTCACAGTGACACATAAGGTAAACTTATCCATCCATCAATGTGCACAAGATGTAAATCACAGCTGTAAGAAAAATGAAAAAAGTTAAGCAGTGTAACATTGAATTCTTGAAAAACAAATGTTAATAAGAATAGAAGGGGACGGGAGGGATATTTTTGTGGCTGAACTTACAGGTGGAAAGGAGCATCCATAGAGTTGCGGCAGTGGGGAGAGGAAACGACGAGAATGGTAGAGAAAGATGGATCCCACTGGGGATGCTTGCTAAGCGGATATTGATACCCTCGTGACCTCATCTTCCTTCTCGATGAAAATTAAAGGCATGGATAGGGGCTGGCTCTTGTGCCACTGGTGAAAGGGCAGGGGCAGGGGAATTGCTGAGATTGAAGATGGTGATGATGATGGAGAAGGGACCGGGGAATTGCTAAGATTGAATATGGTGATGATGATGGAGAAAGGGCAGGGGAAGAGGGAGGAGAATGAGAGGCAGAGAATGGAAATTGGTGAAAGAGCACAGTCGTGCCACGGATCCTGAGTCTGCAGCTTAATCTCCTGATGCAAACTTGCACAGCGTTGAAGAGCCTGGATCTCACTCAGTTCTATTGTTGGACCGAGGACATATCGCTTCCCTTTGCAGGACGAACCACATGTTTCGGCCAATTTGTCAAGCCACAACTTGCTCAAGCTTTCTGCGGACGGTTTCAGGGCCCAGGAGCTTGCAGCCATATCAGGGGCATGTAGGAACCTCGAGGAGTTGCTTGCCATTTGTAGAGGTCAGGGTTCGCAGCCATTGCAGCTACCTGCATTCGTTTGGGTAAATTAGAGTTACAGGGATGTAGGCAGATCACTGAGGTGGGTCTTAACTTTTGTACTAGTTGACTTAGTAAAACTCTTGTAGAGGTCAGGGTTTCATGTTGTAAATATCTGGATACTGCTGCCGCTTTAAGAGCCCTTGAACCAATATGCGGCAGCGTGAGAAAGCTCCATATTGGTTGCATTTGGGATAAGTCCATTGTCGATCAAGAAATTGCTGCTCCTAGTCGGAGGTTGAATTCAGTTGGATCTTCTGCCATTTCTAGCTTAAGGAATGGGACAAAACCATCTAGTTTCTGCTGGAAATTGCTGTGTCAACAAATGGGAGCAGAATCCAGAGTGTGCCTGGGGTCATCCTCACCTGGGAGCTCCTACTCAGTTTTGCCTTCACCTCAATTGCGCAAATTTCGATTTTGGTTGTACCGATGACAAATTGGAGCCTGGATCTCAACCTTACTGCAAGCTCAGAGATTTTAGAAATTTCTAAGGAAAATTTCTTCGAAGGACATGAGAAAATTTCTGAGGAAAATTTCTTCGGAGGACATGAGAAGTGAATTCCGTGCCTTCCGTTCAAAGGCAGGAATGTGAACAGAAAAGCTTCCAATTTCGGTGCAGTTTCGGATTTGTCATTTACGGGATTTGTGGACATTTGGGGATAAATGACAAGCATCAAGAATGGCAGAAACTAATAGTAATTATCGTATGGAAATGATGGGGCTATTAATCTCAAATATGGGGTGTAGCAAGGGAGGCTAGTAAAGTAACCTCGTCAGCAAACTTAGAAGATTGAGCAGTTAAACAAAAGGAAATGTATATCTTACATAAAACAAAGGATAGGATAGGATATATATAGAAACCCTATAAACTTTAATATTTTTTGTAGGGATTAATTTATTTTTACAATTTTCCTACGAACCCACTTATAGAAGGCACCAATTCCTTCTTATTTGAAAGTGCTAGCTCATCGGAGACACCAATCCCCTCTAATGCTTTGTAGGCACCAACCTATATGATACACCAATCCCACCCACTGCTTTACAGGGACCAACTTACATAAGGAACCAATCCCCCGTGATCCTTGATATGTAATTGTTTTGTTCTTTGGTCCACTATTCTTTATGAGTTTTGGTAATCACATTATTAAATCTTTTCTATGTAATGCTTTCTTCTTTGGTAAACTCTTCCTTTTTGAATTTTTGCAGTTACCTCATCAAATCTTTGCTTAGAATCTAGTGCTTCCTTAAAATCCCGACCCTGAAGTTGCAGACTTTGTTCTCTAACATTCTTTTATCACTCATCCCATCGACATTTCTTTTACCAATGTAATACTTTCATATATTGTGCTTCCTCCAACCCACTAATCAGATCTACACTTTAAAAACGTAATTCATATTTTTTTTTGGTGCTTCCTGTCATATAACTATGTCTTGTGCCCAAGTGATTATTATTCTAACTCAGTGACTTTATTATAATTTAGTATATTAGAGCTCTCTTCAATCTAACCTTTTCACCTTTTCACTTTAGTGCTTATGCATGTACTTTCGACATCATATATCCAATCCTGGAGCCTTAGAGCTTTTATATTAGTATATCAGAGAATCAATGTTATCGAGCAGATGAGAGCTAAACCTCAAATTTCCTTGTCATACTCACTTTAACTCATATTGCAGCATGGGGCATTTGAGGTCCCAAAACTCCAAATTTCACTTGTTATCAGGAGACCGAGAAAAAACTTGAAATAATTTAACATTTGAAAATGACATTTTCGAGGGCCTTTAGCTCTAGGTGCTAAAGTTTAAGCACCCTGCGATCATTGGCTATAACAGAGGGCTTTGCTAAATCATATTGAGATATTGGTTGCTTTCAACACAAGTGCTCCTTAGAAACCTTTGGTTGTTGATAAGCCGAGGGAACTAAGTCCTTAGTGATATAACTAGGATCTTCACGACCAAGAGCATGATTGGGAGCAGAGTATACTGAGGTATTGGAAAAAATCCAAAACCTTCACTTTTTTCTATAATAATGATATGTCAATATGCTAAGGGCTCTTAGCCTTTGGGTGCAACACCTTAGCACACGTGATTGAAATTGTGACTAGGGGTTGTATATGTCAAATATGGGGAAAATCACAAGAACTAAAGCACTTTCTAATATGTTGATATGTCGAGGGCTTGGGCCCTCATTTGATATACATTAGTGCCACATGATAAGGGGTATGACTAGGAGCTACTCCATACTAGGATATTGGTGAATCTTGTGAACTCTGCCTTTGTAAAATGTCAATATGTTGATATGCCAAGCAGGGAAAATTTTAAGGATAGAAATTTATCTTAAAGTTTAGAAACCTTGGCGAATCCCACTAGTCCATAATATGAAATCTATAAAATGTTTGGAGATATTTTTGTAAAAATATTCAAATATATAATATTTTATATAGTCTATATATAATTTTTTGTTGATTTTTAGGGTAAAATAATTTCATTCTATAAAATTTGGGTGAATCATTTTTACAAAAAAATGGAAATTAGTGAATCCTTTTTTGGAAAAAGTATAGAAAACTAGCCCATGGGCGAATATTAGCCCCTAAAATTTTCCTTGATGCCAAGGAGGGGCTTAGCGCTTAGGTGCTACGCCTTAGCACCTCTATGGCCAAGGGATTGACTAGGGGCTCCAATATACCATAATATTGGAAAATCTCATGAGCTCGTGCATTGCAAAATCTCTAGTATGTCAAGAGTATGGTAGATGGATCGATAGTTGAGAATGAAATGTTTATCCATTAACTAAGGCGAAGGTACAAAAACATTGGATTTGTTGGGTTTTCCATGTTATAATGAAATTTGAGGTTTTTTCCTTGTGCTCCACCTTAGATCAATTTTTATCTTTTCCCCTGTTTCTTCTTTCCACACCCAAATGAGCTCTCGCCTTGGACCAATTTTGAGAATTCTTTAAGGTTTCCACCTTTTCTTCTTTTCATACTTTAGCTAGTGCTCCCACCTTTGGGTCTCCCCTTAGCTTCCCCTTTAGGCCGTGCCCCCGTTTTTGGGTATCCCCCTAGCTTTGACATCAATGACAACATTATTAAACATAACCCCTCATAGATGCTCTACTCACCTATAAAACAATAACAATACTAAAAGAATGGAATACCTTCTCTTTCTAATGGCTCAATATTTAACATAACCTTTTAGTTATCGAGGGTTAGGGTTAGGGTTTTTTCATGCCTCTAACATCAATTAGTGTTAGGGTTTTGGACCCTCTAGAATATTCTTAAAAGTCCACATGTGATTGACCCCACGTGTATGCAATGGGGGATGACATGGAGTCCACTTGGTACTATGGTGGTTAACAAGGGAGGTCAACTTGTCAGATGCATAACTTCACATATGCACTTCAATTGAGGTGATATTTTCATCATTGGAACTCTTTCAATGTGTGGATTATTGCTAAGGGAGTAGGAGCTATGCTCAAAAATTTTTGACCCAAGGAAGTGCCATTTAATGTCTCAAATAGGCTCTATAAGGTTCCATATCCAATATCATCAAATTAGGACCTTCCCTTAAATTGGGCCTTACAAGCAAATTCCTCCAATTTTTTGACCTAGAAAGTACAATGATATATGAAAAATTATATGATAATCCATTCTAAATCATTGCAAGAGTGTAGTTGTGGATCAATAGATAGCAAGGATGAAGGTGTAGATTTATGCACATGTTGGGGTATGAAAGTGTAAAGCTTGTTGTTTTGGCTTAATCGATAAAATGTGTGTTATTAGGTAAATAATTTAATATCAAACTTAACCAATGTCAACTTCTATGGAAGTGAACATGTTGATTTATGTGTGGTGGGAGGTAAAGATGTAAGCTTGTGCACATTGGGGAGGATCAAGGTGTAAATTTGTATACAATTACACACCTTCACCCATCATCTCCCTTTATGTAAAATATAAAGAGCAAAGGGGTTTAAGATTAAAATCAACATCATATGTAAATGGTTTGTTGCATTATTGTTTTATTATTGAGATGGATGTCATTAGGTTATTTTTTAATATCAAATTTTCACTAGAATGTGGTAGTGAAGATGTGGACTTGTACATAGTGAGGATGATAATGTTTAAACTTTTGTAGAGGGTGAAGGATGGAATTTTAATATTTTTTGAGTTGTAATTTGGTGATTGAGATGAGTACTACTAAATTAATAATTTAATATTGTTGAATATATATATAACTAGTTTGTTCATGACTTGTGGGACTAACCTTTGGCTAAGAAACTAGAACCCAAGGGTATCTAATCCATCAAAAACACCAGAGGATATCACTAAACCTGACCCACACCAACCCTTAACATGGTTGGATTTTTTTGTATCCATGGGGTTTCGTACTGATGAACTTCACATAAGGAATGTCTTAACAAATCACCTTATTACCGACTATTCTATGTCTCATAGGTAACCAATAGGTATTTTCACTAAAGTGAAGGTGTGAATTTTTACATGGTATGAGATGAAAGTGTAAACTTTGTGCACATATTAGGGGATAACTATGTAAATTTGTACACAAGTACACAACTTCACTAGCCCCCACCAATTGTGTGGAAGGTGAAGATGTACACATTATTATTCCATTATTTTAACTGAGTTTTTGCAATTTTAACCAAAGTTTTCGGAAAATGCTGAATATTTCTATTTTTCTATAAATTCAAAAATAATTTTCTAATTTCTGGAAACCTTATTTTTAATTTTCCATTAGTTGAGTGAGCCTTGATGTGACATAATTCCCCTAGTGGAGGGAATTTTACTTTTAGTATTTTCATTGCTTGACAAATAATTTTAAAATAAAAAAGCTATTTTTGTGAGTAGCCATTCCTTTAGTGAGTGCTCTAACATTGACACTATTATGCTAATACTCAGCCCAGTGATTCTAGAACTGATGAGGTTGCTAGTCCTTTACATAGGCGACAGGGGGGAGGAGGCTAAACAAATATCCATTAAGTGATGCTCTATTTGGAGTGCGGAGGAAGTTCATTGTGTAGACTGAAACTCCGCATTCTGCCCTTTTGTAGAGCTATATCACGAGAGCCATTGATATCCATGCTTAGGGTGGAACCGAAGGTATCAATCCATGTTTCTTGGGGAGGACTTATGCAGAGTGTGAAGTACGTTAGAGACTCTTCTCGACAAGGTAATTTCAAGCTCTTTTAATCTCATCAAACTACTTCCTACACCACAGTGCTTGTGTTCCAAGTTCTATTGCCCACTTTCACCGACGGAGGCAATTGCTACACTACCAATAAATATTTGACCACCTTTCTTTTAGTTATATGTAGGATTTCATGCTCCATTCATCGACAGATACAAGGCATCGGATGGGACATTATACTACGGGATCACAACCAGAAATGGGTTCTGGACACTAACTTCAAAGATAAAAAAAATAGTGGATTTGTTGTCTTACAAGCTCAGGTTTCTTGATTTCGTGCACTCGGTGTTGCCGATTTTGGTGTTTGGTTGAGTGGCTCTTTTAAGACTTGGAAAACACTTAAACTAGGTCTGAGAAGGCAATCCAAATTTAAGAAAATCACCATGAATTGATCCAGTTTTGTGTTCGCTCCGATACTTATTGTAGGTACATAGTGTTGAGTTTGGAATTTCTAACTTAGATCATCCAACTCTGAAACTACCTCCGCAGGGGGCACCTACATGAAAACAAACAAAATAAATTATAGAATACCTTCTTTCTGCTATGGAACTACATAATTTCATTGGAAACACAGAGAAAAGTATGAAAAAATATATTGCGAATGAGAGGTGGCGTTGTAAAATTATAATACAGGTTTTGTTCAAGGTTAGTAGTGTAGTCATGAGTGGTCCATAAGGCCCATGCTCATCTAGATTTTAGTTAAACACATTCAGCTAATGATCACAAAAGTGGAGATTTAAATCTTGAAAAAATTGTTCACTAATGTTTCGCCTACATAAATTATTAAAGATATTATCCCTCATAGATCTGCTTTACCTTTTGATAGTCTATGTAAGTTGTGACTAAGCGAGGATATTGTACATGAGCTATAATTTTTTCTCTCATTGCATCAACTTCATTTGGTTTACAAGAACATGAGCTATCCATATCCACTGTCAGTGATGTTACCATCTGGCCTTCCTGCTGCTGTGGAGGTAATGAAGTAACTAGAGGAGTGAAAAAAAATGAAGGATCAACATAGATGCGGGGGCATCTTCCCTCTTCTTTATTATGGATCAACTCAAATTGCCCTCCATTACTACTGCTATTGTTTTTCATCGAAGATATGGATGAATCAAGGATGACAGCCTTCTCAGGAATAAATTGTTCCATGACAAAATGGCTAGCTCCTCCTCCTCCTCCTCTTAGCTTCATCACAACCACGAGTTAATGAAAATATTGAATCCACATAAATATATGCAATAGATTGAAGGCAAAGGCCATTGGATGTCATAGAATATAAGATGGGCAATAGTAAGCACCATACCATATAGTAAACTAATAATTAGCTTTTTATTTTTCAATCTTATCCATGGGATGAAAATCATTTACTACTCCACATTCCACATTCCACATAGCCATATCGCGAGAGCCATTGATCTCCATGCATAGGGTGGAACGGATGGTATCAATCCAAGTTTCTTAGTGTTGGGAGCGAGATCCTCCAAGGGCAGTTTTGGGGCTAAAAGCCTATGTTTAAGTCAATTTTTGTAATATTATTGTAAAGACTTCGCAATTTGTGATCATGGAATATGAAGGTGTTATGTGTCATAAAGGGTAGTCCGCCCTTAGTTTTGTAAAAGTAAAGTCAGCTGTAAGAGAACTACCCATGGTCTACGGACCATGGGATTGTATAAAAAGAGCTAAGCTCTAAGTAATTTAAAGGAGACAAACAATGATAAATGATGTAATAGAATCATATCTTTAGAGCAAGAAGTCTAAGTATTGGGTTGTAGCATAGGTAGAGGCTCTGCTGCTGAGTGTGTAGAGACCTAGGGTAGAAGTCCGAAACTGACTGCGCAGACCCCTGCAGCTGTGTGCGCAGGGCGGACAAAAGTTGTAACCACTTGGTAGATATTAATAAAGAGATATTCTGCAATTTCTGTGTCTTTGTTTTGTTGATGCATCTTGATATGTTATGTATGAATTTTCTTTATTATGCTTATATGGTGTGTGAATGAATGCAATTACATTGAGTAACTGAACGCAGTTATGAATATCTATTTACGCGGGGATAACTATAATTGTTTCATAAGATAAGAAAGGCACTTAGATTAGTTGGAGAATTTGTACGACACGCTGCTAGTATTTGAGCAGCAGGATTGAGCAGCGTGAAGGATGATCGTATCCTTTCGCGGAGGTATTGAAGGATGGGATAAAGGGTTTGTCTTGCAAGCCCTAGAGCGAAGCAACCTGCACGAAGGTAGGGGTAGAGGGAATTAAATGACATCACGACCACATCAGGGTGCGGAAGTGCGGGCTGATGCTGAAAGGGCTAGTAGTGTAGGGATTTGTTTGGCTAATTAACATTGAACCTGGGTCAGGCCCCATCAAGCCAACAAATGGTTCTATTACCAGAACCAGAATCTGCATAAGAGATGTGTGGTGTCGTATCATTGGAATCCAACTAAGAAGGATATTGGAGATTGGTTGGATAGAAAGATCCATGACTTCGCGGCACAAGAGAACATAAATCCATGACTAACAAAGGAATAGTGGTTGGACAGAGACCTATATATAGAGATCCATGAGATCTTTTTCTTCTCCTTCGCTATTGAGATATACGAGTGGATCACGATGCTAGGAGATAGCCAAGGAAGGTGGAAACTTGACGGCCCTATTGTATGGACCCTGGAGCTAGTGCGAAGGCTGGAAGCATCAGAGGATAAGATTGCCCACATTGTCGATCATTGGCTTAATCACGTCATAGGAGGATTTGTGACTAAATTTGCGGTCAACACCTTAGTCAGGTGCAACGAGGCGGAGCAATGCTTTTTCAAAGGACCGCGAGGTAAGTACGTGAAATCCTTGAATACTTGGATTAAAAAGATATTGTGCAAAAAATGGGTCATGCAACTACTTTGATGTTCAGAACTATGCAAAGAGAAAAAAATTACAGGAACAAAGGACAAAAGGGTCCAGAGTATAGTCCATTGATTTCACCTCCGCGAGGTGACGAGGAAGGGATAGCAAAAGTTTCTCCGCGAAGTGCTATTTAGTTAATAAGACAAGGATTCCCACGAATACCACCTCCGCCCACACCACCTCCAACTTCACCACCATCACCTGTACCACCTCCACCTCCACCACAGTTCAGTATGGAAAATGCAGTAAAGCTGCCTTTGTTCAAAGGCTTGGGAAATGAGGATCTGGACCAATTCTGGTTCATTGTGAAAGCTGTATGGGAAGCTCAAGTTGTTACAGATGATCATATAAATAAGGTGACATTGGTTAGTGCCCTGCAAGATCACGCACTAACCTTGTATATCAAGTACTCGAATTATAACCTAAATGTTGGAATGACAGACATCCAGACAACACTAAATAGAGAGTTCAGTAGGCCTAAATCCAAGGCGCAGTCGATTGTGGGATTTAAGGAGATCGCAATGCAACCGGGCAAGATGCCTTGGGAGCTACATCATAGGTTGAAGTGTACAATCCGCGAATCCAACATGAATTTGATAGATGAATAACATCGCGAGTGGTTTGTGGCTTCACTACTGCCACACTTAAGGGCCGCGCTATCGCAACGAAAGATAACAACTCAGGCGGAGGCCTTGGAGATTGCCATGAGACTACATGAAACTCCGATGCAAGAACCTAATCTAGGAGTTTAGCAAATCCATGTGTAGCTGAAGAATCTATGCCTTGAGATGCAAAGCTTGAAGCAGGACAGGACGGTTCGACCAGAGGTACGCGAGGAAGTATGGTACCCGAAATGCAAGAGTCAGGGTCATGACAAAGACCATTTCCCGACCTTTGTGAACTATATTGCAAGAGGAGGATTGATGCCTTTAAGGCTAGAAGCTCAAGTAGGACCTAGCGTGGGGCCTGCATTATGGTGCGCTATCTGTCAGGTAGCAGGAAAACATGCCACAGATAACTGTCATATGCTGCAGAAGTATGTACAGACACTGCAATAGCTATTTTGCAACTTTTGTATATCGGTAGGGCATGATGAGCGTAATTGCAGGAGTTATGAATTGGTGATGGATAGAACTCCCGCCTATAGGGTTCAGGTCGAAACGCGACCTCCTAACCAGGGTGCAGGGATGACATGGATAGGATTTCAAGGACACGGACGAGGACTTGGCAGAGGTCGAGGACAATTGATCTGCTATAATTGCGGGGGGCCAGGACACTACGCCCATGATTGTACTAACCCAACACGTCCGTCGTGCAAGTATTGCACACTGTTTGATCATGATACAAAATATTGTCCTATGCTGATAGCTAGGATACATGACAAAGGGGCACTACCACCTTCACCGACTCAGAACCTGCAGATGATGAGGTTTGAGTCACGTGAAGAATATCCAAACGTAAATATAGTGCTCAGAAGTGGAATCACGATGGGAGATGACAAAGGGAAACAGCCAGGAGATAGTGTGTGGGTCCGCAAAGGAGACTAAGTTCGATTTGGAGTGCGCACGTGAAACCTTCATGGAAGCTAAGAAGAGCATCACTAAGGCCTCCACCTTAGGAAGCAAGGATAAACATGAGCAAGAGATGGACCCCTCTATGCTCACAAATTTCCTGGAAACCTATATGAAGTTGTTGCGCGACAGTAAGGTTGTGAAAGGATTACAAGAACTCATCAATAGATGTGCTGGAACCGTGCCAAGTGAGCCACGCATAGTACAAAAGATTGGCAACCATAAAACAAGGATGGGATGGGAGATGAGACTGACCACACAGATAGGAGAGTATGAAATGGATCAGGTCATTTTGGACCTAGGGTCAGATGCGAATGTCCTACCAAAACAGACTTGGGAATGGATGGGGAGACTTGCACTACAATGGTCTCTGATTTAGCTAAGGATGGCAAATCAGCAGAAGATCATCCCCATGGGGTGGCTGCAGGGGGTGACTGTGGATATTGAGGGAGCGAGCACACTGGTTGACTTTGAAGTAATAGAGATAGTGGATGATAGAAATCCCTATCTTGCACTCCTGTGAATTGACTAGGCTACTGATATGAATGGGGTAATCAATCTGAAGAAGCAAAAGATGATCTTTGAGAATAAATCGTTGCTCGTAATAGTACCCCTTGATCCTGTTAAAGGATCACGCTAATGTTGGGCCCCTATACTACTAGTGTAACCCTTATTGTTATTAGTATAACCCACTTATTATATTGATGTACCCATGTAGTGCCCATATTGTTACTATTGTGCCCCATAGAATCCCACTATGGTTATTATTGTGCCCTTATATTATTATTGTTATGTCGGCTCTGATTATGTTATGACCCCTTAGACTCCTATATATAGAAAGGAGGTCTTTTCATTTGTATCATCCAAGAATTGTTCATTTATGTAATGTAAAGGAGGTTTCCCCCTCGAAGAGGCTGAATTCTAAGGCGTTGATCTATCTTTTCTATCTTTTCTTGAGCTAGTTTCATAACATTTGGTATCAGAGCTTTGGGTTCTAGGGTTTTGCTGCTCCAAACTGGTCATCCTGGAATTTTCGCTATAACTTTTTTTCTACGATGTTTCAGAAGTTGCAAAAAAAACCCATTTGAGAAGAAATCACGCTGAACCTCTGGTCCGAATTTCAGAGCTTTTCGCGCTATATTTGCGGAGATATGATCTGAGGAAGTTGGTATTTTTGCAGACTCCTGAATCACATTCCAAATAGGTGACCTGGGGAAAATCGTCATAACTTTCTCTCTGGGGATCAGATTGAAATTTCTTAAGAAGGTACAAAAAGAGGACAGACTGTAGTTTTTTGTATATATTTTTTAGATCCAAAGGTCAAAACAGTGACACGTGGCACTTCATACAAGTTCACTCTTTTGGAAAGGTCTATAATCAGGTCATCTTGGGAGATTGTGCATAAATCTTTCTTAGAGAATCCAATTTGGATCAGACTGGTGGCATTGAAAAGAGGACACAGAGGGCTACTATAGGTCACAATTTTAGAACTTAAAGATCTGAAAGTACAGAGTTATAGTCGTTTCAAGGTCGAGCTCCTAAAATCAAGAAAAAGCAAGATGATGAAGTTTGATGGCAGGGATCCGGTAAATTGGATACTTCAGATGGAGCAATATTTTGATCTACATGGTGTACAACTATTACAAAAGGTATGTGTTGCATCTTCATATTTAGAACCAGATCAATTTTTATGGTACAAAGGGCTTTGTTCTCGTAAACAACTTGTTACGTGGTTAATTTTCATGGAGGAAATGATAGAACATTATGAGGATACAAAGAGAAACACCTTCTTTAGAGCAACACCACAACAATTGGACAGAGTAAAAGGGATTTGTGACATAGTGGAAAGAAAAATTATGGAAACCAGGAATGTACCCCTCACAACTATAAAGATGGAAGTGTTGTTTCTCCTAGCCTTCCACAACCTACAAGGGTTACACCACAACAATTGGAAGAAAAAAGAGAAAAAGGGCTTTGTTACAATTGTGATAGCAAATGCACTAAATGTCATAAGTGTGCTGAGAAGAAATTATTTTACATAGAATATGAAGAGGAGGAAGAAAAAGATCAATAAACATCAAAAGAAGAAGATATATGCCAGGATGCCACCCCAGAGAAAGAAGAAATGAATCAGACCATATCTTGTAAAGCATTGGAAAGAATTACCACTCCTCAAACTCTCAAGATAGAAGGACATATCAAGAAGAAAAATGTGCAAGAAGTGAAATATCACATCGAGAAAGAAGAAATGAATCCAACCATATCTTGTAATTCATTGTTCGAAATTACCACTCCTCAAACTCTAGAGATAGAAGGACATATCAAGAAGAAAAAGGTTCAAGCAGTGAAAGATCACATCGAGCATCAACAACAAGTTCTCCAACTTTTAAAGGATAACGCCACTTCGGTGCAAAATCAAACGAAACAACAGGTAGATAAACGTTGTAGTGAAAAATGTTTTGATGTAGGTGATTGGGTATTTTTACTGCTACATCTCAAGCAAGCTATTTATGAGAAGGAAATGTTGGCAATACTACATGCACTTAAAAAATGGCGACCTTACCGAATGGGAAGACTCTTCAAGGATGAGGATGTGGAAGCATTGTTTTGTGCTATTTATATTATCCAACCAGATTGGATAAACGAAGCAAGGGATGAATGGAAGAAGGACGAAGAAGTATGGCCACTTATTCAAAAGTTGCAAAAGATCCCAATTCAAACAATATTGCCAGAAATCGAAGAGGAAGGAAAAATCATATTGGAACCTGGAGCAATCACAGAAACAAGAACCCGACAGCTACGAAATCGATCAATTTCAGAGTATCTCAAAAAGTGGAAGAACTTACCTTCTAAAGATTCCACATGGGAGGACAAGAATTTTATACAGAAGCATCAAGAACTACTCAAGCGTCGAGGACAACGCTTTTTGAAGGAGAGGGGCATGTTAGGCCCCTATACTACTAGTGTAACCCCTTATTGTTATTAGTATAACCCACTTATTATATTGATGTACCCATGTAGTGCCCATATTGTTACTATTGTGCCCCATAGAAGCCCACTATGGTTATTATTGTGCCCTTATATTATAATTGTTATGTCAGCTCTGATTATGTTATGACCCCTTAGACTCCTATATATATAAAGGAGGTCTTTTCATTTGTATCATCCAAGAATTGTTCATTTATGTAATGTAAAGGAGGTTGCCCCCTCGAAGAGGCTGAATTCTAAGGCGTTGATCTATCTTTTCTATCTTTTCTTGAGTTGGTTTCATAACAGCTACACTGAACCTGTTCGCAATTATGAGAGTGATGACAACTTGAACTGTATCTATAAGATAACAACGTGAGACCAAGATTGTGTGAATCCCACCGTGGATGGACGGATTACATGGGATCGCGAGAGTTCCTTGTTGAAAATAGCAACAAGAAATGCTAAAAATAGAGATGCTAAAAATAACATTGCTATAAATAGCATTTCAGGATATACTCCAACTCTGTTGGAAATAGAAAAAAATAGAAATGCTAAAAATAACATTGCTATAAATAGCATTTCAGGATATATTCCAATTTTGATTTGTCCTTGAATCAAAATTGAGAATTAAAATTCGAATTTAGTCTCACTAGTTGTTTGAAAATTAATTAATTAATTAATTCATCTTGAGTTAATTAGTTGGAGAAATTCAAACATGAAGTCTTTGTGAAGACATGCAACAATTATCCCTTTGATTGAGGAAGTTATCCCTTAATTAAGGAGATAAGGATGAGTTGTAATTAGTTAGCTCAGTTAACTGAGTTAAGTCCAGTTAAATTAGTTCCAAACAGTTTGTGGAACTAATTGTGAGTTCAGTCAGTTAATGCATGCATGCATGCAACTAGTGTTCTCCAGATAACTGAATATTATCTCATAAATAACCAATGCATGTCAGTTCAGAGAAAGACCCAGTTGAGATTAAAGATAGGGACATTGTACTATCAGTTGGAGGAATTTTCCTATAAAGGAAACTCATCCATGCAGAAGAAATTAACTCCTTCAGGATTGCACAGTTATTTCAGAGGTCAGAGCAGTGTGTGAGGGATTATTACACACAGGTGGCAGCTTGAGGACCCAGGAGACACTGCACAAGGAAATAGGAGGCTTGGAGGACTGAAGGAAGGCATATGTGTTTTCTATTCTGTCTATGAGCAGTAGTGAGGGATTGTACTAAGAGCTTGATAGCTTGAGAGCTAAAGATTTGTGTAATCCTGAGATATTTCCACTTGTATGATAATACAGATAACGGGGTTTTTAGTTGAGGCTTTCCCCAGAGTGTTCTTCTGTGTTTCATGTGTATGATTTCTTCTTCTCTATTATATGTGTTCCGTTTGATCTTTCTCAAATCGATTAAGCTTCCGCAAGTTTGATAGTAGAAGTAGATCAAGTATTTTGCTTTAGTACATTACATTATCAGGTGATCTACAATGAGAATTTCTACATGGTATCAGAGGTAGCTAATCCATAGAGAAATTTCTACATTCCTACACTTCAAACTCTGACAAAGAAATAGAACGTTGGCAGAATCGGTTACATGAAATAACTACACTGAATTGCAACATGACGACCCAGTCGCTACGCTATGTGTCATCAGAGGTAAGAAACTTGCCTACTTATGATGGTCTGAATGAGGCATATATCTTTTTGGATGCTTTTGAAAGGGAGGTACTAGAAAAGCAGCGCTTCCAGGCCTTGGACTGGGCATTGCGTGCTACGCCCACAAGATGGTGGGGTATGCACAAGGTAAGATTTGACGATTTTCACGAATGTAGGAGGATGATGAGAACATGATTTGGGAAGCCTAAGCTACAAATGACAGAAAAACATGCTGGGAAGAATGATCCACGTGCACATCTGGCCAAATGGACCCAAACTTATGGAGAAAAGCCGCAACCTGAATGGGTGCACCTGTTCTATCATACCCTGGATGCTATCCCAATGAATTGGTATATAGAAACAGAGATTTTCCAAGGAACAGGCGAATGGGATATCCTACGCGAAGGATTCATGATCACCTTCAGTTTTGAGGATAAGTTTGACAGTATTGATGAAGCGCTACAAGAGATGAAAGTAGCTATCTTTAGGATACTGCAGGATCCTTTAGACCTGGCTCAGTCTGATTGGGCTACTCAACTAAGCCACGCACTAGAATGCTATAATATAATCGTTAAAGAAGAGGACGAGGATCTGCAGAGGATTAACATTCCAAAATAGAAGGTCACCGAGAGGTTCAAGGGTCGTAGATTGAGAATCCTGATATAACCACGCCATTAAAAATGAAACAAGTAAACATTGGTACAAAGGCAGAACCCAAATTCATGAAGATTGGAGACCACTGGGATGACGCAACAATGGTGGATAAGGTCACTGAATTTCTCCATGAATACGAGGACTTATTCCTGACCAAGCTTACGAATCTGAAAGGAATAATCGGGGACTGAGGAATGATGAAGATAACGTTAAAGCCTGATGCGAAGCCAGTTAAGCAAAGGCCTTACCATCTCAATCTGAAATATAAAGAGAAGGTATACTTAGAGCTAGACAAGATGCTCGCGGCAGACATCATTGATCCTGTGGAAGAATCTGATTGGGTAAGTCCAATGGTGGTGCAAGAGAAGAAGCAGAAGCATGAGATAAGGATATGCATGGATCTCAAAAAATTGAATGACGCTTGTGTGCATGATCCTTTCCTGACTCCGTTCATGGATGAAGTGTTGGACAATGTAGGTGACCAGGAAGCATATTCCTTCACTGATGGATTCTCTCAGTACCACCAAATAAAAATCGCGCCGGAGGATAGGAGCAAGACAACCTTCGCAACTGAGTGGGGTTATTTTCAATACACTGTAATGCTGTTTGGATTGAAGAATGCGCCTGCAAAATTTTTGCGCATGGTTGTTGCGACATTTAATGAATTTATTTATAAGTTCCTGGAGGTATATTTTGATGACTAGACTATATTTGGGCTGGGTAAGCACCATGTAGCAAGCTTTCGCTTGATGCTGGATACCTATCGAAGATACCAGATCTCAATATCAAGAAGTGTTTGTTTTGTGTTCCTTTTGGAAACCTATTGGGGCATGTGGTTTGTAGACAAGGACTGATGGTAGACCCCACAAAGATTGCGGTGATACTAAACTTAGAAGCGCCGAGGAGTGTGAAATAGCCGTGCGCTACTCTAGGACATACGGGATATTACAGAAAGTTTATCAAAAGTTATGCCCAGATCACTGTGCCTATGGAGAAATTGTTGAATAAGGATGTCACTTTCAGCTAGAACGATGACTGTAAGAAGTGCTTGGGCATATTGAAAGAAAAGATGGTTACCGCACTGATTCTAGTCTTCTCGAACTGGAAGAAAGAGTTTCATGTACATGTTGAAGTGTCATGTATAACGTTGGGAGCAGTACTAACACAAGCTAGCAGAGAAGGCTTGGACCATCCTATCGCATTCGCAAGCCACAGATTATCAAAAGTAGAGAAGAACTATTCCACCACTGAGCGCGAAGGGCTAGCTATGGTGTATGCACTCCAGAAGTATCAGCACTACTTGCTAGGAGGCCATTTTAAGATGTATACGGATCACTCTGCGTTGAAGTACTTGGTCAATAAGCCTGTGTTGGGGTGGAGAATCTACAAATGGCTCTCATTGTTCCAAGAGTACGATTTTGAAGTTGTCGTGAAGCCTGGATGATTGAACGTGGGACTAGATCATCTACCGCGCATCGAAACGGGGGAGGAACCTATTAACTTGGAAGAAGGATTGCCTAACGTGAAACTATTTGCAATGTGTGTTGCGGATGGTCACTTTGAATATATAATACACTTCCTAACAACAAAAACTACACCGGAAGGATACAATATCCAACAAAAGAAGGAATTAGTGGTGCGTGCGGCAGATTTCTCTATCATTGCTGTGCATCTGTACAAAATGGGGACTGATGAGATATTGTGACAGTATGTACCTGAGTTCAAAAGAAGCAATATCCTCACGGACGCTCATGGGGGTGTCGTTGGAGGAAATTATGTAGGGAGAGAAATCGCGCAGAACATTCTACACGCAGGGTTGTGGTGGCCAACCCTTCATTAGGATTCTAAAGCATATTACAAGGCGTGTGATGTATGTCAAAGAATGGGCAGGCCATCGTGGAGGGATGAAATGCCTTTGAATCCACAAATGACACTGCAACCCTTCGAGAAGTGGGCGATCAATTTTGTAGGACCTATTCAGCCACAAGGAAAGATAGGAGCAATATACATTATCACTGTGACAAATTATTTGACTCGTTGGGCAGAAGCGCAACTGGTGAAGGATTGCATGGGTGCGACTGCCATGAAGTTCCTATTTGAGCATGTACTAACGCGATTTGGATGTCCGAAGATCTTGATGAGTGATCGTGGTACGCACTTCTTGAATGAGACGATCAGCGCACTAATAGAGGAATTTCAAGTATATCACCAGAAGAACACACCTTATCACCCACAGGCTAATGGAACAGTAGAGGCATTTAACAAAGTGCTTGGAAACGTGCTGACCAAGGTTTGCAATGCTCAACGAAGTGGTTGGGACCTACACATACCTGGAGTACTGTGGGCTTATCAAACGACACGTAAGAAGATGACTGGACAAACCCCTTTTAGGCTTGTCTATGGTGTGGAAGAGGTAATGCCTATGGAATACATCGTACCTAGTCTGCGCATAGAAGAACTCATAGGTATGATGGATCGTAGATCCCTAGAGGAGAAGCTCGTGCAACTGGATGAGCTCGAAGAAGAAATATTTTTGGCTGGATTTCACCAGCATGTCTAAAAGCAGCGCGAAAAGGCATGGCATGATCGACACATCAAGCTGCATAGATTTAAGGTAAAGGACCTGGTTTTGTTATACGATAGTAAGTTTGATAAATTTCTTGGGAAATTTAGGATGCACTGGTTATGGCCTTACATTATTAAGGAGATTACCAATGGAGGAGTGGTACAGTTGGTCAAATTAAATGGAGAACCCTTCCCAAGAAAGGTGAATGGCAGTCGCTTGAAGCCATACACTGGTGGTCCAACCATGTGACTAAATGAAAGAAGCATAGTCTTAGTACTCTAGGCAGCTGAAAGGAAGTGCAGGACTATAAACTACACTACCCAGGTTGGGGAGTTGTGTGATTGGACAATGGCGCAAAGCAAGGATGTGTCACTGGGTCTGTGACAACGCGGAGGCAGCTGCGCTACCTAGGGAAATATCACATAGGTCGACTAGAAAGTGATTGTTAAAGTCACGGTTCATGAAAAGATGGCAGAAGTGAGGCCAAATGGACTGGGCGATCGACATTTAAGACCAAATTTATGGCTTAGATTCTTGAAAATCTGCCACCAATCCGACATTAATGAACCGATTTTGGGGGGAGCGGTCGGATTTTTCAAAATGCCCTATAAATTACAAGTGGCTTCCCAGCAAAAAAAACTTGGCATTTTGAGGATTGAGTTGTTGTGCTCTCAGGTGCACATGAACTTTGAATTCTTTCAAGATCTAGTAGTGAGTTTGGCGTTTGAACAATTGTCAAAGGAGACACAAGCACTAGTGAATAGCATCATGTCGACACGTGCAGGAGCTATGGACACCGAAGGAGTGGCCGCCGAGGAGAATGTGTAGGAGATTGATATGGGGGCCGAAGTAGCTGCCCCAGAAGTGGCCGAAGTACTGGCGGAGGTCCCTAAATCCTTGAGAATGTTGAGACCAAAGCCAACACCAACCAAGGAGACTATGAAAGACAAGACGGGCAAGCAGCTAGCCATACCGGTGCGCGCATCGCCAAGATGAAGCCCATCAAAGCCCACTTCCTAGGAGAAAGGCCAGGCTATAAATCTAGAAGCAGAGGAGGAGGATATCGAAGACATCCCCATGGATGTCGAGGATGTGGGAGTCGAAATAGAGGAGGTTGAAGCCCAGGGTGCTGACCCTATTACATGGTTTCCAGAGTATGTCCCTCCACACAAGCCTAAATCCAAGGTCCTAAAGGACATTGATGAAAGTAAGAATCCCCTGCAAACCACTTTGCTACTAGATGAAATCGTGTTTGACGGTCCATGGTTGAACCTGGTGCTCATATTGAAGCTCGAAGACTGGGACTTGGTGGACCACAAGAAGTTCCCGCACTTGGCGATTGAATAGTTGATGCATCAAATCATAGACGCAAATACGAGGATGATTGCATTGGAGCCACGAAAGTGGCTTATAGGTGTAGAGAAGGAAAGATTAATCAACCTGCTCTGGGTGCCACACTATAACCGCACCCCCGTGATAGTGTTGGTCGTCAAGCAGCTGATGTGCTTGGTGCATGATGGGTGTTTGTGGCTGGAGGAGCCAATACCCATCACCGATATGTTGATTCACCGCATAACGCGTCTGCTGTATATAGGAAAAAATACAGCTATGATCTTTGGCGGCAAGGGTGGCGAGCAAGCACTCGCAGAGTTAATGAAAGAGAAGTTCAAACTGGTAAAGAAGTCGCACGAGTATGCTATCTCTAGCATCTACGACCTCACTGTGAAGGTGGAAACGTAGATCCTTGAAGGAAAGGTGATGCGGAAGTGTCACATCGATGAGGTGTTGGCACCTGTCGTCGCGCTCGCACAATAGTGCGCAGAAGGAGTCCAGTTTAATTAGTCAGCCTACCTTCGCGGAGAGTTCTTGGCGAATTACTGCGAAGCGCAAGACCTTCCACTACGCATGGCTCTTTATATTGATCATGCTTGTAGCATGGGAGCTACAAGAAGAAAGCTAATTCCCCTCGGTCATGCCAGACCTTCCTGGAGCAGTGAAGTATGCTTCGTTGTGGGTGACCAAGGACACGGAGCATGTTTGGGATGGCAAGATCTTCTAGATCTTGATGGAAATGAATATCAGGATGGCCATCAATCGCAAGTTGTGATTGTCTCCCATGGTATATGCTAACCTACAGAGCTATGCTGAATTTAAAGCTAATTTCCATCGGATATCAATCAGGGCATGGAAATACCTTGCGCATAAGTGGTATGATTTGCCATATCTAGCCACAAATGATGCCATCGATGTGGTGTTGGATAAATGGTCGGCAGAGTGGTGCACCACCAGGGACTTAGTAGTGGGTGGAAGCAAGTCCACCGCATAGAAGAAGAAGGAAGAGGTGAAGTTGAAGATGGCACAGCTGGTCAAAAAGAGGAAAAAAGAGGATGCTGAGAAGACCCAGGTGGAACAGGCAAGAAAGGAGGTAGGAAAACAGTTAGGTGGTGTACAGCGGGGCTCTGACAAAGGCGCGCAGACACCTTCACCTGAGACCGAAGAAGAGGACAAAGAGCAGCATGACATGGACCCTCAGGAGACATCCAACCGCATTAAATGCCCGAGAGAGCTGGAAAAGGGAGGGTCCAGAAAGAAATCCAAGGCGACCAAGACCTCGCTAGACCCTATCACACTAACAGAGGGTGACTTATATGACATTAGTGACACCGTCAGAGATATCACCACGGAGGCCCTACATCATTTCGAGAAGTAGTAGCAGATCATCCTAGGGGCCATCTAGACCGGGCTGCAGGAGTTGCAACTCGTGTGATGCAAGCTGGTCCGCTGTCCACCAGCTTGGTTTTCGGCACATCAGAGGCTACCGATATGCTACGGATGAAGGCTTCTAGTGCGATAGTGCTACCAGATGGAGCACTGACCATGAAAAATGAGGCTAATAGGCCCACTTTCAACGCTTTGAAGGGAGTTGTACTGTACCTGGCAGCGCTTTTGTGTGAAGCACTCCACCTCTTGTAGGATGGTGTAATTGCAGAGTTGAGGGCCCATGAGCATTGTGCCCTCCAGGTGATTAGCGAATAGAAGATAAACAATGAGCAGATGGCCTTGTAGAGGAATGCTGCCATCGCTGCTAAGGCTGAGGCAACCAGCGAGAGCAAGAGGACCATATAGGTCATGGAGGAGGCATGTAGAATGGTCCCAAAGTTGGATATTTCAGAGGAGGAGCCAGTTGAGGTCCGCATCCACAAATTGGCCATAGGGGTGTGTGACACTCAGACAGAGATGGCGTGGGTTTGGTTGGTCCAGCTGAACCTGTAGATTACAGAGCTTGACCTGAGGGCCAAGCCTTCAACACTGCCAGAGGTAAAGGAACACTGGGCGGCCACTGTCACCGAAGCAGTTGCAGCGGTGGAGAGTGCAATAGTGGACTTCACACAGTTGTTCGAACAATCGTTTGAGGTCCTAACCAGCTTGCAAGAGGACCCAAACATCTAGAGGATAGAAATGGAAGTGCATGAACTCCAACAATGCTATGATGAAGTTAAGGGCACAGTGCGAATAGTGGCATTGACACAGAGGTTAGCCAAGTTGTAGGAAGCCAAGCAGCTGAAGGAACAGGTGGATGTAGCACTGCACAAGGAAGCAGTGTTGAAGGTGCGACTCAAGCCCTGGCTGGAGGAAGCTTACGCAGTCACAGGAAACATTGAAGGAAATCTTGTGACTCTACAAGTGATGCAACAACAACTTCAGGTTGACAGCACAGGGGTAGTAATTGAGAAAATAGTTGAAGATGCAAAGCAGGCAACAACTCAGTGCACAACCTAAGTTGCGGTCATCAGGGTTGAGCTGGAAAAGGTTCGTACAAAGATCTCCATGCCTACTGAGTGACTCGATGGCGAGTCACGATGTTTGTGTTGGGGGCCTGTTGGGAGTGGGATCCCCCAAGGACAATTTTGGGGCTAAAAACCCATGTTTATGTCAATTTTTGTAATATTATTGTAAAGACTCTGCAATTTGTGGTTTCAGAGCGTGAAGGTGTTATGTGTTATAAAGGGTAGTCCACCCTTAGTTTTGTAAAAGTAAAGTTGGCTGTAAGAGAACTACCCATTGTCTGCGGACCATGAGATTGTATAAAAAGAGCTAAGCTCTAAATAGTTTGAAGGAGATGAAAAATGATGAATGATGTAATAGAATCATAGCTTTAGAGGAAGAAGTCTCAGTCTTGGGTTGTAGCATAGGTAGAGGCTCTGCAGCTGAGTGCACAGAGGCCTAGGGTAGGAGTTCGTAGCTGAGTGCGTGGACCCCTGCAGTTGTGTGCACAGGGTGGACAGAAGTTGTAACCACTTGGAAGATATTAATAAAGAGAGATATTTTGCAATTTTTGTGTCTTTTTTTTGTTAATGCATCTTGATATGTTGTGTATGAATTTTCTTTATTATGCTTATATGGTGCATGAATGAATGCAATTACATTGAGTAACTGAACGCAGTTACTAATATCTATTTACACGGGGATAACTATAGTTGTTTGATGAGATAAGCAAGGCAATTAGATTAATTAGGGAATTTGTATGGCACACTACCATAGCAGTGTGAAAGTGTCTGAGCAATAGGCTCGGGCAGCACAAAGGATGATTGTATCCTTTCGCGGAGGTATTGGAGGACAGAATAGAGGGTTTGTCTTGCAAGCCCTAGATTGAAGAAACCTGCGCGAAGGCAGGCGTAGAGGGAATTAAAAAACGTCACGACCATCTTAGGGTGTAGAAACTTGGTTCCAGCATCCCACCATACTGCTCCGGGTGAGAATTCAGTCCGCGCTCCGTGGGCTGATGCCGAAAGGGCCAGTAGTGTAGGGATTTGTTTGGATAATTAACATTGAACCTGGGTCAGGCCCCATCAAGCCAACACTTGGGGGAGGAATTGTGCAGAGTGCAGAGGGCGTTAGATACTCTACTCGACAAGGTGTTTTCAAGCTCTTTTAATCTCATCAAACTGCTTCCTACCACCACAGTGCTTGTGTTCCAAGTTCTATCCCCCACTTTCACCAATGGATGCAGTTGCTACACTACTAATAAATATTTGATTGCCTTTATTTTAATTTTCTGTAGGATTTCATGCTCCATTTACCGATAGGTACAAGGCATCAGATGGGACACTATGCTACAAGATCACAACCAGAAATAGGTTGTGGACACTGAATTCAGAGATTAATAAAATAGTGGATTTATTGTTTAACAAGCTCAGGTTTCTTGATTTTGTGCACTCGGTGTTGTCGATTTTGGTGTTTGGCTCAGTGGCTCTTTTAGGACTTGGAAAACACTTAAACTAGATCCGAGAAGACAATCCAAATTTAAGAAAATCACCATGAATTGATCTAGTTCTGGGTTTGCTCTGACGCTTATTGTAGGTACATAATGTTGAGTTTGGAATTTCTAACTTAGATCATCAAATTCTAAAACTACCTCCAGGGGGGCATCTACCTGAAAACAAACAAAATAAATTATCAAATACTTGCTTTTTGCTATGGAACTACATAATTTCATTGAAAACACAAAGAAAAGTATGAAAAAATATATTGCGAATGAGAGGCGGTGTTGTAAAATTCTAATACGGGTTTTGTTCAAGGCTAGCAGTGTAGTCATGAGTGGTCCACAAGGCACATGCTTGTTTGGATTTTAGTTAAACACATTCAACTAATGATCACAAAAGTGGAGATCTAAATCTCAAAAATTATTTCTCACTAATGTTTCATCTACATAAATTATTAAAGATATTATCCCTCATAGATTTTCTTTACCTTTTGACAGTCTATGTAAGTTGCGACTAAGTGAGGATATTGTACATGAGCTACAATTTTTTCTCTCATGGCATCATCTTCATTTGGTTTAAAAGAACATGAGCTATCCATATCCACTACTAGGGATGTTACCATCCTACCTTCCTGCTACTATGGAGGTAATGAAGTAACAAGAGGAGTGACAAAAAATGAAGGATCAACATAGGCACGGGGGAATCTCCCCTCTTCTTTACTATGGATCAACTCAAATTTCCTTCCATTACTGCTGCAAACTTATGTTTTCACTGAAGATATCGACAAATCAAGGATGATAGCCTACTCAGGAATAAATTGTTCCATGACGAAATGACTAGCTCCTCCTCCTCCTCCTCCTCTTAGTTTCATCGCAACCATGAGTTAATGTACATGCTGAATCCAAATAAATCTATTCAATAGATTGAAGGCATAGGCCACTTGATGTCATAACATATAAGATGGGAAATAGTAAGCACGATACCATATAATAAACCAATAATTAGCTTTCTATTTTTTAATCTTATCCATGGGATGAAAACCGTTCACTTATATTCACTATAAAATGTACATTAATATTTTCCATGTAAGATTAGTGTTGTAACAACCCCAATGAAATTGCCATGTAAAAATATATATAAGGCCATGGTGATGGGAAACGTATTCCAAGCTGAGTGGTGGGGGAAACATCCTAATGGGTGTTGATTCGGTTTATTATGGCTAAAGGAAATTGGCAAAGGAAATGGATAAGGCTTTGGAAAGGTATGAGACATTAATTGGCATTTTATTTATGAAAATAATGGAAATTAAGAGAAAAGGAAGGTGAAAGGTCATAGGTTTCATGTGAGGAGGAAATTGAAGGAAAATAATGGAAAATGAAGAAAAATAAAGGCCTCATTAATAAAAAGGTTTCTAAGGAACAGTGGGGAGACTTTGTTAGTTCAGTGTTGGAGCTCTCTCATTATTCTCTCTCGCTCTCTCATACTCTTGGATACTTAGAGTTTTCTTGGAGCACTCTTGGAGGGTGTGGCATACTTGGATGTTTGGAGTAAGAAGGAAAAGGAAGAGCAGGAGAGAACATGAAGGCATTGACATCAGCAACTACATCAGATTTTCTTGTAGGTAATGAGTTTCATGTATGATTTCTTCACTAGTTTTTGCATGCATGGCATATGCATGTGGATTTTTGGTTGTGATCTGTCATTGACACGAAGGATTTCCTAGATCGGAAACAAATTTTCTAGCCTTTCCATTTCTTGGATAGCCTTGGTGATTGTGGGTTACTTTCATTGTTTATTTTTGGTTGGTCTTCATGTTCCTTATCTTGGGTTGAGCTACTAGTCTTGGAGCCTTGGTTGGACAAATGCGCTAGAGCCCTTGGTGGGTTGAGTTATTAGTCTTGGAGCCTTGTTTGGACAAATGATTTGGATCCCTGAATGGCTGGGATAGAGACCGATCTGATGATGGTTTGGTGATGTCCGACTGTGAGGTGGAATCAATATTTGATGGGTTGAGGTGGATGACCTCTTGAAGCCCTGGATGAGTTTTAATTGATGTGTTTTATGAGATCCCACATTTATGCTTGGAATATGGCATGGGGTGAATGAATGAAGAGAGATTTGGCTCCACCATTCGACGGTCGGGTGGAAGATGGAATTCCCATCTCAGGTTTGGACTTTGCATCATTAATGAAAGGTGATATCTCCTGGTATTCTGTGAGTATTATGATGGATTATATGTGGTGTATATGGATGTGATTTTATTAGTAGTTTTGTCCCTATTATGCTAGTTATTTACATGTTTTATGACAACAACCATGAGTGGCTCTCATCATGTTCGTACTTGTTATTGAATGATCAATGTATCTATGACCTAATGGATGAAATGGAAACTAATGTGATAAGGAGACAATGCTTCATAGAGAATCTCAGATAAGTATGAGACCCCTATGCTCGAATATGTTTTTTATACCTGTAGGTTGCATATTTTTTAAGTGTTTGACAAAATGCCTATCATGGCTAGTGGGGATCAAGTCAAGGTCTTTAACAAGTATTTTCTTTAGTACTATCATTTCCATGTTATTTTACTGATATAGAGAGATGGGTCAATTTTTGGTAGTGACCT
The DNA here is from genome assembly GCA_031772625.1 of Pinus tabuliformis. Classification (NCBI taxonomy): domain Eukaryota; kingdom Viridiplantae; phylum Streptophyta; class Pinopsida; order Pinales; family Pinaceae; genus Pinus; species Pinus tabuliformis. The sequence continues at coordinate 592,839,351 of CM062820.1, read as the reverse complement.
AGGCTATGGGCCTGAAAAAGTGGCTCAAATCCTAGAGTCGCTGGCATAACACTGACAATTTGGGTCTCTGATTGCTAGCAGGCAAGCCTGTGAGAGCGACTTTGGGTTGTTGGTCACATGCATGCCTTGTCATGGGAGCGACTTTGGGTTAAATTCATCTAAATGATAGGTTAACTCAGGGGTTGGGCACTTAGAGTGGTGGATTAGCTCCTTGGTTTCCTGAAGCAGCAAAGGGAGGTATGTATGTTGTGTTTCCATCGATTCCATTTCCTTAAGGTTACCTAGGAGGTTGAATCATATTGTTAGGCTACCAAAATTAACATTCGCTTTCACTCTATTTTTCACCTTTATCCTCATTTTGTCACCTCATTCCATCACATTATCTTTACAAACACCTACACTATCATTACTACATGAGTTCACATTTACATTTTCCAAAGTTGTTAACTTCATGTATTTAGAGTGAATTTATGATTAAAAGTTACATAAATAACATGTATTTTCTTATACCTAAAAGTGGCTTAAGTTTGATGACATGTGTAGATCATTTGGAAGCTTCCAAGGCACCCTTATGTGCCCTCCAAAAATCAAATTCGAATTTCAACTCAAGAGGTGGACCATATTCCAAGGAGAAAGATTGTGGAGATCTTGATGTGTCATGGGATTTGTATCTAGTATTTAGGGATAAGTTGAGACAACTATGGATCTAGTAGATATTTAAGGGATCTACATTTAATGAGTAGATATCCCTAATTCACGTATAAATAAGAGGAACGTCCTTAAAAAAAAAACATTTGTCAGTTATTCATTAGCATCAGATTTATGATTGTTCATTCAACATAAATAATATCATTTTCTCCAAATGATGAGTTATGAGTATTGTTTGATTCTTAAGGTGTGATAGCTTTTCATGTGTGCTCATTGAGGGGAAGGATCCCCATACCAAGATAAGTACACTTTGTTGTAGAGTAATGTTCATAGTTGTGAATATACTAGTTTTAATTATGGATGTTCATCTTATTTCTTTGCTGTAAATACTTGTAGATAATTTCAATATGAATTCATGTTATGGCCATGTTATGTTGTGTGAAGATTGATCTCCTTTAGTAGCTAGTTTTTATGTGAGAAGGACAACCAGGACCTCCTAAGTTAGGAGCCTCTTCTCCATGAGCTAGACTGAACTAAAACAAGCTTTACTTTTTAATATGATTTCCTAGATTAAATTTATGTGAATATTGATTTCCCTTCAGTAGCTAGTTTTTATGTGAGAAGGACAATGAGGACCTCCTAAGTTAGGAGAATCTTATCCATGAGATAAGAACTTAATTGAAAACAATATTTACTTGCTTTCATTTATATGCTTTCTTTCCCGCTTTCTTAGATGTTTGGCAATGCTATTATAGAAAGATTGTAGAAGGACAACCAGGACTCTTGAACAAGAGAGTCTTCTCTATCTTCTAAAGTAAACTAATTCCATTGATCAAACATTTTTATGCTTTCATAAAATAGATTTGAATCTTTTATTTTCAAAATAGTTTATATTTGTAATATGAATTTCCATTCTAAACAAACTTCCTACACCAGTTTCATTTGAGGTCCCATATATTTTGGTTTGCTTCTAAGTTTACGAAACCCTCAGGTTGACAAATTAAATGACATGGATTTAACATACAATTAAAACACCCTACGTTTTGGAACCATTGCTAGGGAAACAAACTTAGATGTAAGCTAGTTAGGAGGATTATTTAGGAATCATTTTTATTTAGGGTTAATTGCATTTAGGAATTTTCATTTAAGTTTATTCTCATATAGAAAGCATAGAAATAGAACACAAATAAAAAACCCTCCATTCACTTAAAAAAAAAAAAACAAAAACACAATAAAAGTCCATATGCATATATGGAAGAACGATGAGTATAAGTTTGGAACAACTCACTCAGATCCTAGCAAGAGTCAAGATCTCCTCTTCTTGCGAAGAAGAGATATTGACAACAACCAAAAGCTTAACTACTCCTCTAGAAGAAAATAATGAATTAACATTCGAAGAATCCTATACATCTGATGAGGAACAATTATTCGACCAGGAGATTGAGGAAGACAAAAAGAAGTTGCAACATGATCTGAATCAGAGTGGAAATCACACCTATGAAAGCCTTATCGAAAGGTGGTTTCAATGGTTTCAAGCAAATACCAGGTTAGATCAATTTCATTTTTGTTCTTATTTCATTAAATCACACTCACAAAAACTAGATTCGCTAATCTTAGTGTATTTTCATTTTAAAATTGCGAAATTGAAAATGAATATATGTTTACTACTATTGCGGGAATGGTTACATTGGAAATTTAATTACACACAATACTTTATAATTTCCAATTAACATAGAGTAGGTAGGATGTCATTTTCTATTTCGAATAAGTATGCTCTCCTCCTGCGTATTTGCATGATCTCGAGGATCAAAACAATATTCTTGTCTCCATTTGCTAAAAAAAATTCATCCTAAATCAATAAAAAATTCTAGATTTGTTTTATAGGGTTAGAATAAAATTTAAATTATTTTTGAAAGATTTTGATTTAAAAAAGACATAAAAAAAATTAGAATAAAATTAATTTCTTTTTAAAAGATTTTAATTTAAAAAAAAATTAAGAATGAAATTCAATTTTTTCTTAAAGTTAAAAAAAAGAAAGAAAATAAAAGTTAAAAAAAAAATAAAAAATCATTAGGAATAAATTTAATTTCTTTTTATTTTGTTGCAACATAGAAATTAAAAAAATTAAGGATAAAATTTAATTTTCAAAATTTTAGATGTTAATAACAATACAAAACAAATAAATAAATAAAAAATTATAAAAAAAATTAATTTCTTTTTAAGGATTTTAATTTAAAAAAAAAACAACATAAAATTAAAAAATTAAGCATAGGATTTAATTTATTTGTTGTAGTTTTTTATACCATACAAAATAAAACAATTTTATTTATTTATTTTTAAATTTTAGATAAAAAAAAAAAACAAAAAAATAAAATAAAATAAAACACATTTGTTAACTACCACAGCTTAATCGAAGGTGAACTCTAGTGTGAGCAAGTCCAATCTGCTGTCGAGGTTTACCAAGAACAAGTTCATCGTTTACGAGAAACGAGTTCATCTTGGAGTCCAAATCCACCAAAATCCCATACCTGACTAATCAACAACGCATCGCTCTTCGCCTTTGCCTTTGCCTTTTCTTCTTCTTAACAAACTGCATTTTGGGTTTCTTCCTCTTCACTGCTCTCTTGTTATTGCATTCAAGCTTTTTCCTCTCTTTCCTTACAGGTTTAGAGATTTCAGTTTTGGTTGGATCAAGTAAATCAGGACTAGAATCAAGGGTAAGTCCTTTTTGGGCAGCCTCATTCCACAGGAGTTGAGCTTTATCAAACTGCCCACTCCTGCACAGCTTCCCTATCAACAGGTCAAAAATTTTGCTTTTTCCCTCACAATCTCCTTCTTCATCCTAGATAACAAACAAAGCGCATGATCAACTCTCTCAATGCTGCAAAGAATTGCAATGAAGCTATGAAAAGTCTTTGCATTATTCAAACACCAACTCTGATTATACACAAACTGGCGATAAACTAATGGTCGAGAAAAGAGAATCAAACCAGAAGGCAGTAAATTATCCTTTAGAGTTGGATGTTCTAAATTTTTGTTCTGATGGGCTACGTGAGAAGTTGAAGGAACCACTCCAGCAATGCCTCTCCATCATTCTTCAACGCTGTACAAACCACGCTTTTTCACATGCTTCAACACTTTTCGTTTTTCACACATGACAAATTTCATTTTTATTATGTTGCTTTTTTGTTTGTTATGTTTTATGTTTTTGTTAAGTAGTGTTTGTTTGTTTGTTTTTTTTTTAAATAAAATGTTTTATGTTTAATTTTTGTTATGTTTGTTATATTTTGTATTAATGGAATATATATATATATATATATATATATATATATTTTAAGTTTGTACATATGTTTTTTTTTTTGTAATTAGTATGTTTAATGCTTTCTTTTTATATTTCACTTTTTAAATTTTGTAAATATTTCATTAGTTTTTTTTTTTTAAAAAAAATTGTCATAAAAATTTTGATGTGAAAATTCATTTCATGATTGAAGCAAAGTGAGAAAAATATTTGTTGTGATGATCCACTTAAACACACCTATCAAAGAAACAAAGGAAAGAATCGGAAAGCACAAGACAAAAATAATTGAATAAAAGTGTAATAGCTTACCTTAACTAAACTTAATTGCAAATCGAATTTCGTTAAGATTGAGTTTTTACATTGTCAAAATCATGCTCAAAAATTTGTTATTGGTTTTATCTAATGTTATGTCTTCAAGCATGATGCAGGAAAGTAGAAGAACTATAAATGCGCTTTATCTACAGGATCCATTAATGAATTTTTTATCGAATATTGTTTTACATGAATCATCAAGCATTCACAAATAATATTTCTTTATCTTTATGAAATGCTATGACTCAAACATAAATGGAGGAAATTGTTTACTTGTGCATATCCTCAATTTCTAGAAATTGGATTTATTATAGCAATTGTGAAATTGGGCTAACCATTTGAAACGAAGACATGTCATGAACCTATTAATTATGCAAAAATTTTCGTATGTACCTAGAGAAATTGATCACTTCTCTTTGAACGCACGTACATTTTATTGCCATATTAGTGCCATGTTTGTTTTCAGGTTCTAGGACAATCGAAGAATTGAAGGAGACCAATTTGTAAACGATTGGTTTTCTACGACCAATTTCAAGAAACATGAACCAATTGAATCCATTTCTATCATCCATAAATTCCATAATTTTTCCTCTCCAAGCTCACAAGCTGTTCCAGCATTTTCGCTAAGCATCGTCATCACCATTTTTCTTGCAAGTGTCACATGTTTTCCACTTACATTTTCCATTCACGTTTTCCATAATTTCTGTTTGATGACTAGACTATATTTGGGCTGGTTAAGCACCATGTAGCAAGCTTTCGCTTGATGCTGGATACCTATCGAAGATACCAGATCTCAATATCAAGAAGTGTTTGTTTTGTGTTCCTTTTGGAAACCTATTGGGGCATGTGGTTTGTAGACAAGGACTGATGGTAGACCCCACAAAGATTGCGGTGATACTAAACTTAGAAGCGCCGAGGAGTGTGAAATAGCCGTGCGCTACTCTGGGACATACGGGATATTACAGAAAGTTTATCAAAAGTTATGCCCAGATCACTGTGCCTATGGAGAAATTGTTGAATAAGGATGTCGCTTTCAAGATCTAGTAGTGAGTTTGGCGTTTGAACAATTGTCAAAGGAGACACAAGCACTAGTGAATAGCATCACGTCGACACGTGCTGGAGCTATGGACACCGGAGGAGTGGCCGCCGAGGAGAATGTGTAGGAGATTGATATGGGGGCCGAAGTAGCTGCCCTAGAAGTGGTCGAAGTACTGGCGGAGGTCCCTAAATCCTTGAGAATGTTGAGACCAAAGCCAACACCAACCAAGGAGACTATGAAAGACAAGACGGGCAAGCAGCTAGCCATACCGGTGCGCGCATCGCCAAGATGAAGCCCATCAAAGCCCACTTCCCAGGAGAAAGGCCAGGCTATAAATCTAGAAGCAGAGGAGGAGGATATCGAAGACATCCCCATGGATGTCGAGGATGTGGGAGTCGAAATAGAGGAGGTTGAAGCCCAGGGTGCGGACCCTATTACATGGTTTCCAGAGTATGTCCCTTCACACAAGCCTAAATCCAAGGTCCTAAAGGACATTGATGAAAGTAAGAATCCCCTGCAAACCACTTTGCTACTAGATGAAATCGTGTTTGACGGTCCATGGTTGAACCTGGTGCTCATATTGAAGCTCGAAGACTGGGACTTGGTGGACCACAAGAAGTTCCCGCACTTGGCGATTGAATAGTTGATGCATCACATCATAGACGCAAATACGAGGATGATTGCATTGGAGCCACGAAAGTGGCTTATAGGTGTAGAGAAGGAAAGATTAATCAACCTGCTCTGGGTGCCACACTATAACCGCACCCCCGTGATAGTGTTGGTCGTCAAGCAGCTGATGTGCTTGGTGCATGATGGGTGTTTGTGGCTGGAGGAGCCAATACCCATCACCGATATGTTGATTCACCGCATAACGCGTCTGCTGTATATAGGAAAAAATACAGCTATGATCTTTGGCGGCAAGGGTGGCGAGCAAGCACTCGCAGAGTTAATGAAAGAGAAGTTCAAACTGGTAAAGAAGTCGCACGAGTATGCTATCTCTAACATCTACGACCTCACTGTGAAGGTGGAAACGTAGATCCTTGAAGGAAAGGTGATGCGGAAGTGTCACATCGATGAGGTGTTGGCACCTGTCGTCGCGCTCGCACAATAGTGCGCAGAAGGAGTCCAGTTTAATTAGTCAGCCTACCTTCGCGGAGAGTTCTTGGCGAATTACTGCGAAGCGCAAGACCTTCCACTACGCATGGCTATTTATATTGATCATGCTTGTAGCATGGGAGCTACAAGAAGAAAGCTAATTCCCCTCGGTCATGCCAGACCTTCCTGGAGCAGTGAAGTATGCTTCGTTGTGGGTGACCAAGGACACGGAGCACGTTTGGGATGGCAAGGTCTTCTAGATCTTGATGGAAATGAATATCAGGATGGCCATCAATCGCAAGTTGTGATTTTCTCCCATGGTATATGCTAACCTACAGAGCTATGCTGAATTTAAAGCTAATTTCCATCGGATATCAATCAGGGCATGGAAATACCCTGCGCATAAGTGGTATGATTTGCCATATCTAGCCACAAATGATGCCATCGATGTGGTGTTGGATAAATGGTCGGCAGAGTGGTGCACCACCAGGGACTTAGTAGTGGGTGGAAGCAAGTCCACCGCATAGAAGAAGAAGGAAGAGGTGAAGTTGAAGATGGCACAGCTGGTCAAAAAGAGGAAAAAAGAGGATGCTGAGAAGACCCAGGTGGAACAGGCAAGAAAGGAGGTAGGAAAACAGTTAGGTGGTGTACAGCGAGGCTCTGACAAAGTCGCGCAGACACCTTCACCTGAGACCGAAGAAGAGGACAAAGAGCAGCATGACATGGACCCTCAGGAGACATCCAACCGCATTAAATGCCCGAGAGAGCTGGAAAAGGGAGGGTCCAGAAAGAAATCCAAGGCGACCAAGACCTCGCTAGACCCTATCACATTAACAGAGAGTGACTTATATGACATTAGTGACACCGTCAGAGATATCACCACGGAGGCCCTACATCATTTCGAGAAGTAGTAGCAGATCATCCTAGGGGCCATCTAGACCAGGCTGCAGGAGTTGCAACTCGTGTGATGCAAGCTGGTCCGCTGTCCACCAGCTTGGTTTTCGGCACATCAGAGGCTACCGATATGCTACGGATGAAGGCTTCTAGTGCGATAGTGCTACCAGATGGAGCACTGACCATGAAAAATGAGGCTAATAGGCCCACTTTCAACGCTTTGAAGGGAGTTGTACTGTACCTGGCAGCGCTTTTGTGTGAAGCACTCCACCTCTTGTAGGATGGAGTAATTGCAGAGTTGAGGGCCCATGAGCATTGTGCCCTCCAGGTTATTAGCGAATAGAAGATAAACAATGAGCAGATGGCCTTGTAGAGGAATGCTGCCATCGCTGCTAAGGCTGAGGCAACCAGCGAGAGCAAGAGGACCATATAGGTCATGGAGGAGGCATGTAGAATGGTCCCAAAGTTGGATATTTCAGAGGAGGAGCCAGTTGAGGTCCGCATCCACAAATTGGCCACAGGGGTGTGTGACACTCAGACAGAGATGGCGTGGGTTTGGTTGGTCCAGCTGAACCTGTAGATTACAGAGCTTGACCTGAGGGCCAAGCCTTCAACACTGCCAGAGGTAAAGGAACACTGGGCGGCCACTGTCACCGAAGCAGTTGCAGCGGTGGAGAGTGCAATAGTGGACTTCACACAGTTGTTCGAACAATCGTTTGAGGTCCTAACCAGCTTGCAAGAGGACCCAAACATCTAGAGGATAGAAATGGAAGTGCATGAACTCCAACAATGCTATGATGAAGTTAAGGGCACAGTGCGAATAGTGGCATTGACACAGAGGTTAGCCAAGTTGTAGGAAGCCAAGCAGCTGAAGGAACAGGTGGATGTAGCACTGCACAAGGAAGCAGTGTTGAAGGTGCGACTCAAGCCCTGGCTGGAGGAAGCTTACGCAGTCACAGGAAACATTGAAGGAAATCTTGTGACTCTACAAGTGATGCAACAACAACTTCAGGTTGACAGCACAGGGGTAGTAACTGAGAAAATAGTTGAAGATGCAAAGTAGGCAACAACTCAGTGCACAACCTAAGTTGCGGTCATCAGGGTTGAGCTGGAAAAGGTTCGTACAAAGATCTCCATTCCTACTGAGTGACTCGATGGCGAGTCACGATGTTTGTGTTGGGGGCCTGTTGGGAGTGGGATCCCCCAAGGACAATTTTGGGGCTAAAAACCCATGTTTATGTCAATTTTTGTAATATTATTGTAAAGACTCTGCAATTTGTGGTTTCAGAGCGTGAAGGTGTTATGTGTCATAAAGGGTAGTCCGCCCTTAGTTTTGTAAAAGTAAAGTTGGCTGTAAGAGAACTACCCATTGTCTGCAGACCATGGGATTGTATAAAAAGAGCTAAGCTCTAAATAGTTTGAAGGAGATGAAAAATGATGAATGATGTAATAGAATCATAGCTTTAGAGGAAGAAGTCTCAGTCTTGGGTTGTAGCATAGGTAGAGGCTCTGCAGCTGAGTGCACAGAGGCCTAGGGTAGGAGTTCGTAGCTGAGTGCGTGGACCCCTGCAGTTGTGTGCACAGGGTGGACAGAAGTTGTAACCACTTGGAAGATATTAATAAAGAGAGATATTTTGCAATTTTTGTGTCTTTTTTTTGTTGATGCATCTTGATATGTTGTGTATGAATTTTCTTTATTATGCTTATATGGTGCATGAATGAATGCAATTACATTGAGTAACTGAACACAGTTACTAATATCTATTTACACGGGGATAACTATAGTTGTTTGATGAGATAAGCAAGGCAATTAGATTAATTAGGGAATTTGTATGGCACACTACCATAGCAGTGTGAAAGTGTCTGAGCAATAGGCTCGGGCAGCACAAAGGATGATTGTATCCTTTCGCGGAGGTATTGGAGGACAGAATAGAGGGTTTGTCTTGCAAGCCCTAGATTGAAGAAACCTGCGCGAAGGCAGGCGTAGAGGGAATGAAAAAACGTCACGACCATCTTAGGGTGTAGAAACTTGGTTCCAGCATCCCACCATACTGCTCCGGGTGAGAATTCAGTCCGCGCTCCGTGGGTTGATGCCGAAAGGGCCAGTAGTGTAGGGATTTGTTTGGATAATTAACATTGAACCTGGGTCAGGCCCCATCAAGCCAACACTTGGGGGAGGAATTGTGCAGAGTGCGGAGGGCGTTAGATACTCTACTCGACAAGGTGTTTTCAAGCTCTTTTAATCTCATCAAACTGCTTCCTACCACCACAGTGCTTGTGTTCCAAGTTCTATCCCCCACTTTCACCAATGGATGCAGTTGCTACACTACTAATAAATATTTGATTGCCTTTATTTTAATTTTCTGTAGGATTTCATGCTCCATTTACCGATAGCTACAAGGCATCAGATGGGACACTATGCTACAAGATCACAACCAGAAATAGGTTGTGGACACTGAATTCAGAGATTAATAAAATAGTGGATTTATTGTTTAACAAGCTCAGGTTTCTTGATTTTGTGCACTCGGTGTTTTCGATTTTGGTGTTTGGCTCAGTGGCTCTTTTAGGACTTGGAAAACACTTAAACTAGATCCGAGAAGAAAATCCAAATTTAAGGAAATCACCATGAATTGATCTAGTTATGTGTTTGCTCTGACACTTATTGTAGGTACATAATGTTGAGTTTGGAATTTCTAACTTAGATCATCAAATTCTAAAACTACCTCCAGGGGGGCATCTACCTGAAAACAAACAAAATAAATTATCGAATACTTTCTTTTTGCTATGGAACTACATAATTTCATTGAAAACACAAAGAAAAGTATGAAAAAATATATTGCGAATGAGAGGCGGTGTTGTAAAATTCTAATACGGGTTTTGTTCAAGGCTAGCAGTGTAGTCATGAGTGGTCCATAAGGCACATGCTTGTTTGGATTTTAGTTAAACACATTCAACTAATGATCACAAAAGTGGAGATCTAAATCTCAAAAAAAATTTCTCACTAATGTTTCATCTACATAAATTATTAAAGATATTATCCCTCATAGATCTGCTTTACCTTTTGACAGTCTATGTAAGTTGCGACTAAGTGAGGATATTGTACATGAGCTATAATTTTTTCTCTCATGGCATCATCTTCATTTGGTTTAAAAGAACATGAGCTATCCATATCCACTACTAGGGATGTTACCATCCTACCTTCCTGCTACTATGGAGGTAATGAAGTAACAAGAGGAGTGACAAAAAATGAAGGATCAACATAGGCACGGGGGAATCTCCCCTCTTCTTTACTATGGATCAACTCAAATTTCCTTCCATTACTGCTGCAAACTTATGTTTTCACTGAAGATATCGACGAATCAAGGATGATAGCCTACTCAGGAATAAATTGTTCCATGACGAAATGACTAGCTCCTCCTCCTCCTCCTCCTCCTCTTAGTTTCATCGCAACCATGAGTTAATGTACATGCTGAATCCAAATAAATCTATTCAATAGATTGAAGGCATAGGCCACTTGATGTCATAGCATATAAGATGGGAAATAGTAAGCACCATACCATATAATAAACCAATAATTAGCTTTCTATTTTTTAATCTTATCCATGGGATGAAAACCGTTCACTTATATTCACTATAAAATGTACATTAATATTTTCCATGTAAGATTAGTGTTGTAACAACCCCAATGAAAATGCCATGTAAAAATATATATAAGGCCATGGTGATGGGAAACGTATTCCAAGCTGAGTGGTGGGGGAAACATCCTAATGGGTGTTGATTCGGTTTATTATGGCTAAAGGAAATTGGCAAAGGAAATGGATAAGGCTTTGGAAAGGTATGAGACATTAATTGGCATTTTATTTATGAAAATAATGGAAATTAAGAGAAAAGGAAGGTGAAAGGTCATAGGTTTCATGTGAGGAGGAAATTGAAGGAAAATAATGGAAAATGAAGAAAAATAAAGGCCTCATTAATAAAAAGGTTTCTAAGGAACAGTGGGGAGACTTGGTTAGTTCAGTGTTGGAGCTCTCTCATTATTCTCTCTCGCTCTCTCATACTCTTGGATACTTAGAGTTTTCTTGGAGCACTCTTGGAGGGTGTGGCATACTTGGATGTTTGGAGTAAGAAGGAAAAGGAAGAGCAGGAGAGAACATGAAGGCATTGACATCAGCAACTACATCAGATTTTCTTGTAGGTAATGAGTTTCATGTATGATTTCTTAACTAGTTTTTGCATGCATGGCATATGCATGTGGATTTTTGGTTGTGATCTGTCATTGACACGAAGGATTTCCTAGATCGGAAACAAATTTTCTAGCCTTTCCATTTCTTGGATAGCCTTGGTGATTGTGGGTTACTTTCATTGTTTATTTTTGGTTGGTCTTCATGTTCCTTATCTTGGGTTGAGCTACTAGTCTTGGAGCCTTGGTTGGACAAATGCGCTAGAGCCCTTGGTGGGTTGAGTTGTTAGTCTTGGAGCCTTGTTTGGACAAATGATCTGGATCCCTGAATGGCTGGGATAGAGACCGATCTGATGATGGTTTGGTGATGTCCGATCGTGAGGTGGAATCAATATTTGATGGGTTGAGGTGGATGACCTCTTGAAGCCCTGGATGAGTTTTAATTGATGTGTTTTATGAGATCCCACATTTATGCTTGGAATATGGCATGGGGTGAATGAACGAAGAGAGATTTGGCTCCGCCATTCGACGGTCGGGTGGAAGATGGAATTCCCATCTCAGGTTTGGACTTTGCATCATTAATGAAAGGTGATATCTCCTGGTATTCTGTGAGTATTATGATGGATTATATGTGGTGTATATGGATGTGATTTTATTAGTATTTTTGTCCCTATTATGCTAGTTATTTACATGTTTTATGACAACAACCATGAGTGGCTCTCATCATGTTCGTACTTGTTATTGAATGATCAATGTATCTATGACCTAATGGATGAAATGGAAACTAATGTGATAAGGAGACAATGCTTCATAGAGAATCTCAGATAAATATGAGACCCCTATGCTCGAATATGTTTTTTATACCTGTAGGTTGCATATTTTTTAAGTGTTTGACAAAATGGCTATCATGGCTAGTGGGGATCAAGTCAAGGTCTTTAACAAGTATTTTCTTTAGTACTATCATTTCCATGTTATTTTACTGATATAGAGAGATGGGTCAATTTTTGGTAGTGACCTAGGCTATGGGCCTGAAAAAGTGGCTCAAATCCTAGAGTCGCTGGCATAACACTGACAATTTGGGTCTCTGATTGCTAGCAGGCAAGCCTGTCAGAGCGACTTTGGGTGTTGGTCACATGCATGCCTTGTCATGGGAGCGACTTTGGGTTAAATTCATATAAATGATAGGTTAACTCAGGGGTTGGGCACTTAGAGTGGTGGATTAGCTCCTTGGTTTCCTGAAGCAGCAAAGGGAGGTATGTATGTTGTGTTTCCATCGATTCCATTTCCTTAAGGTTACCTAGGAGGTTGAATCATATTGTTAGGCTACCAAAATTAACATTCGCTTTCACTCTATTTTTCACCTTTATCCTCATTTTGTCACCTCATTCCATCACATTATCTTTACAAACACCTACACTATCATTACTACATGAGTTCACATTTACATTTTCCAAAGTTGTTAACTTCATGTATTTAGAGTGAATTTATGATTAAAAGTTACATAAATAACATGTATTTTCTTATACCTAAAAGTGGCTTGAGTTTGATGACATGTGTAGATCATTTGGAAGCTTCCAAGGCACCCTTATGTGCCCTCCAAAAATCAAATTCGAATTTCAACTCAAGAGGTGGACCATATTCCAAGGAGAAAGATTGTGGAGATCTTGATGTGTCATGGGATTTGTATCTAGTATTTAGGGATAAGTTGAGACAACTATGGATCTAGTAGATATTTAAGGGATCTACATTTAATGAGTAGATATCCCTAATTCACGTATAAATAAGAGGAACGTCCTTAAAAAAAAAACATTTGTCAGTTATTCATTAGCATCAGATTTATGATTGTTCATTCAACATAAATAATATCATTTTCTCCAAATGATGAGTTATGAGTATTGTTTGATTCTTAAGGTGTGATAGCTTTTCATGTGTGCTCATTGAGGGGAAGGATCCCCATACCAAGATAAGTACACTTTGTTGTAGAGTAATGTTCATAGTTGTGAATATACTAGTTTTAATTATGGATGTTCATCTTATTTCTTTGCTGTAAATACTTGTAGATAATTTCAATATGAATTCATGTTATGGCCATGTTATGTTGTGTGAAGATTGATCTCCTTTTGTAGCTAGTTTTTATGTGAGAAGGACAACCAGGACCTCCTAAGTTAGGAGCCTCTTCTCCATGAGCTAGACTGAACTAAAACAAGCTTTACTTTTTAATATGATTTCCTAGATTAAATTTATGTGAAGATTGATTTCCCTTCAGTAGCTAGTTTTTATGTGAGAAGGACAATGAGGACCTCCTAAGTTAGGAGAATCTTATCCATGAGATAAGAACTTAATTGAAAACAATATTTACTTGCTTTCATTTATATGCTTTCTTTCCCGCTTTCTTAGATGTTTGGAAATGCTATTATAGAAAGATTGTAGAAGGACAACCAGGACTCTTGAACAAGAGAGTCTTCTCTATCTTCTAAAGTAAACTAATTCCATTGATCAAACATTTTTATGCTTTCATAAAATAGATTTGAATCTTTTATTTTCAAAATAGTTTATATTTGTAATATGAATTTCCATTCTAAACAAACTTCCTACACCAGTTTCATTTGAGGTCCCATATATTTTGGTTTGCTTCTAAGTTTACGAAACCCTCAGGTTGACAAATTAAATGACATGGATTTAACATACAATTAAAACATCCTACGTTTTGGAACCATTGCTAGGGAAACAAACTTAGATGTAAGCTAGTTAGGAGGATTATTTAGGAATCATTTTTATTTAGGGTTAATTGCATTTAGGAATTTTCATTTAAGTTTATTCTCATATAGAAAGCATAGAAATAGAACACAAATAAAAAACCCTCCATTCACTTAAAAAAAAAAAAACAAAAACACAATAAAAGTCCATATGCATATATGGAAGAACGATGAGTATAAGTTTGGAACAACTCACTCAGATCCTAGCAAGAGTCAAGATCTCCTCTTCTTGCGAAGAAGAGATATTGACAACAACCAAAAGTTGAACTACTCCTCTAGAATAAAATAATGAATTAACATTCAAAGAATCCTATACATCTGATGAGGAACAATTATTCGACCAGGAGATTGAGGAAGACAAAAAGAAGTTGCAACATGATCTGAATCAGAGTGGAAATCACACCTATGAAAGCCTTATCGAAAGGTGGTTTCAATTGTTTCAAGCAAATACCAGGTTAGATCAATTTCAATTTTGTTCTTATTTCATTAAATCACACTCACAAAAAACTAGATTCGCTAATCTTAGTGTATTTTCATTTTAAAATTGCGAAATTGAAAATGAATATATGTTTACTACTATTGCGGGAATGGTTACATTGGAAATTTAATTACACACAATACTTTATAATTTCCAATTAACATAGAGTAGGTAGGATGTCATTTTCTATTTCGAATAAGTATGCTCTCCTCCTGCGTATTTGCATGATCTCGAGGATCAAAACAATATTCTTGTCTCCATTTGCTAAAAGAAATTCATCCTAAATCAATAAAAAATTTCTAGATTGTTTTATAGGGTTGGAATAAAATTTAATTTTTTTTTAAAAGATTTTGATTTAAAAAAGACATAAAAAAAATTAGAAAAAAATTCAAATTATTTTTAAAAGATTTTAATTTAAAAAAAAATTAAGAATGAAATTCAATTTCTTCTTAAAGTTAAAAAAAAAGAAAGAAAATAAAAGTTAAAAAAAAAATAAAAAATCATTAGGAATAAATTTAATTTCTTTTTATTTTGTTGCAACATAGAAATTAAAAAAATTAAGGATAAAATTTAATTTTCAAAATTTTAGATGTTAATAACAATACAAAACAAATAAATAAATAAAAAATTATAAAAAAAATTAATTTCTTTTTAAGGATTTTAATTTAAGAAAAAAACAACATAAAAAAATTAAGTATAGGATTTAATTTATTTGTTGTAGTTTTTATACAATACAAAATAAAACAAATTTATTTATTTATTTTTAAATTTTAGATAAAAAAAAAAAACAAAAAAATAAAATAAAATAAAACACATTTGTTAACTCCCACAGCTTAATCGAAGGCGAAGTCTAGTGTGGGCATGTTTAATCTGCTGTCGAGGTTTACCAGGAACGAGTTCAACGTTTACGAGAAACGAATTCAGCTTGGAGTCCAAATCCACCAAAATCCCATACCTGAGTAATCAACAACGCATCACTCTTTGTCTTTGCCTTTGCCTTTTCTTCTTCTTAACAAATTGCATTTTGGGTTTCTTCCTCTTCACTGCTCTCTTGTTATTGCATTCAAGCTTTTTCCTCTCTTTCCTTACAGGTTTAAAGATTTCAGTTTTGGTTGGATCAAGTAAATCAGGACTAGAATCAAGGGTAAGTCCTTTTTGGGCAGCCTCATTCCACAGGAGTTGAGCTTTATCAAACTGCCCACTCTTGCACAGCTTCCCTATCAACATGTCAAAATTTTTGCTTTTACCCTCACAATCTCCTTCTTCATCCTAGATAACAAACAAATCACATGATCAACTCTCTCAATGCTGCAAAGAATTGCAATGAAGCTATGAAAAGTCTTTGCGTTATTCAAACACCAACTATGATTATACACAAACTAGCAATAAACTAACAATCGAGAAAAGAGAATCAAACCAGAAGGCAGTAAATTATCCTTTAGAGTTGGATGTTCTAAATTTCTGTTCTGATGGGCTATGTGAGAAGTTGAAGGAACCACTCCAGCAATGCCTCTCCATCATTCTTCAACGCTGTACAAACCACGCTTTTTCACATGCTTCAACACTTTTCGTTTTTCACACATGAAAACGTTTTATACATGACAAATTTCATTTTTATTATGTTGCTTTTTTGTTTGTTATGTTTTATGTTTTTGTTAAGTAGTGTTTGTTTGTTTGTTTTTTTTTTAAATAAAATGTTTTATGTTTAATTTTTGTTATGTTTGTTATATTTTGTATTAATGGAATATATATATATATATATATATATATATATATATATATATATTTTAAGTTTGTACATATGGTTTTTTTTTTTTTAAATATATATGTTATGTTTTGTAATTAGTATGTTTAATGCTTTCTTTTTATATTTCACTTTTTAAATTTTGTAAATATTTCATTAGTTTTTTTTTTTTAAAGAAAATTGTCATAAAAATTTTGATGTGAAAATTCATTTCATGATTGAAGCAAAGTGAGAAAAATATTTGTTGTGATGATCCACTTAAACACACCTATCAAAGAAACAAAGGAAAGAATCGGAAAGCACAAGACAAAAATAATTGAATAAAAGTGTAATAGCTTACCTTAACTAAACTTAATTGCAAATCGAATTTCGTTAAGATTGAGTTTTTACATTGTCAAAATCATGCTCAAAAATTTGTTATTGGTTTTATCTAATGTTATGTCTTCAAGCATGATGCAGGAAAGTAGAAGAACTATAAATGCGCTTTATCTACAGGATCCATTAATGAATTTTTTATCGAATATTGTTTTACATGAATCATCAAGCATTCACAAATAATATTTCTTTATCTTTATGAAATGCTATGACTCAAACATAAATGGAGGAAATTGTTTACTTGTGCATATCCTCATTTTCTAGAAATTGGATTTATTATAGCAATTGTGAAATTGGGCTAACCATTTGAAACGAAGACATGTCATGAACCTATTAATTATGCAAAAATTTTCGTATGTACCTAGAGAAATTGATCACTTCTCTTTGAACGCACGTACATTTTATTGCCATATTAGTGCCATGTTTGTTTTCAGGTTCTAGGACAATCGAAGAATTGAAGGAGACCAATTTGTAAACGATTGGTTTTCTACGACCAATTTCAAGAAACATGAACCAATTGAATCCATTTCTATCATCCATAAATGCCATAATTTTTCCTCTCCAAGCTCACAAGCTGTTCCAGCATTTTCGCTAAGCATCGTCATCACCATTTTTCTTGCAAGTGTCACATGTTTTCCACTTACATTTTCCATTCACGTTTTCCATAATTTCCGTTCATTAACCCATTAATAGATACATTGAACTCACTTACATGTTGATTTGTCCTTTTTCCCATTCATTTGTTTACCCTCTTGTCATTTTCCTTTCCTTTCAATAAATCCTGTTTGATGCAAATTTTCAACTATAGTCCTTCTAAAATAATCATTTCATACTCGCGTTAGATGATGGGGGATTCATAATGCCTCCCTTCTAACAAGTCTTGGCCTATCAACATCAGCAAATTATCTAGGTTCAGGGCTAGAGTCCTTATTAGTACCTTGAGGCTTGTATGCATCAATGACAAGTTATCTCACCAAAAATCATGGGAATACATCAATGTCCCTTGATCGTTGGATCTTGCAAGTGGATCGACATCAACTCATCTATTCGCACTTTGCAAGATATACTTAGGTACCTTGGCACTCGTTGATATTAATGGTGAGTTTGCCTCACATTGGTTAACGACATTCATCAATGGCAGGCAATCCAATGACTACTCTTCATGCTCGAAAACAACACATTTATTCGCATGACTAGAATTGTACCATCAAGTTTTGTAGTAGGTGAAGACTATATCATTTAAGCTTTTTGTAGCAGATACAATAGATTTAGCAGCAGAAATAAAGAATCCACTTTCACCACCTCATCTACCATTTATGCAACCAAGAAGCAGATGAAATTCTACATTCTATTCCATGATCTAGCAGCAGCTACAACTTCTCTACATATGCACAGTTTGTCCACTTCCTAGGTAAGTAAAGGTATGTTCTTTTCTAACCTTTTATCATATAATTCCTTTAATACTGAAATTATAATTTTTGGAAAATTCTTCACCATGTTCATGTTCATACCTCATATTCACATTTCGTTATATATATCACATTCATATTCTATTATCACCTTTCATATGTCATATATGTCCTTTATACACATGTCATCCTAACCAACATACTTTTTCCAAACAAGTACTATTGCATTATGATTCAAACGCTACATGTTTTGCAAATAATAATCAAAGAATGAATGGTTAATTAAATGTTTTTAAAGTCTTTTGACGCAACATAAAAACAACAAAAGTATTGCTACACAAGAACCAATACTAATCAAATTTTGGTTGTCACACAAGAACCAACCAAAATAATATGTTGCAATCGAATGTTTTTCAGAAAGAACACTTTGCAAAAAGAACAAAATTGTCAAAAAGAAAAATATGTGAAGTTAAAAAAAAATTGATATCAGCCAAAGTTCATATAAAAGCAAGACAATGCAAAAAGATTAAATCATGATAAAGTGAATCAATGCAATAGATTTCATGAGGACATGTAATAACTTAAGTTGGGGGGTATGTTGGGCCGCCAAAATTAACATTCACTTTCACTCTATTTTTCACCTTTATCCTCATTTTGTCACCTCATTCCATCACATTATCATTACATAAACCTACATTATCATTACTACATGAGTTCACATTTACATTTTCCAAAGTTATTAATTTCATGTATTTAGAGTGAATTTATGATTAAGAGTTATAGAAATAACATGTATTTTCTTATACCTAAAAGTGGCTTGAGTTTGATGACATGTGTAGATCATTTGGAAGCTTCCAAGGCACCCTTATGTGGCCTCCCAAGATCAAATTCGAATTTCAACTCAAGAGGTGGACCATATTCCAAGGAGAAAGATCATGGAGATCTTGATGTGTCATGGGATTTGTATCTAGTATTTAGGGATAAGTTGAGACAAGTATGGATCTAGTAGATATTTAAGGGTTCTAAATTTATTGAGTAGATATCCCTAATTCATGTAGAAATAAGAGGAGCATCCTTAAAAATAAAAATAAAAAGGTTGTCAGTTATTCATTAGCATCATATTTATGATTGTTCATTCAACATAAATAATATCATTTTCTCCAAATCATGAGTTATGAGTGTTGTTTGATTCTTAAGGTGTGATAGTTGTTCACGTGTGCTCATTGAGGAATGGAAGGATTCCCATACCAAGATAAGTACACTTTGTTGTAGAGTAATGTTCATAATTGTGAGAATATACTAGTTTTAACTATGGATGTTCATCTTATTTATTTGCTGTAAATACTTGTAGATAATTTCAGTATGAATTCATGTTATGGCCACGTTTTGTTGTGTGAAGATTGATCTCCTTTCGGTATCTAGCTTTTATGTGAGAAGGACAACCAAGACCTCCTAAGTTAGGAGTCTCTTCTCCATGAACTAGACTGAACTAAAACAAGATTTACATTTTTATATGCTTTCCTAGATTAAATTTACGTGAAGATTGATTTCCTTTCAGTAGCTAGTTTTTATGTGAGAATGACAACCAGGACCTCCTAAGTTAGGATACTCTTCTCCATGAGCTAAGAACTAATCTGAAAACAATATTTACTTGCTTTCATTTATATGCTTTCTTTCCTGCTTTATTGGATGTTTGGCAATATTATAGAAAGATTGTAGAAGGACAACTAGGACTCTTGAACAAGAGACTTTTCTCTATCTTCTAAAGTAAACTAATTCCATTGATCAAACATCTTATGCTTTCATAAAATAAATTTGAATTTTTTCTTTTCAAAATAGTTTAGATTTGTAATATGCATTTCCATTCTAAACAAACTTCCTACACCAGTTTCATATGAGTCCCATATATTTTGGTTTGCTTCTAAATTTACGAAACCCCCCAGTTGACAAATTAAATGACAGGGATTTAGCATACAATTAAAACACCCTACACATATCATGGTAGCATCTTGTCACATGTTTACCCTGGATGGCCAGTTGCTTGGGTAGATGTGGGAGGAGGGTGTTATAAAGTGGTATCAAAGCATGGTTGCACTCTCCTTGGGCTATGTGTTGATCATGCTTTCATGTTGGTTGCATCTGTATTCCTTATGCATGTAGTCCATTTCCTTGTTGCATTTGCATGGTGTTGAACATGGTTGTAGTGATGTCACCATGTGAAGGTTGAAGGTGTTCTCATGGAGTATGTGTTCATGTGTGTATGGTTGATTATGAATTTTTATGCAAGATAGTGTTCACATGTTATCAAATGCACGTGTTACACAAAAATATAGTCACCATGATTATTTGCAGTCAGTATGGGTCTATCATCACTTGTACTGTCCTCCTAAGCAAGTCTCAGACCTCAGCTCTTCAAATCAAGCTTTGGAAATGAGAGAAAGACATTAAAAATCAATGTAACTCTGGTTCCGCACTTTCTCTCATGGTCACCTGCGGTCCCGCACCTTCTGTGTACAAAAACTGCGGACCTGCCCGCTCTGTCCCTAACGGTGTAGGTGCAGACCCCTATGAAAGTCAAAAGGCGCAAGTTTTATCTTAAAAAACTCACTTTGGGTTAATTCTAGAGGTTTCTAGAAGGAATTTGGACGTGGATTGTTCGCTCTGAGGTGGTTCATGTATCCCAAAAGAGAAGGAGCTAATCCCTTGATGAGAGGAGCTATCCCTTTGAAGGAGGGCTTTATCCCTTTGAAGGAGGACCTAGTAACCTCCCTCCATTACACTATAAATACAGGCATTGGGCTGGTTGCTGGAGAGGTTAGAAGCTGAACATTTTTGAGGGTAAATGCTGGTGAAATCAAGACTTCCTAGTTGAGCTTAAGAGGAGAGATCACACACCTTTTTGGCTTCATTGGGGAGTGAGTGAAACTTGTCAAAGTAGAGGAGACTTCTTGCTAGACCCTGGGAGGAGCTTGTACAGCGTCAAGGCAAAGGTTGTAAAGTTCTTCTTCTTTTGAATTAATACAATCAAACTCATTTTTCTCAACAAGTATCTTATGTTATTTGTTTCATGGACTCCTTGACTTTCATGTTAAATATATTTTATGCAATTGGTTTTTGTTATGAAACCAGCTCACAAAAAGATAGAAAAGAGAGATCCACGCCTTAGAATTCAGCCTCTTCGAGGGGGCAACCTCCTTTACATTACATAAATGAACAATTCTTGGATGATACAAATGACAAAACCTCCTTTCTATATATAGGAGTCTAAGGAGTCACAATATAATCCAGCCGACCTAACAATAATAATATAAAGCCACAAAAATAACAATAGAGGGATTCTATGGGGCACAGAAATAACAATATGTGGGTAATAGGGGCACAACAATATAAATAAGGGGTATAACTACAATAGTAATGGGGTAATCACTAGTATTATAGGGACCCAACATGCCCCTCTCCTTCAAAAAAGTGTTGTCCTCAACGCTTGAGTAGTTCTGGATACTTCTGCATAAAATTCTCATCCTCCCATGTGGAATCTTCAGCGGATAAGTTCTTCCACTTGATAAGATACTCTGAAATTGATCGATTTCGTAGCTGTCGAGTTCTTGTTTCTGTGACTGCTTCCGGTTCCAATATAATTTTTCCTTCCTCGTCAAGTTCTGGCAATATTGTTTGAATTGGGAGCTTGTCACCTATAACCTTCTTTAAACATGAAACATGGAAAACTGGGTGCAATCGAGAAGCTGCAGGAAGCTCCAATTTGTATGCCATAGTACCAATCTTTTCCAACACCTTGTACGGACCATAATACTTTGGTGATAATTTATTATCCTTCTTAGCTTGCTTTAGGGACATTTGCTTATATGGTTGTAGCCGTAGGAATACCCAATCACCTACATCAAAACTTCTTTCACTGCGATGTTGATCTGCCTGTTGTTTCATTCTATTTTGTGCCAACACGAGGTTATCCTTTAAGAGTTGGAGGACTTGTTGTTGATGTTCGATGTGATGTTCCACTGCCTGAACCTTAGAATTTTCTCTTAAATATGATGTGATGGATGGTGGTTGATACCCATAAAGTGCCATAAATGGGGTCATTTTTGTTGTTGTATGGAAGGAAGTGTTATACCACCATTCAGCCAGAGGCAACCATTTGACCCATTGTGTCTGTTTATCAGATACAAAGCAACGAAGATATCCTTCCAAACATTTGTTTACTATCTCAGTTTGCCCATCAGATTGAGGATGATAAGATGAGCTATGAGCTAACTGAGTACCAAGACAAGAAAATAATTCTGTCCAAAAATTTCCAGTGAAAATGGGATCTCTGTCACTTACAATAATCTTTGGGTTTCCATGTAGCTTTTGAACTGTTTCCATAAATGCAGTAGAAACTGTACTGGCTTTAAATGGATGTGATAATGCACAAAAGTGTGCATACTTGGTAAGTCTGTCAACTACCACCATGATGACACTCTTTCCCTCAGACTTGGGTAAACCTGTGATAAAATCCATTGAAACCTCCTCCCAACGTTGGCTTGGAATGGATAAAGGTTGTAATAGACCCGGTGTCTTAATTGTTTCAACTTTATTTTGCTGGCAAACCAAACATTCCGCCACAAACTTTTGAATATCTGATTTAAGGCCATCCCAAAAAAATTCCTTCTTAACCCTGTGGTAAGTTTTTAAAAATCCTGAGTGCCCTCCTAAGGGAGAAGTGTGCAATTCCATAAGAATCTTTTGTTTTAGCTGGGAATTCTTACAGAGGTATAAGCGATCTTTGTACCATAACGAATCATTTTGCCAGCTAAATGTAT
The DNA here is from genome assembly GCA_031772625.1 of Pinus tabuliformis. Classification (NCBI taxonomy): domain Eukaryota; kingdom Viridiplantae; phylum Streptophyta; class Pinopsida; order Pinales; family Pinaceae; genus Pinus; species Pinus tabuliformis. The sequence goes on along the minus strand of CM062820.1, from coordinate 592,816,306 downwards.
CAGAAGTACTGGAATCTTGTTGTAGCTTTCGAATAAGTGCCCACACTTCTTCGTCATTCTTCCATTCCTCCCTTGCTTCGTTTATCCAATCTGGTTGGATAATAGAAATGGCACACAACAATGCTTCCACATCCTCATCCTTTCTTGAGAGTGCATCTGCCACCACATTTTGCTTCCCTTTTTTGTAGATGATTTCAAAGTCATAACCCAACATCTTTGTGACCCACTTTTGTTGCTCTTCAGAGGATAATCTTTGTTCTAAAAAGTATTTAAGGCTATCATGATCCGTTTTTACCTTGAAGTGTCTTCCCATTAGGTAGGGTCGCCATTTCTTAAGTGCATGGAGTATTGCCAACATTTCCTTCTCATAAATAGCTTTGCTTAAAAACTTTCCCTTGATTGGACGACTTTCAAAAGCAATGGGTCTTTCATCTTGCATTAGAACAGCACCAATTCCATTTCCTGAAGCATCACATTCCACAATAAAGGTTTTTGTGAAGTCCGGTGTAGCTAAGACCGGTGCTTGGCACATTGCCTCTTTAAGATGTTCAAAGGCCTTTGTTGCTTCCGAAGTCCATGAAAATGAATCTTTCTTCAATAATGTTGTTAGAGGTGCTGCTATTCTCCCATAATTCTTAACAAACTTGCGATAATACCCTGTCAACCCAAGAAATCCTCGCAGATGCTTTATGGATGTGGGGATTTTCCATTCCTTAATGGCTTTAATTTTGCTAGGGTCTACCTTAACTCCTTCATGAGATACAATATGACCCAAATATTCCACCTCCTGGACTCCAAAGAAACATTTGGATCTTTTTGCATATAATTGTTTCTCCTCCAATAGTTGTAGCACCCTGTCAACATGTTCAACATGATCCTTCCAAGACTTGCTGTAGATTAGTATATCATCAAAAAATACTAACACAAATTTTCTAAGGAATGGTTTGAAAATTGAATTCATCAAACCTTGAAATGTTGAAGGTGCATTGGTAAGGCCAAAAGGCATGACCAAAAATTCATAATGACCCTCATGAGTTCTAAATGCTGTTTTCGGAATGTCTTCAATCTTCATTCTGATTTGATGATATCCCGAACGAAGATCCAACTTGGTGAAGTAAATTGATCCATGCAATTCATCCAGTAATTCATCAATAACAGGAATGGGGAACTTATCTTTAATAGTGAGCTTGTTGAGCTCCCTATAATCTGGACACATGCGCCATGATCCATCCTTCTTGTGCACCAATACTACTGGAGCTGAGAAAGAACTTTGACTCGGTTGAATTATACCAGCCTCTAGCATTTCTGCAACCATACGTTCAATTTCACTTTTTTGGACATATGGATATCTGTACGGCCTGATGTTTGGAGGAACACTTCCTGGAATCAGATGAATAGCATGATCATGATCACGCATAGGTGGGAGACCTTTGGGAGTCTCAAATACCTTGGAATGATTGTCCAGGACTTTTTGGAGATCTGGAGAAATAGATGATTCCAATGTGGAAACATCTAGCGAACATAATTGTGCAATTACACCTCTTTGCTCCTTTTTTAGAAGCTTTGTCATACCATTAGAGCTGATTATCTTTCCTGGTTTCCCTGCAATACCCCTTAATTCAACTTCCTTTCCTTCCACAGAAAATTTCATGAAAAGTTCTTGAAAATTAAAAGCTATTGTACCCAAGGATTGTAGCCATTGGACTCCTAGTACAACATCAGCACCTCCCATTGGAATGGAAAGCATTGGGCTAGTCAATACATATTCTCCCATGGATAGCTTGATATTATGGCACTTTCCAGAACAATTTATTGTTCCTCCATTTGCAATCATCACTTGACACTCTGGTGCTGGATATAGGAAGCAATTCAATTCTTTTGCTACCCTACAATGAATAAAATTGTGGGTGCTTCCTGAATCAATCAACACTATTACCTTTTTCTTCTTGATTTGTCCTTCTATCTTGATGGTTTGAGGAGTGGTAATTCCCGCCAATGCATTACAAGATATGGTCGGATTTATTTGTTCTTCATCTAGGCTTTGTTCCTGGAATATATCCTCTTCTTTTGACCTTTCTTGCTCCTTTTCTTCTTCCTCTTCACAATCTATGTAGAATAATTTCTTCTCAGCACACTTATGACCTTTTGTGTATTTGCTATCACAATTGTAACAAAGCCCTTTTGCTCTTTTTTCTTCCAATTGTTGTGGTGTCAACCTTGTAGGTTGTGGAAGACTATGGGCAACAACACTTCCGTCTTTATAGTTGTGAATGGTATGCTTCCTAGTTGCCATAATTTTGCTTTCCATTTTTCTTGCTAACCTGAATGCCTTCTCTAATGAATCAGGTTCCCAAAGGCGCACATCATGTTGGATATTATCCTTTAAAGACCCTATGAACACATCAATCCTATGCTCCTCTGGAATATCTTTTACCCTTATGTTCAATTTTTGGAACTCCTCAATGTGCTCCATTATTGAACCCTTTTGTTTGAGACTTATCAATTGGCTAAAAAAAGTGTTGCTTTTTGTATCCTCATAATGTGCTATCAATTCTTCCGTAAAAATTGCCCAAGTGATAAATTGTTTACGAGAACAAAGCCATTGATACCATACAAACTGATTTGGTTCCAAATATAAAGTTGCCATACGTACCTTTTGTGTGTTTTGCACATTATTGAGATCGAAGAATTGCTCCATCTGTAATATCCATGTGGCGGGATCCTTGCCATCAAACTTCCTCATATCGATTTTTGGAACATGGTGAGTCTTCGATCCAACATTAGAGTCTATGGAATCATGATTAACATTTCTTTTGTTCTCATCATGAGTTTCCTTTACTACCTTTTCACCATTAGTGACCCTTTCTTGTAGCAACTTCTTCAATTCTTCCATGTTTGTATTCAAATCTATCTTCAAATTTGCCATTGAATCCTCCATCTTAGCTTCCATGCCCTTTATCTTAGATTCCACGCCATTTACCTTAGATTCCACGCCACTTATCTTAGCTTCTGTTAGCTTTTGTGAGCGTGACATTTGTTGCACTTGTTCTTGTAATTTTGATATATCATGTAGCATTTCTTCCTCTTCTTCATGAGTCATGCTAGAGCTTTCAGGTTCCTTACTAGGTGTTTGCATTTTCTTTCCTCGGGGCATCAGTTACCGATAATAATGCTTTACTATGCCCTTTGAATTCCGTTAAACCAAGCTTACACAAAAATTAAAAAAAAAACTACACACCTTTTTTCACTTTATAGAAGCCTGATATTGAATCTGATGTATCTCTGTAATTTCGGATCATCCAGTTCTGAAATTGCTACCTGTAGTAGCCTTCTGCGTCCTCTTTCCAATGCCACAAGTCTGAGCCAAATTGGATTCTCCAAGGAAGAGTTATGTGAAATCTCCCACAGTGACTTTCTTTTAGACTGGTTCAGTAGAGCGAACTTGTACGACGTGCCACGAGTCACTGTTTCAACCTTTGAATCTGAAACACACCTACAAGAAACTACAGTCCGTCCTCTTTCTGTACCTTCTTACGAAATTTCAATCCGATCCTCAGAGAGAAAGTTATGACGATTTTCCCCAGGTCACCTGTTTTGAATGTAATTCAGGAGTCTGCAAAAAGACCAACTTCCTCAGATCATATCTCCGCAAATATCACGCGAAAAGCTCTGAAATTCGGACCCAAGGTTCAGCGAGATTTCTTCTCAAATGGGTTTTTTTTTTCCACTTCTGAAACGTCACAGAAAAAAGGTTATAGCGAAAATGCCACGATGACCTGTTTGGAGCAGCGAAACCCTAGAATCCAAAGCTCTGATACCAAATGTTATGAAACCAGCTCACAAAAAGATAGAAAAGAGAGATCCACGCCTTAGAATTCAGCCTCTTCGAGGGGGCAACCTCCTTTACATTACATAAATGAACAATTCTTGGATGATACAAATGACAAAACCTCCTTTCTATATATAGGAGTCTAAGGAGTCACAATATAATCCAGCCGACCTAACAATAATAATATAAAGCCACAAAAATAACAATAGAGGGATTCTATGGGGCACATAAATAACAATATGTGGGTAATAGGGGCACAACAATATAAATAAGGGGTATAACTACAATAGTAATGGGGTAATCACTAGTATTATAGGGACCCAACAGTTTTTCAGGTGCTATTTAATTTGTTTGCCTTGTTTGTGTTTGCAGATTCGTGAAAAAGAGCTCATTTGGATCAAAGGAGCGAGGGCATCCACAAGCTTGCGTTAGACCTAAGGTAGGCCCTAAAAACACTTGTTTACCATTGTTTATGAAAGCATATTTAGAGAAAGATAGTGTCTGGTTGATTTGCTTGTCATTAGGTCTTCTTTAGATTCTAGGAAGGTCTATCTTGTCCGCAAGATCGACTTATTCCGTGTGACAAAATGGCGACTCCACTGGGGACTTGATTGTTTTCTTGTTTTTATTTTGACTTGAGAAACTCTATTTTTGTTTCAGTTTTTGGCTTGTTGTGTGTAAAATTGGGTAGAGTTTGTAGATCTAGGGTTATTTTTCGTTTTTCATAGCTTTGGGAGAGGACCACACCCTAGCCGTTTGACACAGTGCGTACCTACCCGCAGCTTGGATTTTAGCACAGAGCGGGACCGCACCTGTGCGAACTGTGGGCTTGCGGACCCTGTCAAAATTTTGAAAACCCTAAGATTTCCTCTGTTAGTCAGCTTAGTTTGTGTTTAGAAATTGTTATCCACTGCCCAGACCTGCATATAACTTGTCAGAAGCTTTCCTTGGATTGATTTCGTTAGTGTTAGGGTTTTAGGTGAAATTCCTAGGAGTTTTGCTTGTTGGGTTTGTTTTTCATTGTGGTTGTGTAGTGGCTCTGAGCTTAGAAGCTGTAGGGACTTCAGATCACCTTAGTGTCTACCAGCCTTCTTATGAGTTTGACCATTGATGAAATCTCCCCTTGTTTGAGGAATCCGCTTTGAGTTTTCTCTTTACAAAACTTCGAAAAGCTTGTGTTTGAGAGTTTGGATTTTCATTTTCAAAAATAAAACAAAATTGGTTGTTCTTGACTTATTTGTGATTCTGCATAAATTAGTCCTTAGCTTACATCTAGCTAAGTAAAACATCTTTAAAAAAGACTTTTAGTAGGCTTTGACTTCAAATAGGTTTTTATAGTTTGTAGATCTCAAAGTTAGTCGTTTGCATTAGTTTTGAGTGTTTTATTAAAAAATATAAAAATCTCTTTTGGAAAAAGTTTGTTTTTTGTAGTGATTGAGTGCTTTGAAACGAAAAAGGGAATTTTTTGTGAAATAACTAGTTGTCTCGTTTTTTGAGTGCTTTGGAAAGGAAAAGCTCTTCTTTTAATTTGTTTAATTGAGAAAGATTTGTGTTTACAAAGTATTTGCATTCTCAAACTCTTTCTTAGTTTAGAAGTTCATCGAAGAGAAAAAGATTGTTTAGATCATCTTAGGTGCATTTTTAGTGATTTTGAGTCGAGTCTTCATACCACGAGTTTCATCTCCGCACCTTTGGACTTAAACAAAAACCACTAAAATTAACACTTAAAGTAAAATTCACCTAGTAACATTTTTATTTCTAGGGTTCTGATACACCAACTTAACTTAGGCTAGTGTCTTGGAGTAGGAGAGTAATTAACTCTCCAAGACAGTAAAAACAAACAAGTAGCTGTATCTTGTGGTAGGGAAGAAATCCAATTGTTGCATTTATGCTCTGGGAAAGCTCCTCTTAAAGGAGAAGCACGAGATCGTGTCCGAACCAGTGTGGGAATCAATCCTTCCTCATTGGGAACGACGCCAGATATTCACGTATTAAAAACGGTAAACCTCAGATTTACCATTGTCGAGGAGCCTGGGGTCACTTGTTGGTAAACCTTGGATTATGTCAAGGAGCCTTCAAGGGGATTGAGCTTGCTACTCTGCCCTTGCGTGTGTATCGGATCGTAGACTGTTCCCGAGGTGTATTTGTCTCAGTTGGTAACCTTAGTGGCCATATTCTTTAGGACTCTTCCTGAGGTGACAGTGGTGGGAAGATCCCACTGTACCTGGAGCAGACGCCGGCTAGACTCACTTGGATTTTCTGGGGGGTTCTCTTCACTCGAGACGGTTAAGTGGACGAACTTGTGCTAGTCTATTCATTAAGCAGGTTGCCGGGGTAACTGTTCCAACCGCCATTTCTGTATTGAACTCTGCGACGTTGGATTTCATCACCAACTAGTGTTTTCGGTATGGAAAGTTAGTGTTTGTGTGTGTTTGATCTCCTAGATTCTTTAGGCGTGTGATTCAAATTTGTTTAGTTCTTTAGAGACTTTAGGTGCTTTTCATTGAGATTTTACTTTGTTTGCGTGTGAAGTAGTTAAAATTATTTAACTGTGGTTGAATTACCAAGGCAGTTCCGTAGACTTCGGGGCCAGTCTCCTGAGTTAGTAAACGTGGCTGAGTTACTGAGGAGGTCTTGTAGACTTCGGGGCCAACCTCCTGAGGAAGTACCGAGCCAGCTTGAAGGCTTAAAAGTCCTCGTAACTCCTAGAGACAGTAGAGTTGGGTCACCTGAGGAAGGAGAATCTTCTTTGATAGTACATCCTAATTTTCAACCGTTAGTAGCAGATTATAATCCACAGTCAGTGTATGTCTCCGAAATCACTGGTAGCTTTTCATCTACTAGTGATATAGGTGAAGAACCTGAAATATCCGAGCCTGAAAGTGAATTTGCTGCTACTCCGACATCGGGGTTTGTTTCTCCAACTTCTAGTGGTCTTGGTTCACCTAGGGTATAAAGAGTAATCACCCAAGATCTTCCTTCTGGACTTATTGCTATTGAAGAACTTGCTCCGGAAGAAGAAGTAGGCATCCCTATCCCTGAAAATCAACCTGTTATTGAACTAAGGGAGCGTGAATCAATTTTTTACAGTCCACCTAGGAGTAGTTCTTGGTATCTTTCTTTGACTAATTTTCTAGAAAACTCAGGGTTGAGTTTTTCACCACCTCGTGCTCCTTATTACCCAACACCTAGAGGTTTTTATACTCCCGTCAATATGGTAGGACAATCATCCATGTTTACTCAATCACCTGAATCTTTTTTGTACGGCGGTCCTTCTGTTCCCTCCGGGTATCAGTCACTTTCTGGTACTTTTTCGGGAGCATCTCCTCAACCCATTGAGCAAGGGTTATTAACTGGAAACAATGGTACTAAGCCGTTGAGCGTAGAAGAAATTCTTATGTTGTCAGGTTCTATTCCCAATCCTCAACCTCAAGGTGGCCAGTTACTGCCTGGGGGGCAGCCTCAATTAACACCTGGGGGGTAACCTCAAGGTACACAATTTGCATCTGGGGGGCAACCTCAAGGATAGTACATACTTATGGGATAGTACGTTCCTCAAGGTCAACCCCAGACTCAATATGTACCCCAAGGTCAACCCCAGTATCAATTTATACCTCAAGGTCAACCCCAGTATCAGTATGTGCCTCAAGGGTATCAACCCCAGGGTCAGTACTCGAACCAAGGTTTCCAACCACCCCAAGGTCAAACGTATGTTCAAGGACCGGGAAATGTACCTTTCAATTATCAATCCTACCCTCAACCCGGTTATGGTCCTCAGTATTCTCAACCTGTTATGGGTCAGTACCCCGGAATGAATATAGTGTGGGATCCATCGCAAACCCAACAGGTGTTGCAGCCAAGTGTACAGTTTTCATCTCAAACTGGACAACCCTTAGTTTCTGGTTCACCCCAGCAACCAGTCCAGTCTAACATTCAAACTTCTGTACCTTCGGTAGTTTCTCAACCTGGGCCCAGTACACCTCGTACTCTGCCTCAAACGACTGCTACAGCTGCCGCAACATCTGTTCAATATACCCCACCTACTTCTGGAGTATCGACAACTCCGGTTTCTACTATTCCTGTATCTACTCCTTAGACATCTTTACCATCGTCTGGATCTATCATTCAAACTTCGGTTCAGATGCCTGTAGGAAAACCTGGTTTAAGCACGGTTGTCCCAAGTCAACCACAATTCAATTATCAACCGTACCAGGGACAGTTCCAATTCAGTCCTGCTGTGCAGCAGCCAGTCTATCAGTATCAACCGTACCCTGGGTACGCTTATCAACAACCTCAACAACCCCAGTACGGTCCGGTTAATCCTGGTTTTCTAGGAGGGTACAATATCCCGAACACCATTCCTATTCCTAGTTATCCTGGATATCCTCCTCCTGGAGCTGGTCTCATGACCCAGAGTTTTAGGGATCCTAATTGACAGTTACCGTTTATCGCAACTTTGGACTTACCTGACTTGTCGCGCCTAACGAACGATCCCATTAATTATCTTCTGTTTTGGCCGCCAATGCCGAATAAGTTGCCCAGTGACATTCCCAAGTTCGAAGGTAAATCAGGAGAGGACTCGTCGAACCATGTGATGACTTACCACCTTTGATGTGCGTCTAACTCCATCACAGATGATTCAATTCATCTTAGACTTTTCGAGCGCACTCTAATTGGTCTCACGGCCAAGTGGTACATTGAGCTACCGCGAGGCACTTTTTATCATTTTAGTCAGTTATCTACCTCGTTTTTAACTCATTTTCAGTGGCCAGTCCGATATGACAAGGGAACGGAATTGTTAACTTCGCTAAAACAGTCGACATCCACTTACATTTCAGATCATATTCATGAGTGGAGATGTCGACGACGTTTAGTGAAGGTATTCATTCCGGATCAAATCTTGGCCGAGTGGTTTGTAAAATCTTTGTTGCCAAAGATCACTGAAGATGTTGCTAAAGCCGGAGTTGTTACTGAGGAGCAAGTAATTGCTCAAGCATAGTACCTTGACTTGGTCTATACTCAGTCAGGTACGTTACATGAAAAAATCCCCGATCTTCCCAAGCAAAATCAAATCGCTGCAGCTCCTTCGGGATCTCATGTCGCCGATGGTATGATTGGTACGGTTAACACTAAAAGTAAGAAGAAGTCTTCCAAGAATTCTTCCCCTATCATAACCTTGCCTGACTCCCCAACAGGAGATTCTTCTGCAGAGATTTCCGCCGATATTCACGTTGTAGAGTCATCTACAGCCAAATCAAAATCCGGTGGGAAGAAGAAAGGAAAGAAGAAGAATAAAATGGACAAAAGTTCAAAGGAGAAACCTGAAAAGGCGGAATCCAATGATGAAAAGCGCAAACCTCGTTATCCTTGTCTCATTTGTGACGATGAACATTTTACAAGAGACTGCCCTCATCGTGCAGAGGTTGCGAAGATTGTCAAGGGTTCCCAAATTCCTGCTGTTTTGAAGGATCCTTTTCCGGCTCAAGACAATAAGATGATAGGTTCATCCTCGAATGCCAATGAAGAACCCATACTGATGATGTCCCATGTTCAGATTGCGACTCGATCGCAAGATTATGGTAGTAAAAGTCCTGTTGATGGTAAAGAAGCAGAATCTTCTCATTCTAATCCATCAACCTCAGCTCCCAGTCCCGATCCACTACAGATCGAGAAACCTAATCCAGACTTGGTAATCAAACCGCCCGCCAAGGGTATACTTCGAAAGTCAGCTTTCAATCCACATGCGAGAGCGGCCCAGAATTATAACATTGTTGAGGATTTAGCTGTTTCACCCTCAGCAATGTCGGCTTTGGAAGTGCTGCAATCATGTCCAGGACAACGTAAATTACTTTTATCGGCTATAGGAGCTGTTGATGTTCAGGACCCGAACCTAATAATCTTTGATCTAGAAAATAGTACACCACGTTTGCCTCATCAAATGGCTTTCCAGATTCCAATGATAGTAAAAAACAGGCCTATTCATCGGACTATAATTGATGAGGGAGCCTCAACGTGTATTATGTTGATACAGTGTTGGAGATCGCTTGGTTCTCCTTCGCTAAATCAATCCCCGAAGATTCTAAAGGCCTTTGATGGCCGTGGGCTTCATCCTTTTGGCATTCTACAGGATTTGCCTATAGGGGTTGAAGGAAAAACCGTTAGTCTAGATGTGGAGGTGGTTGATGCCCCTCTAGATTACAACCTTCTCTTGGGTCGAAGTTGGTCTTATGCTATGACTGCGGCCGTTTCATCGGTCTTTCGAGTAATAAAGTTTCCACACAATGGAAAGATCATAACGATAGACCAGTTGGCTTACTTTTCATCCGACCCAGCCTCTTCAGAGAGTATTCAGCATGTCGGTAAAACGATTATCCCATATAAGGATGTTGGAGTAGGATTAGTTAAAGATGCCGGTTTACTGGGAACTTTTCCTTTTCCTCCAATCAACGCATCATCTTCATTTGCAACAATTCATATGATTACATCAGACACCATTATTTATGATGATCCTTGGATTGTCCCTTCTGAATCTGAGATAGACTCATTTGGTAATATCATGCCTTTGAGTCCATATGAAATTGCCTATGAAGCCGTGCAGTCTTTTGCCGACCCATGTTCAACCGAAAATGACTTAATGAATGTAGTCCGTGAGGAATCACTTTTCACATCAACCTCGGATTTAACTACGTTTTCTGAACTTGTTCACTCTGACGAGCAAATTCGTGAAATCCTATGTGTAGATGATTTACCATGGGAAGATCTCCATCACAGATCTTCGTTTTTACCTGAGGATGATCATTTTGAAAATGATTTCTCATCAATTTTTACAACTGAATATGTCAAGGAACCTCAGAATCCAATGAAACATCCTGGTTTAGAGTTAAATTTGGGAAACATCTCTCAAACTATTCCTATTGACATTTCGGTTAAGCCCGGAATTGTTGAGAACATTCATATAGGTGCCTCGTGTACAGATGACGAAATTCAATTATATAAGGCCCTATTTCAAGAATTTCGCGACGTGTTTGCCTGGTCCTATGAGGAAATGCTAGGAATTGATCCCGCGATTGTTGTTCATGAAATCAAGACTTACCCGGATGCTAAACCCGTCCGGCAACGTTTGCGTCAGATTCACCCACGAAAAGCTGCTGCAATTAAAGCAGAAGTTGAAAAATTATTGAAAGCAGGTTTCATTTATCTAATCCCATTAACAGATTGGGTATCGAATATTTTTCCGGTTAACAAAAATAAGCGAACAATAAGAATATGTATCGACTATAGGGACATTAATCGAGCCTGTCCAAAGGACAATTACCCAACTCCCTATATCGATCAAATCGTTGATGATTGTGCCGGCAGCGAAATATTTTCCTTTATGGACGGTTTTTCCGGATACAATCAAATCAACATTCTACTTGCCGATCAACCAAAAACGGCTTTCATTTGTCCATGGGGGACATTTGCTTATTGCAAGTTACCTTTTGGGCTTAAGAATGCCGGAGAAAATTTTCAAAGGGCGATGTCTTATGCATTTCATGACATCAAACACATTGTGCAACCGTATCTCGATGACTTTCCTGCTCATTCCTTACATCGAGCTGATCACCTCATCCATTTACGAGCAATCTTTATGAGGTGTAGGCATTATCGTATTTGGTTGAACCCACACAAATGTGTCTTCTGTATAGAAACGGGTCAATTGCTGGGGTTTGTAGTTTCGAAAGCCGGCATTCGCGTTGATCCCTCGAAGGTCGAAGCTATCATCAAATTGCCTCCTCCTTCGAGTCTTCGCCAACTCCAAAGTTTGCAGGGGAAAGCAAACTTTTTACGACGATTCATTCCTAACTACGCCGAGGTTACAAAGCGCTTTACCTGGTTGTTGAAGCAAAATACTCCATTCTATTGGGATGAGATAGCTCAGAAATCTTTTGATGCACTCAAACACGCATTGACCCATGCACCGTTGTTGCATCCTCCCAATTACAACCAGGATTACTTCTTGTATCTCGCCGCCTCTCATTCCACCATTGGAATGGTCTTAGTTCAGGAAGATGAATTTGGAACGGAACATGTGATATATTACCTTAGTCGAACTTTAAATCCAACTGAGCTAAAATACTCACATGTGGAGAAATTGGCATTGGCAGCTGTTCAAGCTGTCCAACGTTTTCGTCACTACATTCTACTACGCAAAACCACGGTAATTTCGGATTGCAACCCTATGATCTACATTTTGACCAAGAAATTGCTAGGGGGCAAGTACTCTAAATGGATCGTTATCCTGCAGGAGTTCGACTTGGAATTTGAGAAATCTAAGTCTAAGAAATCTTTAGTTTTTGCGGAGTTAATGTGTGACTTCTCGCGTGCTGACAAGGAAACTGTGGCGGAGGAGCCCATTGCGGACGAATCCTTGTTTCTAATCAGCACTTTAGATCCGTGGTATGGGGATATCATTAGACCCAATCCTTTCGGCCAGAAATTTCAAGTTCAGAACGTCGAAAAATTCGATTCCAGTCCCAACAATTCAGGATTATTGGAGATACTCTTTATCGCCGTGGGGCGGATTCTGTTTTTCGACGTTGCTTAACTCACGAGGAAGCTGAAAGGGTTCTAAATGAATGTCACTCTGGAGCGTGTGGTGGTCATATGTCTGGGTTTGCCATAGCCCAAAAGATATTGCGCGTTGGCTACTTCTGGCCGTCTTTATTTAAAGATTGTATTACGACAGTCCGAAAATGTCACAACTGCCAGATTTTTGATCGTAAGATGCGCGCTCCACCTGCTCATCTCCACCCTATAATTTCCGTTGGTCCTTTTGCCAAATGGGGTATCGATTTTATTACATGTAACCCTCACTCGGCCAGGGGGCATGCGTATATCATCCTTGCGGTAGATTATTTTACTAAGTGGGCCAAGGCGATGCCTACATTTGAGGCAGACGACAAGACCGCTGCAATTTTCGTGTTCAATCATATAATTTCTAGGTTTGATGTCCCACAAGCGATAATCACTGATCATGGGCGTCATTTTCGAAACGCTATGATGACCGAACTTACAGGCCAGCTTGGTTTACGTCAAGATAGTTCAACCCCTTATTATCCACAAGCGAATGGTCTGGTTGAATCCATCAACAAAGTTTTAGTCATCATGATCCGACGAATCATTGGGATTCATCGGTCGAATTGGCACAACATGCTATTTTCAGCGCTTTGGGCGTACCGAACTTCAGTAAAAACATCAACAGGGTTCACTCCTTTCCAACTAGTCTATGGTTTGGAAGCTATGTTACCCATTGAATGCGAAATCCCGTCACTACAAATGGCCATCGAGTTACTTCCAGCCACTTCCAAAGAGGAAAAGCGTTTGTTATACTTGACTCAATTAGATGATAATCGACGTGATGCTGCGTTGGCGATCGAGACTCACGCAAAACGAATGAAAGCTCAGTATGATCGAAATGTGACCCCTCGAAATTTTTCGGAAGGAGATCTAGTCTTAGTTTATGATCAAGCTAATGATAAATTAGGCGCTGGAAAATTCGTTCCTATGTGGCATGGTCCCTATGTTGTCAAGTGAAAGCTAGCCAAAGGGGCTTATGAATTGGTAGACTTTGACGGGGACTCTTTGGGTAAACCCAGAAATGGCCTTTACTTGAAGAGGTATTATGCTTAAAAGAATGGGTATGGAGATTTTTAGTTAGGATAGTTTTTCTTTCTAGCTGGTGTGTTTTAGTTTAAACAGTGTGCTTAGCTTAGAGAGTGTTTTTCGTCATTATTCTTGCTTATCGTGGTTTTACTCTTGATATTGCAGATGTCGGTGCCTCTCCAAACATACATTGGTTTCACTGATGGTGCTTGTCGTAATACACGGAACATCTCTTCCGCAGCCTGGGTTATCTATTCGCCCTCTGACGAGTTAGTATCTATGCATGGGGTAAGCCTCGGTCAAACAACGAACAACATTGCCGAGTATAGTGCAGTGATTGAGTTATTATCTGAATCTATTTCATTTGGGATTCGGAGTTTGATAGTGAGGTTAGATTCTGAACTCGTTGTATTACAGCTTAATAGAGTGTATGCCATTAGAAATCCAGTGTTATTGAGATTATTTTTGAGAGTGCGTCTCTTGGAACGTGAATTTGATTATATTGAATATCAGCATATTCCAAGGTCTTTAAATACATTAGCAGATGCAATTGCTTCTCGAATGTTAAATAGACATTTGCAATAATCATACATGTAAATTTAAAACCATTCCATAACATGATTTACAAGATAAGCCGGTAATAGTGATATATATATATATATATATATATAGGAGTGTGTCAAAAAAATACATCGTCCTTGATCATAGGTTAAAAAACACCTTATGATCGGCAAAAATGATAAGTACAAAAAACAAAAATGTCACATGTGCCCACAATAGGTGATCATCCTATCACTGGTGATGATCTCTATAAGAAACCACTACACGGGCCACCTTACAAAGGAACCTCCTAAAAGGTCCCGGGACCCCAATCACATAGCACTGAAGTCGACGAGGAATGTCGTCTATAGTGGTCTCAGGAATATCTCCTGTCAAGCGCTCGAGATGACCCTCCAACTCGGCCAAAACCTCTGCTGATTCGTCCTGTGGGGCTGGCACGGGTGCAACTGGTTGCTTCCTCTCGTAAGGCCGGAGAGCGGCTGGTCGCTGTGGACCCACATCTGCATTTGAAATTTTTACTATCAGTTTTGAGACGATGAAAAAATAACAAAAAATTAAAATAGAAAAAATGTTGAAAAGGATTTTACCTGACTCGTCCCACTGCTCTCTTGGTGGAAGAACCATGTCTGCGTCACCACGAAAATCTATCCTAGCATAAGGGAAGTCCTGAATGGAAAAAACCTGGTTTTCCAACCATTGGAAATACTCAGGTTTGAATCGAGCAACCTCTGTCCTCTCGTCTGGGTGACGGGCCATGACTGCGACCCATCGCATCAGTTTGGGCTCTCGAGGAAGCCCAGCTCCAACAGTAAGGTGCTGTGGGATCAGCATAGGAACCCTCTCCAGGCCAAAACTCATGACCAAAGCCCCATAACCAAAGGTCTTTAGTCGTCCGTTCTTGGCCCTGGTCAATTGGCCTTTCACATTGGCCAACACAGCATCGCACCAGTTGAAGATGGTGCCTCGAAAGCAATCAACTGCCATACGCATCTGGGATTCAGTGGCAATATGTAATGCGGCAGCTCCGCAAAGTCTGGTGACAGTGAATGCAATCACCATGAGCTCAGGACGGGATATGGTCTTTATGTCTATCCATTTGTCTCTAGCCTGGCTGTTGCAGTACTCTAGCCGGAGGCTATTGACAGACTGGCCACCTGGCCTAGTCCCGTGCAGAGTCAAGTCTTCGCCTCTCTTAGACAAACCAGTCAAGAAATATATGTCCGCCAGCTCGATTTCGAGCTGGTGGCCGCCGATGAAAAAGCATTGGTCCTGTATGCTCCATCTGTCAACCAGCCACTGTAAGAAATCCACCTGAGCCCCCATGCCAGGAATGGCCCAGAATTTATACAATCCGCATGCCCTCAAAGCATCAAGTGAAGGCTGATGATTCCATGCGGCAGCATCCATGTCCTCATGCTCTCGTTCACACCAATCTAGCATGATGTACTCTCTGCATCAAGCATAAAGACAAATTAAAATGCTAGAAAATATTTTGTGCGGTCCATTTTTGAGAATTTTTAGGTTAAAAACCCTTGCGGCGGGGACCGCACCCTCCAGGTTAGACACAGTGTGTGGGACCGCACTTTGTCTATATGGAAGGTGCGGACCCCGAGCTTCTTCCCAATGGAGAAAAAGTCGGGGTCCGCAATGGTAAACCTGCGGGCCCCCGCGCGCGGGTTTTGTGCCTAAAAACCCTCCCAAAAATGAAATAAATGACTAAAACAAAAATTAAATGGTTAAAAATGAAGAGTGGGATGATGCGGATTACCTGGAGAAGACGACGTTTGATTCCGACGGTTGGATTTTCCTCAATCTTCACGGGAAGTTTTCTGAGCAAAAGCACTATTTTCTCACCCAAACTCAAATGGTAAAAATGAATTGACAAAGGCCCTTTTTATAATTTTTTTGAGAAAATAAATTGCAAATTTGTTTATGTTTCACTTTGAAAAGGTATTTTGTGACATTTTTATCTATTTCAAACAGGTATGAGTAATGTTTGTGTTCTTGTGCAGAATAACGGATTATTCAGGTGAAATCTATCATTTTCGACGAAAAAAACATGTAGAGTCACCTTTAAGCTCTTTTCTGACTCCTAAAACATGGAAAGATTGTCGAGTGTTTCTTTTAAACTCGTTAAAACGGAATTAAAAGACGGTCCACTTACAGCTCTTTTCCGACCGTAAAAACATGAAAAGATTGCCGGATTTTTGTCGTTTCAAATTCGATATTGGTCATAAAACGACGTGTCATTGATCGCTTTTTTACTTTTTCGGGTCAAAGGCACTAATGACGAAAAGTACTCCTTGGTCGTAAAAGATCAAGCGGTTCTCTCAAGTATTATTTTATACTTTTTCGGGCTTGGGAGACACAAATTTACGAAAAATATCAACCTTGGAGTCTTCTTAAGTTTTTTTAGACTCTCTAAAATTGAAAAACGCCGAGTTTCTCCTATACTGGACTCATTAAAATTTCACAGTAAAGGACCTGCTCAATTACAAACAGGAACGAACCACTCCTTCTTAGGGTTCGAATTTAAACAAAGTTGGACTCATCCGAAGGATGAGCTTATAATCAAGCAAATGTTATCCTCCTAAAGCTTGTCAAAAATAAAGAGGTACTTGCCAGAAATGGTGGGGGAAAAGAGAGAAAAATGAGCCTGTTTGTCGTACTTTGTAACCACTCTTGAACACGACACTTTCATTCACCTGGGTTGGGAAATCCTTTGCCTAACAGTTGATCAAACCACATTGAAAGTCTTCAGCCGGTTTCTGGGTATTAACTTTGGGTCAATTGTCACCAAACCATCTGTCGTGTCGTTATGTGTTTAAGAGGTCACTGCCAATAAGCCATTCATTTGCAAAATATCGGTCATCCATCTTGACGATCCCTAAGTCAGTCCTTGCAACTAAATTTCTTCAACTTGATCTATGATTTCGTGTTGTGGGCTTGCCTACGACGGATCGCTTTCTATCGACATCAGCTCATTATCTAGAAAGATGATCTAGGAATCGTCAGTACCATGGAATCTGCATGCCTCAATGGCAGGTTTCTCGCCTTTGACGACAGTTTACATCATTGACTTTCGATCAAAGGATTCCGTGACATGTTCGACATCAACACATTTATTCGCATCTCATGGATTGTACTTGGTACTTTGAGAGCCATTGACATCACTGGTGGTTTCTCTCACACTTGTTAACAGTTTACATCATTGACTGGTAATCAAGTGGTTTCTACCATGTTCGACATCAACACATTCATTCGCATGGATAGAATCGCACTATTTCGGGAAGTAGAAATGAAGACCCTAGATCTAGTTTCCACAATCCAGGCTGCGAGGAATTTTGTATTCATTATATAATGGACTATTCATAAACAGATGGCTGCGTCCATACTGTGTCCACATGAGTCTATACTTGTGATGTTTTACAAGATCATTCCTGTATCAGAGCAGTAGTTAGTTTTCCTAGTCAGTTTTGATCTGAGTATGGGAATGCCTACCTCAACGATGATATGATCTCATATATATATCTT
Source organism: Pinus tabuliformis (assembly GCA_031772625.1). NCBI lineage: Eukaryota > Viridiplantae > Streptophyta > Pinopsida > Pinales > Pinaceae > Pinus > Pinus tabuliformis. The sequence continues at coordinate 592,798,737 of CM062820.1, read as the reverse complement.
GCATTGAATGTTTTTACAGGTTCCAACCGGGCTCTCCACAAGATCATCCTCAAAATGATAAAGTACTTCACTCTTCCTAAATGATAAGAAATCCTCATCTACTACAGACTTCGTACTTTAGGGGGCAATCTGTTACACAAAAGTATCATCACCATGATTATTTGCAGTCAGTATGGGTCTATCATCACTTGTGCTATCCTTCTAAGCAAGTCTCAGACCTCAGCTCTTCAAATCAAGCTTTGGAAATGAGAAAAAGACATTAAAAATCAATGTAACTCTGGTTCCGCACTTTCTCTCATGGTCACCTGCGGTTCCGCACCTTCTGTGTACAAAAACTGCGGACCTGCCCGCTCTGTTCCTAACGGTGTAGGTGCGGACCCCTGTGAAAGTCAAAAGGCGCAAGTTTTATCTTAAAAAACTCACTTTGGGTTAATTCTAGAGGTTTCTAGAAGGAATTTTGATGTGGATTGTTCGCTCTGAGGTGGTTCATGCATCCCAAAAGAGAAGGAGCTAATCCCTTGATGAGAGGAGCTATCCCTTTGAAGGAGGGCTTTATCCCTTTGAAGGAGTACCTAGTAACCTCCCTCCATTGCACTATAAATACAGGCATTGGGCTGGTTGCTGGAGAGGTTAGAAGCTGAACATTTTTTAGGGTAAATGCTGGTGAAATCAAGACTTCCTAGTTGAGCTTAAGAGGAGAGATCACACATCTTTTTGGCTTCATTGGGGAGTGAGTGAAACTTGTCAAAGTAGAGAAGACTTCTTGCTAGACCCCGGGAGGAGCTTGTACAACGTCAAGGCAAAGGTTGTAAAGTTCTTCTTCTTTTGAATTAATACAATCAAACTCATTTTTCTCAACAAGTATCTTATGTTATTTGTTTCATGGACTCCTTGACTTTCATGTTAAATATATTTTATGCAATTGGTTTTTCAGGTGCTATTTAATTTGTTTGCCTTGTTTGTGTTTGCAGATTCGCGAAAAAGAGCTCATTTGGATCGAAGGAGCGAGGGCATCCACAAGCTTGCGTTGGACCTAAGGTAGGCCCTAAAAACACTTGTTTACCATTGTTTATGAAAGAATATTTAGAGAAAGATAGTGTTTGGTTGGTTTGCTTGTCATTAGGTCTTCTTTAGATTCTAGGAAGGTCTATCTTGTTCGCAAGATCGACTTATTCCGTGTGACAGCACGTGTGGTGGTTATTGTTATCATGCATGAGGTCATGGTTTGTGTAGTTGATATGGTCATGCATTGATGGCTACACTCTAGCTAGAATGGTATGTATATGGTTTTTCACTCATGTGTTATGTCTATATGTATTTTTCATGCATGTATGGTATTGGTTATAGTTATGCATGAATAGAAGGTCAAACATGCCTTTTGAAGTCATGGTATGCAATTTAAGTCACCATGATGCTATTAGTTGTTATTAAGCTAAGGTGTTGGCTAAGATAGAGCAGGAGATGCAAATCATCATAATGAGGTTGTAGCATTAGACATTGGGGTAAGAGCAGATCGTCATACAATTATTGTATGTTTGGCATGCAGGTATGTATGTTAAGGATTGTCATATGCATTAGGTTTATATACATTAGGTTTATGTAGATGTCTTTTGATGCTATGGTTACATTCATGATATATGTTAGTTGATTAGTGTAGTTATATGCACATGTGTCATATAGTTAAGAATGATAATAACCTGTAGTTGTATGCATTGGTATTGTTGTTTTATATTATATAACCTAATGATTATGTTATATATTGCTTGATGAGTACGTTATAGGTTAACTTGTTGTTGTTATTTGACTGTTAGCTTGACGATTAGGTTATATGTTGTCGATGGACATGATATATAGCTTATGGTTGTTATATGCTAGTAACTTGATGATTAGGGTTATTTCATTAAGATCTTGATGTCATATGTATCATGCTAAATTGGATCGGCCTATGCAGATGGTTAGGGTTACGAAATTCAGGTACGAGTCAACTTATGGTGTTGCATTGTGTGTTACTAATCTAGACATATCGTACGTGTGATTTATATGCATAAATGATAAATTATTATGAGTTTATGATGTGAACATGTTAGTTAGTTAGTGTTATGGATATCTTGATCTTAATATGTTTGATTTGACATGTTGTAAAGTTATATCTTGCTAACTAGATTAATTGTGCAGACAAGATATCCTCCCCTGAGGTACACTAAGGTATGAGTTTGCTTATGTAGTATACTTGGTGCTTCATTCTTGATTATGTCGTCTAGTTGATTTATTTAACATGGTGTGTTTGAATGTTGGTTGAATGTTTGATGAATTTCATAATATGAGTATGCATTCCAATGATCATGCTTTAAGATGGTTTTACTAACACATATGTGTTGAGACAGTTGATATTTACTTGAGTGTAGTAGGTGATGGTTGTAGAATTATGTCTAATGACGATGAGTTGACTATGGATTATGACATGATTGTTTGTAAAAGTTGATTTCAAATTGATAGATATGATTGTCTTGATATTTGGAACATGTGGTTGATATGTGTGAGCAGTTGTAGGAAACATGCATGGTATTAACGTGATGATGTAATAATTGACGTGTTTATATAACTAACAGTTGGGTAACGTGACAATATATAGTACGACTCAGTTGCATTAGGGTAAAGGTAAAAGAAATGAATCAAGTAAGAATTCCTTTGGCTATGTTTGGAAGCCCTAATTCCAAACGAACGAGTGCTTTGCATAAAGAGAGTCTTCTTAACCTTGATTTTGTTTGACACTATGTGGATATGTGCTAGATTCATGAACATGTACTTGAAATGTATATTAGTTAGTCTTTAGTTACATGTGGATCTGTCAAAGGATTGGAGTCCCTTGAGAGATGGCATGGATGTGTTTAGTTGCAAGAAACGTGCTTGACACAACAAGATAAGGTAACTGATGTATTTTTATGTTCATTTATACATTGAGAATGATGTGTTTGTGGAAATATGATGTAGGGGAATGCATGGCAAAGAGAGTTTGTTATATAAATAGCTCACAAAATAGAAGAAAAGATAGATCAACGACTTCAAAATCAGCCTCTTTGAGGGGGAAACCTCCTTTACATTACAAAAAAGAACAATTCTTAGATGATACAAATGACAAGACCTCTTTTATATATATAGGGGTCTAAGGGGTCACAATATAGTCAAGCCGACATAACAATAATAATGTAAGGGCACAACAATAACAATAGTGGGCTTCTATGGGGCACAATAATAACAATATGGGGACAAGATGAGCACAACAATACAATAAGGGGCTACAATGACAATAATAATAAGGGAATACACTAGTATTATAGGGGCCTAACATGCCCCTCTCCTTCATAACAGTGTTGTCCTCAATGCTTGAGTAGTTCTAGATGCATCTGTATAAAATTCTTATCCTCCCATGTGGAATCCTCAACAAGTAAGTTCTTCCACTTGATGAGATACTCTGAAATTGATTGATTTTGTAGCTGTTAAGTTCTTATTTCTGTGACTGCTTCAGGTTCCAATATGATTTTTCCATCCTCATCAAGTTTTGGCAATATTGTTTGAACTGGGATCTTTTCACCTATAACCTTCTTTAAGCATGAAACATGGAAAAATGGGTGCACTCAGGTAGCTATAGGAAGCTCCAATTTGTATGCCATAGTACCAATATTTTGCAACACCTTGTACGAACCATAATATTTTGGTGATAATTTATTATCCTTCTTAGCTTCCTTGAGGGACATTTGTTTGTATGGTTGTAGTCATAGAAATACCCAGTCACCTAAATCAAAACGTCTTTCACTGCGATGTTGATCTACCTATTATTTCATTCTATTATGTGCAAAAGAGTTGGAGAACTTGTTGTTGATGCTCGATGTGATCTTCCACTACTCGAACCTTAGAATTTTCTCTTAAATATGATGTGATGGACGGTGGATGATATCCATAAAGTGCCATAAATGGGTTCATTTTTGTTGTAGTATGGAAGGAAGTGTTATACCACCATTCAACCAGAGGCAACCATTTGACCCATTGTGTCTGTTTATCATATACAAAGCAACGAAGATATCCTTCAAAACATTTCTTCACTATCTCATTTTTCCCATCAGATTGAGGATGATACGATGAGATATGAGCTAATTGAGTACCCAGACAAGAAAATAATTATATCCAAAAATTTCCAGTGAAAATGGGATCTCTGTCACTTACAATAATCATTGGGTTTCCATGTAGCTTTTGAATTGTTTCTATAAATGCAGTAGAAACTGTATTTGATTTAAAGGAATGAGATAATGCACAAAAGTGTGCATACTTGGTAAGTCTAACAAATACCACCATGATGACACTCTTTCCTTCAGAATTGGGTAAACTTGTGATAAAAAAACTCCTCCCAACATTGACTTGGAATGGATAAAGGTTGTAATAGACATGGGATCTTAATTGTTTCAACTTTATTTTGTTGGAAAACCAAACATTCCGCCAAAAACTTTTGAATATCAGATTAAGGCCATCCCAAAAGAATTCCCTTTTAACCCTGTGGTAAGTTTTTAAAAATCTTGAGTGCCCTCCTAAGGGAGAGTTGTGCCATTCCATAAGAATCTTTTGTTTGAGTTGGGAATTCTTATAGATGTATAAGTGATCTTTGTACCATAACAAATCCTTTTTACAGCTAAATGTATGAGATGTAATGGGGTCTTGTTGTAACTTTTGAATGAGTGCCCACACTTCTTCATCATTCTTCCATTCAACCCTTGCTTCATTTATCCAATCTAGTTGGATAATAAAAATGGTGCAAAGTAATACTTCCACATCCTCATCCTTTCTTGATAGTGCATCTGCAACAACATTTTGCTTCCTTTCTTGTAGATGATTTCAAAGTCATAACCCAACATCTTTGTGACCCATTGTTTCTTCTCTTCTGAAAAATGGGCCTCCTAAGAAAAATGTACAACTAAAATTAACGTTATAAGAGCCAATAGGATTCAAGATGATGATGTCAACCCTGGGGGATGATTCACCATTTTTGGAGTAAAAAGGTAAAAATATTAAAAAATAATAAAATAATAAAACTACTTTTTCAACTCATATTTTCAACTTATCTCCCTAAGGTTTTACTCAAATTTCAAGCAAGAGTACTTGTTGGAAGCAAAATTTAATTCCTCATCCAAGGAGTACACATGTTTTATACTTTCGATGGACCTTGCCACACAAAAAATGAGAAATACATGAAAAAACGTGATTGCAATAACATTTTTCATGTATTTCTCCTTTTTCTTTTAGCAGGTTCCATCGAAAGTATGCAACATGGGTACTTATTGGGTGAGGAATAAAATTATGCATCCAATGAGTGTTTCAGCTCGAAATTTGAGTAAACCCATAGGGATATAAGTTGAAAATACGAGTTGAAAAAATAGTTTTTTCTTTTTTCCCTCTAAAATTTGATGATGTATTCTAAACTTATTTTATTATTTCCACTATTATTTTATAATTTCCTTCGAAGGCCCATTTTAGAACTCAATACTCCCATAATGAACATTTCCTTCTCATAAATAGCTTTGTGTAAATACTTTCCTTTGATTGGAAGACGTTCGAAAGCAATGGGTCTTTCTTCTTGCATTAAAACAACACCAATTCCATTTCCTGAGGCATCACATTCCACAATAAAAGTTTTTGTGAAGTTTGACGTAACTAAGACCGGTGCTTGGCACATTGCCTCTTTAAGATGTTCAAAGGCTTTCGTTGCTTCTGGAGTCCAAGAAAATTCATCTTTCTTCAGTAATGTTGTTAGAGGTGTTGCTATTCTCCCATAATTCTTAACAAAATTGCGATAATACCCTATCAACCCAAGAAATCCTTGCAAATGCTTTATGGATGTGGGGATTTTCCATTCCTTAATGGATTTAATTTTGCTAGGGTCTACCTTAACACCTTCATGAGATACAATATGACCCAAATATTCCACCTCTTATACTCCAAAGAAACATTTGGAGGTTTTTGCATATAATTGTTTCTCCTCCAATAGTTTGAGCACTCTATCAACATGTTGAACATGATCCTTCCAAGACTTGCTGTAGATTAGTATATCATCAAAAAATACTAACGCAATTTTCTAAGGAAGGGTTTGAAAATGGAATTCATCAAAGCTTGAAATGTAGAAGGTGCATTGGTAAGGCCAAAAGGCATGACCAAAAATTCATAATGACCCTCATGAGTTCTGAATGTTGTTTTCATAATGTCTTTAGTCTTTTTTCTGATTTGATTATATCCTGAACGAAGGTCCAACTTGGTGAAGTAAATTTCTCCATGCAATTCATCCAATAATTTATCAATGACAGGAATGGGAAATTTATATTTAGTAGTGAGATTGTTGAGATCCCTATAATTCGGACACATGTGCCATGATCCATCCTTCTTGTGCACCAATACTATTGGAGCAGAGAAATAACTTTGACTAGGTTGAATTATATGAGCCTCTAGCATTTCTGCAACCATACGTTCAATTTCACTCTTTTGGACATAGGGATATCTGTAAGGCCTGATGTTTGGAGGAACACTTCCTGGAATCAAATGAATAGCATGATCATGATCATGAATAGGTGGGAGGCCTTTGGTAGTCTGAAATACCTTGGAATGGTTATCCAAGACTTTTTGGAGATCTGGAAAAATAGATGATTTCAACATGGGAACCTCTAGTGAACATAATTGTGCAATTATGCCACGTTGTTCTTTCTTTAGAAGCTTTGTCATGTCATTAGAGCTAATTATATTTCTCAGTTTCCCTACGATATCCCTTAATTCAACTTCCTTTCCTTCTGAACAAAGTTTCAAGAAAAGTTCTTGAAATTTAAAAGCTATTGTACCCAAAGATTGTAGCCATTGGACTTCTAGTACAACATCATCACCACCCATTGGAATGGAAATAATTGGACTATTCAACACATATTCTCCCATGGATAGCTTGATATTATGGCACTTTCTAGAGAAATTTATGGTTCTTCCATTTGCAACCATCACTTGACACTCTGGTGCTGGATATAGGAAGCAATTCGATTTCTTTGCTATCTTACAATGAATAAAATGATGGGTACTGCCTGAATCAATCAACACTATTACCTTTTTCTTCTTGATATGTCCTTCTATCTTGATAGCTTTAGGAGTGGTTATTCCGCCCAATGCATTACAAGATATGGTCAGATTCATTTCTTCTTCCTCTAGGCTTTGTTCCTAGTGTGTATCCTCTTCTTTTGATGTTTCTTGTTCCTTTTCTTCTTCCTCTTCACAATCTATGTAAAATAATTTCTTCTCAACACACTTATGACCTTAGTGTATTTTCTATCACAACTGTAACAAAGCCATTTTTCTCTTGTTTCTTCCAATTGTTGTGGTGTCAACCTTGTAGGTTGTGGAAGGCTAGGGGTAACAACACTTCCATCTTTATAGTTGTGATTGGTAGGATTCCTTGTTGCCATAATTTTTTATTTCAATTTTTCTTGCCAACTTGAATGCCTTCTCTAATGAACTAGGTTCCCAAATGTGAACCTCATGTTGGATGTTATCCTTTAATGTCCCTATGAATACATCACTCCTATGCTTCTCTGGAATATATTTCACCCTTATATTCAAGTTTTGGAAGTCCTCAATGTGCTACACCATTGAACCTTTTTGTTTGAGATTTATCAATTGGCTAAACAAGGTGTTGCTTTTTGTATCCTCATAATGTGATATCATTTCTTCCATAAAAATTGCCCAAGTGAAAATTTGTTTACGAGAGCAAAGCCATTGATACCATACAAACTGATTGGGTTCCAAATATAAAGTTGCAATGCGTACCTTTTGTGTGTTTTTCACATTATGGAGATCAAAATATTTCTCCATTTGTCCATAAAACTTCCTCATATCGATCTTTGGAACATGGTAGGTTTTCAATCCAATGTTAGAGTCTATGAAATCATGATTAGCAATTTTTTTTTTCTCATCATGAGTTTCCTTTACTACCCTTTCACCATTAGTAAGCATTTCTTGTAGCAACTTTGTCAAATCTATCTTCAAATCTTCCATTTTGCCTTTAAGTTTTGCTTATATACCATCCATCTTAGCTTCCATGCCATCCATCTTAGCTTCCACACCATTCATATGAGATTCCACGCCATTCTTTAAACCATCCATCTTAGATTCCACGATGTTCATCTTAGCTTCCACACCATTCTTTAAATCGTCCATCTTAGTTTCCACATCTTTCTTTAAACCGTCCATCTTAGCTTCTGTTACTTTTTGTGAGAATGAAATTTGTTGCAATTGGTCTCATAATTTTGATATATCATGTTGCATTACTTCCTCTTCTTCATGAGTCATGCTATAGATTTTAGGTTGCTTACTAGGTGTTTCCACTTTCTTTCTTCGAGGGATCAATTAATGATAATTATACTTCACTATGTCCTTTGAATTCCTTCAAACTAATTTTCCAAACCAAACTTATGCAAAATTTAAAAAAGACTACAAACCTTTTTTGGCTTTGTAGGAGCTCGATATTGAATCGATTGTATCTCTGTAATTGTGGATCTCCAAGGTCTGAAATTTCTTCCTGTGGTAGCCCTTTCTTCCTGTGGTAGCCCTCCATGTCCTCATTCCAACCCCACAATTCTAATCAAGATTGGATTTGCCAAGAAAGATTTATTCCAAATATCCCATGATGACCTAATTATGAAGCATCGAAACCCTAGAATCTAAAGTTCTGATAACAATTGTTATGCAACCAACTCACAAAATAGAAGAAAAGATAGATCAATGACTTTAAAATCAACCTCTTCAATGGGATAACCTCCTTTACATTACACAAATGAACAACTCTTGGATGATACAAATGACAAGGCCTCGTTTCTATATATAGGGATCTAAGGGGTCACAATATAGTCAAGCCGGCATAACAATAATAATGTAAGGGCACAACAATAAAAATAATGGGCCTCTATGGGGCACAATAATAACAATATGGGGACAAAATGGGCACAACATTACAATAAGGGGCTACAATGAAAATAATAACAATGGAATACACTAGTATTATAGGGGCTTAATAAAGGTTTCCATGAAATCTTGAAGAAGGCTCTAATTGAGTTTCCTTGGGAACCATGGGGATTGAGTCACGGTGTTTGTTGCTAGTCTTGTGCTTTTGATTCTTTGTTGTGCTTGATTGTGATTCTATTTGTGTCTTCTGCATGTCCATGCCACTTGGGGTTTTGGTGTCGTTATTAGTTTCATGGTTTCCTTCTTAGTTGTTTCTTGTCTTGCATTTTATTTTTTTGAGTATCATGGTAATTGTTTGGGAATGAGGAAATATAATGGAGGTCGGGGAGAGCTATGTGGTACTCAACAGGTAATGTAAGACATAGATGAAGCTTTGTGCATGAGTAAGCACAACAAAAGGTAAAAATATGACAGTTGGTTGGAATGGTTGGGTCCATTGCGGTAAATGGATGGTCGAAGTACAGTCATGAGAAGGGTAACCAGAAAAGGTAAGTTAATTGGATCTGAGGTTTCAGTTGCCTTGGCTATGTTGGGAAATATTGTTCTCAATGTTGTGTATGAATAAAGGAAGTTCTCTTAACCTTGGCCTTGATATCCAATAATTATGTTATGATCCTGATTATGTTGATGTTTATACATGTAGGTGTGTATGTATGTCATGTTTGTGTTGTAGCGACTATAACCACCCTCCAAAATTTTATCTCCCATGCAAATTTTGGAGCCTACCTTAGATCCTGCGATCGATCATCCTTGGTCACTTGTTGGTAAGCTGATGATCTCAAGCTTCCCCTCCTCGATCTTAAGAGTTGTTCATGTTCTCATATTTATGTGGCATGTGTCATATTTGGGCATAGGGGTTGTTGTTTGTCATGCAAAGGGAATGTTGTCTTGATTCAGGGGAATTGTGTGCATATGAGTGGTTGTCATCACATAGACATGTTTCACACTCACTTCACGCACTCTTGTCATGAAGGTTGTTGCATCAAGCAAAATATGTCTTATAAATTCTGGATGGTCTAATTTGTGTCACTAATTATCCGTGTGCAATCACAATTGAGTCCTATCGATGTTTACATTTATTTCGCTGATCACACACTTAGAAATTTCCCAAGCAACCTAGCCTCATTTAGCTTCCCAGAACTTTTCAATTTGCTTCTGTAACCATCAAGCTTCCTCCCTTGCTTGCTGAAGCCCCATAGCCCACAGTGATCCAGAAAACATTGCTCTCACAAAATGTGCAGAGCATTCAGGCAACCATCACTGCTCACAAAATGTGCAGAGCATTCAGGCAACCATCACTGCTCTCCATAAATGTGCAAAGAAATCAGGAAGCCAACACCACTCTCGAAAAATGCACAGAGTAGTCCAGATGCTCTGCATTCAAAAAACTTCATAGAGGTGTCCTCCCAAGACCCCCATCTTGAAACAGTGTCATGAGCCTCAAACTGCCCAGTGTTGTCCAAGTTGTCCTATCGGTCTTGCATGCAAAAACTATGCAAATGGGTTTCCCAGGGCCTCATTCTAGCAACAGTCAATTCCTGATGAAATCGTGCTGATCCATCGCCAAGTGACTATAGGAAAAGGTGACATGCTGAGATCACTCCCAAGGAGTCAGGGAGAAGGATCAAGAGACCAAGTAATGGAAAAGATCAAGACCGCATGCAAGCTCCGTTGGATGCATGATCATCTTGAGGGTAAGTATGGTAAGTAAAGAACACCTTTCAAAATGCACCTCTTAGTTGAGTTTGTAGGACTGCTTGTCATTGTCATATCATCCTATCCTCAATAACATGCATCTGCGCAACCCAAAAGGTCATTTCATGTGTTTCCTCTACATGTCTTCCTTCCTTTTCGCTCGTTTGGCCAACTGTCGTCTTTGGCATGGTGATTGCTATGTCATGATTGCAACCATGTTTTGGTGATGTTGAAGGTTTGTGTTTGAGTTTTGTTCACTATGTAAACATCTATCGTACTCACACATGATGTTGTAAGCACTATCGCACAAGTGTCGTCATGATCGTCCGAAGGTTTATCTGAAGTGTCGCACTTGTTGCTTTCACCATTAAACAGTCCTGTAGTTAGTCACACTGACCATATGTTGTCTTGTTAGTTTGAGGTATCTTGTCATCAAGTCATGTTGAGTGTGTGTTTGCAAGGTCATGTATTCATGAGTTCACTCGCTCACACACAACCATTTTTCTAAAAGTTTGTCGATTGGACCACCCTCCATCAGCAGAACCTCCACTGAGCTACATTGTTTAGTATTAGCCCTCAGTGATCATGTACTGTTGCCGAGAATTGCATAGAGCTTGAGGTTGCCTCCTAGGAAGTCTGCACTATGCGATCCTGGATCAACCCGACTGACTATTACCCAAAACAGCACAAAAGTTGCACAACAAGCCATCTCAATCTGCATTGTCAGTAAGTAAATCTATCAAGCCTCTTGGTGGTCAACCAGAGAGTTCGACCGAGCAGTGACCTCGGGCTTCACTCCTCCAAAACATTGCGTAGAAGCTGCCAACATGCCCACCTCCACTGACTGAAGAAATTGTACAGACATGAAGGACAGGCACCCGTTGCTTGTCACTGCACTATCCTCGAAATTTGCACAGTTATGTCAGCCAGTGACCCTATCAGCCAACCTGTTGCTCCTCCTAAAAATGCATAGTTTTCATGGGCTGTCCTCTAGCTATCTGACACCCCACTCAGCCCAGAAACTACGCAGAGATGTCCTGCAGGCTAGCGTCCCAGTTCTACATAGTTTTAGCTAGCAAGCTCCCACAGTGCACTGCTAGCCTCCCCAAAGAATCTGCATAGTTTTCACTACCAGTGTCCTACCTGCTGCCTGCACTACCTCCTTGGAAAATTTGTGCAGTTCTGCCCTCCACCCGAGTTAGATCCCGCAGATGGTCACTATTGTTCCGGACTACTCATCTCTGCTTCCCAATGACCTCTACGTAATTTTCCTTGATAGTGTCGCAGAGCCCACATCCCAGCTTGAAATGTTCTCTATGTAGTTTCAGAGCCTTGTCCTCTCTCCCAGTCACCTACACCCGAAATCAAAAGATGATGCATCATGGTAGACTAGGATATTTTTGGATTTGATGTCATCTTGTCATGAGTGATTGCAGATACAATTACATGGATGAGACATGGTGTGACAACGAATGGGATGAAAAAGGAGTACATGCTAGGAGACTTGTTCACGAACGGATGAACACATGAAGCATGCTAAGTACCAGCAAAGGAGTAACATGCACATGCAACATAAAGCGAACACCAAGACCATCGAAGACTTCACGCATGCCATTTGGAGGTGAAACTATGATACACTAAGAGCACTCTCATCACTCACCTACACTGCAACTAGACATTGACACCACCATCAGCATGAACATACCAGCAATTTTGTGTCAAGTCATGTCATGAGTCATCTCGGCCACATCATTACTGTGGGCCATACTGTTGTAATCAATGTAATGTACCGTGGAAGTCCAAGAGACCCGCATGTAAACTTAAAGAGTCATGTAAAGTTGAAGGCTTATGTAAGTCAAACGTCATGAGGGAAGTTGAACAGTCACAAGGGTCAGTTTCACCCTTGGCTAGATATACCCCTCATTTTTACATGCAAAAGAATTTTCACCTTGGTTGCTCCCACATAGCCTTAAGAGTTTGTAGTCTTTTATTTGAGGAGAAAGTAGTGGCTCCAATGTCTTGCTATCGGGGTTAGTGATGTAATGGTGTACGGTTATGTCTTGGAACTTTTTCTTAATTCAAAAGCCTTTTAACAGGCCAACACATTTTCACACATGTATTGTATTCTTTTGTAAGACTATTCTTTGAGCACTTGTAATGCATGTTGCTTTAACTTGTATTAAGACAGCTGAACTATTTTGGTTGTTCTAGTACATATGCTATTGGAAATGTGTTTTATCATTTGTTAATGTTGTCTCGCCTATGTGGACTATTTCGCTGGAAAATCAACATATTTATTCTCGTAAACTTGTTATAACGATCGTCACACTCATGTGGACTCTTTCGCTGGGTGTTGTACGTGATATCTATTCATTTTGTTTTGTGACTGCTGCATCTATGTGGACAACTCCTTCGAAATTTGTGCATGTCATGTTGTGTTGTGTGTCTCTAACAGAGTTTGGACTATTCTATTTCGACTTGAGAATCACTCTCACCCTCTCCCTCTGTAGTGAAAGAACCTTGACACAAGCAAAACTAAGCACTCACTAGGCGCGTGAACCTCACTGTTCGAAGACAAAGTAAACCATTCTCATGTGCTAACAAGAAAGAGCTAAAGAAAATATTTAAGATAATGGAAACCGGGCCATCATACCGGATGTGACTCCTACACAAAATGGTGTGAGGTGTAGTTGGGACTTCATACCGGGGAGATCCCTTGAATGTTGGCAGGTCCAGCAGTGTCAAAATTTTTGGTGCTAGGAGGAAGGCCAGATGACAAGTTGAGTCCTCAAAATCTGTTTTGAATCTCTGCATACTTATCATGACTAAGAACATAATTTCTCTTCCGGAGTGTATGTCTTATGGAAACAAATTTGAAATCACGGAAGAGCTCTGGAATAACTTATCACATAAAACATATGATGGTGGAGGCTAGGTAGCCTTGGTTAGACATGCGATTGGCATTGTAGGCTCTTGTGAAAGGCATGAAATCTTTGAAGATTACATGACTTGCATGTTGTTTGCATACACGCTTCAAGGGCATCCACTACATTGGTGTGCCACACTGCTCAAAAAATCTATTCACTCTTTCCATCATATGATCGCAAAGATAGACCGTGCTTTGAATTATTTTGACCGTAAAGCACTCAATAAAGAAATTTTGTCATTACGGAAAGCCCCTGATGAATTCGCTGAACAATTTTACATGCGTTTTTGTAATCTTTCATATCGATTTCCTAAAGATGAAATTGATTGGGAATTCCTCGATGGAAGATTTAAGTATTTTCTTTACATATCTAAAAATCTGTAATTCTTAGAATGATTTGAACCCCTCCCAGCATACCTCGGTGTTAGAGCTGCTAAATCTAAGACAAACAAGGTCTCTTTCACAAGTGTCTGTTCACCCTCTTCTCATCAAACAACTCTAGCTCTACAATACGAGGTGGGATAAGGTGTACTCACATCTATTGAACTGTCACATCTTCCTACCCCACCTGCTCTTGATATCTACACAGATTTGGTTTGCAAGCTTGCTTGTTGTCATGTGGACTTGTTACCTCAACCTCTGTCCCTACATTCTGCTGATCCTCCAAATTGTATTGTCTTATGTTCTTTCATTCCAGACTCCACACATGTTATGAATGAGGATCAAGTTTTCAACGGAGTTGGTGTTGTGCAGCCAACCCGTGCTATCATTCATGATGAGTGTTTACGGGAATCTAAAGAAGAACCCGTGGTGAAGGATGACTCCTTTCCATCTGCACCTCATCCACTCTATCCTGACATCCCTTGTGATTTTGCCACTTTTGATTTCCCCTGTGAAAACTCATCTCCAGATGTTTATACTTCTGATCATTCACAGGACACACCAGTTGTCAGTCTGTCATTATATTGCAGAGAGGACACATCTTCCTTTGAAAATCAGTCCCATCTGTCATGTGTCATTGCTAAAAACACAGAGGGTGAACATCCTTGCTTCTTATCTACCCATCTGCACGATTCATCAAATCATGAGGATTATGACAAACATCTAGAATTTTTTGATCGTGGTTGTCATGATATCTGTACTTCTTCATTTGATCACAATGTTGATTCACTTGCTGTTAATATCTCTAAGCCACTAATCTCTGATGATCTACCTATTGATGGAGTGGAAGCTCTGCAGGCTATCAAGGCACTTCATCCCGGGCTGGTGGTTATGTCAGGCCCTCGTTATCCTAAGGTTAGTTCCACTTTCAATTAGAAATTTGTCGAAACACCCAAGGCTCCTCATCACTCTCTACTTCACATTGAAGATCAACCAAACACACAGATTTTGCTTCCTCCACTCGAATCACATGATCCCATCGATCATGCAATCGAGGAATCATACACAACAAGCCCACTTGCAAGGTGTAAGCTATCTCTCTTTCTCATGTTTTCTTGTCTGTCACAGTTGAGAGATTGTGCATGCTTATCATCTGCACGCAGTGTGTCACAACACCATGTTAAGTCCTTAGAATGTCTTTCTTGTGAATTCACTCTTTTCTTTTCTGTGGATGTTTTATAACTCGAAGCTTGTTGGTCTTCATTATTAAATATTCATTGTTCACTGGAATACATGCATATTTTTCGTGCCTTCACCAACATGGGCCAACCAATGTGTCGGTGGCTACATTGGAAGTATCACTTCACGTGAGTAGGCCCATGCATTATTTAGCGTAGAAGTAGGAGTAGTCTTTGCTTCTTACTTTTCTTTGCTTTCTCGTTTGCATGTTTGTTTGCTTGCTTACTTGGTTTGGTTTGCTTTCTTTCTTGCTTTGCTTAATTGTTTTTCTTTCACTTTACTTCTCCTTTTGCTTTTTTCTTTCTTTGCTTGCTTGTACTCGTAGCTTAACCTCTCGTGAAACTGTGTTTGGATCTTGAGACAAGCTGGGAAGATCTAAGAGGAATTGTACAAATATTGACACTTGGTTATCATTGTCCTCTCTCTTTATGAAGAGCTTGTTGTCTTCAGTCGATGATGCCTCGATGGAAAATACATTCTATTTAGAGTGAGTCTTGGTGAAAATATCGTGCTTGCACTGTTAACTAGTACCGCCTACTCCATTTGGTCCTTTGGGTTAACCCTTGACAACTCAATCAAGTAGAGTAAGGTGAGGGGGAAAACCTTAAAAATTATGTCAGAGGTATATATAACATAATTCTCTGAAGGAAAAACCTCTTCTGCTCTCAATAAGTGGAGATCCCTCTTCCACCTCTAAAATAAATAAGTTCCTATGCACAGTTCCTTTAAATTTTTTAAAATAAATGAAAAATGAATAAGGCAAAAGAAGAGAAAGGCTTCCTGTGTAGAGAGGTGATACAAGTAACTCCGCCTAAGTACTGATTAGGCTCACTGGTAGCAGATCGATGTTTTTGTTCCTGCGTGACTCCGTCGGGGTATTTTCTAAGCCTGTTAGTAGTGGAGTAACACCAGAGATGAAACTTAAACTCTAAAAGTTATATTACTTGTGCATTAATATACCCCTCATCCCCAATAAAAACAACTAAGTTGACTTATTTTGGGATGTGTGCTAATCGATCAAGAGAATGGCATGGACTACATCTTTCACATAAGTTAGTGCGGTAACCACCACGATCAAAGAATTAAAAAATACTTTTGGAAGGGTTAGACTTGCTTTTCACGAAACAAGGTCCATTCAGAGAGTTCGAATTCTACTAGTGTGTCACCAAGTGTTGTAGCGGCTGCAACCACCCACCAAAATTTTGGCTCGCATGCAAATTTCAGAGCCTACCTTGGATCCTACGATTGATCACCCTTGGTCACTTGTTGGTAAGCTAATGATTTTAAGCTTTCCCTCCTCGATCCTAAGAGTTGTTCATGTTCTCATCTTTATGTAGCATGTGTCATATTTAGGCATAGGGGTTTTTATTTTTCATGCAAAGGTAATGTTTTCTTGCTTCAAGAGAATTGTGTGCATATGAGCGGTAGTCATCACATAGACATGTTTCACATGCACTTCATGCACTCTTGTCACGAAGGTTGTTGCATCAAGCAAAGTATGTCTTATGCATTCTGGATGGTCTACGTTATGTCACTAAGTGTCAATGTACGATCACAATTGAGTCCTATCACTATTTACATATGTTTCACTAATCTCACACTTAGCCATTTCCCAAGAAAACTAGCCTCATTCAACTTCCCTGAACTTTTCACTTTGCTTCTGCAACCATCAAGCTTCCTCCCTTGCTTGCTAAAACCTTGCAACCCGTAGAGACCCAACCATCACTGCTTTCCAGAAATACACAGAGCAGTCCAACAGTCGACACTATTCTCTAGAAATGTGCAGAGCAATCAGACATCCAACATTGCTCTCCAAAAATGTGCAAAGCAGTCCAGCTACCTTGCATTCAGAAACTGCATAAAGGTGTCCTCGCAAGACCCTTATCCAGCAGTAGTGTCCTGAGCCTCAAACTGCGCAACATTTCCAAGTTGTCCTATCGGTTTTTCATGTAGAAACTGCATAGATGGGCCTCCCAGGGCCTCATTCTGGGAACAATCACTTCTCGTCGAAACCACGCTGATCCATCGCCCAGTGATTACAGGAAAAGGTCACATGCTGAGATCAGTTCCAAAGAGTTGGGGAGAAGGACCAAGAGACCAAGTAATGGAAAAGATCTGGACCACATGCAAGCTTCGTCGGATGCATGATCATCTTGAGGGTAAGTATGGTAAGCAAAGAACACCTTTTGAGGTACACCTCTTAGTTGAGTTTGCAGGATTTCTTGTCATTGTCATATCATCATATCCTCAGTAACATGCATGTGCACAACACAAAAGGTCATTTCACATGTTTCCTCTACATGTCTTGCTTCCTTTTCTCTAATTTGACCAACTATCATATTTAGCATGATGATTGTTATGTCATGCTTTCAACCTTGTTCTGGTGATGTTGAAGGTTTGTGTTTGAGTTGTGTTTGCTATGTAAACATCTATCACACTCACACGTGATGTAGTAAGAACTATCATGCAAGTGTCATCACGGTCGTCTAAAGGTCTATCTGAAGTGTCGCACTTGTCGCTTTCATCATCAGACAGTCCCACAGTCAGTCACACTAAGCATATGCTGTCTTGTTGGTTTGATGCATCTTGTCATCGAGTCATGTTGAGTGTGTGTTTGGAAGGTCATATATTCACGAGTTCACTCGCTCACAAACTTAACCATTTTTCCAAAAGTCTATCGACCAGACCACCCTCCATTAGCTAGAACTTTATTGAGCTACACTGTGCAGTCTCAACCCTCAGTGATCATGTACTGCTGCCCAGAATTGCACAGAGATTGAGGCTACCTCCTAGGTAGTTTTCACTGCGCAATCCTAGAATCAACCTGACCGAATGTCACTGAGAACAACGCAGAAGTTTCACAACAAGCCATCTCAATCTGGGCTACTCGTAAATAAATCTATCAAGCCTCCCACTGGTCAATCGAAGAGTTTGATCAGGTAGTGACCCGGGGCTTCACTCCTCCAAAAAATTGCATAGAAGCTACCATCCTGTTAGCCTCTATTGACTAAAGAAATTGCGCAGACATGAGGGACAAGAACCCACTGCCTATCACTGCGCTATCCCTGAAATTTGCGTAGTTCTATCAGCTAGTCAACCTATTAGCCGACCTACTTCTCCTCCTGAAAACTGCGTAGTTTTCATGGGTTTTCCTCCAGCTATCCAAAACCCTACTCAACCGAGAAACTATGCATAGATTTCATGTAGGCCAACATCCCTGTTCTACATAGTTTTGGCCAGCAAGCTGCCGCAACCCGCTGCTAGCCTCCCTGGATAATCTACACAATTTTCACTGCCAGTGTCCTCCCTGCTGCCTGCAATGCCTCCTTGGAAAATTTGTGCAGCTTTGCCCTCCAGCTGAGCTATATCCTACATATGGTCACTGTTGTTCCAGACTGCTAATCTCAACCTCCTAGTGACCTCTGTGCAATTTTCCTTAACATTTTCTTGGAGCTCACATCCTGGCTTGAAATGTGCTTTACGTAGTTTCAGAGCCTTGTCCTTTCTCTTGGTCACCTGCACCTGAAATTGAAAGATGATGCATCATGGTATACTAGGAGATTTCTGGAATTGATTTCATCTCATCATGAGTGATTGCAGATACAGGTACATGGATGAGACATGGCACGACAATGAATGGGATGAACAAGGAGCACATGCTAGGAGACTTTTTGCGAACGAATGAACACATGAAGCATGCTAAGTACCAGCAAAGAAATAACATGCATGTAAAAAATTAAGTGAACACCAAGACCATCGAAGACTTCACACATCTTGCCATGCAAAGGTGAAACTATGATACACCAAGAGAACTCTCATCACCCAACAACACTGCAACTCGACCTGGACACCACCATCAACATGAACATATTAGCACTGTCATGTTGAGTCATATCATGAGTCATCTTGACCACATCACTACTGTGAGCCATACTATTGCAATCAATGTAATGTAACATGGAATTCCAAGAGACCCACATGTAAAGTTAAAGAGCCATGTAAAGTTGAAGAGTCATGTAAGTCAAAGGGTCATGAGGGAAGTTGAATAGACACAAGGGTCAGTTTCACCCTTGGTTATATATACCCCTCATTTGTACATGCAAAAGAATTTTCACCTTGGCTCCTCCTACATTGTTGGGTTCTGTTATATTCTTTCCATGACTAGCCCACGTAGTTAACTAGGGGGTTAGAGGGGGGGGCGGAGCCCTCCCGTCTTTGCACTGATTGTGTAGCGGGGAGGGGGGGGGGTCACAGGGGGTTTGAGGTGTACCCGTAACCCCACTTTATGGGGTCCACGATAGCGCCTCGGAAAATTTTTGTTTTGGACCCTATGTTAGGTTGGGCGGACCCACCTATGGTTTTGTGCATGATTTTCGCACATGTTTTTTGGACGCGATGGTTTTCGGTCCATGGTATTGGATGCGGTGGTTTTCAGTCCATGGTATTGGATGCTTCAGCATGTATAAATATGTATTATAGCATTGAAAGGAACATAATGAAAAATCAAGCTGGTAGTCCCGGTTTTGGGATCTAGGGGAAAATCTCTATGTATATGTGTTTTATGTGTTATGCTCTCACATTGTTTATTTTATATGTTGTAGAATTCGTATGCAGGTAATTTCTGTATGGGGTTAAAACATACATTTGGTATCAGAGCTGTTTTAGCTTCAAGGGGATGCCTTTGTTGCTGAGGGGTTTCGCTCGGGCTTGTGGTAGACCCTATTCAGTGGGAGATCTGCGAGATCGATTCTAGTGGTGAAAGAAGATGGCAAGTAGTGGAAACATAGAGATCGAGAAGTTTAATGGTCAGATTTTTGAGTTGTGGAAACTCAAGATGGAGGATTTGTTGGTGGATAAAGATCAGTGGATTGTGGTAGATCTGGATACTAAACCAACAGGAGTGTCTGATGAAGAATGGAAGAAGTTGGATTGGAAGGAAAAAAGCACAATACGATTGCGTGTCTCAGATTCAGTATTGTTGAATGTATCAGGGGAAGCTATGGTGAAGGCTTTATGGGACAAGTTAGGGACTTTGTACCAATCTAAGTCTCTTATGAATAAACTGTTCTTGCAGAAAAAGCTGTATAAATTGAGGATGAAAGATGGAGACTCGGTGACAGAGCATCTGAACGCATTTAATACTATGGTAAGTCAGCTAGCATCTGTTGATATTAAAATTTCAGATGAAGATAAGTGCACCAGTTTGTTGTATTCTCTACCAGATTCGTGGGATAGTCTGGTTATTGCAATAGGTAGCAATGCAACTACCTTGCAGTTTGATGAAATAGTCTCATGCTTACTGACGGAGGAGATGAGACGGAAAAATATGGAGAGCCAGAATGGTGATGCCTTGTCTGTACAAGGACAGTCCCAGAACAGAAACAAAAAATAAGTCATCGAGTGGGAGATCTAAATCTATAGGGATATCTAAATCTCCAGGAAAAACTGTAAAGGTGGTGTGCTGGAAATGTGGAAAGGAAGGGCACTTCAAAAGGGACTGTAAATCTAAAGCTCCTGATAAAGGAAAGGGATCTGATGATGCTCCCTTTGTAGAGGCGAAAACCACCTCAGATGAAGGTGGGGATGTGTACTTGGCTTCTTCAAGTACACATGTAGATCATGAGGCATGGTTGATTGACTCAGGTGCATCCTTTCACTTCACTCCCCATAGAGAGTGGTTCTGCGAGTATGAGAAATACGATGCTGGTGATGTCTTCTTGGGGGATGACAGGAAGGTTAGAATTGTTGGTTGTGGAAAAGTAAAGTTGAAGTTGCAAGGTGGAAGGTTTAGAACACTTCCAGGTGTTCTACATATTCCTGCATTGGCGAGAAATATTATTTCTTTAAGCAAGCTGGATGATTCGGGTGTAAAGGCAGTGTTCGAGAAAGATACCTGCAAGATGGTTCAGGGAGCACTGGTATTGATGTGGGGAGTTCGGATTGGAACTCTGTACAAGCTGCAAGGTAGCACTGTTGTTGATGGGTGCAACAGTTTTGTGGTTCCTGAAAGTGGAGTTGAAAATCTAGTGGTCTCTGGAGAGAATACCATGCTGTGGCATCAAAGGCTTGGACATATTGGAGAGAAGGGCCTTCAAATACTTCATGGTAAAGGTATGGTAGAAGGTATGAGTAATAGATCTCTGGATTTTGATTTATGTGAAAATTGTGTATACATGAAGCAAAATCATGTGAGTTTCCCCTCTGGTGGTAAGAGGGCGAAACATATATTACAGCTTGTGCATAGTGATGTGTTTGGACCTGTGAAGGTTCCATAACTAGGTAAGTCTGTGTACTATGTATCATTTATAGATGACTTCTCAAGGAATACATGGATATATTTCCTTAAGAAGAAATCTAAAGTCTTTGAAAGGTTTAAAGAATTTAAGGCTCTGGTGGAAAACCAGATAGAGAAGAAGATAAAGGTGCTGAGGACAGATAACGGTGGAGAGTTTTGCAGTAAGGAATTTGAAGAATTCTGTAAGAAGTGCGGTATAGCATGGCAGAAGACTAATCCATATACACCTCAACAAAATGGAGTTGCAGAATGAATGAACAAGACGTTGATGGAAAGTGCAAGAAGCATGCTCAGTGATGCCAGGTTAGGACAAGAATTCTGAGTAGAGGCAGTGGAGACAGCATGTTACCTAGTCAATAGATCACCTTCATCAACGTTGAAGGATAAGACTCCATAAGAGGTATGGACTAGTAAGAAACCCTCTCTTTCACATCTAAGGGTATTTGGATGTGATGCATATGTACATGTTCCAAAAGAGAAACAAACCAAGTTGGATAGTAAATCTGAAAAGTGCATATTTATTGGGTATAAGGATGGTTTAAAGGGTTATAATCTTTGGAACCCAACAACAAGGAAGGTTGTGTATAGCCGAGATGTGGTGTTCAGAGAGGTGAAAGATGTTATTAAACATGAAGTCCAACCAAAGGAACCTAAGAAGATAGAGTTTGATCTAAAGGAGGAAGAATGAGACTCTACAACAGAGGAGGAATCAAAAGATTAAGAGCCACAAACTCCGGGTGTGAGAAGATTTGTTCGAGAAAGAAGGTAGCCAGAAAGGTATAGTTCATCTGCTTTTTGTTAAAAGTTTTCTTTTTCTGTTATTGATGATGATCCCAGAACTGTGAGGGAGGTAGTAGATTTAGAGGAAGGAAAACTCTGGAAAGAGGCCATGGTTGATGAAATGGCATCTTTGCACAAAAATGAGGCTTGGGATCTGGTGGAGTTGCCGGCTAGAAGGAAACCCATTGGCAGCAAATGGGTGTTCAAGAAGAAGACAGATGTAGAAGGAAAGGTGGAGAAATACAAAGCTTGGTTGGTAGCAAAAGGTTATTCCCAGGTGTCAGGAATTAATTTTGGTGATATTTTTTCTCTTGTTGCCAAGGTTACCTCTATTAGATTACTTTTATCTGTTGCTGCTGCTTTTGATTTTGAGGTAGAACAAATGGATGTGAAGACAAAATTTCTTCACGGGGATCTAGAAGAGGAAATCTACATGAAGCAACCTGAAGGCTTTGCGGTGAAGGGTAAGAAAGAAAAGATATGCAAATTAAGGAGGTCTCTGTACGGGTTAAAATAGTCACCAAGGATGTGGTATCAGAAATTTGATACATTTATATGGGGACTTGGCTTCACCAAAAGCAAAGTAGATCACTGTGTGTATTTTAAATTAATTAGTGACCGTGTTATTTATCTGGTCTTGTATGTGGATGATATGTTGCTAGTTAGAAATGATAAAGAAATTATCCAGGATTTGAAGACCCAATCGTCCTCCAAATTCGACATGAAAGATCTTGGTGCTGCAAACTACATTTTGGGCATAGAAATTAAAAGAGACCGAGAAAAGAGGAAGCTCTGGTTAAACTAGAGGAAGTATGTCGAAACAATACTACAGAGGTTTAATATGCGGGATAGTAAACCGGTGAAGGTTCTTATTCCTGTAGGTGTGAGGTTATCTGCTGAACAGTGTCCCAAGACACAAGAAGAGGAAGAGGACATGTCCCGTGTTCCATATGTAAGTTCAGTCGGTAGCTTGATGTATGCAATGGTCTATACTAGACCAGACATTGCACATACAGTGGGAGTATTGAGCAGGTTTATGTAAAAACTAGGGAAGGAGCACTGGAAAGCAGTGAAGTGGGTTTTTAGGTATTTTCGTGGCACTATTGATTATGGTTTGTGCTACCAAGGAAGACCAAGATTGGACAGAGTGTTGGATATTCATGGCTTTGTTGATGCAGACTGGGCTGGAGATCTGGATCAGAGAAGATCTACAAGTGGGTATGTGTTTAACCTATTTGGAGGTGCAGTCAGTTGGATGAGTAAGAAACAATTTGTAGTGGCACTATCAACTACAGAGGCAGAATACATGGTAGCCACTCATGCAAGCAAGGAAGCAGTTTGGTTGCAGAGATTGTGTTCAAGTATGGGGTTAGTACAAGGATCTATAAGGATAGACTGTGACAGCCAAAGTGAAATTTTCTTAGCAAAGAACCCTGCATATCATTCAAAGACAAAGCACATTGATGTTCAGTATCACTTTGTGAGGGATATGATAGAAGACAAAAAGGTGTTGCTGGTAAAGGTGGACACTTCGAAGAATACTGCAGATGCATTGACAAAATCTGTGAGCTCTGAGAAGTTCTCCTAGTGTAGAGAAACAATGGGAATTGCAGGGTGTTGAAGCCCTGAAAATCAGGTCTACAACAAGGGGGATACCCACCCGGTCCGGACCTTGGTTAGCAACTCCTTTTTCGTTTGGTATAGTGGGTCCGACTGGGGATATGGGACTAGTTTCCCAATTTATGTGTGTGTGTGTGTTGAGAATTGATATTTCCTTCCTAATAATTTCTAAGTAAAATGATTTTATTCTAAATCTAATGCAATTGTATTCTAATGGACAAAAATATCTAATTCTAAAACTAACCCGGGATTTAATCTTTCAATTATGCGATCTGAAATAATTTCAAATGGCAATTGGTAATACAGATCGTTCAATTGCTATGAGAAAAGAATTCAATGAAGACAAACCATTTCGTATAAAAATTTAGACGAAACAATTGTGAAAAACATATCGCATAATAAGTTACTCATATATTAAGCATAAATAAATAGCTATCACTGTACAGAAGTGCCAAATGATAACTCAAGCATTCATATATAAATAACTGAACATGAATATCACCTTAACACATAAGCAGAAATCGTTAAGAGATAAAAGTACCATTTATAACTAGTTCTACTCATGAGCTTCAACAATAATGATTTATCTCTTCTTAATCCAACATCTACTAAGAGTACAAAAGTGCAATTTCAGTAGTAGATATTAAATGCAGATATCAATAAATCATGTTCCATTCATTCATCAAAACCTCCTCGGAGGGTGCAAAAGTGCATGTTTTGAGGACAAGTTTTTGACAAATTTCAGGACCCTTCTCTAAATGCATGAGAAGGGTTTAAATACTACTAGCTAAATCTAAAAATAGTTTATTACAAAAATGTAGGATGCGGTTTAAATGACCGTCCTCATTTTAGGCAAAAATAAAGCAAAACTAAAACTAAAACTGAATCTAAAACTAAAACTGGTAATTAATTATCTATGTATCTGTTCCTTGTAGTCGCAAGCGTTCAACATTTGCTTGAGGAGAGTTGGCTGGCCGACCTCCGACTTTAGCTGTCCTGCAAAAACAGAATCGGCAAGTGCTAGTGCCATCTTTTCAGCAGAGTTAATGATACATTTGAGAGTCATGCACTGGTTGTGTGGTTTTACCAAGTACATCCAGTAAGAATCCCAATTCAACTTGGTTAACCTTTTGATGGACTCTGTTCTTTCTTGAGCCTTTTGTCTCTAGCTTGTCTGTAGATACTGTACATTTGTTAAATATCCTAGAGTGGTCTCCGATATGAGATTTACCCTATGTAAATTTTCATTGATGCAGTCAATGATCTTATTTGCTGCTATGGCTGCTTCTTCTACCGCTTGTTCTGCTTTCCTGATCTGTGCATCCCACTTATTAAAGAGAATTTCTTTGTGGGTTTCATTGATTATGGGTGTGCCTGCTTTTTTCTTGTCTTCTGATTCCTGCCAAGCCAAATACTCAGTAACTCTTTTATCAATTAAATCATAATCATGTTGCAAGTCCATGACTTGATTAGTAATTCTGTCGCTTATTTCGTAATAAGAGCTCCATTGTGATATTCTTTGGCACAATGTTTCTTGCTGATGTAGGAGTTGATCATTTAAGGAAATGGATTCTGTGACGAATTTTGTAAGCTTAGGATCATCCTTGTGCATCTCTTGCATAACATGTAACTGTTTTTCTCTTTCGACCAAACTGTTTTGGTATCCTAGCTGCATTTGTTGAAAGTCCTGCTGTAATCTTTCAAGCTGTTTCTGTGCTTTGCTGTTGGTGCTGGCTTGTTGTAGTTGTTGCTGCAAAATATGTATTTGATCTTCTTTTTCTTTCAGTGATTGCTATACCTCAGATGCTTTATCAATGGTCGTAGAAGCATATGCTCCCACGATCTGAGATAATTTAGTGAGATTTTCAGTGGGATCAGTGGTAGGATCTTGCCAAAGGATGTCTAATTGCTCTACATCATGAGAGAGCACGCTTTCCAATTTCCTTTTCTTTCTTTGTCTTCTCACCACCGCCTTATGCTGAGGACTATAAAATACATCAAGAGGAGGAATTTCCTCTATTTTGAGCATAAGTTCAGAAGATGGGTAATGGGAATATGTTCTATTTCTGGGACATTGCTGATTGTCCCTGTGACTATATCATCCACTGTCTGTACATTACTTTCAGGTGTCTTTGTGCTCTGTCCTTCAGTATTGATTAAGTCATTGAATGTCTCCCATTCTTTATCTAGCTCAGTTCTGACTGGTGGTGGCTAGACGATGAGAGGGGGAAGATTTACCTGTGGAGAGGTCAAAACCTGTTGTTCTGGGCACTCCTTAGACTGGGCAGTGTCCTTTACTGACCCTTTGTTTTTATTATGGTCACTCTAGGACCTCTTGGAGTGTTCTAACGTTTCTCTCCCAGACTTAGATTTAGACCTGTTCATGCCCGAACTTCCACTGAGACTGATACTGTGAGTTGGTTCCCTTACTAGTTCCAAGCGTAATTTATC
The DNA here is from genome assembly GCA_031772625.1 of Pinus tabuliformis. Taxonomy (NCBI): domain Eukaryota; kingdom Viridiplantae; phylum Streptophyta; class Pinopsida; order Pinales; family Pinaceae; genus Pinus; species Pinus tabuliformis. Next base: position 592,772,314 of record CM062820.1, on the reverse strand, counting down.
CAAAGGGATATTATCTAACCTCCTTTCTCTTTACATTTTGAACTCTTGAAATTCTGCTGGAGGAAATCACATTTGGGCCGAATGTAGAACTTCTTTAAGCGTACTTTTCTGTTGAAACATATCATCGAAAAGATCATCTTCTTTAGAAAACATTTTTATTTTGACTGCAGTAGCGAAATTCTTAATGATATCAGAAGGGTCGAACAATCTTCCTGGAAATTTGAACAATCTTAGACATAACATGTTGTTTACTTCTTTGAATGCATGGCCTAAATCAAATAGTGAAAAGGCCCCACAGGCCACAGGAAATTGTGGCCAAATGCCCTTCTTCTTGTCCTTCAGCTCTTTACTCATACCTCCCACTCCGCAGGTCTGATAGGCAATCTCTCATGCCAGTAGTTTATTAGGGACATATAAAGGTAGGACATGAGGGGAAGCGAGACTTCTGAATACTCTGACATATGTGAAAAGTTCTTCTCCGAACCATCTCGCAACAGGGAGCATATCGACCTCCGCTTCGGGAGAAAATCTTGGAGCGTCTTTATCATACAACATTTTGTACAGAGGTAACATGATTCCATGACAAATCTTGTAGAAATAAGGAATGAACTTGGAATCCCATAATTCTTTGTGATAAATATGAATGGGTAAGGGGTCCTGAGTAGTCCATTTCCAACCCATTAGAGGAAACTTGGAAATATAACAGATTGCATCCATCACATAAGCAGATAAGTAGAAAGGGGGATAAATCCTCTGAGTAGTAGTTCTTTTGGACCGGTAATTCAAAATGGTTGTGGCTAAATTGTCGGACAATATCTTAGCCCAATCCACAATAGTAGCATTAGTGGCGGCATCCAATAATGGTAGTGTTACACTAAAAAATGTCACCTTGACTACTTACAGTTAGTATGGCTCAAATCAACAGTCATGCTACCCTCTTAGGCAAGTCTCATGCCTCTGTTATCCATCTCAAACTCAAAGAAGAGAGAAAGTCTTGTAAAAACTATGTTTATCTCTAGGGTCGCAGGTTCTCTCTAGCCTTACCTGCGGGGACGCTGACCTTGTTCACAAAATCTGCGTCCATGGACGCTCTGTATGTTAAGGGACAGGTGCGTCCCTCTGTAAAAGGCAAAATGCGCGAGTTTTATCTTGAAAAAGTTACTTGTGGTTACTTCTAGAACATTCTAGAGGTCGGTTTGATGAAATGGATGCGCCTCCAGTTGGTTCATGTATCTCTATTAAGGGGGAACTAATCCCATCAATAAGGGAGCTATCCCACCCAAAGAGGGGGATGATCCCATTGATAGTGGACCTGAATAACCTCTTTACAGCACTATAAATAAAGGCATTGAGCCAGAAGGAGAAGAGGTTGGAGCTATACATTTTCTTTGGGTAAATGCTGCAGGATTTAGGTCTTCCATTAGAGCCTTTGTGAGGAGAAATTGTCTTCACTTGATTCTACTTGGGAGAGGGTGAGCTTTGTCAAAGTAGAGGAAAACCCTTGATGGACCCTGGGAGGAACTTGCACAACACCAAGGCCAGGTTGTAAGAGTTTCTTTGTTTCGTTATTAATACAAACTGGTTTATTTTTCTCAATAGCTTGTGTTAATGAGTTATTTCATGTGTTCCTTGGTCTGCATGTTGAATATATTTTTTATTATATGAAATGCAAGTGCTTGGTAATTGTTTGATTGTTTGTGGTTGCAGGAATTGACTTGAAGGAAGAGCTCATCCGGATCGTCAAGAACGGACTTCAACAACAGCGTTTTGGAATAAGGTAAGCCTAAACACTTGTAGTTTTCATGTTGTAAAAGGTGTATTTAGAGAAAGATCACTCCATTTTGTCTTGTTTGTCATTAGAATGTCTTAGACTTCTAGGAAGGTCAGTCGTGTCCGCACCCTTGACAGATTCCGTGTGACAAATTGGCGACTCCGCTGGGGAAAGATTCCATTGATGAGAAAAGTCTTTTCCTTTATGTGAACTTTGCTTTGAGAAAATTGGTTTATTTTTCTGGTTTTGGCTCTGTGATTCTGTCTCTGGGTGGGTTAGCTTAGGATTAGTTTTATTTTGGTTTTTCTTGAGTTTTTCAGACGGACGCACCCTCTGAGTGCTGCATAGTGCGTCCCTGGACGCACTTTTGCTGCGTGCACAGAGCGGGCCCGCACCTGTGCTAACGGGTTGCCTGCGTCCCCTGCCAAAATTTGAGAAAATTCCATTTTTTGCCTTTTTTGCTCTTAGATTTTGTTTTTTCTTAGTTTTTTCTGCCCAGATTCATTAGTCCCTTGTCCAGAATCTTCACCTAAGCTTGTTCCTGCTCTTAGCTTTCATCAATTGGGTGTTTTGAGTCTCTTTCTTGAGAAATTCTTGATTTGATTTCCTTTGATCATTACTTGGAGGTTTGTCTCAGTCTTTTCACAATTTTGCATCTTTTTGCTTTTGTTTTTGCAAAAAAATTTCCCCCTCATTCGTCGGGGGGGGCTAAATTGTGTATGAGTGTTAATCGCCTTTGAGTGTTTTTATGTTTTGATCTTTCGAACTCTCACCCAATTTTCTCGACTTGCACTTGATTGGTTCTTAGATTACATTAGAATCATCTTGTGTTTGAGAATTCTCTTGCATAGATCACATTTGCATAATTAGAGTTCTCAGTTTCAGAATATGAATGAAAAATGTGAATAGATTACATTTGCATACTTTTCATGTGAATTGTGCATAGATTACAATTGCATAGTTTACATTCTGAAAAATCAATCGTAGATTTAGATCAGCTTTCTTTGATTTGAATTTACACAAAAAAAAAATAAAAAAAATGGTTTGGAATTGATTTGCATTAGTTTTTCTTGATAAAATTAGTGCATTAGAGAATCTGTTATATTTTCTCTTAATGATCAATTTTTTGCATTGTTGGAAGTGAATGGAAACTCTCTCCTTACTTTAGTTAGGATTCATCGAATTGAAAAGATTACATTATCATATTCGATTGCATTCAGTTGAGTCGGGTCATAACACCATTGGTTTCATCTCCATTTACCCATTTGAGTAATAACAGCCTTAATAACATAGCGCTTAATTAAAATTCATCTAGTAATTTTCACATTTCTAGGGCTCTGAAACACCAACATAGCTTAGGCTAGGGTCTTGGAGTAGGTGAGTACTTAACTCTCCAAGACTACAAAACCAAACAGATAGTTTATCTTGAGTAGAATAAATCCAATTGTTTCAATTGCACTCTGGGAAAGCTCCTCTTAAAGGAGAAGCACGAGCTCGTGTCTGAACCAGTGAGGGGATCATTCCCCCCTCGTTGGGAACGACGCCAGACAGTACGTATTACAAACGGTAAACCTCGGATTAACCATTGTCGAGGAGCCAGGGGTCACTTATCGGTAAACCTTGGATTGTTGTCAAGGAGCCGGTAAGGGGATTGAGCTTGCTACTCTGCCCTTGCATGCTGTCGGAGTTTAGACTGTTCCCCCAGGTGTATTTGTTACTGTTGGTGACCTTAGTGACCATAATCTTTAGGGTTCTACCGAGGTGACGGTGGAGGGAAGGTCCCACTGTACCTGGAGCAGACGTCGGTTATACTCACTTGGATTTTCGGGGGGTTCACTTCACTTCGAGACGGTTAAAGTGGAGGAACTTGTGCCGGTCTATTCATTAAGCAGGTTGCCGGGGTAACTGTTCCACCCACCACTTCTGTACTGAATTCGGCGATGTTGGGCTTCATCACCAACTAGTGTTTTCGGTCCGGAAGGCTACTGTTTGTGTGTGGTTTGACTCCTAGATTTGATAGCGCGTGTTAATTTGTTTGTTTTTACGTTTAGAGACCATAGGTGTGAATTGTGAATTTTAGTTGTTAAGTGTGAATTGTGAATTGTTAATTTTAGTTTTAAAAAATTGTTAATAAAATTCACTGAAGTTGGATATAATGGCAAATGTTCCTGAATTTATCAACCTAGGAACCCCTCCTAATGAGAATCCTAGTACTTTTCCTTACTTTGGAAATGTTGGTCCTCCTTATATGGCTACTTTGTCATTACCTGGATTTACAATAGGTTTACCAATATGGTTATTTTCAACTTCGTTGGCCCAAAATACTCAAATTGTTCCATCTCAACCGGATGCTTCACCTCAACAGAGTTCACCATCTCAACATCACCAACCTTCTGTTGACCCTTTACCTTCTTCGCCTAATTTTTCTTCCTCCATTTCTTCCTCTTCGCCTGGTAAAAGCCTTGATGCTAGTAACCAGGAGGCTAAGAAGAAGAAGAAAGGGAAGAAGAAGAAGAAGAAGAAGAAGCAAGATAAGAAAGAAGTCAACCAACCAACCATGGCTGTAAGTGTTAGTTGTGTTGAGGAAAATTCCGACATGCATCGTAAACCCAAATACCCTTGCAGGCTTTGTAAGGGTGACCACTTCCTTGTCAATTGTCCTAGTATTCCAAAGGTCTTGGAAGTATGGTCAGAAAAATCTCATCAACTTTCCGTTGATCCATCAACCAGTGATAGTCAGGTTCCTGGGAAAAAGGGTAAAGTTAGGTTTCCTTGTAAGTTATGCAAAGGGAGTCATCAAACTCACATTTGCCCTCACATGGATGAAGCCTCAACATTGTTGGAAAACCTTACTGTTCCACAGCAAGAATTTCCAACTGGTTACCGTAAACTTTCTCTCAACCTACCGTCAACTGACGAAGTGATTGATCTAACTTCAAGTACAGTCGATCACACTCTCCCATTGGAGAGTGAAACTCATGTCACTCAGGTTGATGATCCATTAGTTGATCAAGTGGTCGATTCAATTTCACATTCGGTCGATCACACTCTCCTTTTCGAGAGTAAATTTCATACCGCTGATGTTCTTCTTGTTACATCGGATTCTTCTATGCCGGGGGGCATTTCACCTGTTTCTACAGAACCCCCTCCAAGTACTGAGGTCTTTTCCTTTGATTGGAATAGACTGATAGAACCTCGTCTTCCTTCCTCCATCCCTTTCCAAATCATTGTCAAGGCGGGTGGTAGGGACATACATCGTACTCAGGTAGATGAAGGTGCTTCTGTTAGTATTTTATCCTCAACTGTTTGGAAAGCTTTGGGTTCCCCTCAGCTTGCACCTATTACGCAGAATCTGAAAGCTTTTAACAGAACCATTAGTGAACCTTTAGGGATCCTTCCTAAGTTTTCCATTACATTGGAAGGTAAAACTGTTTGTGTTGATCTTATGGTAGTTCGAGGTCCCTTGGATTTCAATTTACTCCTTGGGCGAGACTATGTTTATGCAATGAAAGCTGTCGTATCGACACTCTTTCGCGTGATGTCTTTCCCTCACAATGGAAGTATTGTGACTGTAGACCAGCTTTCGTTCCCTAGTCTTGTCTCAACTACCAATAATATGACAACCCTAAATGTTCTTGATTCTCAAGTGGTATCTACCCCGCCACGGGTTAATTATGTGGCAACTGGTCCCATGTTTTCAGTTACCGATGTAAGTGAGCCTCTCACTGTTGATTTAGATCCGGTAATTGACATGGAAAACTCTATGGGATTACTTGAACACGATGTTCTTATCCCTTTTGAGTCCCTTGACATGTGTTCCTTCCAGAGAACTATTCTTCCTTCTGATGAAGACCTCTTGGAAGCCATGATCAAGGTGTGTCCATTGACATGTCTTTCTTCCAGTTGGAAGCCATGATCAGTGTGTTCGAGGATAGTTTGTTCCTCTCTCAACCTCGTTAAAAAATGAAATTGGATGGTCCGAGGAAAGTTCCTTTTACTGTGTCAACCTCGTTAAAAAATGAATCAGTTAGTTCGAGGATAGTTCCTTGTCTTGTGTCAACCTCGTTCAAAAAAAGAAACAAGGATAGGTTATATAGATTGTAGACGTAGGAATTTGAGGACAGTTCCTGTCACTGAGTCAACCTCATTAAAAAATGAATCAGCTTTGAGGATAGTTCCTGTTACTGAGTCAACCTCGTTAAAAAATGAATCAGGTATGAGCATAGTTCCTTGTCTTGTGTCAAGCTCACTAAAAAATGAAACAACTCCCTTTTCAAGTTAAATATTGAAAGTAAACCTTCATTTCATCCAGCCAGTTGAATGCAATGAAGCCTGGGGGGCATGTACCTCATTTCGCATCATTATGCTGGGGGCATGCGAACTTTTAGAGCACAGTTCCTTGTCTTGTGTCAAGCTCGTTAAAAAATGAAACAAGGGTAGGTTAAGTAGGTAGATTGTAGAGCGTAGTCATGAGCATAGTTCCTTGTCTTGTGCCAAGCTCATTAAAAAATGAATCAAGGATTTTAGAGCACAGTTCCTTGTCTTGTGTCAAGCTCGTTAAAAAATGAATCAAGGTTTTTAGAGTAGAGTTTTTGTTAGGTAGATTGTAGAGAGTATTTATGAGCATAGTTCCTTATCTTGTGTCAAGCTCGTTTAAAAAATGAAACAAGGGTTTTGAGGATAGTTCTTTTCCTGTGTCAACCTCACTAAAAAAAATGAAACAGCTCCTACAAGTCTTTCCAAGATCTTGAAAGTAAAGCTTCATTCCATCCACCTCATTGAATGAAATGAAGCTTGGGGGGCATGTACCTCGTTTTGTGTCATTATGCTGGGGGCATGTGAACTTGTAACAAGCATAGTTTTTCGTTTCAAGCTTGTGTAAACATGAAACCGAATCCGAGCATAGTTCTTTTCCTGTGTCAAGCTCGTTAAAAAATGAAACAAATCCTCCTCTAATTGAGTCGAGAGTTTGACTAGACCTCATAGATGTTAGGTTGTACGTTTAGGTTAGTTATTTCAGTTTTTGCATAATTTTCTTACAGTTTTAGGTCGAGTCTTTCAAATGATCTCGTAACTCAACCTTCATTTCATCCAACTGGTTGAATGAAATGAAGCTGAGGGGGCATGCGCTCTAGCAGTTATGCTTAGGGGGCATCAAGCATAGTTTTATCTCTGTTTCAAGCTTGTGTAAAAATAAAACTAATTTGAAGCATGGTTTTTATCTGTTTCAAGCTTTTGTAAAAATGAAACCTATCTCGAGTCAATTTCAGTTATTTTCAAGACTCGTTAAACTCATGAAAATCCCGAGATTATTTTGCTATTTTTCATTCTCGTAAAACAAATGAAAATGCCGAGTTCTTTCCGTCTTTTCCTGCTCGTAAATTAAATTGAAAGTCGGCCATATGAGTACATTTTTATCATTTTTTTCAAACTCATTAAAACTTACAAAAAAGTGAAACCTCAGAGTCATCTTTTAAGCCCTTTTCTGACTCCTAAAACATGAAAAGATCGCCGAGTGTTTCTTTTTCACTCGTTAAAACGGAATTAAAAGACGGTCCCCTTTTAGCTCTTTTCTGACCGCAAAATCAGGAAAAGATTGCCGGGTTTTTGTCGTTTCAAACTCGATAAGGAACTAAAACGACGTGTCTTTGATCACTTTTTACTTTTCAGGTCAACGACACTATTATGAAAGTACTCCTTGGTCGCAATATCAAGCGGTTCCCCCAGGTATTATTTTATACTTTTTCGGGCTTGAGGGACACAAATATACGAAAAAGTTCAACGTGGAGTTTCCTTAAGTTTTTCAGACTCTCTAAAAATGAAAAACGCCGAGTTTCTCCTATACTGGGCTCGTTAAACTTTTACAGTAAAGGACCTGTTCAATTACAAACAGGAACGAACCACTCCTTCCTAGGGTTCGAATTTAAACTAGGTTGGACTCGTCCGAAGGATGAGCTTATAATCAAGCATATGTTATCCTCCTCAAGCTTGTTAAAAATAAAGAGGTACTTGCCAGAAATGGTGGGGGAAAAGAGAGAAGAATGAGCCTATTTGTCACCTTTTGTCTCAAAAGAAACTTTATTACCACTCTTGAACACGACACTTTTTCATTCACCTGGGTTGGGAAATCTTTTACCTCACAGTTGATCAAACCACTTTGAAAGTCTTTAACCGGGTTTCGGGGATTAACTTTGAGTTATTCGTCACCAAGCCATCTGTTGTGTCGTTATGTGTTCAAGAGGTCTGCAAGCAAAACTTTCATCTGCAAAATACTTGTCATCCATTTGACCATCCCTGAGTTAGTCCTTACGGCAACATTTCTTCAACTTGAACAATGATTTCGTGTTGCGGGCTTGCCTGCAACGGGTCGCTTTCTATCGACATCGGCACATTATCTAGAAAGATGACTTAGGAATCGACAGTACCTTGAAGTTTGCATGCATCAATGGCAGGTTTCTCGCCTTTGACGTCAGTTTACATCATTGACTTTCGATCAAAGGATTCCGTGAAGTGTTCGACATCAAAACATCTATTCACATTTCATGGGTTGTGCTTGGTACTTTGAGAACCATTGACATTACTGATGGTTTCTCTCACGCTTGTTAACAGTTTACATCATTGACTGGTAATCAAGTGGTTTCTACCATGTTCGACATCGAATCATTTAATCACATGGCTAGAATCGTACCAATTCGGGAAGTAGAAGTGAAGACCCTGGATCTAGTTTCTACCATCCAGGCTGCGAGGAGTTTTGTATTCATTATCTATGTAGACTAATCATAAACAGATGGCTGCATCCATACTGTGTCTACAAAAGTCTATAAAAATGATGTACTGCAAGATCATTCCTGTATCAGAATAGTTAGTCCATTAGTTAAAGTTTTGAATCTGAGTATGGGAATGCCTACCTCAGTGATGATATAATCTTATCCATGTATTTTGTGTTGAAAATTGCAGGTTCCAACCAGGCCATCCACAAGACAATCCTTGAAATGATAAAGCGCTTCACCCTTCCTAGAATTACAAAACCCTACTCTATTCCAGGCTTCGCACTTTAGGGGGCAATCTGTTACACTAAAAAATGTCACCTTGACTACTTACAGTTAGTATGGCTCAAATCAATAGTCATGCTACCCTCTTAGGCAAGTCTCATGCCTCTGTTATCCATCTCAAACTCAAAGAAGAGAGAAAGTCTTGTAAAAACTATGTTTATCTCTAGGGTCGCAGGTTCTCTCTAGCCTTACCTGCGGGGACGCTGACCTTGTTCACAAAATCTGCGTCCATGGACGCTCTGTATGTTAAGGGACAGGTGCGTCCCTCTGTAAAAGGCAAAATGCGCGAGTTTTATCTTGAAAAAGTTACTTGTGGTTACTTCTAGAACATTCTAGAGGTCGGTTTGATGAAATGGATGCGCCTCCAGTTGGTTCATGTATCTCTATTAAGGGGGAACTAATCCCATCAATAAGGGAGCTATCCCACCCAAAGAGGGGGATGATCCCATTGATAGTGGACCTGAATAACCTCTTTACAGCACTATAAATAAAGGCATTGAGCCAGAAGGAGAAGAGGTTGGAGCTATACATTTTCTTTGGGTAAATGCTGCAGGATTTAGGTCTTCCATTAGAGCCTTTGTGAGGAGAAATTGTCTTCACTTGATTCTACTTGGGAGAGGGTGAGCTTTGTCAAAGTAGAGGAAAACCCTTGATGGACCCTGGGAGGAACTTGCACAACACCAAGGCCAGGTTGTAAGAGTTTCTTTGTTTCGTTATTAATACAAACTGGTTTATTTTTCTCAATAGCTTGTGTTAATGAGTTATTTCATGTGTTCCTTGGTCTGCATGTTGAATATATTTTTTATTATATGAAATGCAAGTGCTTGGTAATTGTTTGATTGTTTGTGGTTGCAGGAATTGACTTGAAGGAAGAGCTCATCCGGATCGTCAAGAACGGACTTCAACAACAGCGTTTTGGAATAAGGTAAGCCTAAACACTTGTAGTTTTCATGTTGTAAAAGGTGTATTTAGAGAAAGATCACTCCATTTTGTCTTGTTTGTCATTAGAATGTCTTAGACTTCTAGGAAGGTCAGTCGTGTCCACACCCTTGACAGATTCCGTGTGACAGGTAGCCATTCAGATGAAAATTTGTTAATATCTGGCTTTCCAAAAATTCTACAGAGCATAGCAGTAGCAAAGCAATATGGGGAGGTGAGAGAACCAGTACTATACATACCGTGCTTATCATTTTTTAGTGGTTTGTCCCTTCTTGACCAGTCGTTGGTGCATTCTGCCAAATCTTCATTTTCTTTAGCGAACTTCTCCATGAACTATTCGTTATAAGTCGCCTGTGGCTCTGGTAGATGATACATGAGCCTCAGATCTTGTGGAGTGAATGAGCCAATGAGTCCTTGACCTTGAGTCTTAAATTGTCTTTTTGTGATATCAACATTATCTAATACCCATTTGACCATGTCCGTGTATGGAAGAATCTTCGGCCTCGCCGCTATCTAGTGCAAGAACGAACATGCTAGTTCTGTAATCGACGCCTCAGACAACTCGCGTGAATACTTAGTTGCTGTAACCTCCATTACTATGGGATTTTCTTCCTCAAGTAGGCTGTGCATGCTTTCCCAAGTAGTAACACCGACATCTCTATTACAAGTGGTGTTTGTGTATAAGGGTGTCATTTCTTTGTCTTTAGAACTCAGAGCTTTACCCTTCTTTCCCATAATATTATGAAAAATGCTATGTATACTTCTCTGCTCTTCGCTCTTGCAATTTACAAATGAGGCAAGAGTAATGATAAGAAAAAGGTGACGGGAAAGCTTTATATGCCGAAATCATATAAAATATATCACCCTACGTGAAATGGCCCTTCGATTAGATCAAAACCATATTTCATTAACAATTACCAACTAACTCATTAATTAACATTAACACGCATAACTGGGCATCGGTTTATGGAAAAAAAATTCAAACGACGAGCCCTGTAGATCTGCGATAAGGCGATTTTGTGATTTGCTTCGCAATATTGCAGACCGCAATATCACAGATTGCAATATCGCGGATCGCAATATCGCTAATCTGTTGCTTGTGGAAATCATCCATTACAATGTGTTTTCTGCGAAATGCGATTTGCGAGATGTGCCATCGCATATCGGTGATTTGAGACATTTCACCTTAAGTGATATTTGAGGCATGCGATGCGATGAGTGTCTTTTAGTGCGTGATTTCGCATCACAATTTTGCAATCTTAGGATTTCGATTGTAGGAAGGCATCCATTACCTTTTTGTGATGCGATTCTCTTTATTGAGAAAGTGGTTTTATTTGAACTTTATCATAAAACTTAAGTCTTTTTATATTTTTCGAGTATTCTCCTAAGTTTATGATAGTAAGTTTGATTAAAAAAGGGAATACAAGCACTAATTTTTTTTTTTTAATTTTTTGAATAACGGTCCCCACTTATTTAGTATTAATGATAAAACTAAATAAGAAGGGGGGTTGTTGCTAGCCACAACACAAGGCTAGATAAATGACTAAGCTCTCTTGTGGCCCCCTGTGGAAAGAAAACAACAAGTGGGAGAATGTTGGGTTGTGTTATATTCTTTCCATGACTAGCCCACATAGTTAACTGGGGGGTTAGAAGGGGGGGTGGAGCCCCCCCTTCGTTGTGCCGATTGTGTATCGAGGGGCTCACAGGGGCTTTGAGGTGTACCCATAACCCCACTTTATGGGGTTCGAGGCAGTGCCCCAGAAAAAATTTTGGTTTTGGACCCTATGTTAGGTTGGGCGGACCCACCTATGGTTTTGTGCATGATTTTCGCACATGTTTTTTGGATGCGATGGTTTTCGATCCATGGTCTTGGACACGATGGTTTTCGATCCATGGTATTGGATGCTTCGGCATGTATAAATATGTATTATAACATTGAAAGGAACATAATGAAAAATCAAGCTGGTAGTCTCGGTCTTGGGATCCAGGGAAAATCTCTGTGTATATGTGTTTTATGTGTTATTCTCTCGCATTGTTTATTTTATGTGTTTTAGAATTTGTATGCATGTAATTTCTATATGGGGTTAAAACCTACACACATAGCCTTGAGATTTTGTAGTATTTTATTTGAGGAGCGAGCAGTGGCTCCAACGCCTTGCAATCGGGGTTATTGATGTAGTGGTGTACGAATGTGTCTTGGAACTTTCACTTAATTCAGAACTCTATTAACAGGCCAACATGTTTTCACACATGTATTATATTCATTTGTAAGACTATTCTTTGGACGCCTGTAATGCATGTTGCTTTAACCTATATTAAGAAAGTTGAACTATTTCAGTTGTTTTAGTACATATGCTATTGGAAATGTGTTGTATCAGTTTTTAATGTTGTCTCGCCCATGTGGTCTATTCTGCTGTACACTCGATAGGTTCATTCTTGTAAACCTTTTATAACGACCATCACACCCATGTGGACTATTTCGATGGGTGTTGTATGTGCTATCTGTTCACTTTATGTTTGTGACTACCGCATCCATGTGGACTACTTTGTCAGAACCTGCGCATGTCCTGTTTTGCTGTGTGTCTCTAACAGAGTTGGGACTATTCCCTTTTGACTTGAGACTCACTCTCACCCTCTCCCTTTGTAGTGAAAGAACCTTGACACAAGCAACACTAAGCACTGACGAGGCACACTAATCTTGATGTTTGAAGACAAAGTAAACCACTCTCATGTGCTGACAAGTAAGAGCTAAGGCAAATCTTTAAGATATTGGAAACGAGGTCATCATACTGGATGGGACTCCTACACCAAACGGTTTGAGGTCTAGTTGGGACTTCATACTAGGGAGATCCCTTGAATGTTGGCAGGTCCAACACCATCAACAATTTGATAGGGTCATCATGGACCATGATTATTAATGCTAACATTTATATGTATACATGTATGTAGGTATGTCGTTGTCTAACAAGATGATGATTGTTTTAGGCTAATGAATAGATATGTATGTATGTATGTCACTATCTAACAGGGTGGTGAGGGATGATTCGTGTGGAGGTATGATTTCTTATGTAGGTGAATGGCATGAAGAGATCCTAGTTCATGAGAAATCAAATGGGAAGAGTAGCCTGACACATCTATGAGGTCAATATTATGTGGTTATGAGTTGATATTATGTGATTATATCATGTCTATGTATGGATAGGCTATACCGAGGGATACATCAGCGAAATGAAAACAATGTGGTCTGTGACATGCTAGGATATGCCTGAATAAGACAATGGAAGAAAGGTTTCTTGGTAAGGATAGTGTGGTTTTTGATGTGTAGTATTACTATGGTGCATATGTTGTATATGTTGTGCATGTTGCATCTGTGATGACTGTGTGCATGAAGTATTGTGCATATGTAGTGTGTGTACATGCTGATTATGTAATGTTATGTACATGGTGTTAGTACAGATAGTGTTGTATGAATGTTGCATATTCATTGTTGGGTATATATGGTGCTATGTACATGTTGGATATATGGTGTTGCGTACATATTGTATTGTGTGCATGATGGATATGCGGTGTTGTATGCATGTGGTGATCTGCATGTGTTGGATATGCGGTGTTGTGTATAGATGATGCTATGTACATGTTGGATATGCAGTGCTATGTACATGTGGTGTTGTGTGCATGTTGTACATGTGGTGCTATGTACATATGGTGTGGTTTGCATGATTGTACAAGTGGTGTTGTGTGCATGTGGTGTTGTATACATGTTGTAGAAGTGACATTGTGTGCAGGTGGTGCTATATACATGTTGTGCATGTGGCATTGTGTACACGTGGTGTCATGTACATGTCATGCATGTGGTACTATGTACATGTGGTATTATGTACACGTTGTACAAGTGGTGTAGTGTACATATGGCATTGTGTACACGTTGTTGATCCAAATTTAAATAGGAACACAATAAATTACATATATAACCATAAATACAAAGATGCAACAGAAATAACACTTCATTTCATTAATATCAAATACTGAAATATGATTACAAACAAAATCTTTATAAGACTAGCTCAGGGGATTGTAGCTTATCTCTGAGAATATATGTGCCATCTACATGCCTCTAAATTGTGTTAAAATGAGGCTCAAGGGCCTATTTATTATTGAAAAACATGAGAAAACCCTTAACAACCAAAACCATAACCCAAGAGATGTAACGCCAAGAGTTTGTGGGCCCCGTTGGGGTTTGTTGGGCAGCCAACTTCTCGGGGTCATAACTTGGTCATATTATCTTTGTTTGACACATATAATACCTTGTTAGAAAGGTCTCTCAAAGAAACAAAATATTTGCAATAGGCTCTTTCCTTTGGCTACAGGTTTGCAGCAGACCTAAAAAAATGTCGTTTAGGGGGTCAAAATTGCTCTGGAAGTTTAGGACCCGAAAAACTGCTAAAAATAGTAAATGTTGAAATAACAAGGAAAAAAATGAAATTGACTGGGGGTCTAGGCGAGATAGGTGAGTGGCCACCAATATCCACCTAGATCATTCCTCCCCCATTAGCAATAAATGGTCCCCATTGCGTGCAGAGCTTCCATGAGGTGAGGAAATTTTTTGTTGAACCTGGTCCCTGGTGAGCCACTTGCCTTGGTGCAGAAGTTGGCCAGCTTTCACAACCCGATATAGTTGGATATTTTTCGAGCAAGTGTTCTTGACCTGTGTGTCCATAATCCGATCAGTTGTGGCCTGTTCCATGCAGTCTGAGTTTAGCTCTGTTGGTATGAGTTGTTCTACAATGTTTGATGTGTCCAATAATGGTGGGAAGTATGGTCGAAGGCAGTTCACATTGAACATTAGGTGCAGGCCAAGGAATGGGGGAATGCTGAACTCAAAAGCGTTGTCTCCCATAGCCTTGGTAATGGTGTAAGGACCATATCAGAGTGGTTTGAGCTTGCGATGGGCTTTGGTAAGGTGTTCTTTCTATAAATGCAACCAAAATTTGTCGCCCACCTGAAACTTGTGTGGCACACGATGTTGATCATGTCACTACTTGTACTTGGAATTTGAATTCTCTAGGATGTCATGAACCTGCTGGTGGATGTGTTGGATGCGTTCAAAAAATCTGGTCACTTTATCAGCCTTATATAGTACATGTGTGGATTCTGTCTACGTAGTTGCATGCGACATGGCAACATCAATTGGACACAATGGTTGAAATCCTAGACCCACTTGAAAGGGACTGCGATGAGTCAAGCTATGGAGATCTCTATTATAACTGTGCTACACTTATGGAAAAATCTCATTCCAGGTTCCAGGATGCTTGGAGTTTTACATGTAGAGTATGTGCACTATCATCGTACTGATGACCCCTTTCTATCCATTAGTCTGGGGATGGAAGGCAATGTATTTGATGAGCTTGGTGTCCAATAGTGTCTAGAGGCTTCAACAAAATGTGCTCAAGAACCTGCTATCCTGATCTAATATAATATTTTGCGGGATCCCAATATGTATCCATACTCATTCAAAGAAGAGTTTGGCAGTGTCCTCTGCTATGATACTCTTCTTGTAGGCCGCCAATATAGCCATCTTAGAAAATTTGTCCACGACCACAAATACACAGTCACTACCATGCTTGGTAGAAGGGAGGCCAGACATATAGTCCATGGAGATGGATTCCTACTGTTGGATGGGAGTAGGTAGAGGAGTGTACATGCCTTGCTTCTGGATGGTTGGATTGGCGATGGTGTAGGTAGTGAAGGATTTGATATATTTCCAAACATTTAATAAGAGTTTGGGCCAATAAAAGTACGTTTGTACTACAACCACAATTTTCTCCACACCAAATTGTCTTGCAATCTAACTGTAGTGCGCCTCCCAAATGAGCTTGGCACACTTGCTTGAAGGAACACAAAGGTGGCCCAGGTAGCATAATAATGCATCCCGAAGGTGGAAATCAGGAACTTGCTTACCATCTACTGGCATCTGGTATGTCAAGGTGAAATTTGGATCATTTTCATATAGTTGCAACCATCTAGAGGTCTCGTGACTACAAGAGTTGAGATCAGTAGTCAGTGCTGCAATTGGGGGCCGGCTAAGGTAGTCTGCAACATGATTGGTGCAACCCTTTTTGCATTTAATTTTTAAGTGGAATTGTTGCAGATATGTAGACCACTTTTGATGGCGATCATTCTGCAACTTGCCCTGTGTTTGTATAAACTGAAGAGGTGAGTGATCAACGTGGATGACTGTCTCCTTCCCCAGAATGTAGTGCTTCCATTGTTAGCAAGCCTACATGATGGAATACATCTCTTTATCATAGACTCTTTCCAGACCTACAGTAGCCTGTGCTTGGTGAGGACTACACCAATAACATAGTCCGAGGCATCTGTCTCGATTTCAAATGGCTACTGTAGGTCTGGAAGTGTGAGTACTGGTGTAGAGAAGAGACGGTGCTTCAACTCAAGGAACACCTTCTATTGGGACTCGGGCCAGGAAAAATTTTCTTACGCCCCACCCTTAGTAATCTGACTCAAAGGCCAAGTGATATGGGAGAATCCCAACATGAACCTCCGATAGAAATTTGCAAGGCCCAAAAAGCTGCGAAGCTCTGTTAGAGTGGTCAGGGCTGGCCAATCCTAAATGACTTGGATCTTGGTTAGGTCCACATGCAGACCTCGATCATTGATGATGTAACCCAAGTATTGGACCCAAATCATGCCAAAGGTGCACTTCTCCAAGTTGGCACAAAGTTTGTGCTGCCGAAGGGTTTGAAGGACCTGCCGAATGTGTTGCAAGTGTTGTTCCCAAATCTTACTAAAGATGAGGATGTCATCCAGATAAAACACCACGAACGAGTTGGTGAAGGGACACAATATGTCATCCATTAGCCTCATAAAAATAGTAGGGGAGTTTGTCAACCTGAAGGGCATAACAAACCATTCAAAAAGGGCTTCCTTGGAATTAAAGGCGATCTTCCATACATTTGTGGGCTCTATTGGAACCTCGTGATAACTAGACATCAGATTGATCTTGCTGAAATACTTGGCCAACTTGATTTTTTCCAACAGGTCATCAATCTGTGGGATTGGATACCTATTCCTGACAGTGATTTTTTTTAGTGCCCGATAATCAATGCAAAGACTCCAGGTCCCATCCTTCTTCTGCACAAGTACAATTGGGCTCCCACAATGCGAGGAACTTGGTCGGATGTGCCCTTTTTGCAGCAACTCCTGGATTTTCAACTTGATCTCTTCATTTTCCAGAATGGAGAAGTGATATATCGGCCCATTGGGTAGAGGTGCTCTGGGAGTCAAGTTGATTAAATGCTTGACCTGACAATGAAAGGATACCCCTGTGGGTGAGGAGAAGATGTCCCTGTATTCTTCCACGACCGTATCCACATGATTCTGCTTCTTGGAGGAACCCTTCCCCAGGGCCATGTATGTGGCTATGACATTCCCCTTACTTTGAGAGTGAATTAGAAATAAAAAAAATTTCCTAGTCTGGGAGATGACCTTACTGCATTTCTTGGCAGAGATCAAAGAGATAACGGTACTTGGAGCTATCTTTGGTGTCCTGTATAACCTAGTACCCAAAGAAATAATAACAGAGTGAGTTCTAGACACATATACAACATGCCTCTTTCATAAGTATGGTTGTCCTAATAATACATCACAAACTTCAAGAGGAGAAACATCACACAGTACCTCATCTATGAAGGGCTTGATGTTGTAGGGAAGGTGACACTACTAGTTGACACGAAGAACTTGACCTTGGTGAAGCCACCTGATGATGTATGGTTGCGGATGTGTTATAGTCGGTAGGCCCAGTTGCTTCACAACCTCTGTTGAAATGAGGTCCTTTTGGCTTTCGTTGTCGACAATGAACTACAACGAAGAACCCTTCACCCACATCTATGAGTGGAATAGGCGCTCCCCCTCTTCTAGATCTTTAGGCTCAACCTTCTAGATCTTGGTGGTGGCCACAATGGCACTGGGCTCCGTGTCAAGGATATGCTTCCCTTTGTCACTCTTGTTGTCGAGTTTTGACTCAAAGTCGGAACATGCGTCGGACTCAGAAGCCTTCAACTCGGCTACCAGTGACTACTTGGCCTGACACTCACTTGTGTTGTGAGTGGAGCTCTTATGGAACTCACACCACTTTCCCATGTCGTTCTTTGCCTTCATGGTGTGGCTCTTTTCTTTCGGCTTTGGCAAGTTATCTTGGGTCACCCCACCTTGGATTTGCCCTTTGATCTACAATTTGGGGGCACCTTTCCCTTGCTTCGGATTCATAGATCCAAAGTCTCACTTTTTTTGTTTAAGCTTCTACTCAATCTTGATAGTGTATCGTTACGTCATGTCGATCGAGGAGATGTCTAGGAACTCCATTTCATCCTGGATGTATTAGTGTAGGTAGTTGTGGTACTTGATTACCAAGTGTTTCTCAAAATACTTGATATCCAACTTCATGCAAAGGGTTTGAAAAACATTAGTAAACTTCGACATGTCTTGGTCCATTCCTCATTACGGTGTGGTCCACTTTATGTATTTATCCTCATAGCTCCCGAAATAGTAGTAATTCTCCTTGATGGTGTCTTGGAATGAATCCCAAGTGGGTGTGACCGAAAATAGTGAGGGTGTAATTTCATCCTTCTGCTCACAGTAGGTTTCCTACCAGTCCTTGACGTGGGGGGCAACTTTGAGAAGAGCAAAAGTAATCTTTTCTCGACTGGAAAAATCATGAACATAAACATATCCTTTTAGAAGATTTAACCTTCTATCTATGGCATCTGCATCTATCTGACCCTCAAATATGGGAATGTCAAAGTTAACTTGTACCTTAAAGGGTGTGGTGCTTCCATAGTAACTACTAGATGTAGATGTGTCACCCTTGGTTAGTCGTTGAAGGATCTAGGCAAAGTTTTCCATCATTGCGTTCATCCGTCGCTCAAGGGATTCTTTAAGTAAGATTTTGAAAGGATCTCCTACCCCCTCATCTTTCTTTTCTTCCCCCATGGGAGGCCATAGGGATTTGCGAGGCTACTCTTGCAAAGGTTCGACTAGTTCAAGCCCTAACTCCTTATATCCCAACCTTGTTGGGGACATGAAAAGAAAAACAAAGAAAAAGTAGACCGCTATGAAACCACTGATTTAAATTTAAACATGAATGCAACAAATTGCATATACAACCATAAATATAAAGATCCAACAGACATAGCACTTCATTTCATTAATATCAAATACTGAAATATGCTTACAAACAGAATGAAAATAAGACTAGCTCGGGCGATGGTAGCTTATCTTTGAGAAGAGATGTGGTGGCTACATGCCTTTGAACTGTGTTAAAATGAGGCTCAAGGGCCTATTTATTATTGAAAAACATGAGAAATCCCTAAACAACCAAAACCTTAACCCCAGGAGATGTAACGCCTAGAGTTTGCGGGCCTCGTTGGGTAGCCAACTTCCCAGGGTCGTAACTTAGTCATTTTATCTCCATTTGGCGTGTACGATACCATGTTAAAAAGGTCTCTCCAAGTACCACAAGATTTGCCACAAGACCTTACCCTCATTTATGGACCTGTAGTGGACCTCAAAAAAACGTCGTTGAGGGGGTCAAAACTGCTCCGGAAGTTCAAGACCTGAAAAGCTGTTAAAAATAGTAAATGCTGAAATAATAAGGAAAAAAATGAAACTGACTAGGGTTCTAGGCGGGATAGGTGAGTCGCCACCAATATCCACTTGGATCGGTTGTGCAGGTGGTGCTTGGTACATGTGGTACTGGTGTACTTGTGGGATTGAGTGCATGCCATACCTGTTGTGTTATGGGCATGCAGTACTATTTATGTGCATTGTGTAGTCATGGTATCGTGACATATGCATTCATTGTGTCGCACTCTAGACATGTATTAGTGTTATGTTGTACATTAGGTATAGGTGCATGTATTGTGTTGTACACTAGATGTAGGCGTATGTATTGTGTTGTGTCGTACACCAAAAGTAGGCTTATGTATTGTGCTGTGTGGTGCACCAGGTTTAGGTGTATGTTTTGTATGTTAGTTGTAGCTACATGTATTCCATGGAGTTGTATGTCGTGTGTGGTCGTATATGTGATGCACACTATGTATATCTGCACCTTCTTGAGGAGAATGCACTAGGTGTTTGTCGAGGGTGGCAATCGATCCGGTGTGTGTATGAAATGAGAACAAAGGCAGAAGTAAGGATTGATTAAAGGATAAGTATTGATATTTTATTTCAGTTTTACTATGCATATGATTTATGATTATGGTCTATGATGATTACATATGATCTATGATTCTGGTTTATGATGGTTACATGTGATTTATGATTTTGATGGTTATGTTTTGAGCTAACATGATGTGATATTTTTATACATGTTTTGGTCAAATATGCTAGTTTGACTTGTTGTGATAGGAAGCAAACAAGATTGAAAATGTACCTTATTGATGAGATGCCAATGATGTATGATGTGAATTTATTTCAATTTATTTTAAATCTAATGGAAGCCATGTGCTTGGTACAAGAATGCATCAAATTCCTGGTTGGGTGATTGAAATCGACTGCAAGAATTTTCAACAACAAAAGGAATTAGAACATGTAGCAGTATGATGGTAGAGCACTTCAGGAGCAGTGCCATTGTGGGACACTGGTACCCAATAGTGTTCATTGATTTCCATGAGCATGCTATGACCAATATGATGGTTTGAGGTAGGTATGTGAATTGGTTTTTGTATCTTCTGATGCGAGGAAGCCTTTCCAAGGGATGGACTGCCCAAGATGGAGGTGCCAATGGAACTTGGAAGGTGAGTGACTGCACAGAAGGGGTGACCAAAGTTCCTGAGGAACTATGTATCAGACAAGGGAAGGTCAGGGATGGATTTGTTTTGGTCATTAGCATTTCTAGATGGAATCAGATGCAGATTGGGAGTGCGCCTTGGAACAATGAGACGACAACTATTCACTAAGAGGACAAGTGGCGTAATATTATAGCACTAGACAATAGATGCAGTTTGACTGTGGCAGTGGATTTTGGACTTCTTGGGAAGGAGGTGAATCTTGGTATTACTTAAGGGTGGAGGTGTTAGCCTTTGGATTCCCTTGTTGTAGATGCAGTAATTGTATATTTTTATTTGCTGGTTGAGCAAATGTATATATATGTATATGTGTGTATTATTGTAAATATTGTATCGAACTGGATTTCTAAAGCTCCATAGAGAGTATGGTTATTTGCTGGTTGAAGAAAATGTGTATGTGTATATGTGGATTGTAAATACCGTAATGAGTTGTGTTATAAAGCTCCAGTAAATGGCATGTTTGTCATGTTTTAGCAGATGGTCATTGTAAATATTGCAACGAGTTGTGTTATAAAGCTCCATGGGTGGTATGTTTTGTTTTTAGTAGTCTTGTTGGTTATAACTGTTGTTGAACATCGAGGACGGTGTTACCCCAAGGGGGAGGGTTCTGTAACAACCCTGGTGAAAATTCCATGTAAAAATATATCTATATATATATATATATATATATATATATATATATAAGGCCACATTGATGGGACACGTATTCCAATTTGAGTGGTGGGGAAACATCCTAATGGGTGTTGATTCAATTTATTATGGCTAAAGGAAACTAGCAAAGGTAATGGCTAAGGATTTGGAAAGGCATGAGGCATTAACTAGCATTTTATTTATGAAAATAATGGAAATTAGGAGAAAATGAAGGTGAAAGGTCACAGGTTGCATGTGAGGAGGAAATTGAAGGAAAATAATGGAAAATGAAGAAAATAGAGGCCTCATTAATAAAATGGCTTCTGATGATTAGTGAAGAGACTTGGTCAGTTCAGTGTTAGAGCTCTCTCATTATTCTCTCTCTCTCTCATACTCTTGGATACTTAGAGTTTTCTTGGAGCACTCTTGCAGGGTGTGGCATACTTGGATTTTTGGAGCAAGAAGTCAAAGGAAGAGCAGGAGAGCACAAGAAGGCATTGACTTCAGCAACTACATCAAATTTTCTTGCAGGTACCAAGTTGCATGTATGATTTCTTCACTAGTTTTCGCATGCATGACATATGCATGTGGATTTTTGGTTGTGGTATATCATTGGCATGGAGGATTGCATGGATCGACATCAGATTGCCTAGCCCTGCCATTTCCTAGATATCCATGATGATTGTGGGTCACTTTCATTGTTTGTTTTTGGTTGGTCATCATGTTCCTTAGCTTGGGTTAAGTTACTAGTCCTAGAGCTTTGGTTGGAAAAACACTCTAGATCCTTGTATCAACATGGGTTGAATTACTAGTCTTGGAGCCTTGGTTGGACAAATGCTCTGGAGCCCTTGGTGGGTTGAGTTACTAGTCCTGGAGCCTTGGTTGGACAAATGCTCTGAAGCCTGGTAAAAATTGTGGGTTGAGATACTAGTCCTGGAGCTTTGGTTGGACAAACTCTCTGGAGCCCTAGATGGTTGGGATAGAGACCAATTTGATGATGGTTTGGTGATGTTTGACCATGAGGTGGAATCACTGTTTGATGGGTTGAGGTGGATGACCTCTTGAAGCCTTGGATGAGTTTTGATTGATTTTTTTTTATGAGATCCCACATTTATGCTTGGAATATGGAATGAGAATGAATGGCTGAAGAGAGATTTGGATCAACCATTTTACGGTTGGGTGAAATGTGAAAGTCCCATCTCAGGTTTGGATTTTTCATCATTAATTAAAAGTGATATCTCCTAGTATTTATATGAGTATTATGATGGATTATATGTGGTGTATATGGCTATGATTTTATTGGTATTTATGTCCCTATTATGCTGGTTATTTACATGTTTTATGACAGCGTCCATGAGTGGCTCTCATCATGTTCTTACTTGTTATTGAATGATCAATGTATCTATGACCTAATGGATGAAATGACAACTAATGTGATAAGGAGACAATGCTTCATAGCGGACATCAGATAAGTATGACACTTTGGGTTGTTGGTCGCATGCATGCCTTGTCATGGGAGCGACTTTGTGTTTAATTCATCTAAATGATAGGTTAACTCAGGGGTTGTGCACCTGGAGTGGTGGATTAGCTTATTGGGGTCCTGAAGCACCTGAGGGAGGTCTATATGTTGTGTTTCTGTCGATTCCATTTCCTTAAGGTTACCTAGGAGGTTGAATCATATCATGGTAGCCTCTCATCACATGTTTACCTTGGCTGGACAGTTTTTTGGGTAGATGTGGGAGTAAGTGTTACAAGTGGCTTACTATTGTAGCCAACTTTTAGAGCATAAACCATCGACACATTTACAATATTTTTTATTACTCTAGCTCAAGAGTCGGTCGTCCAAAAGGATATTCGCTTTATTTTAAAAGGCCAAATCTTCACGCGACAAGATGTCAATAATTTTATGCATGATAATTAATCGAACAAGTTTTCCAAGTCTTTGACATTGACTCTAACTGTTTCTCCTATCATATGCAGCCACATTGTGGCATATCTAATGATTTTTCACTAAAATAATTCTATGACTATAAATGCTCCATGCACTGAAAACTGCAGCAAATTTACAAATAAGATTTTTGTCTCTATTAAAAATATGCCAATACCATCCAAACACCATCATCCAAACCAAACACCACAACCACTTTTGTGCTAAGTGCGGAGCTTCGCATAATGGAAACCAGTTATGTGCGGAGTGCGAAGACCAACACATTGAAACTCACTATATTTATGATGTGTCACATTGTATCTTTACGATTGAGAGAATATAAATATGTATTAACTTAGTTAAAAACATTTCATTTTTGCATAGTGTAGAGCTCTGCACGATGGAAACCACCTTTTTGCAGAGTGCGAAGCTATGCATTGCTCAATTATGAAATATACCTTTTTTTCCAACCGCATTCTAAAAATTGGGCCCAATATTTTATTTCAGAATACCAAATTTCACACAGTTGCCATTTTAAAGCAAACAATACACGGTCGAAAGAAATGCACAACATGTAACTTTTCATCAATTGATTAAACAATTTAATTACTCTGCTAATCTCATCAAATTACTTCCCACCACCACGATGCTTGCATTCCAAGTTATGTCTCTCACTTTCATCGATGGAGGCAACTGCTATATTACCAATAAACATTTGATCGTGTTTCTTTTATCCGTCTATGGGATTTTATGCTTCGTTTCTCTGTTCATCAATAGTTTCAAGGAATTAGATGAGACGCTATATTATAGTATCGCAACCAGAAAGTGGTTGTGGACACTGAATTCAAAAATCAATAAAATGATGGATTTGTCATCTTACATGCTCAAGTTTCTTGATTTCATGAACTCGATGTTGTCGGTTTTGTTGTTTGGCTCTTTGGCTTTCATGGATTCAGATGTTGTGAACTATTATTATGTGCCATCTGATGTGAACATCACAACCGTTATGATCAAGGGTGGGTGCAAGATCTTTCCAGCATGATCTTCATGATGACATGTTGGCGACATACGTGGACTTTGATGACCGCCCCACCATAACTATGCATTTGCAGAGCTGCGTGTGTTTCTTATAACTCGTGTCTCTATGTTTATTAGACATGATTTGTGTTTGTTACATCATTTTCATTGTTAATCCCTCACGTATTACAACTTCACGTGTCAAAGGATGTTCACTATTATGGCATTAAGTTTCTCAATAGCCCTAGGATCAACTTCCTAACTCTAGGCTAAAGGATCATTCATAGCCAAGGATGAATATGAATTTAGAGATTCCATTTTGTATGACATAAGTAGCAACACTCCATGGTCTTTGAATTTGTTCTAGAAACATGTAAATGTCGAGTCTAAACCTTTAGGTATAGTCGGTGGAAGTAACTAAAATGGAACCATGATGTTAACTGTTCAAATGAAATGAACCATATGTCTGTAATGGAATACATTTGGGTGGAATCAGGTCATTAGAAATCCACATGCAATTTCCACTATCATGATCATTCGTACTTTTGCAAGCCTAGCACTGAAGTTGTTTCCTACTTTGGTTGTAGACTGCCAAGCTGATTGAAGGTGAGAAGTTCTAAGGCACATGTGCACGTGGAAAAAACTAAAAGCAACAAGCTAGTTGTAGAAACATCAGGGAAGAGCAATTACAGGAAATTCTTATCCGCATCAACAACTTCAAATATTTCTTGCCATTACATCAAAAGACGTGTACCATAGTGTGAGTGCCCATTATCAGTTAATTAATTGAAAAAATATGTGAGCACCCATTAAAGTCATTGCCAAGTTCCCCCTGACCAATTTATATTTTACCTACCAATACTCAAATCCCGTTAGCTTATCGGTGGGATAGAACACACAAATATTGTGTGGAGGTGAAGAGGAAGAAAACACCTCGGCACTCTGCATGATGTATCAAGCTCCACATGATGGAAACCACTTTTGTGCGGAGTGCAAATCTTGGCACAATGGAAACCAGTTTTGTGTGGAGTGTGGAGCCTCGCACAATGAAGCTTTCTATATTTATGATGTGTCATACTGTATCATGATGATTGAGAGAATATAGATGTGTATTAACGTAGTTAAAATAATTTCATTTATGCAAAGTGCGGAGCTCCGCACGATGGAAAATATCTCTGTGTGGAGTGCAGAGCTCCACATTACTCGGTTGTGAAGCATAATTTTTTTCCCTTCTGCATTCTAAACGATGGGCCCAATATTTTATTTCAGAATACCACTTTTCACAAAGTTGTGATTTTAAAACAAACAATACATCGTCAAAAGAAATGCAAAACACATAACTTTTCATCGATTGATTAAACAATTCAATTCATCATAGTTTATGTTTATGATTAAATAATTCAATTCATCATAGTTTTTGTTTGTGTCATTGGGTGCGCTAGGTTGGTGTTGTAGTACAACACACAAATAATACCCAGGAGCCACAATAACAAGCTTTTGAACACTAAAGTGGGACTTTGGTGCTAGAACGATGGCATTATTTAAAAGCATACATATAGAAATGTGATGTGAGTGTATACATGCCCAAACAAAATAATTAAATAGCTAGCTCTCCTTCACACAATTGTTATAACACATAAATGGTTGTACATTATGCTCTTACCTCTGTAATAATAAGCACAATTGGAAGGTTTGTTGGCCCAAAACCAATAATTGCAAATTTGCAGAGTGCAGATGCATGATGGATGATGCAATTTGCTAGAGTATGGGGGAAGAAATCTGTAGTGTGCAAAGGAAGATTTGATTATGCTTCTTACACAATCCACACAACCTTAATCAATTAATTAGCATTGGAGGTAAGGACTATGTTGCATTGCAACTATTAATATTGTTATTAATACTTTTTTTTTAATTAGATAGAGATTTAACCTTTATAATTACTTTGATCTAATTTCTCTAGCTTGTCATAAATTTCTAGCAATTTGCCACTTGGGAGCCCATTATATTCATATTTGTCATCCAATTGAAATGAAAATGTGCTTTGAGGA
This sequence comes from Pinus tabuliformis, assembly GCA_031772625.1. NCBI lineage: Eukaryota > Viridiplantae > Streptophyta > Pinopsida > Pinales > Pinaceae > Pinus > Pinus tabuliformis. The sequence goes on along the minus strand of CM062820.1, from coordinate 592,746,068 downwards.
TGTAATACTAGAGACTTAAGTGGCCCTAAAAGTTGAAGTCCCTCAAGGACATAATTTATAGTTATTTTTTCTATACCTATTATGTTTTGCTAAGTAGTTTTTTTAATTACTTCAATATGTAAGGTAGTACAACTAATAGTCTTATTAATGCTAGAAATGGAAAGTTTAGAGTAAGGAATTTTTGATGATATGCTACATATTTTTATTAGAACCTCTAAATATTTTTGTTGCACTATTGTCGAGTTCCTCTACAACTTCTTCTAATATAAAATTTAGTTTTTACTGTGAAAAAAGGAATGATCCCAATTATGTTAAGGATTAAATGAAATTAATAAATAAAAGAAATAAAATGATATAATAAGAACCAATTTCTATTAATAAAATAATTATGAAACAATGCATATAAGTACAATGTCTATCTAAAGTGGAGGTAGTTAATCTTACAATAGATGTGTGTACTATACTTAATCATAAAAAGTCCATAACAAACAAATGAAACAGTATTTTGTAATGATACAAACTTTTTCATCATATCATAGTCCAATATTGAAGGTGTTGTAACTCAAAATGACCTTTTAAAATCTTTTCACTTTCCATAATGTATCAAGTCTTTGATATTTTTTCCATAATATTGTCAACTTTTTCTATTCGGAAGCCTCACTATTCACCCTTCTTTATCTCTAATCATATGACGTTTTTTCGTATCATACTTATTAAATCCACCTCTACCCTTCTTAATGCATTACATGTGACCTCTAGTTACCATTACCATAAAATATTTTTATTTGAAATTATATCTAGGTCATCTTACTATAACATGAGATGCCATCTATAATAAGTACCAAATTATAAAACATCCTTTTATCTTACTATTTGCATTATTACTTTTCCTAAGACTAATATTAGAGCTCTCCTTACTCTACTATGTTATACATTCATATTCATTTAAAAGGTCATTATAATATTAATGGAATCTTTAAATTATCTAATTCTATGTTATATTAAGCCACCACATCCATCTTACTTGAATATAACATTAAGGTTATACAAAATTCCCTTAACTAAAATAAAATTATTACATCGGGATTAAATCCTTCAATTTATTTGTCTTATACATTTTATATTTCATAAATTGATCCTAGGCCTATTTTAAAAAAATGGTTACATAATCAGAAACTTAGAAAAAAATTTCGAGGAGGGTAAAGAGGAGAGAAAAAGAGGAATATGGGGTTGGAGTTTTACTATTGGTGACCTAGTGGATTCACCTCATGCGTTACACATCCAATGTTTTTCTTATGTGGTCAATATCCTTCTTATGTAATTCAAAATCTGTTCTTTTTCTAACTTAAAAGTGGAAATTCTTGTGCAATTTGGTTTTCAACCATTAATAAATATTTTGTAGACTTTGATCTCATAATTTATCTTTTGGTTGTACTAGGCAATCTTTTTATTCAATAATTATAGAAATATACAATATTTTATATGTTTAATATGATTGATTGTTTAGGGTTTTGACTAAATGTTTTTCTTCTAAAACTTTGTAACATGTAGGATATTCACTATCATGTGTTCGTTATGAAGATTATATTTGTGAAACATCATATGTTTAAGAGTTTATGTTTGATTGTGAGTTATTAGGTTAATATGAAGATGTTGTTTTCATGCATGCAATAAATTTATTTATTTTTACCTAATACACTTTCTTCTTAACAAACTGCTGAGGACCACTTATGATATTGTTATTAGCATTTTGATATATTTTTGTTTCTCTGTGCCAATGAATACTCATGCTATTCACATTGACATTTCTTTATTTTGAATCTTTCATCCTATAATTTTGAAGTATATGTATTGTGGGGTAAAGATGCATGTTGGAGGGACCATAGTTTGAATATAAAAGTTAGACTATACTAATATCTTCAACTTGTTTTAATTCTCCATCCTTTTTTTAATCATCTATCTTGAATATGACAATCTAGGGGATTACCAGAATTTCTTTAAGGTAACTTAGAGCAATTATCATTTGTGATAGTTCAAGTGTTGCCCCTTTTGTTCTAGGCGTCAATAGTTTGATACATAAAGCCAAGATGTTTCTAAACCTCCATAGGATGTATTGGAATTGATTCCTAACTAGGATAAACTTGAGGGACAACAAAAGGCATTAACTTCTACTAAAGGCTATATCTTGTCAAGAGTCAATAACATTAAGATGTAAAACCATTAACATTAAAATTGATGTTGGCACCAAATGTGCACGATGAGATGGACAACATTGACTAGTTGTCTATGAAAAAGGGTAGCCTTGTCAAAGACCATAACTTTTTGGTTGTTTCTTCATTTTATTTTTTCTTTATCTCATTGGAAAGTGAATTTGTAAAATGAGCTAGATACTTCAGTATCTAGTGTTAGAACCATTAAAAATACATGATCACTTCAAAAATTGCTTTATGAGCTTATGACCTAAAATACATAAATTTCAAGACCATTTATGATATTTTCCTCTTATAACTACTTGGATCATAGCCTTTGTTTTAAAATTGTGCATAACAAAGTTTGTTATAATTGAATTTAGAATTTTGTGATCCATATTATGAAAAGTAAGAAAATGTTCAATAAAAATCACATCATCAGAGTTTTGTCAACGCGTTTCGAACCATCCAGTGTTTTGTTCTCATAAGCATTGAATGAATATTGAATATCACATACCTACTAATTAATGTGTAGGCAATTCATATATTAGGGAGTTTGAATAGAAAAAATACATCATGGGCCTTTTGTTCAACATATTAGGAAATGTGCGGTAAATATTATTGCTTATTTAGAAATCCTCGTACTTTGAGATTTTAAATTCACCATAAAAACCAAATATGTGTTTCATTTTTATTAGATAGTTTACCCCTAGTTCCAACATTATTTATGAACTATTGTCTTATTACCCATTATTCATGTAGACAGGGACACACATGCTTCTTTTAAAATTTTAAAAGGTACTTAATGTGAGTCTTCTATACAATGTAAAGCTTTGACTTTCTCCATTTCAAACATTTAAAAAGATCATTTTTCAATGAAATCTCAACCAAATTCAATGTTTCAAATTTCCATATCTCTTTTTCCCTTACCTTTCTCCACCCAAACTTTAATATGCTTTTATCATATTAAAAAAATATAAATACATACAATCTATTTTCTTCCTCTCATCATAGAGAAAGAGGATACAAAAATTATTCACTATAAGTATTCTTACTTAGAATCACAAATGCAAAGTTAGAACCATAAATACTTGGACCCTTTCAAGTCCCCATTTGCTAATTCATAATTCTAATTTAATTTTTTATATGGATGACTCCTATTAATTCTAGGTAAAAAAAGAAAAATAAATTATATATAAAATAGTAGGAAGTTTGTAGAGAAAACAAACCTGATTTTATTGAATAGAGTAAAAGGAAATTATTGAAGTTTCCCGATAACTGTTTATCAATGGGGGATATAAGTAAATTTTGCTTGGAATTTGGTTTTCCAGCATAATGGCTCTTTGGTGGCATATTCATGGTGGCATCATAATTATTGACATGCGCAAAATATGTTTGGTGAATAGGGTGGCGACCCTTGGTGGTAGAGCTAGGCTCAAAACCTATCATCACATGTACTTCACATTGCAAGTTTCTGGATCACAAGCCAATTCACATATGATCAAGTCAGAGTGACTTAAATGTGAGTAGGTGGGAGGTATTGTCTCTGTGTACATTAAGTTTCCTGGCTTCAAATCATGTCTTTCCTACTCTTAGATGGGTACCCCCTCTCATGTAGGATTGTTTGTGAGCAAAGTCACCTCTGACAATTGAGGTAAGATCAGTTATGAGAAAATCATGCTCAAACATCTTGGAAGAATAGAGTACTGGTTTATTCTCTACACCTGGCTTGCCATGAAGAGAGTCCCTGTGCCTTACCTCATTCTACATGCTCGATCTCTCACGTCCTTAACTTGGTATATTTTCATGGTCATGGACTCAGGGTGGTAGAATTATTGGGTTAAGGTCATGGCCTATGTGTATCTACAACCATTATTCTATTCAGGCTGATGTGGAGGTATTTTGTTCCTGTATTTCACTTACATTGTTAAAATATGGTTCTATCATAGCCTTATAGAGGTTGAGTTATCTCTTCGTAATTTGATTGGTAATTGAACTACTTATAGTTTTCCCGGTTTTTGGTTTATTATACGTAAGGTTCAACATTATTTGTTATTTTCCTTCACAATTCTAGGTCTAGTCAGTTATCTGAACTGGTTGTAGTGTTACACTCAGCGAATCCTAAGAACTCAGACCTTGCCAGGATTTCCTTTAGCTATCCAGTATTGATATGTGTAGTATGGTACCTAAGTACCTTCTCCATATGGTTTTAATAGGGTTTAGGGTTTTTCCAATTATGTCATTTTGCAAGTCCCTCCAATTTTGTTAATACACAATGTTCATGAAGGTTGGGATTATGGGTAGCTTTCGGTGTGAAAGAGTCATGATTTTTCATTTCTTGTTTTTCATTCACATAGAACAACCAATGATCTAACCTTACTTTTCGCAGCCCCTTTCGTTGGTGAACCCTACTATTAAGTTGTTTAGTTCATTGGAGTCAGTCAGTATACCACATTTTCTAGTTCATTGTATTGCAAGTTATTTGTTGCCATGGCTCCTTGGCAACACTTTCCTAGCCGTAGGGGTGGCGCTCCTGGGTCACCTTCGACCGGACGAAGATGTTTTTTTGGTCGGGAATCCATACCCAATTTTTCCGAGGAAACTCATTTGGAGGTCCCTAAGGAAATTCTCTATTTGGAGGAAAAAGAGTTTGGGGTTCGGTTCTATTTCTTAGATTTAGAGTTAGGAGGTAGCAGCTTAAGTGGGTACCAGAGCTAGTTAAGTTTCACAAGAGAAGGTTTCATTTCCTTCATTTCATCAACCTTCATCGACAACTAGAAACTCTTCTCAACATGGTTATTAGAGAAAAGCAAGTAGACAACTACAAGTTGTGTGTAGGTCAGGAGGAAATAAAGAGAATTTTGAGGGGTATCATATACAACTTAGATGATATAGTGGTCAGACTGTCTTGCATAGAATTCTAAGTTGTCTCAGAATCAGACATGGAATCAAATGACCATCAAGAAGTGCCAGTAGTAATAAATTCTCCAGCTCAGGCCTCTCCTCATGCCAATTATTTTGCCACATCGTGAGTAATAATCTTGGACTAGAAAGTCAACCAAGTACTCTGTTTGTTAGTCTAATGTGGGTAACAATTTGTGTTTTCTTGTATATGGATGTTTTTGTCAGTTATGGTTTTTTGAAAAGTATATGTATTATTGTAGCTCTTTTAGTTTTTACTTTCTCATTTACACCAGCAGGACTAGGAAAATGAAAAGTGATGCGTCACAATATAAACTTTTCATGATATTCTCAAACTTTGTTTTTGATAGTCAAGGCATTACCTATGCTTATCCTTGGTGACATTGAAGACATACCAGGTCACTCTGAAGGATGTCCTTTTGGAGATGTTTCTAACTACATTGCAATGTAAAACCTTTGATATTGATATTAATAGAAATCTACTAAGCCAATTTAAAAAAAATAAAATAAAAAATTATTGAATAAAGTGAAGGGATTTAAAGTTAAAATCAACATTATTTAGTTTGTAATAGGTTGATTGTTGAGAGATGTTATTATGTTAATAATTTAGAATTAAATTTTAATAAGTGTATATGGAGTGAAGGTGTAAAATTATATAATTATATATATATATATATATATATATATATATATATATATATGAAATTGTTATTTTTTTACACATGATAATAGATGAAAGTGTAAAATTTATTATAATGTAATTTAGTAATTAAAATTAAAATTATTATGTTAATAAATTAACATAAATTTAACAAAGATATAAAGATATAAATTTAATTTCATAGGGCATCGGCTAAAACAAGCATTCCCCATAGTGATCTATGTGAGAAGTGTGAGGAATATAGAGAAGTTGTGGCCTCATCTAGAGCATGTGAAATTGGTGAGATGGCATGCCACAGATCCCGAGTCTGTAGCGGGGTTGGGGTTTTTGACCCAAGATAAACTTGTATTTGGGATGAAGCTTTTGTTACACTTTCTAGAAAATGTTCTAGGGTCAGAATCCTTCATTTGGTCGATGCAATTGGCTCCTCCTCAGTTTTTCCCTAACCTCAACTATGAAAATTTCGATTTTGGTTCAAGCCCTTCAGATGTACCGATGATCTCAACCTTAGTGCAAGCTCATGCTCAAAGATAAACTTGTATTTGGGATGAAGCTTTTGTTACACTTTCCAGAAACTGTTCTAGGGTCAAAATCCTTCATTTGGTCAATGCAATTGGCTCCTCCTCAGTTTTTCCATAACCTCAACCATGAAAATTTCGATTTTGGTTCAAGCCCTTCAGATGTACTGATGATATCAACCTTAGTGCAAGCTCATGCTCAAAGAAAAGTGGTTGTTTTTGAAGATAAAATTTCTTCCAAGGACATGAAGAAACAAATTCCCTCGGTTTTGACAGATATGTGCCTTCTGATGGTATCATGTTTAGAGGTATGGATGTGAACGAAAAAGCTCCACATATGGAGCGACTTTGTTATTCTAATATCGACATAGTTTCAAATTTATCATTTATTGAATTTGTGGACTTAATGGGTATAAATTAAAAGCATTAAGAAAGACAAAAAATCGAAGCAGATATTAATTCATCTAATGGGTAATTCACCAGAAAATGATGAGGAATTCATCTCAAATATGGGTTGTAGTAGGGGAGGCCCATAAAATAACCTCAAACATATAAGATGAGTAGTATTTTGTATATCCTACATAAAACATAGGATATATCTATATAAAATTTTTAGGGAGACACCAATCCCATCTACTTCTTTGTAGTGACCAACCTACATGAGACACCAATCCCTTGTGACCTCTGATCTATAATTATTTTATTCTTTGGTCCATTGTTCTTTTTTGAATTTTGGCAATCACATCATCATATCTTTTCTATGTAATGTATTCTTCTTGGGTAGACTCTTCTTTTATGAATTTTGCCAGTTACCTCATTAAACCTTTGCTTAGAACCTGGTGCTTCCTTAAAATACTAACTCCTGAAGTTGCAAACTTTGGAGACTTTGTTCTTTAACACTCTTTTATCACTCATCTCATCAACATTCCTTTCACCAATGTAATACTTTCATATATGGTGCTTCCTCCAACCCACTGATTAGATATACACTTTAAAAATGTAACTCATATTTTATTTTGGTGCTTCCTTTAGCTCAACCTTTCAAACTTGACAATTATCCCGCTGAGAAACTTATGCCACATCCTAAGCACAACTACCACAATAGTTCCTTTATAAGCTATTTCTCTCATATAAATATATCTTGTGACCAAGTGCTTATTATGCTAGCTTAGTATCTTTATTATAATTTAATATATTAGAGCTCCCTTCAATCTAACCCTTTCACTTTAATGCTTATGCATATAATTTCCACATCATATATTCGATAAAGGAGCCTAAGAGCCTTTATATTAGTATATCAAAGAATTAACCTTATCAAGCAAATGAGAGTTAAACTTGAAATTTCCTTGTCAGTACTCACTTTAACTCAACAGGGGGCATTTGAGGTCCCAAAAATCCAAATTTCACTTTTTATCAAGAGATCAAGAAAAACCTGAAATCATTTAATATTAAAAAATGAAACTTTCGAGGGCCTTTAGTTCTAGGCGCTAAAGTTTAAGCACCTTAGGACCATGGGCTATAATCGAAGGCTTTGCTAAATCATATTGAAATATGGTTTTTTTCAACACAAGTGCTCCTTAGAAACCTCTATTTTTTTATATGCCGAAAGAACTAAGTCCTTAATGATATAACTAGGATCTTCACAACCAGGAGCATGATTTGGAGCATTTTATACTGAGATACTGGAAAATTTCCAAAACTTTCATGTTTTGCTATAATGATGATATGCCAATATGCCAAGGGCTCTTAGCCTTCGAGTGCCACACCTTAGCACCCATGTGACTAAAGTTGTGACTAGGGGTTGTATATGTCAAATATGGGGAAAATCACAAGAACTAAAGTTTTTTTTGATATGTTGATATGTCGAGGGCTTGGGACCTCATGTGTTATACATTAGCACCACATGACAACGAGTGTGACTGGGAGATACTCCATACTAGGATATTGGTTAATCCCGTGAACTCTGCCTTTGTAAAATGTCAATATGTCGATATTCCAAGGAGTGGCTTAGTGCTTAGGTGCTACACCTTAGCACCTTTGCGACCATGGGCTTGACTAAGGGCTCCAATACACAAGAATTGGAAAATATCATGAACTTGTGCATTGTAAAATATTTGGTATGCCAAGGATCTAGTAGATGGATCGATAATTGACAACAAAATGTCTATCCATTAACTAAGGCAAAAGTCCAAAAACATTGGATTTGTGGGGATTTCCATGTTATAATAAAATTTGAGGTTTCTTCCATGTGCTGCCTTAGATCAATTTTGATATTTTCCCCTTTTTATTCTTTCCTCACCCAAATGAGTTCCTGTCTTGGACCAATTTTGAGGATCCTTTATGGTTTTACCCTTTTCTTCTTTTCATGCCTTGGTCAGTGCTCCCGCCTTTGGATCTCTCCCTAGATTTCCCCTTAGGTTGTGCTCCTGCCTTTGGGTCTCCCTCTATCTTTGACATCACTGACAACATTATTAAACATAACCCACTCCTAGATACTCTACTCACCTATAAAACAATAACAATACTAAAAGAATGGAATACCTTCTCTTTCTAAAGGCCAAATATTTAACATATCCTTTTAGTTGTCGAGGGTTAGGGTTATGGTTTTTTCATGCCTCAACCATCAATTAGGGTTAGGGTTTTGGACCCTATAGAATATTCTTCAAAGTCCACATGTGATTGGCCCCACATGTGTACGTTATGGGGAATGGCATGGAATCCACTCGGCACCATGGTGGTTAACATGGTAGGTCAACATGTCAGATGCATAACTTCCACACATGAACTTAAATTGAGGTGATGTTCAAATTATTGGAACTGTTTCAATGTGTGGATCATTGCTAAGGGAGTAGGAGCTATTCTCAAAAAGTTTTGACCCAAAGAAGTGCCATTTGATTTCTCAAATGGGATCTATCAGGTTCCATATCCCATATTCCCAAATTAGGACCTTCCCTTAAAATAGGCCATACAAGTCAATTTGATGCAGCAATGCTGTAACTTTTTACGATCCTCAAACCGGTGGTTTATTGGTCCAACTCATGGACGAAATCATCTATTACGTAACAAATCTAAGGGGCCTCAAAATTAAAAATCAACACATAACAATGAAGTTTACACAATACTTATCTACATTAAAACTCAGAAATAATTCATTAATAAAATATTTACATGAGAATTATTCTCATTCCTCACTCTCGCACCCCTCTATTTCCTTTGAGGCTTACCAATATATACAAAAGGATATTGCAACCATTTCTGGTTCAAATCCCACAATCTACTCAACCATATCCTAAAAATCCTCTAATTCCACTTTTGACTCAACTAATCCTTTGTTCTAGGATCCCCTAATCCCTAAGATCTCTATGAGATCTTTACAAGTATATCATCACTCATATTCTCTCATAATTGAGAATATTTACAATTAAAACCTCACACACTTATTTTTCATTCAATTTATTAAAAATATAAAAATAAATTAAAAACATCACACCCCTTAAGTCAACCAAATAGACAATGATTTTCTAAAGGAGGATGGTGCTGCATCAGACTCCCGATGTAGAAAAGAAAAATTCATAGACTCTTGTCTATGAGGCTTGTCACTTTTCTATAGTAATGTGATAGCTACAAATCTCAATGACTTGCTACCTCCAGGATTCCAAACTCTGTTTTGCTACTGGTCCTTCAGTCTTTCTTCTTGATGTTGTTTCCTTAAATATTCGATTTCAATATCCAATCTAGTTTTTGATTGAAGTTTATTGTTACAAGATTGGAATAACAATTCATCACGATTACATTCAAGTTCCACATTTGAACATTTTTCTTCCATATGTGCAATATGTTCATGTTCCAACAACATTTTTATTTCTTCAATTTCAACTTTGTTGTCATTCTCTATGCTTCCGTTGCACCAAATTTGTTGATTTGAAGGCATATTATCACATTCTAACTTTGGATTATCCAACCATTCTTCTAGAAATTTTAATTGTGCTATAATATTACTCATGTTGACATATGGAATTATTTGATGATTATCAACAACTTCAATTATTTGTTCACGTTCAACATCTTTAACATGTCCTGCATCCATAAACAAGCTATCAGTTTTTAAAATACAAGACCTTTCGGCCTCATTTGATGCTTCAAGCACCAATATTTCACAATGGACTTTCTGGGTTTTAGCAAATCCTCTTTGTTGTGACTCAATTCCTTTAAGTCTCTCCTTTTCCAACAAAGCAATATGTATTTGTTCAAGTTCTCTGAACTTGTTTATCAGGTTGGCATTCCATTTCTTTTGCAATAGGTTCCATCTAACCCGTTTCCGCATTCTCCATACATGTCTTCGGTCTTCATTCTCTTTTCCTTGTAGCCATTCCATTAGTATGTCAAGTCGCGCTTTCAATTCCTCGATCTCTTTCTTCATCTTTTGTGGTGAACTTTATCCTGTTCACTGTCACTGACACTTTTGACTTGACTCTAAATTTCCTTTTGACTCTAGACTTTTACATCAACTCTTCATTAATAAACCTTTGACTTGAATTTTTACATTGAAACTCTCTCACTTCAACTCAACGTGTGCAAGAAATTTTGTCTATTTAAAAACTTGTCGTGACTTTCTTGAATTGATTCAATAACTTTTTCCATATTCAACTTATACAACTTTATTGACTTCCCAATCTTATTTTCATATCTTTTGTAATTGTTTCACCCTTATCATCACTTTGTAAGTAAACTTCATTGCTTTAATGTTCAAAGCCTTATGGTAAATAAGAGTGACACATATTTTAAATACCACAAAGGTAAACATGGAAACCTTGAATCCACGCTACACATTTTCCTTTTTTAAAACTCTTCTCATGAAATTGATATTAAAAATAATGAGTGGAAGAACTTTATCCACATGAACCTTATTTAAAAGTTATGAGTGGAGAACGCATGTCATCAACGAAATATGGTTAGCACGCAAAAGAAATTCATTTGACTATTGAATCACGCAGACTTCCACGCTCCAACTTCTGCAACTTTACACAGCGATGGGACCTCCAAACGCAGTCTTTGGCATACGACTTCAGCGCTATCTCTTCACGCTTCTGGAGCACCTATACAACAATATCATGGTATCGATATTCTAGTACCGATTTGTATTTTCCACAATTTCTTCAGCAACCTTTGATTTATCCACAACGTCTTCGACAATCTCTGATCTATCGACTGGTTCAGCAACAATTTTAGATTTTTTGCTGCCAAATCTTCACTGGATTTTGGTTCCTCACCAAAAGCTTCACCTACCTTCAGCTTTTGACCGATTCGGTGACACTAATTAGCTCCAGCAAACGATAAACTCTTAAACGCACAGTGATAGGTACAAACATTTGCACTGTGTGACCGCCTCAACGTGGCTGAGAGGCATCTAGCCTTGCTGCAGAATATATCCACCGCTCGGAATCCTTCCACTTGAATTCGAAAAATAAACACAGCTTCACTTCAAATCGGATCCACCAAGGCTTACCAAATCAGATTCACGTCCTTCGCCACACATTCGAGCATCAATTCCCGGATCTTTGGCTTCCTTGGGGTCTCTACAACTTGCACCAGCATTGCTACCATTGCCAGAGGATTCTCTGCATAGAGACGATTCGCAGATCCGACAACGCTGAAGGAGACTTGTCCTAAGTCTCAAGTGCGCACCAATGATCTATTGCATAATCAACCACATATAGGAAAACTCAGATCTTTCCGGCTCTGATACCATGTTGATGCAGCAAAGCTGCAACTTTTCACGATCCTCGGACATGTGGTTTATTGGTCCAACTCAGGGACGAAATCATCCATTACGCAGAAATCTAAAGGGGCCTCAAAATTTAAAATCAACACATAACGCTAACAATGAAGTTTACACAATACTTATCTACATTAAAACTCAGAAATAATTCATTAATAAAATGTTTACATTAGAATTATTCTCATTCCTCACTCTCACACCCCTCTACTCCCCTCTACTGCGTTTGAGACTTACCAATATATAGAAAGGATCCTAGGATCCTTTAATCTTTAACATCTCTATAAGATCTTTACAAATATATTATCATTCATATTCTCTCTTAATTGAGAATATTTACAGTGAAAACCTCACACACATATTTTCACTCAATTTATTAAAAATATACAAATAAATAAAAAACACCACACCCTCTAAATCAACCAAATGTACAATGATTTTTGAAACATGATGCTCTTGCATCACAATTCCTCCAATTTTTTGACCTAGAAAGTACAAAGATATATGAAAAATTATATAATAATCCCTTCTAGATCATTGCAAGAGTGAAGTTGTGGATATATAAATAGCAAGGATGAAGGTGTAGATTTATGCACATGGTGGGGTATGAGTGTAAAGTTTGTTGTTTGTGGCTTAATGGTTAAAATGTGTTTTATTAGCTAAATAATTTAATATCAAATTTAACCAATGTCTACTTTTATGGAAGTGAACATGTTGACTTATGTGTGGTGGGAGATGAAAATGTAGGCTGTGAACATGTTGATTTATGTGTGGTGGGAGATGAAAATGTAGGCTTGTGCACATTGGGGAGGATGAAGGTGTAAATTTGTACACAATTAGACACTTTCACTGATCATCTCCCTTCTGATAAAAGATAAATAGCGAAGGGGTTTAAAATCAAAATCAATGTCATATGTAAATGGTTTGTTGCATTTCAATTTTATTGTTGAGAATGGATGTCATTAGGTTAATTTTTTAATATCAAATTTTAACTAGTGTGTGGGAGTGAAGATGTGGACTTCTACATAGTGAGGATGATAACATTTAAATTTTTGTAGAGGGTGAAGGATGAAATTTTCATATTTTTTGAGTTGTATTTTGGTGGTTGAGATGTGTACTATTAAATTAATGATTTAATATTTTTGAATCAATATCTTTTTCTTTCTTTTATTTTTATTTTTATATATCTAGTTTGTCGGTGACTTGTGGGACTGGCATTTGGCTAAGAAACTATAACCCAAGGGTATTTAAGCCATCAAAATTACCCGAGGATCACACTCAGCCTAACCCACACCAACCCTTAACATGGTTGGAACTTTTGTAACCACAAGTTTCGTATCAATGAACTGCACATAAGGAGTCTCTTAACAAAGCACCTTATTGTTAAGTATTCTATGTCTCGTGGGTAACCAATATCTATTTTCACTAAAGTGAAGGTGTGAATTTATACATGGTACGAGATGAAAGTGTAAACATTGTGCACATATTAGGGGATAAATATGTAAATTTGTACACAAGTCCACAACTTCACTAGCCCCCACCATTTGTGTGGAAGGTGAAGATGCAAACATTATTAGTTCATTATTTTTTCTGATTTTTTGCAATTTCAATCAAAGTTTTGGGAAAATGTTGAATATTCCTATTTTTCTGTAAAAGCAAAAATATTTTTCTAATTTCTAGAAATCTTACTTCTAATTTTCCATTGGATGAGCCAGCGTTGATGTAACATAATTCCCGTGGTAGAGGGCATTTAATTTTTAGTATTTGTCATTGAATAACAAATAATTAAAAAAAAAGGTAATTTTGTGAGTGGCCATTCCGTTGGTGAATTCTCTAACATTTACACTCTTATGCTACCGCTATGTCCAATAACGCTGGAATTGATGTGTTTGCATGTCCTTTACAAATCTCCATGAAGTAATACTCTATTTAGAGTGTGGAGGAAGTTCATTATGTAGAGTGAAAACTTTGCATTCCTCACAACTATATTGTGAGAACCATTGATCTCCATGCATAGGGTGGAACGAATGGTATCAATGTAAGTTTCTTGGGGAGGACTTGTGCGTAGTGTGGAGGACATTAGAGACTATACTTGAAAAGGTATTTTCAAGCTCTACTAATCTCATCAAACTTCTTCCCATCACCACGGTTCTTGTGTTGCATGTTCTATCCCCCACTTCCACAGACGGAGGTAGATGCTACACTGCCAATAAATATTTGACCACTTTTCTTTTAGATGTCTGCAGGATTTTGTGCTCTATTGCTCCGTTCACCGATAGCTACAAGGCATCGGAAAGGACATTATACTACGAGATCACAACCAGAAATGGGTTGTGACACTGAATTCATAGATCAATAAACAATGGATATGTTGTCTTACAAGCTCAAGTTTCTTGATTTCGTGCACTCGGTGTTGTCGGTTTTGGTGTTTGGCTCAATGGATCTTTTACGACTCGGGAAAAGCTTAAACTAGATTCGAGAAGACAATCCAAATTTAGAAAATTACCTTGAATTGATCCAATTTTGTGTCCACTCTGACGCTTATTGTAGGTACATAGTGTTGAGTTTGGAATTTCTGGCTTAGATCATCCAACTCTGAAACTACCTACCAGGGGGGGTGCCTACCTGAAAACAAACAAAATAAATTATTAAATACCTGCTTTTTGCTACGAAACTATGTAATTTCATTGGAAACATAGAGAAAATTATGAAAAAATATATTGCAAATGAGAGGCGGTGTCGTAAAATCCTAATATGGGTTTTGTTAAGGCTAGCAATGTAGTCATGAGTGGTCCATAAGGCAAAGACTCGTCCAGCTTTGATTTAAACACATTCAACTAACGATAACAAAAGTGGATATCTAAATCTTGAAAAAATTGCTCGCTAATGTTTCGTCTACATAAATTATTAAAGATATTATCCCTCATAGATATACTTTACATTCTGGAAATCTATATAAGACGTGACTAAGCGAGGATATTGTACATGAACTATAATTTTTTTTCTCATGGAATCTGCTTCATTTGTTTTACAAGAACATGAGCTATCCATATCCAATGCTAGGGATGTTACCATTCGATTATCTTGCTGCTGTGGAGGTAATGAAATAACCAGAGGAGTGAAACAAATGAAGGCTCAGCATAGGCGTGGGGGCATCTCCCCTCTTCTTTCCTACGGATCAGCTCAAATTTCCCTCCATTACAGCTGCAAACTTATGTTTTCACCGAAGATTTGGACGAATGAAGGTTGACATCCTGCTCAGGAATAAATTGTTCCATGACGAAATGATTGGTTGCTCCTCCTCCTCCTCTTAGGTACATTGCAACCATGAGTTAATGTAAATATTGAATCCACATAAATCCATGCAATAGATTGAAGGTAGAGGGCACTGGATGTCATAGCATATAAGATGGGAAATAGTAAGCACCATACCATACAATAAACCAATAATTAGCTTTCTATTTTTCTATATTATCCATGGGATGAAAATCATTTACTTATAATATTCAATATAAAATGTACATTAATATTTTCCATGTAAGATTAGTGTCTTACTAATGCATCCAACTTGTAGATCATAAACCCTCGACACATTTACAATAGTTTCTATTACGCTAGCTCGGGAGTCAACTGTCCAAAAGGATCCTCACTTTATTTTGAAAGGCCAAATATTCTCGATAAGATGTCAATAAGTCTGTGCATGATAATTAATCGAAGAAAATTCCCAAGTCTTTGACACTGACTAATTGTTTCTCCTATCATATGCAACCAGAATGTGTCCAATCTAACGATTTTTTCACTAATATAATTCTATGACTATAAATGCTCCGTGCAATGAAATCTACAACAAATTTGCAAATATTATTTCCTTCGCCATCAAAACATATGTCAGTACAATCCAAACACCATCATCCAAAACAAACACCACAACCACTTCTACGCGGAGTGCGGAGCTCCACACAATGGAAACCACTTCAGTGCAAAGTGCGAAGCCTTGCACAATGAAAATCACTATCTTTATGATGCACCACATCATATCTTTATGATTGAGAGAAAATAAATGTGTATTAACATAGTTATAAGCATTTCATTTGTGCAGTGTGCTGAGCTCTGCACAATGAAAATGAACTCTATGTGGAGTGCGGAGCTCCACACGATGGAAACCACCGCTGTGTGAAGTGTGGAGCTACTCATTTCTTAATTGTGAATTATATATTTTCTTCCTTGCACATTCTAAATGCCAGGCCTAATATTTTATTTCAACGTACCACTTTTCACAAATTTGTCATTTTAAAGCAAACAATACACTGTCGAAAGAGATGTACAAAACATAACTTTTCATCGATTGATTAAACAATTCAATTTCTTTTCTAATCTCATCAAATTTCTTCCCACCACCACAATGCTTGTGTTCCAATTTCTATCCCCCACTTTCATTGATGGAGGCAACTACTACATTGCCAATAAATATTTGACCGTCTTTCTTTTAGCCGTCTGCGATATTTCGTGCTCCATTCCTCCATTCATCAATAGATACAAGGTATCAGATGGGACACTATACTACGAGATCGCAACTGAAAATCGGTTGTGGATGTTGAATTCAAAGATAAATAAATGGTGGATTTGTCATCTTACAAGATAAGGTTTTTTGATTTCGTGCACTTGGTGTCATTTGAGGAATTTTGATGTCTAAAATGGTCCTCCTAAGGAAATTATAAAATAATATTAGTTTACATCATTAAATTTTAGAGGGAAAAAAGAAAAAACTAATTTTTCAATTTGTATTTTCAGCTTATCTTCCAATGGGTTTACTCAAATTTTGAGTGGGAACACTCATTAGATGCATAATTTGATTCCTCATCTAAGGAGTACCGATGTTGCATATTTTTGATGGAACCTATTACACGAAAAATTAGAAATACATGAAAAATGTGACTACAATCACGTTTTTTCATTTTTCACGTAGCATGGTCCATTGAAAGTATGTAACATGGGTATTGTTTGGATGAGGAATTAAATTTTGCATATAACGAGTACTCCCACTCATAATTTGAGTAAAACTTTTGGGAGATAAGTTGAAAATAGAACTTGAAAAAATAGTTTTATTATTTTATTATATTTTAATCATTTTACTTTTTAACCCCAAAAAATGGTGAATCATCTCCCATGGTTGACATCATAATCTTGAAACCTATTGGTTCTTATAAAGTTTATTTTGGTTGTACATTTTTTTAGGAAGCCCATTTTAGACCTCAAAAGTTCTCTAATTTGTCGTTTTTTGTGTTTGGCTTTGTGGTTTTTATGGATCCAGATTTTGTGAACTATTATTATGTGCCCTTTGATGTTAACATCAAATCCGTTATGATCAGAGGTGAGTGCAAGATATTTTCCACCATGATCTCCATGACGACATGTTGGTGACATGCGTGGACTTTGATCACTGGCCCGCTATAGCTTCACATTTTTGGAGCTGTATGTATTTCTTATAACTCATGTCTCTATGCTTATTGGACATGCTTTGTGTTTGTTACAACATGGTCATTGTTAATCACTCATGTATCACCAATTCATGTGTAAAAGGATGTTCACTATTGTGACATTAAGTCTTTCAATAGGCCTAGGATCAACTTCCTAACTCTAGGCTAAAGGCACATTTGTATCCAAGGATGAATATGAATTTAGAGCTTCCATTTTATATGTTAGAAGTAGCGACACTCCATGGTCTTTAAATTTTCTCTGGAAATATGTAAATGTCACGTCTAAAACTTTACGTGTAGTCAGTGGAAAAAACTAAAACAAAACCATGAGACAAAAAAAAAAGCTACACCATCCCACGCCCACTTTAAATACCATATAATTGTTAGCTATTCAAATGACATGAACCATATGTCTATAGTGGAATGCATTTGGGTGGAATCAGGTCATGATCATTCGTACTTCTACAACCCTAACACTGAGTTCGTTTCCTACTTTGGTGTAGACTGTTCAAATTACTGAAGGCGAGAAGTTGTAAAAAACACGCGCACATGGAAAAAAATCAAAGCAAAAACCTAGTCACAGAAACATTAGGGAAGCTCAATTACAAGAAATGCTTAACCACATCAAAGGATTCAATGCCTTCTTTCCATTACATCAAAAGACGCGTACCATAGTGTTTGCATGAATATGAATACATGGCTCATTTGTGTATGAACCTTGAAAAAATAAGACTCTTGTAATGTATCATCTAATTAATTGAACAAGTATGTGCACGCCCATTAAATTCGTTGCCAAGTTCGCCTTGCCAATAATCAAATCCCATTAGCTTAGAGGTAGGATCAAACACACAAATATTATGTGGAGGTGTGGAGGAAGAAATCATCTCCACACTTCACACAATGTACCAAGCTTCGCATGATGGCAACCACTTATGTGTGGAGTGTGAACCTTGGCACAATGGAAACTAGTTTTGTGCGGAGTGCGGAACCCCACACAATGAAAACCACTATATTTACGAAGTTTCACATCGTATCTTTATGATTGAGAGAATATACAAGTGTATTAAGGTAGTTAAAATCATTTCATTTGTACAAAGTGCGGAGCTCTGCATGATCGAAACCACCTCTGTGTGGAGTACAGAGCTCCGCATTGCTCGATTGTGAAGTATACTTTTTTTTTCCTTCTACATTCTAAACATTAGGCCCAATATTTTATTTCAGAATATCACTTTTGACAAAGTTCTCATTTTAAAGCAAATAACACACTGTAGAAAGAAATGAATGACACATAACTTTTCATCAATTGATTAAATAATTCAATCCATCATAGTTTGTCTTTGTGATTAAAAAATTGAATTCATTATAGTTTGTGTTTGTGTCATTGGGGTGCGTCAGGATGATGTTGTAGGGAAACACACAAGCGACACCTTAGATTCACATTAGCAATATTTTGAACGCTAAAGTGGGACTCTAGTGCCAGAATGATGGCATTATTTAAAAGTGTACATATAGAATATGTGGTGTGATTGTATACATGCCTAGATGAAATAGTTAAATAGTTGGCTCTCCTTTGCACAATTGTTATAACACATAAATTGTTGTATAGTATGCTCTTACCTCTGTAATAACAGGCACAACTTGAAGGTTTGCTGGCCCATTAATAGGAATTGTGAATATGCAGAGTGCGGGATGCAGGATACAATTTGTTCGAGTGTGGAGTAAGCAATTTGCAGAGTGCAAAGGAAGCTTTGATTATGCTTTTTCTGCAATCCGCACAACCTTAATAAATTAATTAGTAGTAGAGGTAGGGACTATGGTGCATTGCAGCTATTAATCTTGTTATTAATATTATTTTTTTTGTTATTAGATAGAGCTTTAACTTTCATGATTACTTTGATCTAAGTTCTCTAGCTAGTCATAAATTTCTAGCAACTTTCCACTTGGGAGCCCATTACATTCATATTTATCATCCAATTGAAATAGAAATGTGCTCTGAGGATGCAAAAATGGAGACTTAAGTGGCCCTAAAAGTTGAAGTCCTTTAAGGACATAATTTCTAGTTATTTTTTTATACACATATTATATTTTGCTAAGTAGTTTTTCTCTTATTTCAATATGTAAGGTAGTACAACTACTAGTCTTATAAATGCTAGAAATGGAAAGTTTAGAGTACGGAAATTTTTAATGATATGGTATATATTTTTATTAGTAGCTCTAAATATTTTTTATTGCACTATTGTCGAGTTCCTCTACAACTTCTTCTAATATAAAATATATTTTTTACTATGAATTTGTTTTTGATGCCAATTATGTTAAGGATTAAATGAAATTAATAAATAAAAGAAATAAAATGATACAGTAAAAACCAATTTATATTAATAAAATAATCATGAAACAATGCATATAAGTACAATGTCTAGAGTGGAGGTAGTTAATCTTGCAAGAAATGTGTGTACTATACTTAATCATAAAATGTCCATAACATAAAATTGAAACTGTGTTTGATAATGATGAAAATTTTTGCATCATATCATAGTCCAATATGGAAGGTTTTGTAACTCAAAATGACCTTTTAAAATCTTTTCAATTTCGATAATGTATCAAGTCTTTGACCTTCTTTCCATAATCTTATCACCTTTTTCTATTCAGTACCAAATCATAAAACAACCCCTTATCTTACTATTTGCATTATTACTTTTCCTAATACTAATATTAGATCTCTCCTTCTTCCTCTACTATGTCATACATTCATATTAATTTAATAGGCCATTACAATATTAATTAAATATTTAAATGATCTAATTCTATGTTATATTAAGCCACCACATCCATCTTGCTTGAATATAGCATTAAGGTTATGTTGACAGTGCTGGACCCACCAACATTCAGGGGATCACCCCGGTATGAAGTCCCAACTAGACATCACACCGTTTGGTGTGGGAGTCCCATCCAGTATGATGGCTTGGTTGCCATTTTCTTAAGGATTTGCCTCAACTCTTGCTTGTCAGCACATGAGAGTGGTCTGCTTTACCTTCGAGAAGTGAGGTTCGTGTGCCTGGTGAATGCTAGTTTACTTGTGTCAATGGTTCTTTCATTGTAAAGGGAGAGGGTGAGAGTGAGTCCCAAGTTGGTTGGGATGAAGTCCCAACTCATCTAAGAACACACAACAAAACA
The DNA here is from genome assembly GCA_031772625.1 of Pinus tabuliformis. Lineage (NCBI taxonomy): Eukaryota > Viridiplantae > Streptophyta > Pinopsida > Pinales > Pinaceae > Pinus > Pinus tabuliformis. The sequence continues at coordinate 592,725,351 of CM062820.1, read as the reverse complement.
AGGCATGCAAAACTTTCGAAGGAGTAGTCCACACAGATGCAATAGTCACAACACACAAGGTAAGACAACATGTACAACACTCAACGGATGAGTCCAAACGAGTGCAACGGTTGTTACAACAAACTTTATGTGAAAGGTTTGTTTGATGTCAGGGGAGATAGCCACCACGGGCAAGACAATGTTAACAACATATACAACACATTTCCATTAACATATTATCTATTACAACAAGTGAAATAGTTCAAGTGTTCAACACAAGTTAAAGCAACATGCATTACAAGTGTTCAAGATTAGTCTTACAAAGTTACAATACATGTGTGAAAACGTGTTGGCCTATTAGTAGACTTCTAAATTAAGTGTAAGTTCCAAGATACATCGTTACACCATACATCACTAACCCCGTGAGCGGGGTGTTGGAGCCACTACTTACTCCTCAAAGAAAAGATTACTTACTCTCTTGGTTATGTGGGAGGAGCTGAGGTGAAAAAGTCCTTTCATGTACAAATGAGGGGGTATTTATAGCCAAGGGGGAAACTGACCCTCATGGCTATTCGACTACCCTCATGACTGTTTGACTTCCATGACTTTTCGACCTTGCATGACTCTTTATACAACAAGTGCGTCTCTTGGACTTCCACGCTACATTACATTGATTGACAACATAACCCATAGTAGAGATGTGGGCGACACTCATGATATGACTCGATATGACAATGATGGTAAATTCGTGCTACTGTTGGAGTGCATGTCGAGCTACAATGCTGCTAGGTGATGGATGTCTTCATGGTGTAGCACAATTTCACCTCCGCATTGTTGTGGGGAAAAATGCATATGCAGGACGATCCTATCCACCTAAGGTGTGACAGTGCCTTAGCAACAAACAGAGACAACTATTCTAGTATTCTTCCTTTATGAATTAAGAATGAAGAGAGATGGATGGACTAATCGGTGTCTTCCGTTTGTCCCTTGATCCGGTTTCTCTTCTCTTAGAGAGTTCCCAGCTACTTGCCTTCTCGCTCGCCCAACTTCAAGAGGTTTCTGCAAGATCACAAGAAGAGAACGCTACACAAGACATGGATTCATATTCATAACTAGTTCAGGATTAGAAATAAACTAAACATACTAATGCAATCATACATCAAAGATACACCAGTATATAGGAGAAACCAAGATAGCTTTATTGATGAATAACAAGGTTCAGGAAGAGATACAACCCAGAGGGCTCCAATCCAGCATCTCCTTCCCAGCAAATGGAATTCCTATCTTCACCCCCTTCAAAGCATTAAGCACCCAATGATTCCAATCTCAAACCAACAACAATTCTTTGCAATAACAAAATTCCAGCCTCTAGATCTCATGGAGGAGAGATCCATATATAGATGTTTGGAGAGAGGATGAGTCAGCTTGAGATCTGACTAGTGTCCTCTCTCTCTGTCAGTTATTGATTCCACTTGGAGGTTCTTGCTTCCACTTGGAGATTAGGAACCTCTTACTCATCACCAGTCGAATTCACTGAGGCAAGTGTCATTGAGGAAGATTCTGGAAGCTTCCTGGGTCTTGACACCTCTTGGAATGAACTTGCCATTTGGCAATTCTCGCTCAACGCACCCTGGTAGTGCTTCTACCTGCGTTGCAGTGCAAGTAGCCAGTGTTGGCTTTGACATTCAACGCAGACAGCTAGTGGAGCCACTGAATTGATCCTGAATTGACTTGTTTTTGAGCAGTTTCTGGTGGAGAACTTCTGTGAATTGCTGTGGTTTGTTAGCCTTGTTCCTCTAGGGGTAGGAACAACATGTTTAGGGCTTTGGATCCCTTAGATTATGGACATTTCATGCTCAATGCTGTAAGGCACAAAAATGTCTATAACAGTTGCCCCCTAAAGTATGAGGCCATTTATCGGGTGAAATGCTTTATCAGGAGGATCCGAAGTTCATCCAATGCTGGGAGGAGACCTGTAATAAGATACAATACAATACATTATTTTTCATACTGCTTTCATGATCTAGCTGAGGCGGGCATTCCAATGCTCAGCTTTATAAATTCATTTTTCTGTACATAGAACAGACAATCGTCTGATGGTAGACTGATAATTTTGATGAAATTATCATCCTTTGGGTAGGATGATTATCTGCTGCAATGATGTACATGTCAATGTCTTTACCTTTCCTGAATATATATCGCAGCCCGGATGGATGAAACTAGATCTGGGGTCTTCAAACTCGTTCAATCTTCACTCTAAGTACAAGTCGATCCATGTGAGAAATGTTCTGAAGTCGAACATGGAAAGACATCGCTTGATTACCGGTCAATGATGTAAACCGTTAACAAGCGCGAGAGGAATCACCGATAATGATAATGACCCTCAAGGTACTGCAGTACAATTCACGTGGTGTGAATAAAGGACTTGGCGTCGAACACCAGGCAAAATCTTTCGGTCGAAGGTCATTGATGTATACCTGTCGCCGGAAGTGAGAAACTTGCCATTGAGGCATGCAAGCTTCAAAGTACTGAAGGGGTTGTTCCTAGATCAACTTCTTGGATAATGAGCTGATGTCGACAAGAAGCGATCCGTCAAAGGAGGACCTTAATGAATCCCACATCAGTGACACGGAACGGAGCTAATGATTTTGATGGAGGTGAAAACGATCTGTGACATATGATTCAGGGTGGCGATCATGAAAGGATGAAGGATAATGTACGGCAGTGGATGGGACACGGTTGACTTTTCTGAACGACTTCTCTTGAACATATGGCGACACTGATGCGATGGATCGGTAGCATTACCCCAAATATGGATGGTATGGCGAGACCATGGATGTGACCGGTGAATGAAACAACCCAACCCGATTGTGGTACGGAGGAAAAGTGTCATGTTCAAGAGCGACTTGCTACCATCAAAGTTTTCTTGAGTTTCTCCCAATTTTTCCCCAGTCATTGCTGACCAGTACCTCTTTATTTTTGTCAAGCTTGAGGAGGATAACATATGCTTGTTCTATAACCTGCCCTTCGGGCAAGCCCATCGCTATGTTTTAACGAGCCTAGCGATAGTGAAACTCGTTCTCGTCTAAAGACAAGTTTGTCGCTATTTAATGATTTTAACGAGTCTAACGACAAGGATAACTCGGTCCTTTTCATTTTTAGAGAGTCTGAAAAGGTACATAAAGTTAACTCCAAAAGTCCTTTTTCGTCATCTAATCCCTTAGGCCCGAAAAAGTATAAAACAATACAAAAGGGATGAGTTTTCGATAGTTTTAACGAGCCGAATAAAACAAGCGCTCGATCTTTTTGTGCAATAATCCCTCAGGTCCAAAAAGATTAAAATCTAGAGGAGGGATAGCACTTCCTGTCCCTTTAACGAGCTGGAAGGCCAAGGACTCGGCAATCTTTTCATATTTTACGAGTCAGATGAAAAGAGCTTAAAGAAGACTCGTCTTTTGAGGAACGAGTGATGAAACAGGTTAGCAGCTGATTCCAGGTACAGGTTGGAATTTTCCAATCACGGCAGTGTCACAAGGATGGCTAGTGAAATCACTCTTCGCAGCTGTTCCTCAAAATGGGTAAACAAACATATGGAGGTGAACGATCGGCCAATGGAAAAGTGGAGGTGACGGTGCAAACACGACCAAGGCTTTAATGGCTGATGATATTATATTCACAGTGGTTATTTACCGGGATAGTTCATTTTTTAACGAGCTTAAACGCGGGTGGAAACATTTGCTCGATCTTATGTTTATTTTTTAACGAGCATGAACTATGCGCTAAAACTGCTCGGATCTTGCGTTTATTTTTTAACGAGCATGAACTGTGTGCTAAAACTACTCGAATACCCAGTCATATGATAAGAGTGTCTCATTAAGATTCTATTTTTTATGGAGCTTCATCTTACAAAGCTATGCCCCGCATCCTTTCTTTATGCAAGTTAGGAAACGGCTAACCCAAAAAACAAATAAATAACCGCTCTTTGCTTGCACTCCAAAAGGTTTGCATGCCCCCAGGTATAAAGTACGATTTCAAGGTTACCTCTACTTCTTTTCCGTCAAAACAATTGTTTTAACGAGAGAGGCTTACCTCTTTCAGGTTACCCAAAGATTGTCTTGTTAATCTTTCAAACAAAACACTTCCTCGGCAATGTCTACCGAAATAGACAAAGGTGAGCGACGATGCCCGCCAACTCACATAACTTTGACAAAAGAATCTTATTCTAGAATAACCCTCTTCCAGCATGGGCGGGGTACAGACTAGTCATATTCTCCCGCAGAAACCTACCCTATACCCAAAGTTTTCTTGCCGAAGCAGACCAGGACGCATGCCCCCTGGGTTCCAGTCATATCCTCCCGGATTACTTGCGCTCATTAGGAGGACGGACCGTGGGTTGAGACACTTCTTGCGTGAAGAGACCATTTAGGGATGGTATATGACTATTTGCGATGCGTGATCCGGGAAATGAAAGTTGGTCCACGAGCTTGACCACTCTTCCTTCATGCAGAAAACACATTACTCTAAAGAGTGAGGAGACGATGGCTCCCATGCAATATATATAGTCTCGTCCAAGGAGTAGGTTATAATCCAAGGGTCCTTGAATGACCATCACGTTCATTTGAACGGTCTTCCCTTTCAATGTTATGGGCACATTGGGGAGGATCCCTAAAGGTCGACTGGTTCCTTTATCAAAGCCTGATAGATTTCTCATTTCAGGCAAAAGCGCTGGCAAACCAAGCGCTTTCCAAGCAATAGAGGAAAGGATACTCACAGATGCCCCCTCATCAATGATAGTGCCAGCCATTACCATTCTGTATATTTGAACGATAATTCTGAATGGTATGCTTGCTGGCAACCGGGGTCTGCCTAGTTGGTTCCAGTCGAAGGACACAACCAGATTGCTTGGTGGTGGGACCGAATAGACGGCCGGGTATGACCCTGACGAAGTTCCTTCCTGCGACAAAGGAATGGGCAAATTGCCCCCTTGTTCGTCGGAGTCTGTGCTGATGAAGAGAATTTGGACGGTGTCGTCTTTATTCTCCTCTGTGATGGTATCATTCGAAGATAGAGCCTCTGAAGGCAAAACCGGGTCAACTGCCACCTCAACCTTTTGACTTTCGTCAAGCATGGATCCATACGGTTCATCTTCAATGATAGGTGCTTCGGCTAACCACCTAGGCGGGCCAGCCGGGTTCTCAACTAGTGAAGGACTTGGCAGGAGTTTTTGATATCCAGGAGGAAGTTGCGCTCGTAAAATCGGGCGATCTTCTAGAACTCTTTTAGCCTCGTCTAAGAAGGGACAACGGTGGATGGCATGGTCACCTTCACATAGTTTGCAGGGAAATCTAGCTTTCCCTCTCTGTCCTGTGACTTCACTTTCACTAGTTGACGGTGAGATGTCAACATGGCTATCAAAGGTCGACGCTACTGAATTGTGCAGACGGGGAGACCAGTCCCTTAGTATCCGAGGGATGCAGGGACAATCTCTGTGGAAGTGGTCTCCCTTGCATATGACACATGGCGATTTAGGCCTAGTCAGTGCTGTGTGTGGATTTCTGTCAGACGCCACTTGTTTGCCCCCAGTCGCTTTTGGCTCCTTCTTCTTCTTCTCTTTCTTCTTCTTTTCCTTCTTCTCCTTAGGAACTTGGTTTTTTGTTTTACCAGTTCCGTTAAGCGAAGAGGAAGGAGGAGAGGAAGAACCAGGTGAAGTAGAAGGCTGGTGGGCAACTCTGGTCTGGTCTAACTGTTGACTCGACTGTTCAGGAATAGTGGTGTTCTGAACGACATTGGTTGAAAAGAGCCAGACCGGCAGGCCAATTGTTAGTCCTGGAAGCGACAATGTGGCCATATGGGGCGCACCAACATCTCCCCAAGAGGAGAAGGGACTAGGATTTCCACCAAGGGGAATTCCTTGGTTGGTGTGCTCCATTTTTTCAATCTAAAGATCAACGCAGGAATAAAGGGTGATTGTTCCGTTTAAAATAAATTTTAACGACGCTTTAGACACAACTTGCTTTTTCAATTTTAAAGAGTCGAGAAAAAGCTAAAGATGACTCTAGTCTCCTTCGATGTTTTAATGAGCCCGAAGTGACAAATGCTCAGATGGACTTTTTCTGTTATAGAGTCTGAAAAAGGCCAAAAGGAACTGCTATGGAGTTCTAGGCAGAGGGTGTGCCAAACTTTTCGCAAAACCGCAGAATACTTTTTAGGGTACGGGCGGTCGATCTTCCTGAATGCTGTGTTCAGTGCATTGCGATCAGTAGGGCGGCCGACACGGTTTCCTAAGGATAAAGGTTTTATGCCTATAGGGGTCTCCCAATATATACGCGACGGTACGTGGGAGCACAATCCATACTGGCGCTATCGTCCCTCAGGAGGAATCACCCACCATCCACGAGATCGACAGTCACCAGGCTTTACGACGCCGGAACACGTCTCTAGCCTAGACCTCTATGTTGTGCGTTATGTTGCAAAGCGTTGTTAAGTTCATTCAATTTATTTTAGGTTGATCTTTTTAGAAGTTTGCCTTTTGAGGTTCACCACGAGATGTATGATACAATTCCTAAATGCAGTCTAAAGATGATAAGTAAGCTTTATATCTTTTCAACTTTGAAAATCCTAGCTACTAAGGGAAAAGAAAGACACCATCTTTTCTCAAAGAGCAATCAGCACACTCTAATGCACTTTTCCTAAATCAAACATGCAAACTATCAAGATGCAAATGCACAATGCAGGTGTTTGTTTTCCGCTTTCTTAGTATTGATGCCTACAAAGAAAGCTTTTTGTACAACTTTGAATTCGCTTTTAAATGACAAATACAAACAAGTTTACTTTTTCGAAATCAGAGAGGGTAGAAGAGATTACAACACTTAACGATTTTCGAAATGAATACTTGTTTCGACACTTAAAAGAGACAAACTCAAACCAAAAGCAAAAGTAAATGTATAATCAACTGTAAACAGCCAATGAACTCTCTCCTAAGATCACAATCAACAGATCTGAATCAAGGGCTACAGGATGACTATTTCACTCTTGCAAAGGAAAACTGCAAATGACGCCAAAAACACATAAAAACACTCATAGTCTTTTTGTACAAAAGGAGGCGGAATTTAAGCAGAGAAAAGGAGTTATCAGACTGGTACCTATGCTGGTTACAGGCTGCAAAAATCAGAGATCAAAACAAGGCAAAACAGAGCAGAGAACCCCAACTGCACAAGGTCTAACTGGATCAGCGCAACCTCAACACAGGGGTTTTGACATTCAGCGTAGGTAGCCTTCACGGGACCTGCGTTGAAATGCAGAACCTCTTCACAGGGGTCGCGCTGAAGGAGAAATGAGAGTTTCTCACTGGGTTCTGGGTTACAGATTGCTGATTAATCTACTGTTTCAGGCCAAATAAAAGCAACAAGCAAGGTACAATCAAAGGGATGCTTTGAGGGAGTACTAAGATCTATCACAAAGGATCATCAAATCATTTGTGAGTCCATTGTTCAGATCATAGACAAGTCCAGTGATTGGATCAAAGCAGCAACTGTCTACTTTGCATCTAGGAATAGCAGATGCAGTTCGATTGTTACTGTCGAGTCTATGAAACAAACAATGATAGAAACACAAATAAAATGACTAAACAGATCTCCCTAGTGGAGTCGCCAATTTGTTGTGGGGAAAAATGCCTATGCAGGACGATCCTATCCACCTAAGGTGTGACAGTGCCTTAGCAACAAACAGAGACAGCTATTCTAGTACTCTTCCTTTATGAATTAAGAATGAAGAGAGATGGATGGACTAACCGGTGTCTTCCGTTTGTCCCTTGATCCTGTTTCTCTTCTCTTGGAGAGTTCCCAGCTACTTGCCTTCTCGCTCGCCCAGCTTCAAGAGGTTTCTGCAAGATCACAAGAAGAGAACGCTACACAAGACATGGATACATATTCATAACTAGTTCAGGATTAGAAATAAACTAAACATACTAATTCAATCATACATCAAAGATACACCAGTATATAGGAGAAACCAAGATAGCTTTATTGATGAATAACAAGGTTCAGGAAGAGATACAACCCAGAGGGCTCCAATCCAGCATCTCCTTCCCAGCAAATGGAATTCCTATCTTCACCCCCTTCAAAGCATTAAGCACCCAATGATTCCAATCTCAAACCAACAGCAATTCTTTGCAATAACAAAATTCCAGCCTCTAGATCTCATGGAGGAGAGATCCATATATAGATGTTTGGAGAGAGGATGAGTCAGCTTGAGATCTGACTAGTGTCCTCTCTCTCTGTCAGTTCTTGATTCCACTCGGAGGTTCTTGCTTCCACTTGGAGATTAGGAACCTCTTACTCATCACCAGTCGAATTCACTGAGGCAAGTGTCAATGAGGAAGATTCTAGAAGCTTCCTGGGTCTTGACACCTCTTGGAATGAACTTGCCATTTGGAAATTCTCACTCAACGCACCCTGGTAGTGCTTCTACCTGCGTTGCAGTGCAGGTAGCCAGTGTTGGCTTTGAAATTCAGCGCAGACAGCTAGTGGAGCCACTGAATTGATCCTGAATTGACTTGTTTTTGAGCAGTTTCTGGTGGAGAACTTCTGTGAATTGCTGTGGTTTGTTAGCCTTGTTCCTCTAGGGGTAGGAACAACATGTTTAGGGCTTTGGATCCCTTAGATTATGGACATTTCATGCTCAATGCTGTAAGGCACAAAAATGTCTATAACACGCATGGCAAAGTGCATGGAGTCTTCGATGGTCTTTGGTTTGCTTGATGATGCTTTGGCACGTTGTTCCTTACTTGCATGTTGGAAGGCTTGATAGGATCATCTGTTTGTGAAATTTGCATGTTCATCCGTTCATCCGTCTGTGAGCACATCTTGCATGTTTTCTCATCCATCCATCCATGAACACATCTTTGCATGATTATCCATTCGCGAGCACATCTCTTCGTATGCATCATTCATTCGTCCATTGGTGAACCCGTCCTTCTACATTTGCTACTTTCGTTCATCCATTTCATTGTCACGCCATGTTTGTTAGTGTACCTGTGCTTGCAGTCACTCATGACGAGATGACATCAAATCCAAAAATCTCCTAGTCTACCATGACACATGATCATTTCGGATGCAGGTGACTGGGAGAGGCAGCAAGGTTGTGAAGCGGGATGATGGCTTCGGGAATTGCTTATGAAAACTGCACAAGAGTCACTGAGTGATGAAGATGGGAAATCAAGGTCGATAGTGACTGTCCGCGAGGTCTGGCTCGGATAGAAGACAAAATTGTGCAAATTTTGGGAGGGACAGTCTGGGATGTAGGAAGGAAAGGTAGGCATTATCTACACAGTTTCTGGAATGAGAGGGCAGCAGGGGCTAGAAGCCAAAATTTGTACAATTGTTTGGAGGAATAGGCCGAGCTGCAAGGAGGATTAGTAGATAGAAATTGCATAGTTTTTGGGAGGAATTGGCTGGGAGCCCAGCAGTCAAAACTACGCAATTCCCAGAGGGAACTGACATTTGGCTGCTGGGTCACTGGTAGCAAAAAAATCACAATTCCCAAGGGGAACAGGCAGTCAGCTGCTGGGAGCTTGGTAGCAGAAACTGCGCAATTCCTAGAGGGGACTCGCAGTCTGCTGTTAGGAGTTGCTGGTGAGGAAAGCTGCACTGAGGTTGACAGGCTGGCCTCCTGATCATCTTTGCGTAGTTTCTGAGATGAGCGGACTTTTGTCTAGTAGAAGTCATGCTCATGAAAACTGCGTAATTTCCTGCATGAGCAGCTAGTCGACTGTCGGTAGGAATGACTGGGAAAACTACACAATTTTCTGAGGGAGACAGTGACAGGCACTTGGTGTATGTCCGACCTAATTGTGCAATTTCCTCAGTCAGCAGAGCGGGAAAGCTCAGTAGCCTCTGTGCAAGTTTTGAAGGGAGTTAGTCCTGGGGTGGCTATTGGGTTTGACTGTCCGAGTGGTCAACATGAAGCCTCATTGGATTGCTTGCGATCAGTGCAGCTTGGAAAGACTTGCTTAGTGCTTCTGCGCAATTCGTGACATTCGATCGAGTTGATGGCAGGGTGATGGTCCTGCTGTGGGAGGGGAGTCCGGTCGTTAGAACTTCAACAAAATTACTAAGTGTGTGAATGATCGAAAGATGCATAGGTGATCATGCAAACACACACTCACATGACTCAATGATGAAATGACTTAGAACATCCAGACGCACATATTCAACATGATTGACCGATGGTGCAAGCGACAAGCGCGAAGCTCATGATTGATCGTTGATCGACCATAATGAAACTTGTGCGATAGTGAATGTGACTCCGTGTGTGAGTATGACATATGCTTTCATAGTGAACACAACAAGTACACACGAAGCGAAGAATTTGAGCATAACCAAAACATGGTCATAAGCATGACTTAGACACCAACATGCAGAAACTTGGGTGAAATGAACAAGCAATCTGATGTGAAGACTGCCACGGGCTAATGGAGTGAACTTGAGGGTGTGTAGTCATCAAGCGAAATTCCCAAGGGAGGCTCCAAAATTAGATGCAAGACAAAATTTTGGAGGGTGGTTGTAGCTGCTACAACACTTGGTGACACATTGGTAGAACTCCAGCTTCTTTATTTTGGTTCATTTCTAGCACAGGGCCTTGGTCTTTTGAGGAGTATTGAATCTTTGCGCGAGTTACTTCGTCTTCCACAATCACCCCATGGACATACATGGCTCACCTTTTGCCAACTCAGTCAAACACAATAAAAATTTCAGCTTAGATCTCAATGTTTCGAATCTGGGAAGGGTAGTTTAGCTTGCGAGTTAAATATTTTCAAAGTATAAGTTTTCATCTCTGGTGTTGTTCCACTGCTAGTAGGCCTGGACAGTACCCCAACAGATTCACGTAGGAACACATACATTTCTCCATTGCAAGTGAGCTTGGTCACCTCAGTGGAGTTGCATGCTTCACCTCTTTGCACAAGAAGCCTTTCTCTTCTTTCACCTTTGTACTTTTCAAGAGGACTGTGCATAGGCACTTATTTATTTTTGGGGCAGAAGAGGGATCCTGACTTATTGAGAGCAGAAGAGGTTGTTCCTTCAAAGAAAGAATGTAATACCTCTGACATAGGTTTGCTCATTTGGATTTTCCCCTTCTCCGCTTACACTAGTTGGATGAGCTTGAACACACAGAGCGGAAGGCCGAGTACATGCATGGGGCTTCCCAGTGTGGACATAAGTTCATGGTTGGACCAAAAATTTCCTTGCATACTGCTCGAATTTTTGCCAAGACTTCATCGACCAAATTTTATAAACAAGCACAGAGAAGACGGACACAAGACTGGCCAAGTGCTGCAGTGTCACAAGTCTCTTCAAATTTTAGCCACATACTCTATTCAAAAGCCAGAACGTAGTAGTTGGCAGGACTTATTTACGGAAACAAAAATAGTAATATATTAAGCAAACAAAACAAATGTAAACAAAAATAATAACCAGAATCAAACAAAGTAAAAGAAAAGATAATAAGCAAAGTAAACAAGATGAAAACAACAAGCAACAAGAAGACTATGTACATGGCATGGGCGCGGCCCGGCCTATTGAAAGTAATGCTTGAGATCTTGGTCATTGACAGGAAGGTTGTCAATCCTCCCATCAAGTAATTACAGATGATAAGTTTGTGGGCCAAGCTTCTCGTGGACCAGTGCAAGTCCACCGGGATCCACTACCGGAACATGGTGGCATTTGAAAAAACCTTTAAGTGAAGACAACATCACTGCTTCAAGTACTGCATGAAACATAGGCTCAGATGATGGCACGAGGTAGTTGTTTTTATTCTAGGAATAGTTCAAGTTCCTGAAATCAATGCATAATCAGATTTTCCCAGATTTCTTATGTGCAGAATTTAAATTGGAAACCCTAGTATGATAACAAAATTTGTAACTAACCCAAAAATCCAACAATTTAGTCAATTCTTTCTGTATAAGGAGTCCAAACAGCATATGTGTTTTACTTGACTTTTGTTGCAATGGTTTAGCTCCTCCTTTACCTGGAATCCCGTGTTGGGTTATTTGCATGTCATATGTACTCAGGTCATCATCTACCCTCGTGGACACATCTTGGTACTATTTGATCAGGCAGTCAAAAGCTGACCACTGTTGTGGCGCGCAGTTTGTACCAAGACTAACCATCTTCAGATTGTGATTGGTCCCCAGGTTTCTTTGTTCGTTCACAATGGTGGGCTTGTGGGTTTTGTTGTTTCTTGGTCCTTGACCAAAGTTCTACAAATAATAGAGCTTGTTGATAGAACCCAACCCCTTGGGGATGGGGTTTCCTTTCTTGCCCTCAGCTACAGTTTTCAGAGATTTCTCGTGCTTACCTTCATCAATTGTTATGTTCTTGAAAGTATCAACACTTTTCGCAGAGTGTAGTACTACTTTGAGTGTGACCATGTTGAGGCTGAGGGTTCTTAGTAATCCCAAAATGAGTGCTTCGTTCTCAGCAATGTTGTTTGTGTAGTCGAACCCCAAGTAGCTTGAAATCATGCATTTTCTGTTGTTTTGGGTGACTGATCTATACCCGGTCCTTGAGCCATCATATGTCTTTGATTTGTCAAAATCCATGACCCACAACTTGTTTATACACGAACCATTTGACATGCTTGTACTACTGCTAGTACTGTTGCTGCTACTACTGCTACTATCGGTACAATGAACTGTACAGGTTTCATTACCATCAGTTGGGCAAGGAAGGAGTCCGAATTGTGTATCTGATGAGGTTGGAGCTGGTTGTGCATGATAACACTCCAATGTTGTTTCCAGAATGCAGTTTCCAAACATGAATTCTGTGAAGGCCAAAGGTTCATTCTCACCATTAAGGGGAGTGATGTTGTGTTTCATATACCTCTTGAATAAAATCTGGATTTGGTTGCATTTTCCCTTGTATGGAAGCCACATGTGAGACCAGTCTGTAGCAAAATATCCATCTAGCTTGCTGGACCAGTCTCTATTGAGTAATAGACCATATGCTTCCGGTATGTCCACAACAACTATGTTGATGCATTGGTGGACTCGACTGTCATGAGATAGTCAAATGATCATGTCTCGCAGTTCACCAATGGCTAGTACTAATGTCTGATCAAGTTGGATGATTTGTGTGGATGTCTTGCTCCATTGAGCATTGATCTTCCTAGCGATGGAGAGCGGCATGACGTTGGATGTCGCGCCAGAATCAACCAAGAAGTTGTGAATATTATAGTTAAAAACTTCAAATGAAAGTAGGAATGGGGGGCAACCTGAGTTTTCTTCTTCTATCTAGAGTGTGTTGAGCATAGTGGAAAGTGATCTGGGAGGTGTGCTTTCTCCCTTGCCAGTAGAGGTTGCATTGTCCGCTGCTATTTGTCCCAATGCATGCAGCAGGATATCTTGCTGACTCTGGACCTTGGCTAACTCGAACAAGCTAATGTTCGCTCAAGTTTTCTTCATGTCATCAACAATGTTATAGTCCAGAGGTTGTAGACTCACTAAGGGGTCCGGGATGGAACAAATGTTCGTGTTGTCTAGTGGAGTGTTTTGCAACTTGCTGCTCATGGATGTACTCTTATTCGCCTCATTATTCCCAGACTTTCTTTGTGTTTTTTAATTTGGGGGACCGGTGGATCAGTCTTCTTCATCAGTAGTCTCACCTTTTCTTGCATTTCCCCAAGTGTAGGGGGAGCCCCTTTACTCCTAAGGTTGTAACAATCATTTTTCCTCTGGGGCTGCTTCTCGGTGTTCATCTTCAACATTACTTGCGAGCACTGATATACGTTCACCACATGCCCAGAACTTGATGTTTCATAAGGTGAAACCTCTCCGTCATTGTTAGTGTCTTCCAGTTTCTCCTGCACATTGCTTCCGCATCAAGGGTATGACTGCAGATAGAGCTAATGACTTGCTTCCAACCCAAACAAGATTTCTTGGGGTGATGTTCTTCATGGAAGGAACAGAACTTAGGATCTGGACATTGTTCAAGTTGGAACACAGGCTTCTACGTAGTTTTTGAAGCAAATCGGTTGCTACTTGATGAGCCACTTGATGAGCTATTTGCCTATCTCTGTCTGGGTAGATGGCTGCCTGCAAATGTGTCTATTTTCTATTTCTTGAGCTCGGACACTTCTGTGGTCAAGTTCTTAACAAGGTGAGTGAGGGTCTCAATATTGGTTGCTTCCTTGTCTCCGCCCTTGCTCGCCATTGCTTGGGGCTTCTTTCTCGCATTCTTGGAGTCCTTCATTGATTCATCATCCTTGATGACTCCGATCGCCCGTAGGTCTTTCTCAATAGTAATAGCCTCTTCGCAACTTTCCAAGAGTGTTGGTTTTGCATCTCGCTTGACGAACTGCGCAATGCTGGTTGGCAGTGCGGACGTATAGTAATCAACAGTGATGGAGTCATGAGGTTTAGTGTCCACTGCAAACTTGTTCAGAATACATGTAAACCTCTGATTGAAGTCTTTTACTTTTTCTTTTCCCTCCATCTTGAGGCTTCCCAACTCTTTGAGTAGCATGGATGGGGTTTTTTCGTCAGCAAACTTTTCAAGGAACATGCGTTTGAATGCATCCCATTTCTGTATAGAGTTTGGTGGAAGGCTGTGATACCATGCAGCTGCGTGACCATCCAAGGTACATGGGAATAATCTACATGCTACGTCATCAAACTGTACCTCAAGGGTCTGCAGCTATAGGTAGAAGTTGTCTAGGTGGTCTTCTGCCTTCACCGTACTGTCAGGGTTGAGTTTGATGTTCATTCTCTTCACTCACTTCATCATCTTGTACAAAACAGCCAGGAGAGCCAATGGTCCCTGAGTCATCCATTCAAGATTTGGGTCATCCATCTCTTCTTCTTCTTCATCCTCTTCCTCTCTTTTAGAGTTTGATGGTTCTGGCTCTAAGTTTGTTGGTTCATCTCAGCCTCCGCTTCCTCTGCTGTGTTCCCCTTCGCATCCTATACCGGAGTTCGATCCCAAGATCATAAGAGTGTCTTGTTTTCCTTGCCCAAAAACCGGAGGCTCCTCACCATCTTCAATAGCTTTAGTTAGACCTTCAAGTGTGGCAAGGACTACTTCTTCCACCGATGATACAACAAATCCTGTGGGAGTGGATTTTGGCTTCCTTGATGCGTATGGAAGATGATGTATGCCTGGG
This sequence comes from Pinus tabuliformis, assembly GCA_031772625.1. Lineage (NCBI taxonomy): Eukaryota > Viridiplantae > Streptophyta > Pinopsida > Pinales > Pinaceae > Pinus > Pinus tabuliformis. The sequence goes on along the minus strand of CM062820.1, from coordinate 592,710,216 downwards.
ATCAGTCCGACTGCTTTTGCGAATTGGTGAGTGATGGGATGGACGGAGCGAAGTTGATGATACAGAATCTCATGTTCAATCCTGGGAGGTGAGGAGTAACCAACTGCAGAGTTGCATGTAGGTGAGAGGGAGTGCGAGTTACTGCCTTGACCAGATGGTTGATGAATGAGTGTGAGGGGATGTTCAACCATATACAATTGGCTGCCCTCCTTCTAGAGACAGAAATGTTGATGGTGCTGGACCTGCCAACATTCATGGGATAACCCCAATACGAAGTCCAAACTATACCTCACACCGTTTGGTGTGGGAGTCCCATCTAGTATGACGGCTCAGTTGTCATTGTCTTAAGGATTTGCCTCAACTCTTACTTGTCAGCACAGGAGAGTGGTCTGCTTTGCCTTCGAGAGGTGAGGTTTGCATGCCTGGTGAACTCTAGTGTACTTGTGTCAATGATTATTTCACTGTAAAGGGAGAGGATGAGAGTGAGTCCCAATTTGGTTGGGATGAAGTCCCAACTTAGCTAGGAACACACAATGCAATAGGATGTGCAGAACTTTCGGAGGAGCAGTCCACACGGATGTGGTAGTCACAACACACAAGGTAAGATAACACATACAACACTCAACAAATGAGTCTGAATGAGTGAAACAATTGTTACTGCAAGCTTTATGTGAAAGTTTTGTCTGATGTCTGGGGAGATAGCCACCATGGGCGAGACAGCATTAACAATACATACAACACATTTCCATTAACAAATTATGTATTACAACAAGTGAAATAGTTCAAGTGTTCAACACAGGTTAAAGCAACATGCATTACAAGTGTTCAAGATTAGTCTTACAACAATTACAATACATGTGTGAAAATGTGATGCCCTAGTAGCAACATTTTGAATTAAGCAAAATTTCCAAGACACATCATTACACCATACATCACTAACTCTGTGAGTGGGGTGTTGGAGCCACCACTTACTCCTCAAAGAAAATATTACAGATTCTCTTGGCTATGTGGGAGGAGTTGAGGTGAAAAAGTCCTTTAATGTACAAATGAGGGGGTATTTATAGCCAAGGGTGAAACTGACCCTTGTGGCTGTTCGACTACCCTCATGACAGTTTGACTTCCATGACTTTTTGACTTTGCATGAATCTTTGTACAACAAGTGGGTCTCTTGGACTTCCACGTTACATTACATTGATTGACAACATAGCCCATGTTATGAAACTAGCTCACAAAAAGATAGAAAAGATAGATCAATGCCTTAGAAATAAGCCTCTTCAAGGAGGCAACCTCCTTTACATTACAAAAATGAACAATTCTTCGATGATACAAATGACAAGACCTCCTTTCTATATATAGGAGTCTAAGGGGTCATAATATAATCAGAGCCGACATAACAATAATAACATAAGGGAAAAATAATAATAATAGTGGGCTTCTGTGGGGCACAATAATAACAATATGGGGACTACATGGGTACAACAATATAATAAGGGGGTTGTACTAATAACAATAAGGGGTTACACTAGTAGTATAGGGACGTAACATGCCCCTCTCCTTCAAAAAGTGTTGTCCTCAACGCTTGAGTAGTTCTTGATGCTCCTGTATAAAATTCTTGTCCTCCCATGTGGAATCTTCAGCTGGTAAGTTCTTCCACTTGATGAGATACTCTGAAATTGATCAATTTTGTAGCTATCGGGCTCTTGTTTCTGTGACTGCTCCAAGCTGCAATATGATTTTTCCTTCCTCGTTAAGTTCTGGCAATATTGTTTGTACTAGGATCTTCTGCAACTTTTGAATGAGTGGCCACACTTCTTCATCCTTCTTCCATTCATACCTTGTTTCATTTATCCAATCTGGTTGGATAATAGAAATGGCACACAACAATTCTTCCACATCCTCATCCTTTCTTGAGAGTGCATCTGCCACAACATTTTGCTTCCATTTTTTGTAGACGTTTTCAAAGTCATAACCCAACATATTTGTGACCCATTTTTGTTGCTCTTCAGAGGATAATCTTTGTTCTAAAAAGTTTTTAATACTATCATGATCCGTTTTTACCTTGAAGTGTCTTCCCATTAGGTAAGGTCGCCATTTCTCAAGTGCATGTAGTATTGCCAACATTTCCTTCTCATAAATAGCTTTCTTTAGGGACATTTGTTTGTATGTATGTAACCATAAAAATATGCAATCACCTACATCAAAACTTCTTTCATTGCGATGTTGATATGCTTGTTGTTTCATTCGATTTTGCACCAAAGTGGAGTTATCCTTTAAAAGTTGGATAACTTGTTGTTGATGCTTGACGTGATATTTCACTACTTGAATCTTTTTCTTCTTGATGTTTCCTTCTATATTTATAGTTTGAGGAGTGGTAATTTCTTCCAGTGCATTACAAGATATGGTCGAATTCATTTCTTGATGCTCTATGTGATCTTTCACTTCTTGAACATTTTTATTCTTGATAGTCGTTCTATCTTGATAGTTTGAGGAGTGGTAATTCTGGCCATTGCATTACAAGATATTGTCAGATTCATTTCTTCTTTCTTGATGTGGTATTTTACTTCTTGAACCTTTTTCTTCTTGATATGTCCTTCTATCTTAAGAGTTTTAGGAGTAGTAATTATTTCCAATGCTTTACAAGATGTGGTCGGGTTCATTTCTTGTTTCTCTGGGGTTGGTTCCTAGTGTATATACTCTTATTTTGACGTTTCTTGATCGTTTTCTTCCTCCGCTCCACAATTAATGTAAAATAATTTATTCTCCGCACACTTATGACCTTTAATGTATTTTTTATCACAATTGTAACAAAGCCCTTTTTCTCTTTTTTCTTCCAATTGTTGTGGTGTAACCCTTGTAGGTTGTGGAAGGCTAGGAGAAACAACACTTCCATCTTTATAGTCATGAGTGGCACGATTCCTTGTTTCCATAATTTTGCTTTCAATTTTTCTTGCCCACCTGAATGCCTTCTCTAATGAATCAGGTTCCCAAAGAAGAACCTCATGTTGATTGTTATCCTTTAAAGTACCTATGAAGACATCAATCCTTTGCTTCTCTAGAATATCATTTACCCTTATATTCAATTTTTGAAAGTCCTCAATGTGCTCTTTCATTGAACACTTTTGTTTGAGATTTATCAATTGGCTAAAGAAGGTATTTCTCTTTGTATCCTCATAATGTGCTATAATTTCCTCCATGAAAATTGACCACGTAACAAGTGGTTTACGAGAACAAAGCCCTTTATACCATAAAAATTGGTCTTGTTCTAAATATGAAGAAGCAATACATACCTTTTGTTATAGTGGTACACCATGTAGATCAAAATATGTTTCCATCTGTAGTATCCAATTTAATGGATCCTTGCCATCAAACTTCCTCATCTCGATTTTTCTTGATTTTAGGAGTTCGATCTTGAAACGACTGTAACTATGTAATTTCAGATCTCCAAGTTCTAAAACTTCTTCCTACGGTAGCTCTATGAGTTCTCTTTCTAACCCTGCAAGTCTAGTCACAATTTGATTATCTAAGAAAGAGTTATGTCAAATCTTCCATGGTGACCTGATTATATACTAGTTCAGTAGAGCAAATTTGTATGACGTGCCACGTCTCACTGTTTCGACCTTAGTACTTGAAACAGATATACAAAAACTATAGGAACTCCTCTTTCTGAAACTTCTTATGAAATTTCAATCTGATGATCAGAACAAAAGTTATGACGATTTTCCCTTGGTCACCTGTTTGGAATGTAATTTAGGGGTTTGCAAAAACCCTAACTTACTCAGACTATATCTCTGAAACTATAGAGAGACAGGATCTGAAATTCGGAGCAGAGGTTCAGGCTGATTTCTTCTCAAATGGGTTCTTTTTTTAGCTTCTAAAACTTCGTAGTGAAATAGTTATAGCGAAAATCCACGATGACCTATTTAAGAGTAGCGAAACCCTAGAATCCAAAGCTCTGATACCAAATGTTATGAAACCAGCTCACAAAAAGATAGAAAAGATAGATCAATGCCTTAGAAATAAGCCTCTTCAAGGGGGCAACCTCCTTTACATTACACAAATGAACAATCCTTTGATGATACAAATGACAGGACCTCCTTTCTATATATAGGAGTCTAAGGGGTCATAATATAATCAGAGCCGACATAACAATAATAATGTAAGGGCATAATAATAACAATAGTGGGCTTCTATGGGGCACAATAATAACAATATGGGGACTACATGGGTACAACAATATAATAAGGGGTTTGTACTAATAGCAATAAGGGGTTACACTAGTAGTATAGGGACCTAACAACCCATAGTAGAGATGCGGGCGACATGAATCATGATATGACTCGAGATGACAATGTTGGTACATTCGTGCTGCTGCTGGAATGCATGTCGAGATACGGTGCTGGTAGGTGATGGATGTCTTCATGGTGTAGCAAAGTTTCACCTCCACATGGAAAAGTGCGTGGAGTCTTCAATGGTCTTTGGTTCACTTGATGACGCTTTGGCACGTTGTTCCTTGCTTGCATGTTGGAAGGCTTGATAGGCTCATCTGTTCACGGAAAGTGCATGTTCATTTTTTCGTCCATCTGTGAGCACATATTGCATGTTTGCTAATCCGTCTATCCATGAACACATCTTTACATGATTATCTATTCGCGAGCACATCTATTTGCATGCATCATTTGTTCGTCCATTGGTGAACCTGTCCTTCTACATGTGCTCCTTTCGTTCATCCCTTTTGTTGTCACACCATGTTTGTTAGTGTACCTGTGCCTGTAATTGCTCATGATGAGACGACGTCAAATCCAAAAACATCCTAGTCTACCATGACACATGATCATTTTGGATGCAGGTGACTGGCAGAGGCATCAAGATTGTGAAGCAGGATGATGGCTCCGGGCACTGCTGATGAAAATTGCACAAGAGTCACTGAGTGATGAAGATGGGCAATCCAAGTTGATAGTGACTGTTCGCGAGGTCCAGCTTAGCTAGAAGGAAAACTTGTGAAAATTTTGGGAGGGACAGTCTGGGCTGGAGGAAGGAAAGGTACGTAAAATCTGCATAGTTTCCAAAATGAGCGAGCAGCAGGGAATGGAAGGAAAAATTTGCACAATTGTCTGGAGGAACAGGCAGGCTGCAAGGAGGATCAACAGGCAGAAATTGTGTAGTTTTTGGGAGGAAATGACCGGGAGCCTGGCAGTCAAAACTGTGCAATTCCCAGATGGAACTAGCAGTTGGATGCTAGGTCAATAGCAGCAGAAACTACCCAATTCCAAGGGGAACATGCAGTCAGCTGTTGGGAGCTTGGCAGTAGAAATTGCGCAATTCGTAGAGGGAACTGGCAGTCTGCTACTAGGAGATGCTGGTGTGGAAAACTGCACTGAGGCTGACAGGCTGGCCTGCTGATAATCTCTGCATAGTTTCTAAGCTGAGCGGACTGCTGTCCAGTAGAAGGCCTTCTCATGAAAACTACGAAATTTCCTGGATGAGCAATCGGTCGAATGTCGGGAGGACTGATTGGGAAAACTGCGCAATTTTTTGAGGGAAACAGGGACGGGTACTTGGTGTCTTTCTGGCCTACTGCACAATTTCCTTAGTTAGCAAGGTGGGCAAGGTTAGTAACCTCTACACAATTTTTGAGGGGAGTCAGTCCTGGGGTGGCTGCCAGGTCCGACTGTCCAGGTGGTCAGCATGAAGGCTGATTGGATTACTTGCGATCAGCGTAGCTTGGAAAGACTTGCTTGGTGCTTCTGCACTATTCTAGGTGACAGTCAATCGAGTCGATGGTGGGGTGATGGTGTGGTTGTCAGAGGGGAGTCTAGTCATCGAAACTTCATCAAAATGACTAAGTGTGTGTATGATCGAAAGATGCATAGGTGATCATGAAAACACACACTCACATGACTCAACGACGAAACGACTCAAAACATCTAGACACACATATTCAACATGACTGACCGATGGTGCAAGAGACAAGCTTGACACTCGTGATTGATCATTGATCAACCATAACGACACTTGTGCAATAGTGAATGTGACTCCATGTGTGAGTGCAACATATGCTTTCATAGCGAACACAACAAGTAAACATGAAGTGAATACCTTGATCATAACCAGAACATGGTCACAAGCATGACTTAGACACCAAGATGCAGAAACTTGGGTGAAATGAACAAGCAATGTGGATGTGAAGACTCCCACGGGCTCATAGAGTGAACCTGAGGGTGTGCAGTCATCAAGCGAAATTCCCAAGGGAGGCTCTGAAATTAGGTGTAGGCCAAAATTTTGGCAGGTGGTTGTAGCCGCTACAACAGGTTATACAAACTCCCCTTAACTAAAAATAAAATTATTACATCAAGATTAAATCTTCCCATTTATTTGTCTTATTCATTTTATATTTCACAAAGTAATCCCAGGTCTATTTTTACAAAATGGTTACATAATGAGAAACTTAGAAACTAATTTTGAGGAGGGTAAAAAGGAGAGAAAAAGAGGAAGAAGGGGTTGGAGTTTTACTATTGACGAACCAATGGGTTCACCTCACTCATTGTAGATTCAATGTTTTTAATATGTGATCAACCTGCTTCTTATGTAATTCAAAATTTGTTCTATTTCCAACTTAAAAGTGGAAATTCTTGTGAAATTTGGTTTTCAACCATTAATATATATTTTGTAGAATTTGATCTCATGATTTATCTTTTGGTTGTACTAGACACTCTTTTTAATCAATAATCATAGAAATATACAATATTTTATATGTTTATTGTGATTTATTGTTTAGGGTTTTGACTAAATGTTTTTCTTCTAAAAATTTGTAACATTTAGGATATTCACTATCACATGTTCGTTATGAATATTATATTTGTGAAAAAATATATGTTTAAGAGTTTGTAGCGCCTCCTCCCACATTTACCCACTTTTACAGGCTCACTGGGGTAAACATTAGATGAGTGTCACTATGACATGACCCAACCTGCAATCCCCAGTTATAGAAGTGGGGCTGACAACTGACAACAAACTAACAACCCACTGGGACTACAAACCACTTAGGAGCTTGCAAGCCATCCCAGGTGATAAATCCCTCAGTTGGTACATTTTTTCATAGAGTTTATGCCCCAACCCAAGCCTAGACACTTTGTGCATTTTATTGGAAGGTTATAACCGCACACACAATCTTGACTACCAACAATTATGACAAAAAATCCCAGTTTAAGAGCATGTAGTCATGAAATCTATGCCACTTTTTCAGGAAAGTGTCTATAACACTGCCTAGAACTTCCTGTAACTTTCCAAAATCATGATTAAGATGAAAATAATGCAAAACATTCAAACTTGAACAAGATCTTTACTAGGAATTTCCTAGTACACAAAAGACATTTCGTCAAACTTATGATAAACATGAAAGCTACAAGTCATGAATGCATATCTGATCATAAACTTCTGAATTTCATCTAAGAATCACCAAGAATGCTCCAAGCCCTCTATAACTAGCTACAACAAAAATTGTTAGTCCAGGCATTCATCAACCATCCAGTAACTTAACAAATCATGAACAAGATCCATAGTTAGAGCACATCATATAACCAAGTATATAATGAGCATATAACTAGAATAAAGACTATAACAAATAAGCCATAATGTCAACATGATAACTAGTACAACTGCTCATAGATCATAATAGGAAAACAACTCATATTACCACCCGACCATAGAATGGGCTTGTAACAACCATGGTTAAAAATCCATGTAAAAAATATAAGACCAAAGTCATGGAACACGTATTCCAAGTTGAATGGTGGGCAAGAAATCCTAGTGTTGGTGTTCATTTGGTTTATTATGGATAACGAAATTGGCAAAGGCAATGGCAAAGGCTTTGGAAAGGAAAAATGGAATTTTTAGTGAATTTATTTATGAAAATAATGGAAATTAGGAGAAAAGGAAGGTGAAAGGTCATGGGTTGCATGTGAGGAGGAAAATGAAGGAAAATAATGGAAATTGAAGAAAATAGAGGCCACATTAATAAAAAGGCTTTTGAGGATGAGTGGGAAGGTTTGGTCAGTGTAACTTTTAATCCGTTTAGTTTTGGAGCTCTCTCATTATTCTCTCTCTCTCTCTCTCTCTCACACACAGACACACACACACACTTGGACACTTAGAGTTTTCTTGGAGCACTTTGGCATTGGATCACGAAAGGAAAATAAGGAAAGAGGAAGGAAGGAGCAAGCAAGGAAGAATAGGATCAAGCAGCTACATCAGGATTCTTTTCAGGTATCGATGGGCATGTGTGATTAACTTGCTAGATTTGGCATGCATGGTATTGCATGTGGTTCTTTGCTGTCGTGGTAGGGTTTTGCTAGGTGTGACAATGTTTTCAGCCTAACCTTTCCATTTCCACATAGGCATGGTGTGATGGGGTTCTCATCTTTTGGTTGAGTTAGATTTCCAGATGGATTCGAAGCTAAGTGAGGTGGATCTCCTAAAGAAAGAACACATGGCCTAGTGATCCATGAATCAGAATTTGGATTGCGGTAAAGACACTGGCCTAGTGACCCCTGAACCAAAATGTGGGCTGCGGTAAATCTAGGTATTGTGTGCCTCAGAGGGCCTAGGAATACTTGATTGGTGAATGGAAGGATATACGATAAATCCTAGAGGTGGTTTCTCTTGATTAGGCACAGGAATTCTTAGATGGGATATATGGTAAAGCCTAGACGATGGAGTCTCGGTTAGGGATTAATGATCTGGTGTTGATTGCGGTAAAGTTTAAAGACTAGAGTCTCGGTTAGGGCCTAGTGATCCAGTGTGGATTGCAACAAATCTTGGAGACTAAGAGATAGGTAAATTCCTCATGGTGTAGGTGTAGAAATCCGGTGGCATCCATGCTTGTTTTGGCCTAGTGATCTGGTGGAGATCATGGTAAAGCCTGGTATTACATGTTTATTATTTTGGCCTAGTGATTTGGTGGGGATTGCGGTAAAGCATGGTTCTATTGATGAGGGTGAGGTGGTTTAGCTTCGGGAAGCCCTGGTTGGTTCTTTTAGTTTGAGTCCCACATTCATGCTTGGAATATGGCATGGGGGTGATTGGATAAAGAGATATTTGGCTTAGCTAATCTATGGTCTGGTGGAATGTGGTAGTCCCATACCGGGTTGGATTTTTCATTCATTAATAAGAGGTTCTGTTCCCTTGTTCTCTCATGAGTAATATACTAGTTTGTATCCTTGGTATTTCTATTGCTATTATGCTGGTTATGAGCATGTATTTTGATAGTGATGATGTATGGCTCTCATCATGTTTTGACTTGCGATTGAATGAATAATGAATATGTGACCTAATAGATGATAATGAAACTATTGTGATAAGGAAACAATGCCTCATAGCGAATCTTAGATAAGTATGAGACCCTTATGTTCAACTCTACTATTAAGACCTATAGATTTCATGTTTGTGCTATGTTTGACGAAATGACTGTCATGGCTAGTAGGGGTCTATTTTATTCCTTGTTGATGTTTTTGCAAACGTATCTTTGTTCCACTTCGAAATTTCATTTATGAACCTGTGATTTAGTTCTGGGAATTGATGTGAGCTCTGGGCCTAAAAAAGTGGCACAAATCCTAGAGTCATAGGCATAGGACTGACGAGAAAAGTTCCTAGACACAAACATACCTTGCTGTGGGAGTGACTGGAGCCTCCTAGATGTACCCTTGTCCATATCAAGGGAGCGTCTAGGGGTTTGATGCACTAAACTTTAGTTGGTCTCAGGGGCTGGTTACCTGAGTGGTTGGGATGGATCCTGGGAGTTTTGTTGCTAATGTGGAAGGTTTGTGTGGCGTGTTTCCATCGATTCCAATTCCTTAAGGTGACTTAAAAGTTTTAATCCCATTTTAGTGGCCTCTCGTAGCATATTTACACCAGTTACCCAGTTACTTGGGTATATGTGGGATGAGGGTGTTAAAGAGTGGTATCAGAGCATGGTTTTGTTCTACCTGGGTGGAGTCTAGTTTCTGGTCTCTTTGTGTAATGCCCTCATCCCACATCTACCCATGTAATCGACCAACCAGAGTAAACATGTGACGATAAGTTACTATGATATGATTCGACTCCCTATGTGCCAATTAAGGAAGTGGAATTGATGAAAACCCATAACGGAGACCTTATGTACCTTCTATAGGACTCCAAAAATGCATCCCAGTCATTCCCCTAATCAGACCATCGTTTTCACTGAGTTTTATACCATTAAATCCCTGGACACTCCATTGATATGGACAAGGGTGCGTCTAAAAACCTCTAGACGCACGAACAAGATGGGTATGCATGCGTCTGGGGACTTTTCTCCTCAGACCTATGCCTGCAACTCTGGAATTTGTTCCACTTTTCAAGCCTAGAATCTAGGTGAATTCCCATAAACCTTATAGCTTTTAGAATCCATAATGCACATAATGACATGTCTTACAAATCAAAATCTAACTACAGGACTACGCCTGACCATCCCAACCGGGACTGACATTTTTTCAAACACTGGACATCAATGCAATCTACAGGAAATGAATACAAGATAGAGCATAAATGAATGATAACTCATAGGAGACTTGATAAGAAGGATCACCACCCGCTTCCCTTAACTGTTTTGACATTAATTAGGTCTTGCATCTATTATCCTATTAGCTACAAGTAAATACATGAAATAACCATGACTAAAACTAGTCATATAACCATGCTTATAACCAACATTAAACCATGTAAATAACAATGAAATAACATCCATTAAAGCCACATAATAACAAGTAAAAAAACAAGAGAACTTAGATTTTATAAAACATAGGCAAGATTCGACCAGGTTCGGGACTTGCACATACCACCTAACCATAGACATGGCTGAATTGAATATTTATTTCAGGAAGTCACCCTCGTGCCATATTCCAAGAATGAATGTGGGATCTCATGGATAAACCAATACAAAAACAACCAAGGGAATCCAGAGGTTAAACCACCTCCACCCTCACCAAATCTCATTCTCACCAAAACCGGCACCGATATCACAAAACCAAACCGAGCTTGGAATTACTCCATACTCCATCACTATCCTTGAGGAATTTTTCATCTTCTTGTCTCTTAGGCTTTACCCCAATCCACACTGGATCACTAGGCCCTAAACCGAGACACCAGTCTCTGGGATTTACCGCAATCCACACCGGATCACTAGGCCATAACTGAGACTGCACCCTCAGGCTTTACCATGTATCCCACCAAAACTAGTTAAGGCATTCCTATGCGTTTGGGAATTTTCCTGAGAGCACCTCCGCCCTGGATTCTAAAACCATTTGGAAATTCCAAATCTCAAAACAGAGAAAAGAATCCCATCACACCATGGTTATCCAGAAAAAGGAAAGGAAAGGCTAAAAACCTCTGTCATAACCTGACAAAACCATGCAACCGACAACAAGAGAACCATATACCAACATGCAAAGCCATGCATGTCAAAACCAACTAGGAAATCACACATGCAATATGTTACCTGCAAGTATTCCTGTTGAAGCTGCTTGATCCTACTCTTCCTTGCTTGATGTTTACTTTCATTCCTTTTCCTTGTCCTTCCTTTCCTTTCTTTTCCCTTCCTTGCTCCTAAGCTAGAATGCTCCAAGAAAACTCGTAAGTTTCCAAGAGTGAGAGAGAGAGAGAATAATGAGAGAACTCCAAAAATGAATTGATCAAAAGCCATGAACTAATCCTAAAAATCCTTTTTATCAATGAGGCCTCTATTTTCTTCATTTTCCATTATCTTCCTTCAGTTTCCTCCTCAAATTCAAGTTATGACCTTTCACCTTCGTTTTCTCCTATTTTCCTTTATTTTAATAAATAAATGTGCCAAAATACCTTTTTGCCTTTTTGATGCCTTAGCCATCACCTTTTCCAATTTCCCTTAGCCATAAACACATCTAGTGATGCCCACTAGGATATCTTTGCCCAAAATTCATCTTGGAATAACTGTTCCTTAACTTTGGTCTTATTTTTCCTTTATTAACCTTTATTACATGAACTTTTAACGAGGGGCTATTACAGACCCCTCCCCTTGGGGAACATCATCCTTGGTGTTAAACCACACCAAGACATCAACAAAACTAATAAAAAACAAACATATTTCCCATGGATATTTATAATGAATGACCTACTCAAAAGAAAAGCATCATGAAAATATGACAAGATAACAACCATACCACTTATTGGAGATTTATAACACAGCTCATGGTGGTATTTACATTCATAATCATATGTACATATACCAAAACGTCATCAAAACATATGCCAAACATATATCAAACATCATACCAAAACTGATTTTCCTCCACCGACAAACAAAGAAGGATACATGGCCCGCATCAATAAAAAAGGGAATCCAGAGGCTCGCACCTCCACCCTCAAAAGTAGTACCAAGATTCATCTCCTTCCCAAGAAGTCCAAAATCCACTTTTAAAGTCAAAGCTGCATCCAATGTCCAGTGATACAATCCTACGCCACTTGTCCTCTCAGCGAATAGTTACCATCTCATTGTTCCAGGGAACACTCCCAATGTGCATATGATTTGATCTCACAATGTTGATGACAAAAAAAAAATCCATCCCCAACCTTCCCTTCTCTGCTACATAGCCCCTTGGGAAACAAGTTCCCCGACATCCCCTATCCTGGGTGATCCATCCCTTGGAAAGGCTTCCTCACATCATAAGGTCAAATAACCAAGGCATATACCTACCTCAAAACCATCATACCAGTCATAGCATGCTCATGGAAATCAATGGACACTATTGGGTACCAGTTTCCCACAATGGCCTTGCTCCTGAATGCTTTACCAACATACTATTGCATGTTCCAATTCCTTTTGTTGTTGTTGTTAATGCTTGCCATCAGTTTCAACCACCCAACTGGGAATTTCATGCTTTCCTGTACCAAGCACATAATTTCCATTAGATTCAAAATAAATTGAATAACTTCAAATCATATCTCATTGGTGGCCCATCAATAAGGTACACTTGCAATTCTATTTGCTTCCTATCACAACAAGTCAAACTGGCATCTTTGACCAAATCATAATGTATAAACATATCACATCAAGTTAGCTCAAAACAAAACCATCATAGATCAAAATCATAAATCACATGTAACCATCATAAACCAAAATCATAGATCACATGTAATCATCATAAATTAGAATCATAGGTCATATGTATAATAAAACTAAACTAAAATATTATCCTTCATCGGTCCTTACTTCTACCTTTGTTCTTTCTATACACACACTAGATCAGTTTCCTCGCTTGATAAACACCCAGTTCCTTCTCATCAACCATGTGCACATATACATAGTGTGCATCACACACATACAACCACACATGACATACAACACCATGCAATACATGCACCTACACTTGACAGACAACACATACACCTACACCCAGTTTACAACACAACACATTGCATATTCCTACATGCGGTGTACACCACAACATAATACATACACCTACATCTGATGTACAACACAATACATATACATACACAGAGTACAACACAACGAATACACGTCATGACACCACGACTACACAATGCACATACGTAGGCATGTACACAACACAACATGTACGACATGCACATAATACCACATGCGCATCAATACCACATGTACAACATGTACTCAGTACCACCTATACACAACTCCACCCACACAACATCACATGTACATGACTCTACCTACACAATGTCTACACATCAACACATGTACATCACACCACCTGTACAATGTGTACACAAAACCACATGTCCACAACACCACATATACACAACGCCACCTGCACAACATGTACACATCACCACATGTACAACGTGTACACAATACCACATGCACAACATGTACATGACACCACATGTACACAACGCCACACACACAACATGCACACAACACCACGTTCACACAACACCACGTTCACACAACACCACATGTATAGTCATGCACACAACACCATATGTACATAACACTACATATACAACATGTACATAGCATCATATGTACAAAACATTGCATATCCAACATGTACATAGCATCATATGTACACAACATCAGATATCCAACATGTACCCAACCCCATCTATACCCAACACTGCATATGTAATATACACTCAACACCATATATACAACAAGCATACAACATCATATGTACACAATATTACATATACAATATTACACACCACCTTAGGTACAATCACTAAATATACAACATGCACAACATATACACAAATTAGCACAACACATCCAAAACCATACTGCTTCTACCAAGCAACCTTGTTTCCAGTGTCTCTCAGCCATCCATGCTTATCCTAGAATGCAAAAAAACACATTGTTTTCATTTCGTTGGTGCATCCTTCAACATTACCTATCATAACATAAACATAGGCATAATGCAAGCATACAATATCAATTCATATCCACATGATACTAACATCATATATTTGTCACGACTACTCTTCCCACTTGATTCCTCATAAACCAGGAACCTCTTCATGCCATTTACTTGCATAAGCAATCATTCCTCCACAAGAATGATCCTTGTGACCCTATCAGATAACAACATACATACATACATGTATACATATAAACATCAATATAAAACAATCATGATCCTTGATGACCCTATTAGATAACAACGTACATACATACATATATGAATATAAACATTACAATAAAGCAATCATGATCAAAACATAATGAATAGATATCATAAGGCCAAGGTTAAGATAACTTCATTTATTCATGCACAACATGCACAACATGCACAATATTCAGGACAACAATTCCCAACATAGATAAGGCATTTGAAACCTCAAATCCATTTACTTTACCCTTCCTGTTACCTTTCTCATGATTGTCTTGCCACCGTCCATTATTCCAATGGACCAAACAATCCAACTAGTTGTCATACACTTGCCTTCAACTGCCCTTATACATGCACCGAGCTTCATTCAGGCCTTACATCACCTATTGGGTACCATACAACTCTCCCCAAACTCCATTAACTTTCATCTCTCCCAAACCAATACCTAAGACTTAAAACATAAAAGGCAAGACAAGAAACAAACTAGATGAAAACCATGAAAACAATAGAAATATGACACCATAAGCAAAGTGGAAAGGCCTTGCACCAGACATAAAAAAGCCACAAATCAAGATCAACAAATCACAAAAGACTGAAAGCACAATACTAGCAACAAAAACCATGACTCCATCCCCAAGGTTCCCAATGCCTCCAAGTGAAAGCTCAACTTGAGCCTTCTTTAATATTTTATGGAAATCACTTTTTCCATGCAATTCCCTACATCAACTGCCATAAACACATAACTGTCATCGCATAAGTAAACATAACAACATACTAGTTACCTTACCTTGTCATACTAATGCCAAGCATGTTACCTTGCAATTGCTCACACATGTCAACAACATGTTCCAAATATCTTTTCAATCGTATCTATCAAATTGAAATCAACCTTTACCAAGACTAACAATCATGCCATAATCCATAGTCAACTCATAGTCATTATACATAATGATACAACTATCACCTATTACAATCAAGTACATGTTAGCTTGTTGGCTTGGTTTGGGTCGACCCAGGTTCAATCTATACTGCGCACCAACAAAACCCTCAAACATTGGCCCTTTCGGCAATGACCTGAAAGTAGATCACAGTATCAATCGAAGTGACTGTGGGAGGATGCAGAACCAGGTTTTTGTAGCCTTGAAGGATTATGGGATGTGGTCTTATTATGTTATCTTATTCTTAACAATTATAATTCACTTCACTACATTAGATTAATCACTTAAACATTCCATATAAAACCATAAACCATCACTGTGCTGAAATAAACTGCAATTGTAATAACTGCTACTCTACAATAGATAATAAGAAAATATACACATGAAACACCAATGTATTGTGGTTCACCCTAGTGTAGGGCTACATCCACAAGAACTATTGCTTAATATAATGAATCTTTGAACAACAAACAGTTCTTGACCTGCACACTAAGCTGCAGGCTGAATGCACACTTAGCTATAGACTTAGACCTCTGCACACTCAGTTGTAGAGCCTCGCCTTCTCTACCAAATTATAGATCACAACAATACAACGATAACACTGATTTGGATCAATTCAATGATATTGATGATTCTCTTCTTATTATTTAACCCTATATATAGTACTACATTGAAGGGTTATACCATCAAAATACCATGGTCCAAATACCATGGGCTTCCTAAAACAGGAACTATGGTCCCAAAACCATTGTTCTCTTACAAAATAGTACATTTTTACAAAAAGGAGGGGCTTCGACTCACCTCAAATTGCTTACACCGTGTGGTATATTCCAAGTGCTCCACTACGCAGTCCACTTCGTGTTCTGTCCTCTTCTACATGCTCTGCCCCACAAAATGCGGAGTCTTTTCCAAAATCTAGGCCAAGTTGGGTTGCACCCAACAAGCCCCCCACATTTGCATGTGATTCGTCCGGAGTCACTCAACCACTTTGCCTCTGATATTTGCTACAATGCTATTGTAGGTATTGTTGAACTACTGCAGAATGTTTTTGACCTACTTCTCTTCACTCCACACTTCCTCCAGCAGTGCCTCTATCATAGGTTCTATATCCTTCTGCATCATTATTGTCCCACTCTATCAAAGCTCTTGAAGCTTCTCATTCATTGCTTATGACAGTTGGAGAGCCTCTTCCTGCCATGGCTGAGTTCTATCAGTCAAAACCTCCTCTTCCTTCCTCAGCTCCTCTATCTTCTTCTGGAGGGAATTTCCCTCATTGATCTTGGAAAGATTCTACGAGATTGGTAAGGTCATAGCAGTTGCTTGAATCTCTTCCTGTTGTTATTTCTTCTGTTAAATGTATTCTTGTAGTTTCTGCACATTTGGATCTTCCTGTAGCGAAGTCCAAATTTGTAAACTTTCATCCAAAAGCTTCCCACAATCTACCACTACTACAGAGATGTCGACCATTGCAGCCTTTAGGTTGGTCTCCCTTTTCTCTCACACTTCCTATGGTGTGGTTGGCTATAGATTCAATTGGAGTTTGCCGACCTTCATCTCATATGAAAACTGTACTTCTACAATCTTATCCTTGTGTCTTTTTACTGTAAGGTCAATCTTCATGACCTTGTCCTCCACTTGTTCCTATTCTTTGACATCAAGGTCCAAAACCTCATGACACGTTGGTTCGATGACCTCCTTTAGCTTCGGTTGCTATTGTAATACCTGGTCCTTCTCATGGATCACCTGGTCGAGCTTCTGCTATAACGAAGCTCGCTCTCTCTCTACCTGAATATTTAACTTCGACATGAGATTTTCACGCTGCTTCAACTCATCTATGATCTCTTGATGCATCTTGTTTAATATTTGAAGTGGAACTGCTATAATGTTCATATTCACATACCTCCACTCTTTGGCCTATTGTTGTACCTCGATGGAGTCAAATTGGAGGGCTCCAGCAGGTATCATTGTTATACACGCTGAAAGTGTAGGCTCTATTGAACTTTCCTCTGCAAGATTTTCCTCTACCTGCACTCGCTGTCTGACTGTCTGTGCAAAAATATTCAATTCTATAATGCTCTCTTCCAGACTTGTTAGAAGTGCACCATGAATATACTCTAACTTGTTCCATGATTCCACTATTGCTTCCTAAATTTTATCTCTAATCTGATCCAAGTCACAATTAGTAAGGACCATTGGTGTTATGTCCTTTGTCTTGTCCGCCTTCTGCTTCTTTTTGCCTCTTGTGGAAGCTTCAATGCTGACCTTCCTCTTCTCCACGAAATATTTATCTGTCTTTGTCTTTCAAACTCTTTGTTATTCTCATCACCTTCAGGAGGGTCTTGGTGACCCTCGTCGTATTTCTCCTCTTGTTCTAACTCATGCTCATCCCTATCCTTCACACTATCTTCCCCATGCTGCTGTGTGTCCTACTCTATTGGACTGTCCTTTGCCTATGTCTCTAGTGTAGTCATCCACCCTGTGGGCCACTTTTATATCTCTACTAGGATATCGTCTTCTGCCACTAAATATGGCAACGTATGCCATTTATTCTGTGTCCCTGCGAGCCTATATGTAAATTCTATGGAATTTAGCCTTAAACTTTGTGACATTGCTATACTGCTGGTATAGGCTTGGTGAAAGGCGAGGATGCTGGTTCAAAAACATGTGTAATTCCATATGGTATAATACAAAAAACATTATGTTCTCCTATGCTCACGCCAGTTTAATGATATACCATAGTGAGGCATACCGCTCGACTTTGAAAACATTCAAGGGTACTAGAGGGAACTACAAATCTTCCGGCTCTCTCCATGCAAGTATAACAATTATCAAAATAAACCATGCATAATGAAATGCGGTACCTTTGTCCTTAGCCTCACAACAATCATCCATAAACTCTTGGCATAGATATGTAGCTCCGTTGTACTGAATCCCATCAGTGCATTGTGTAGCTAATGAAACCTCCAATGTAGGGACTTCATTAGCCCAACACTTCCTCATGATTTTTCCCACCAATATGTGTGCTTTGAGGTGAACTCACTGGTCACTTGATCGAGTTGATATCATAACCTCGCTTCCCTTTTTTGCAGTCCGGACTTCTTCTTCATGTTTTTGGCTATTGCTATATCTTGATATTTCCCAACAAATTATTCTGTGGGGTTCCACCCTTGATACGATAGTCTTGTGATTCTCCATATCATCATTGGGTCGATAGGGATCCTCTTCCCCATCCATAGGCATCCATCATGCACCAAAACGAGCAGTTGTCTCACACAGGCTGTGCTCCCTGGACTTCTACTGAAGTGCACATTCAACATGTTCATCAAACTCGACTGGACCAATCCAGCCACCCACTGCTATGGTTCTAACCTCGTCACACCACTCTCAAGGTAGTGCACTTGTTTCAAGTATCTATTTGGTGTGAACTACAAATATTTGTTTCTATCGTTGAAATCATAGTCCATGAACTTCATATGTGAAAATCTTCCTAAGGGTTTCTTCAGTGAATCACACTGACTCTGCCAATAAAGGTGTGAAGGTGCCATACTTCGCATCCTTCAATTCTTTTACTAGTTTTGCATTCAATTTTCTTGGTGGAATAAATGGTGGGAGAGGTGATGGAAATTCTTTTCCATCCGTTTCCATTTGCACTTGCTCTACTTCTTCTTCACTATCTCTCACTTCTTCAGGTTGCTCAACAAGTCTCTTGTCTTGTTTTTTCTTCGTTCTTTGTTCTTTGGTCATTTTCTTTTTTGGGGACCTACGCTGTGTGCGTGATGACACCGCTACAGGTGATGCTAGTGCAAACATATCAACTAATGCTTTAGATGCTGCTTCCATGACTCTGGGTAGGCCCTTCTCATTAAATAAACGAATAAATTCTTTAGTCAACGGGATAGTCATGCAAAATTTTCTGCAATTTCTTCGGAATAGAAATATTCAAATTATCAATTGAGAAAAATTCCAAATCTAGGCGGGACATTACTTTTTATAACAAATTTGAATTTCTAACTCATTCATTAGCTCATATTGTGTTCATTAATTGCATATCTATCCCTAGATCTGGTCAATTTGTCCCCATAAATGCATCTTTCTGCATATTTTAATGTTATCTTTCCCTTTTAATGGTCATTTTTTTCCAATTAACTTCAACGCATCCCATATTGTAGAGAACAACCCTTATTATGCTGAGGCTCCTTCAAAATTTGACATAATCCAGGGAATAGTGAAGTAGCTTCCTACATCGAAGCTCTTTCTGTAGCATAGTTTATAGTCCAGTGCCCACTTTCAACTGCAGGTGGCACTAATAATCTTCTTGTTTATTCAAAGCGAAGTTGTAGGGGTAGGTTTGTCCCTGTACAAATTCAACCTACTGCCATTTACTCTTCCTTGAACCAAATCTCCATTTAACTTTTCTAATTAAACTGCACCTCCATTAGTAATATGCTTGATAATGTATGGGCCCAATCAATGCATCTTGAGTTTTTCTGGAAATTTTACAAACTTACTATCATAAAGGAGAACAAGGTCTCCTACCTGGAACTTCTTTTGATTAATATGTCTGTCATGCGAGGCATTTTCTCTTGCTTTCTGTACCTGCTCATGAAATCCTACGATAAATGTATCATCCTCCAAAACAAGCAACTATGACATTCTTTCCTCCATTGTATTAGGGTCTGCCATATCTGTAAAAGGTGCAATCCTCAAGCTAGGCATGATGTACTCCGTGGGAATCACAACTTCTTTCCCATAAACTAACTTGAAGGGTGTCTGACATGTCAAGATTTTACATGTGGTCCTATAAGTCCATAATACTACTATAATTATAAGATTCCAATCATCTCTATTCACATTGCATACCTTAGTAAGTGCATTCTCCAAAATCTTATTAAATGCTTTTACTGTTCCATTGGCTTGAGGATGATAAGGGGTACTCTTTTGATTGTAAACTTTGAACTCCTCAGTCAATGCTTCAATAGTCTTATTTACAAAGTGTGAACCTTGGTCACTCATCAAAATCTTTGGACATCCAAATCTAGACAATATGTACTCAAAAATAAAATTCGCAGCAGTATCTACGTTGTAGTCCCTTACTAGTTGTGCCTCGACCCATCTTGTCAAGTAATCAGTCATTGTAATTATGTACACCAGTCCTCTTTCTAGGTGGGTTGATAGGTCCAAAAAAATCAATGACCCACTTATCAAAGGAATGCAATGTAACTTGTGGTACCAATGGCATCTCATCTCTTTTGGAAGGCTTCCTTGTTCTTTGACACACATCACATGCTTGGCAGTACTCCTTCACATATTTATGTAGTGTAGGCCACCATAATCCTACTCTCAAAATCTTTTGTGCAGTAGCTTTTCCTGCATAGTTTCCACCAGCTGTGCCTCCATGAGCATATGCTAGAATCATCTGTTTTTCATGTTCATGAACATATCTACGCAATATATCATATGGTCCCATCTTATATAACTATCATGTTATTAATGAAAAGTTAGCTACCTTAGCCACTAATTCTTTCTTTTGTTGTTTCGTATACTCTGAAGGAGCCATTCATACGGTCAAAAAATTAATGATATCAGTGAAATGGTAATCTACAACTCTGAATGCAAATAACTATGCATCAGGGAGATTATCCTCTATGTTGGTTGGTTCTTCCCTTGTTTCTAGTCTTGACAGATGATCAGGGCCTACATTTAGTCTCTCTGGTTTAACAATGATATCAAAGTCATATTCCTGGAATAACAATAACCATCTACAAATCTTTCCTCCTAAGACAAGCTTATTAACCCCAACAAATAGTGTCTAAAACTCTGCAAAAAATACACCATGGCCAGTCCTTCTCTGTAGTGGTGTAATTCTTTTTTGCTTTAGATAACTTCCTTCTTGTAAAATCTATAGGATGATCAATCTCTCCTACACCAGGTTGTGCCCGTACCACTCCCAAAGCTATACAATAGGCATCCACATGGAAATGGAATTCCTTATTCCAATAAGGAAACACTAGTATAGGTGCAATTACCATTTTTTCCTTCAATACATCGAGGCTCTTCTGACATTCTTCATTCCATTAAAAAGTTACATCATTCTTCAAGAATTTATCCATAGGAACAATGATTTGAGCATACCCCTTGATGGGCTTCCTGTAATACCCAGTATGTCCCAACATAGTGCGAAGATGTCTTACTATCTTAGGTGGAAGGAAGCTCACAATAATAGCAATTTTAGCAGGGTCCACCATTAGTCCTTGCTTACAAACAATATGTCCCAACAATATGCTAAAAGGTACAAAAAATATTCACTTATTTAGGTTCAAAGAGATATGATATTTTCTACATGTGTCAAGCATAAGTCTTAAACTTCCAACATGTTTGCAAAACAATCCAAATATTGTCTAGTCATCAAAATATACCTCTAAAAACTTGTGGATGTATTCCTTAAAAGCTGCAACCACCACTCTAGAAAATATAGCAAGCGAATTTTTTAATCCAAAAGGAATTACTGTGTATTGATATGAGCCCCATTATATAGCAAATGTTGTCTTATGTCAATCTTCAGGTGCAATCCTAATCTGATGATAACTTGAGGATCCATCAATAAATGAGTAAGCTTCCTGACCTCCTACATTGTCTAGCACTTCATCTGTGAAAGGGGTAGGGAATGGATCATGTAAACATACATCATTCAACTTTCTTAGATCGACAAAAATCCTAATTTCTCCTTGAGTCTTCTTCTCTTGCACCACCATAGGACTCACCCATTTTGATTCTTCTACAGGTTCAATAATTCTTGCTACTATCATATTATCAAGTTCTACTTTCACTTTCTCCTTATACTTCGGATTCAGTCTATAAGGTCTTTGTTTGACTTGCTTCGCATCAGGCTTAGGGGGAATCTTCATGATTCCTAGATCTCCTATTATACCCTTCATCTATGAAAACTTGGTGGGGAACAATTCTTGATATTCATGAAGTAACTCTGTAACTTTAATGACTATCTCTTCATCCCAGTAGTCTCCTATTGTTGCGAAATTGGGTTCCTTTTTGATCCCATGTTCACCTTCTTGGCATTTAGTGGCTTTTTTGTGTCTAGTATCTCTAGCTCAAGTCCATTTACTTCACGGTATCCTTCTGACTCTGCTATGTCGATGTTGCAAGGATCCTCTTCTTCATTTGTAGTAAGGTTATAGCATTTTCTATCTATGTAGTCCAATTAGGTTGCTGCCATGCCAGTGGGGTTACATTCTCAAAGATCCTCTTCTTGACTATCTAAAGGGCCAAATCTATGTATGGGAAATCGTCCTCAAAGTTGAATGTTAATATGAAACCATCAACCATGTATGCTCATTTTACCATACCATGTCGAAGCTTTGTTTCTAGGTACGAGTTCTTAGGGATTGTCTCTAATGTATGAATGAATCCATGTACCCACTCTTGTTGTGGAATTTCCTTCCATGCTGTAATGCATAGCTGGATATGCTTCCTAGGACTAGTTTCACCATCATATTTTATCTCCATCTCTGTATCTATCTTTCCAAACCTTATCCCCATCAATCTTCGACATTCCTGCCAACCTCCTATGTTCTTCTTATGGACATTCCACCATCTAGAAGGGGTAGCTTTCGGGGATATATCTAAGGCTGGAAACCTTTGATTTTCTAGAACTTGTTCTTCATACTCATTAAGAAAAGTATTTACATTGCCTAAGTCATCATAAAAAGGCAGGTTACATACCTCAGATATCATACAACGAAATTATTTGGTAATTCTTGCACAACGCCTTGTGGATACTTCATGCAACCTATTCTACTAGTTCTGCAAATCTTCTTCTGAGTCTAAGGTACAATAATGATCACGCTCCCAAATCAACTTCCCTTCTTTAGTAGGGTTAACACAATCCTATTCCTTCGTTGTCATTTGATAGATGTTGTCTATGTCAGCTACACAATATTCTTCTTTGACTAGTTCTGTATATCTTACTCCTTCTGATGGATCCAAGGGAACAATTACTCTCATATTATTTCCTTCAAATATCATCTGTCTCTTATTCATATTAATTATGAAAATATTGTCAAATGCCCACTCAATTCCAAGAAATCCAGGATAAGTGTTAATTTCATCGATGATCTTTATTACTTCAAAATCAATAGTAGTGCGAAGTCCTTCAATATCCACTGTGACACCTGGTAGTCTTCCTAGAGGGAATATCTTTTACTGATTTTCCATCCTTAATTGAATAGGTGACCATTGTAGCTTTGACTTACCCATTAATTCCCATGTTTGCTTCATCAAGACATTAGCATCAAATCCTAAATCCAGAATAATTTGATCCATCTCATATTCTCTTATCTGTGCACTAAGCCTAATCTCTCTTTCGGTTCTCTCCTGTCTATGCAAATTATTGGCTACACACATCTCACTTCGCGGTGTTTCTTTGGATGCATAGGGATATATCAACTCTTGAAGCCCTTCTACAACCTTTTGATCTCTTAAAAATTTCATACAAATCTGCAGAAAAGACTTTTAAATACCTACTTGATTTGCTAAATCCTGGTTTTGTGTCGGAGCTCGGTTCTGTGTCAAAGCTGATGACACATCACAGTTACTCTTCTGATTAGGCCTTAGCTGTGCACTAGAGGTCAAAGCTCCAACATCCATAAAATTTTGCTTTACTTCCATAAATGCTTCTTTTTCTTTTTGAATATCAAAAACAAGAATTTTCCTAAAACTTGTCCTGACGATGAACCACACTGGTTGGTTCGAAACGCATCGACAAATGATATTCCATGTGATTTTCGCCGAAGAATCTTTCTTAACTCGATATGGATCACAGAAGCCTAAACTCTATTAAGAATTTTCTCAGAAGTATTTCTGACCCATGCACTTTCAATTTCTTTTTTTTCATCCGCTTTAACACTACCAGTCACAGCTCCACTTCTAGTGATAATACTAATTTGAGGTTCATCAGTCCTCCTTTCAATAGTCATCATTTGATATTCCGTGTCGGCTGCTAATTCCTTGTTTCTTGCATCTTCTCCATAAGTACAAGACATTCTTCAATTACATGGTCAAAGGATTTACAGTACTTACATGTCGTTGTGGGATTCTAGCAATCTCTCGCAAAATGACTTCGCTGGCTGCAGTTATAGCGAATGATCTATCCACATCCTCAACTAGCTCCAGCACTTGACCTCTTCCTTGGTAACCTCCTTGACCACTACATTTTCCATTGTCCTCATGTCCATGTTCTTCTTCTTGCATTATATAGGTGTTAGCACCGCACTCCATCATTAGTTCGTAAGCCCGACAATTATTCTCATCGTGTCCTACTAATTTATAGAATTTGCAATATAGATTCCTCAGAGTCTATACATATTTCTATTACAAGTAACAACCTTCTGAATGATGTTGACCTCTAGTCTTACATATTTCGCACCACAAGCTGAATCCTGCATTCAAAGGATTCGGTGCCCCACTAGCCATGTAATTTATGAAAACAAGGCACTATTCTTTAGAATGGCCCTCCAATATGCACTTTGTACACCATACTTCTTCTCTAACTTCTTTTCTTTTCTTGATGTCTTGTATATGTAGAGTTAGGTTTGCCAACTAAATCTGAATTTGTTGCATGCCTACATTAGTATCTCCTATAAGTGAAGCTTCCAATTTCATCGCAATCTATAGAGCTTCGGATTGACTTTCTATCTTTTGTTGCGTCAATGGAAATCTGATATGTGATAGCAGCGCAGCTATAAATCATTCTTGATGTTGTTGCGGAGCTATGTCGAAGCTTACTTGATCCAATAACACCTTAAATCTCTGATCAAACTCCCAAACAGACTCAGTAGGTTTATGTTTGATCTCTTTCAACTTGGTGATGCATAACAACTCAAACTTTAGTTTCTTAAATTCTCTTATCAATGTTGTTTTAATATCTGCAAATGTTATGTTCTGATTATTTGAATACTTCATATACCATGTCAATGCTCTATCTCATAACATTGCAATTAGATGTGCTTTATTTATATTCTCATCATTGATCTACTTCAATGTGCATACTACTTCACATAAAAACAAAAATTGTTCCAACCCTCCAATCTAGTTCCTTTGAAAACATGTAGTTTAATATCGTCAGCCATACCTCTTCTTGGAGGGGGAGGGGGAGGGGGAGAAGTGAGGGGAGGGGGATGGGAGGTAGGAGGTGGGGGGAGGGAGGGGGAGTGGGGGGGGGGGAGGGAGGGGGATAAGGGGTGGGTGATGCAGGGTAGGATGGTTAGAGCCAAAAAAGCCTTGGCTATTACTAAATTATAGCTTCTATGAACTATCAGGTTGGAAGGGTGAATACTGTGAAGTTACCTAGGGGTTATCAGGGTGGCTTTGTTCTCATTCACTTTCAGATCCACTTAAAATAGGACTATAATCAATCTCTATAAAGGTCTTCGGATATTTACCATGATATCTCTTTCTGGTATCTATTCTATATCTCTTTCCACTTTTCCTTATTGTGGTCTCTTGCTCGAATTTATTCTTTCTTCTTCCAAACATAAGTAAACTAGCAATATTATTTCATCTGTAAAACTCCCTTTTCACACAGAAGCATCTTAATCCAGAGTTTTAGACATTTTAAATACTTAGATTGTGTTCCTTTGAAGATTAGTCATTCTGCTTCGCTGTAGGACACATTCGAGTCTACGAAAAAATCAATAATGAATCCTCCCAAGATGCTATCGATCCAGAAATCGACAATGCTTGAAATCATATTGTCAGTGCTCTTGAGTCACTGTATCAGTTTAGAAGTACACACCTTAGCTTCTTCACCTTTAAAATAGTTCTTCCTTTCAGTCAACTTTGATATCCACTCATACAACTCAATAGGAAATTAAGTGAAGAAAATCTCGTAGTGATCTGTAAAAATATACTTCTGTAACAAGGCTTTGGATGTCAGATGAGGGTTTCTATTTTCTTTATCTGCGAATTCTCGCTCTTTCAGTTCTATCCAGTATTGAATCTCTTTCTTCGACGGGTGCCACATCCACATATCCCTCAAACAGATCTTGATCATGACAACGAAACAATTTCCTGGCTTGGTTTCGGTTGACCCAGGTTTGATCTATACTACACACCAACAAAACTCTCAATCACTAGTCGTTTCAGCAATGACCCGTAAGTAGATCACAGTGTCACCTGAAGTGACTATGGGAGGATACAAAACTAGGTTTTTGCAACCTTGAAGGATTAGGGGATGCGTATTATTATGTTATCTTATTCTTAAAAATTATAATTCACTTCGCAGCATTAGATTAATCATTTAAACATGCCATATAAAACCATAAACCATCATTGTGCTGAAATAAACTGCAACTATAATAACTGCTACTCTACAACATATAATAAGCAAATATACACATGAAACACCAAAGTATCATGGTTCACCCCAGTGTAAGGCTACATCCACAAGAACTATTGCTTAATATAATGAATCTTTGAATAACAAATAGTTCTTGACTTGCGCACTATTATCACTCATAAATTTCTCTAGAAGTTATTAGAAGAAAGAAAATGATTGAGGTAACCACAAAGCAACTTTTGAGCATAGGCTCTAGCCAACCTGGGCTTAGAGAGGGCTCTCTCTATATGATTTAGCTTTGTTTGCTGGGATTTCAGGCTAGTTATGAACGTCCAGGGGGTTTTTGATTTGTATTCAAAATTGGATGGTGGGATCCTTAAAACAGATGGATAGAATGATGTCTTTAGACCATTGGGCTATGGAGTCAACAAAAGGGCAACAAAACTAGATCAACTCACTAAAGGGAATGTTCAAAGGGCAAGCTAGCAGAGTAAAGTGCAGGTGTTTGGAATAGGGGGTGAAATGGTTTTAATCAGGGTGAGAGAGAAATTAAGAATTCTCAGACCGAGATGTAAATGAGGAATGGAGGGTAATCAAAAGCAAAGGGCACTTAAGAATCCTTTGATCTAGATTAGCAAGAAACAACCTAAACTAAGGAGAAATTAAGAATTCCTTAACTTAGATATCAGTGGAAAACATTTATATGCCTAACTATTAAAACAGAGTGTAATTAAAAAAATTCTGAGATATTGTTCCAGTTATAGCATTCAGATTCAGAAATACATTAAAGATTGTGGAAAAAATTTAAGAAATATAAAAATAACAAAAGAGAATACTTGTCTGCACTTCGCTCAACACATGAATCCTGTGAAATATCTTGTCTTTATTCATCAATCTAGCTTGAGATTTAATCTAGGAAATCAAAATATCTTCTTGCAAGAAGATATAGACACCTATTGAATTTCTTTCATGCTGTCCCATTTATTTTGGTGCTGCTAACCTTTATGGTTTGTTTTTAGCCCTTTATGCTCTTTGCTGTTTGAACTCTCACACTGGAGGCTTCATCTACTTCAGGCTTTCATCTGATACTCTTTTACACTGATACTCTTTGACTTTGATGACCTGTCAATATCCTTTACTGTGTTTTTCCTTTTACTATACATTTTAACTGTTTACTGTGTATTTCAACAGTAAATTATTTAGTTTTTTGTGTGTATCAGCATATGGTAATGGATATTGGTCAACTTTCTGTATGTTTTATCTGTTTGTCTTCTAACTGTATACTCTATCTGGTTCCTTTGTTTTGACAGTCAATGCTTCTGTGTGAATGTTTTATTCTTTGTTCTGTGTGTAATTGTTTTCTTCTTCTGAATGAAGGCTTTTGAATAGGTTTCCTGTCGAGTCTTGGAGTAAACATGTTTTGTGACTAGTATCAAAACTGTTTATCCAAGATCTGGTCTTCTGCTAATTACCTGCAAAATTCAACAATCTATTAATAAAACATCGGTTGGCAAGAAAGGCAATTGATGGCTTTATTGCACAGGGATGTTTGGGGAAGGAGTTGTGGCAATGTTTTGAAAGAAATCAGAGGTTGAATTGTGTTGCAGAGGTTCAGGGTGGTGCTGAAGGGTTTCATAGGTTTTACTGTGAACGAGCAAAAGGAATGAAAATGAAGGTTTTCAAGGTTTAACAGGCAACTTTTTAAATTTGGCACGGAAATTCATATTATGGATAATAGGTGGTTTATCGGGTTGAGCGGGGAGGCGGTATTGGAGGTTGTCGCACCACTTATGAGGCGAAGGTGGTATTTGGGAGGGGTCACCCAATCTACTCTAGCGATTGACATTTAGCCTTTGGGGTTCAAGGGAAAACCGCTTTATCGGGTGTGACCGATATGGTTGTGGACCGTTGGATAAGGGGGACGGTGATTGAACGATAATCGGGTGAGGGAGGTGCGCAGGTGATAAAAGCTTAGGCTACGGGGGGGCCCAAGGGTTTTAATTACGACAGATTGTGATTATTTAAGACTTAATCATGGGTTTAAAGTATCAGGCGGTGCTTAATGAAGGTTTAACTTAACTTTGGGTAAATGTCGGGCATCGGGTGAGCCCAATATAGATGTGCATTGTCAGATTTGGGTGCAAATGATTGTACGACAGTCGGATGGTGAAATAGCACGGATGAAATAAATTGAGGTTTAGGGGGGGCCCAAGACTTTAATTACGGTGGATTGGGATTATTTAAGGTTAATGAGGGGATTTGTTTGTTTTGTCGGGATAAGGGGTAAATGTATAGTTTTTATTAAAACTAAGGGTTGGGGGTATTTACTTATGGGATTTAATTCGTGAAAAGGTTTTATTGGGGAATTATATAATAAAGTTTAAAAATTAGTGTGAAATGTGATGGGCGGAGTGGATATCGCCCTAAGCATAGTGTAAAGTGTAATATTTGTGCATATGTTTTATACTTAGGATAAAATGTTTTTTGTGGGTTTTTTGGGTGAAAGGGAATTTAACATGGGGTTATTTACTTTTTCCTAGGTAAATGAAGTTTAACCTTAGGAAAAGGGGTTTTGTTAGGCTAATGAGGGGAAATGAAGGGAGATGAATTTTATGAAGGGGATTCTAACACTTGAGGTCCATAAGTCATTAAGCCGAGGGTCCGGTCCGACCAAAAGTCATAGAAATGCTCTGAGCCTCTTTGACTTCAATGATTAAAAGTACTAGAACATACTTGTGGATAGGAAATTAGTAAGGGGAAAAATGAATGAGGGGGAGTTAATCATATTAACTTGCAAACCTTTGTTTTTGCTTCCATAGTTGATCATACATATTAATATATGTGTCTAAGCATGATGCATGTGTTTTGATCCAAAAATTTTATACTTCAGCAACCTTTCTTCTACTTACCCATTACTTACCCTACCATTTTTTCTTCATTTTATGTGGGTGCATTTAGACTAGCAAACCCTTAACATCCATTTTTCTTTTGAAAAGTAATCTATCTAATTCTAACCTTATATCATCCAAGGGCTCAGATTAAACTGATGAGCTCCTTTTATTTTCTCTACCTATCTAATGATCTGCCAAGATTAAATTGTTTGGTCAGATTTTATTCTCTAACTATAAACATAAAATTCAAAGCATGAAATAACCAAGATTAAACAATTTGATTATCATGGATTGTGGCATGAATAACAAGCTACACACAATCATTATTATGCATAAAGTAAATAGTAGTGGCATTTAGACTTGCACACTTTCATGGTCTCTTTTTGTTTTTTGGGGTTCATATATTTTCATTTTTTGACCTTCTCTTTTTCTTTTTGTCCTTTGAATTTCTTTTAGGACATACCCTCTTTACATTTTTTAATTTTTAAATAATATGGAAAACATTTGTAGAAAGAAAAGGTATGTACAATATTACAAGGCTTAACCTTAGTCATTCAAAATTATGACTCCTATTGGTATAGGAACCTAACAGTGGCTCCACTTGGGGATGGCATTTTCTAGTGAAATGTCAAGAACTCTAAAGATCAATAGCCTTTGAATTGTTGTTGATGTTACCTTGCAAAGTGTCCTTTTGTGAATCTGCATTATTGATACTTATGACAGTAAATATTTTAAAGCTTAGGGCCTTCTCTTCGGGCTTCAACTTCAAATATCACCACCCAATCCAAACTAGAATTTGTAAATAAAGTATGTACAAATGAGAAATGAAAATTAGTAACTTGGTTCAAAGTAATGTTTTAGCATTCGACCATTCACCGGCCTACCTTTTGTATCTATACCATTAATTTCCCTTAAGAAGAAGGTGTTATTTCTTCTGTAAGCATAAATGACATAGGGACCTTTCCATAGGAAATCAAATTTCCGATGTTTGCCTTTGTCTTCCCTCCTAGAATCCCACTTGATCACTTTCTCACCAATGTAGAAATCTTCAGTTTTGTTTCTCTTATCAAAAATCTTTTTAATCTTTTTAATCTTTTTCCTCTTTGGGAGTACCATTACTGGTACTCCCAAAGAGGATGGAAAGACAGCTTCCATCCCATAAATTAGTTGATGGGGAGGAGTACCAATTGATTTCTTAGTAGTCAATCTGTCTGCCCATAAGGCATTGACTAGCTTTTTATTCCAAGTTTTCTTATTGTCCTCTAGTAACTTCTTGATGATGTTTACTAGGATTTTGTTTGAGGATTCTGCCAGTCCATTACCTTAAGGGTAATAGGCTGTGGAATGGCCAAGGGTTATATGGTATTTATTGTAGAAATCTATCGTTCTTTTGGATTTAAAGGATGTTGCATTATCAGTAATGAGCTTAGTTGGACATCCAAATCTTGATAGAATATTGGTTTCAAGGAAGGTTATGATAACAATATCTATGGCTTGCCTTGAAGGTATGGCCCCTATCTATTTTGTGAAATAGTCTGTGGTTGTGAGGATCCATTTATGCTGGGCAGAGGAGTGTGGGTAAATTTCACCAATGAAGTCTAAACTCGATTATTGAAAGATATTTCTACAGAGATTGGCTTGAGGGTTAAAGGTAAGAGCTTTTTCTTCCCCTCAAATATTTGGAATTTGTGACAGGAGGTCACATATTTTCTAACATCATCAAACAAGGTAAGCCAGTAGAAACCAACTCTAAGGATTTTATCTGTAGTGGTATTCCAGTAAAGGTGTCCTCCACAGTCGCCTGCATGAAACTCTTGCAAAATCTTATCAGCCTCATCTTTCAATAAGCACTTAAGAAGAATACTTTCATGATCTCTCCAAAACAAAAATTGTCTAATATACAAAATTTTAAGGATTTCATCTTCAAAAATCTGCTTCTAGTCCAAGCTAATTTAGGAGGAGCTTGTAAATTCAGTAAAATGTAAATAATATCAGCATACCAAGGTGATTCAAGAAAGGCTTGGCTGATCAGTGGAGTCGCCATCTGCTTTTCATTATCTATTGTTGCAATAAAGTTTATATCAAGGGCTTCACAGTTTGATTCAACCATGAGTTTGGCTAAACCTTAGCCCCTGATTAACTTAGTAGGTTTGATTTCTATATCATACTCTAAAATAGTAGAAATCCACTTTCCCCTCTTTCCATTAGGAGCATCCTGAGTTAGGATGTCTTTAACTACTGAATTAGGAACGTAGGCTACTATCTGAGAATATAAGATGTATACCCTAAAAGCCTTAATGACTTTGACTAAAGCCAAAGCCTGTTTTTCCATTATATTATATTTCAAGGGGGCATCTCTCAGGGCTTTTCTAAAGAAATCAATGGGTTGTTCATAGCCCTGGTCATTTTTCTGCAATAGAACTGCAACAATTGCGTGCTCAGAAGCAAAGGAAAACAAGATGAAATCTCTGTCAAATTTAGGACTGATTAACCCAGGTGTTTTAGTCAAGTATAGTTTAATGTCTTCAAAAGATTTTTTAGCCTCAACATTCCATTTTATGGTAGAGTCCTTTTTCAACATGTTGTTTAGTGATCTAATTAATTCTGCTAGATTAGATATAAATCTTCTAAAAAATTAACTTTTCCTAAGAAAGCTTGTAACTCTTTAATGTTCTTAGGGTGTTTTATTTGTAGAATGTCTTCTATTCTTGCAGGGTCTATTCTTATACCATATTTTGAAATTATGTTACTTAACAACTTTCCTTCTTCTAACCCAAACAAGGACTTTTTGGGGTTTAAGGAGATTCCAAATTTCTTGCATTTAATAAAAACTTTCCTTAGATGATCCAAATGTTGATTGTCAAATTTTGAAAATACAGTAATATCATCTAAATACATCACAAGGAAATCGTGAATTTCTTTTGCAAAGGCTCTATCCATAGCCCTCTGGAAAGTGGCTCCTGCATTCATTAGCCCAAAAGGCATTTTTAAATACATAAATGTGCCCCAAGGAGTAGTAAAGGCAGTTTTGGGTTGGTCATCGGGATGAACCAATATTTGATTGTAACCAGAAAACCCATCCAACAATGATATTCTGGTTGATCCAACTACTCTCTGTAAAATGTGGTCCATTTTGGGGAGAGGGTAATTGTCTTTTAGTGATACTTTTTTGAGGTTTTTGAGATCCACACAAACTTTGATCTCACTAGATTTCTTTCTAGTTGGCACCAAGTTTGGGACCCAATCAGAAAATCTGATTGGTGCAATTATTTTGGCATCATACATCCTCTAAATTTATTTTTCATTTGCAGGTAATAAGACATGATTAATCCTTCTAAGCTTTTGTTTGAAAGGTTTTTTATTTTCTTTAATAGGAATTGTATGTTGGATGATGTTGGTGTCATAGGATTTGAGTTCTTCATAAATCCAAGCAAAGACATCCTAAAATTCTTTCAACAACTCAATGTATTTCACTTTTTCAGTTGGGGGTAATGATTTTGAAATTTTGATCAATTTAGGATTTTCATCGGTGCCTATATTACATTCGTCTATATCAGACCTTAAAGGTTCCATTTTAGGTTTCCTAGGAACATCATTTGAATCAAATAATTCTTCCAGAGGGGTTAATCCCTTTGGTAAGAAATTATCCTTGAGATTAATTACGTCGGTTTCTTCACTGGTTATTTCATCAATCTCAATTTGCTCCAAGTTGTCTACATCTAATTTGGTAAATTTAGTTGGGTTGAGTCTATCTATTTCATCACCTTCTATCTCATTTATTTCTATTTCATCCTTAGTGACAGGATCTATTGATTTATCAATATCTATATTGTTATTGGTAAATTCCTCTTCTATAATTAATATGTTATTTATTTGTTTATCATTAGAAAATAGTTGCCAGTTCTTTAAATTATCTAGAATTGTAGGTCTATGCCTAACTTCAGCAGTGTACTGATGCTTGGGCTGGAAGGGTAATTTGCAGGTGCTGGCAAACATTGCTAAACTATGGGCTTGCATGTTGTGCTTTCTAAGAATTACTGCAAGCTTTGTTTCTAGGAAAGTGTTAAGTATTTCTACAATAGTTCCCCTATAAAACTTAATCTAGGGTCCTTTGTCATATATACAACATCAATCTGTTTTATAATTAGTTCAGAGTCTCCCATGACAGAAACTCTTTTAGCTCCTAGATTAGTAACTAACTTAAGACCTAAAATTAATGCTTCATATTCAGCCATATTGTTGGTACATTTAAAATTCAATCTATATGCATGGCCTTATAAGTAATTATTTTCCAAATTATATATCCACAATCCTGCTCCTGCTCCTAACCTATTGACTGAGCCATCAAATTATAGATGCCATAATGTCTCATGATCTATATTTACACTATTTGGTGCAACAAACTTTTCATCATTTATAGCAATTTGACCATCTTGTTCATTGAACAGTTCTGTAGTCTGATTAGTTTCATTTTGTGTAGAAACTGCAATTTTTTTTAGCTTTGTATTAGTATTGTCTAAAATTTGTTCTTGTGTTTGATCAGCATTATACAGGATAAAATAATCAATATCTGAGTGTATGGAGTAAATGGGAATGTTTTGAGGCCGATCCTAGCCACTTACCATATATTTCATTAAGGTTTCTTGGTATAGTTTCTTAGGTTGTCCAAAAACAAAGATTGTTGCATATGACATATCTAGTTGTAAGGATCCCTAGAGTTTGGCTCCCCATGATTTGGATAACAGAAGGCCATACTTTGGTGGGATGTCAACAACTACAATATCCATAAGGATGTTTTTGGCAGGATATTGAACTTAAGTGACACACAGGTCTTTGATCAATCCTAGACACTTTACCTAACTGGAGTCAAATGAGAATAAGTCTTTGTAAGGCCTTGTAATGTCTAGGTTTAATTTCTCCATCACTGATTTGGGCATTAAGTTGTGAGAGGCCCCAGAATCCAACATTGCATTATGTAGAATTTTTTCATGGATACTAAGGCTAATGTAAAAAGGTGGAACTCCTCCTTCTAATGGTTTTCCATTAACATCTGGACCAAATATGAGTTCTGGTTGGTCATCAAACAAGTTGACAGAATCCTCATTTTCAGCAATGTTTAAGGTCTGATTTATCTGTGATTTATAAGTTTCATTCTTGATGAGTTCTGTTAAAGGGAATGAAATATTTCGCTTTGCTATCTCTATTCCCAAATTGAATGGAAAAGAGACCTTTTCTGTTTGAAGGTTTTGAATTTTTACAGCAAGGATTTGAGTAGGCTTATCTTCTTTTCCTTTATTGGGGATCTCCTTATGTGGATTTTCAAATTTGATGTTTTGAGCTTTGTCCACTGGTTCCTTAGGGGGG
The DNA here is from genome assembly GCA_031772625.1 of Pinus tabuliformis. Lineage (NCBI taxonomy): Eukaryota > Viridiplantae > Streptophyta > Pinopsida > Pinales > Pinaceae > Pinus > Pinus tabuliformis. Next base: position 592,675,040 of record CM062820.1, on the reverse strand, counting down.
ATTGAAGTGGATGGTTGATCAGCAGAAGGTTGATTAGAGGTTATGTCTACAATTGTGGGGCTAGAAGGTTTTGGGTTTTCCCTAGGGAGAATTTGGAGGATTTTTGAAATAGGGGCTTCCTTTATTTTCTTGGGTTGATTTTGTATTGTTTTCTTGGTTTGGTCAGGGACATCAACATTCTTTTTTCTTCTTAGATTATATTGTTTATGAACTTCAAAGATGGCAGAATCATATCCCTGTTTGTAATCAAATGATTCCCCAGACTGTATTTGTAATTGCTGCAGCATATACAATTCCTGCTCATGTTGGGTTAGAAAAACAGTGTCCTCATCATTTATTCCGATTAGGTTAATTTTTGAATCTTGTTCTGGATCTTCTGGATGGGATGTCTCTACATGATTTTCTTGAAAGGGAGGCCTAATGTTATGATCTGGTCCATTTTTCCCAATGTTTTGGTTTTTTCTAAAATTTGGGTTTCTAACTAGTGGTGCTTGTTGGTTATCCCATTGAGGTTTCCTCTCCATATTATCTATTCTATCCATTAGTCTTTCCATACTTTTGGCTAAACTATCTATTTTAATGTCAGATGGTGAAGTTTCATCCTTTGTAGTTCCTTTCCTTTCATTTCTAACTCTAGCCCTTTTAGCTAACAAATTAGCTTCTACACTAACTACTACACTTTGCATTTGTTCTAATGTTGGGGGGTTTCTTTCCCTAAGTTGGTATGCCATATCTGTGTCAAAACCATCAGGGAACTTTATTAATGCTAAGTCAGGTGGGGGTATAAGGTTAACTAGGATTGCGTTATATATATTATTGAATCTAGTGCAGTAATCTTGAACAGTTTCATTAGGTCCTCTTCTAATATTCTTATATTCTGAAAGGATTTGTAAGGGATTCTTTTTCTTTCCTCACCTATCAATAAAAAACCTTTGGAAATTTTCTAGGTCTAGAATGTGGTTGGTAGGAAAGGCTTTAAACCAATTCTTGACGTTACCAGTCAAAGTTTGGGAAAAAAAGTCTTATTTGGACATCAACTTCATCTATTTCATGTAGTTCAAAAAAGTCAGATATCTTGTTTACATGCTACTGGCAGTGTAATGACCAGTAGCATCAAACAGGAAAATCTTACTCTGATAATCTGCAGGCATATCATAAAGTTGGGCAGGTAAAACAAGAGGAGCATATCTATTTGCCAATTTTGTAAGTTGGGAGGGGCTGAGATGTGGGGTTGAGGTACTTGGAGATGATACAGTAGTGGATGAAGAACTAGGGCTAATAGATGATGAATGAGTAATGATAGGTTGGTGAGGGAGTGATGGTATAAATGGTGGTGAAGAATGGACTTCAGAAGGTTTTATTGTTGAAGTTGAAGGGAACAATGGTGAACTCAAATTAGTGGACAATTTTTTAGAAAGCTCACGGGTCATGGTAGTATTAATGTATGATTGTGGAGATTTCAGAATGTATTCAAAAATTGATTTGTTGGTCTGTTGAATTTCAAGGTCTGCAATAAAATTAGGATCTAGAATTGTTTCATTGATTGCATTTTTAGATTTTGTTTTAAATAATGAAAGATTAAATGGCACATCAAAGGGAAGTTCTTATAAAAATAACCACTCATCAGGACATGAATTAGCTTTAACTAATGGTAATTGGCTAGCCGAACTTTCTTCTTTTTTAGATTTTCTTGAAATTAGGTTGGGATTATCAACCACTGGGGCAGGGTTTGGATCTGGATTAGCCCTAGTAAAATGAGTCTTCCTAGAAGCCAGAATTTCAAACTTCTGATTGTTTTTGTGATATTTTTTCAAAACAACTTCTAACAAATGACTTTAAGAATATAAATTTAGAATTTTCTTAAAGCTTTATTAGGACTAAGGATTTGATGGTCCCCAGTATGGTCTCCACTATGTTATCACTTAGAAATTTCTCTAGAAGTTATTAGAAGAAAGAAAGTGACCGAGGTAACCACAAACCAACTTTTGAGCATAGGCTCTAGCCAACCTAGGCTCAGAGAGGGCTCTCTCTATATGATTTAGCTTTGTTTGATGGGATTTCAGTCTAGTTATGAATGTTCAGGGGGGTTTTTAATTTGTATTCAAAATTGGATAGTGGGATCCTTAAAAAAGATGGATAGAATGATGTCTTTAGACCATTGGGCTATGGAGTCACTAGAAGGGCAACAGAACTGGATCAACTCACTAAAGGGAATGTTCAAAGGGCAGGCTAGCAGAGTAAAGTGCAGGTGTTTGGAACAGGGGGGTGAAATGGTTTTAATCAGGGTGAGAGAGAAATTAAGAAATCTCAAATTGTGATGTAAACAAGGAATGGACGGTAATTGAAAACAAAGGGAACTTAAGAATACTTTGATCTGGATTAGCAAGAAACAACCTAAACTAACGAGAAATTAAGAATTCCTTAACTTAGATATCAATAGAAAACATTTATATGCCTAACTGTTAAAACAGAGTGTAATTAAACAAATTCTAAGAAATTGTTCCAGTTATAGCATTCAGATTCAGAAATACATTAAAGGTTGTGGAAAAACTTTAATAAAGATAACAATAACAAAAGAGAATACTTGTCTGCACTTTGCTCAAAACATGAGTCCTGTGAAATATCTTGTCTTTATTCATCAATCCAGCTTGCTGGCTCAGTTAATGATACAATAGCTTTACAGTCTTTTGATCAAGAAGTCTATAGAAATGTCTAAGAATCCACCCTACATACTTCGAATTGTGAAGTATTTATACAAAAATTATTACAAAATATCTCAAACTAACTTGAGATTTAATCTAGGAAATCAAAATATCTTCTTGCAAGAAGATAGAGACAACGATTGAACTGCTTTCATGCTGTCCCATTTATTTTGGTGTTGTTGGCCTTTATGGTTTGGTTTTATCCCTTTATGCTCTTTGTTGTTTGAACTTTCACGCTGGAGGCTTCATCTACTTCAGGCTTTCATCTGATACTCTTTGACTTTGATGACTTGTTAATATCCTTTACTGTGTTTTTCATTTTACTGTACATTTTAACTGTTTACTGTGTATTTCAACAGTAAATTATTTAGTTTTTTTTTGTGTATCAACATATGGTAATGGATATTGGTCAACTTTCTGTATGTTTTATCTGTTTGTCTTCTAACTGTATACTCTGTCTAGTTCCTCTGTTTCGACAGTCAATGCTTCTGTGTGAATGTTTTCTTCTCTGTTCTGCGTATAGTTGTTTTCTTCTTCTGAATGAAGGGTTTTGAATAGGTTTCTTGTCTAGTCTTGGAGTAAAATTGTTTTGTGTCTAGTATCAAAAATGTTTATCCAAGCTCTGGTCTTCTGTTAATTACCTGCAAAAGTCAACAATTTTTTAATAAAACACCGGTTGGCAGGAAAGGCAATTGATGGCTTTATTGCACAAGGATGTCCGGGGAAGGAGTTGTGGCAATGTTTCGAAAGAAAGCGGAGGTTGAATTGTGCTGCAGAGGTTCAGGGTGGCGCCGAAGGGTTTGATACGTTTTATTGTGAAAGGAGAAAAAGGAATGAAAATGAAGGTTTTCAAGGTTTAACAGGAAACTTTTTAAATTTGGTGCGGAAATTCATATTATGGATAATAGGTGGTTTATTGGGTTGAGTGGGGAGGCGGTTTTGGAGGTCGTCGCACCGCTTATGAGGTGAAGGCAGTATTTGGGAGGGGTCACCCGATCTACTCTAGCGATTGACATGTAGCCTTTGGTGTTCGGGGGAAAACTGCTTTATCGACGGGTAACGATCGGCCATTGGGCTTGGCCAATAGGGCTGTGGACTGTTGGATGAGGGGGACGGTGATTGAATGACAATCGGGCAAGGGAGGTGTGTGGGTGATAAAATCTTGGCTACAGGGGGCCCAGGGGTTTTAATTATGGTAGATTGTGATTATTTAAGACTTAATCATAGGTTTAAATGATCGGGTGGGGCTTAATGAAGGTTTAACCTAACTTTGGGTAAAGCTCGAGCGTCAGGTGAGCCTGATATAGTTGTGCATCATCAGATTTGGGCACAGATGATCAGATGGTAGTAGGGTGGTGAAATAGCATGGATGAAATGAACTGAGGTTTTTTTTTTTGGGGGGGGGAGGGGAGGGCAGGACTTTAATCACGGTGGATTGAGATTATTTAAGGTGAATTAGGGGATTTGTTTGTTTTGTCGGGATAAGGGTTAAGTGTATAGTTTTTGTTAAAACTAAGGGTTGGGGATATTTACTTATGGGATTTAATTAATATACGGGAAAAGTTTTTATCAGGGAATTATATAATAAAGTTTAAAAATTAATGTGAAATGTTATGGGCGGTGTGGATATCGCCCTAAGCATAGTGTAAAATGTAATATTTGTGCATACACTTTATACTTAGGATAAAATGTTTTTTGTGGGTTTTTTGGGTGAAAGGGAGTTTAACATGGGGTTATTTACTTTTTCCTAGGTAAATGAAGTTTAACCTTAGGAAAAGGGGTTTTGTTAGGCTAATGAGGGGAAATGAAGGGATATGAATTTTATGAAGGGGATTCTAACACTTGAGGTCCATAAGTCATTAAGCCAAGGGTTTGGTCCTACCAAAAGTTAAAGAAATGCTCTGAGCCTCTTTGACTTGAAGGATTAAAAGTACTAGAACATACTTGTGGATAGGAAATTAGTAAGTAAGGGAAAAATGAATGAGGGGGAGTTATCATATTGACTTGCAAACCTTTGTTTTTGCTTCCATAGTTGATCATACATATTGATATATGTGTCTAAGCATGATGCATGTGTTTTGATCCAACCAATTTTATACTTCAGCAACCTTTCTTCTACTTACCCATTACTTACCCTACCATTTTTTCTTCATTTTATGTGGGTGCATTTAGACTAGCAAACCCTTAACATCCATTTTTCTTTTGAAAAGTAATCTATCTAATTCTAACCTTATATCATCCAAGGGCTTAGATTAAATTGATGAGATCCTTTTATTTTCTCTACCTATCTAATGATCTGCCAAGATTAAATTGTTTGGTCAGATTTTATTCTCTAACTATAAACATAAAATTCAAAGCATGAAATAACCAAGATTAAACAGTTTGATTATCATGGATTGTGGCATGAATAACAAGCTGCACACAATCATTATTATGCATAAAGTAAATAGTAGTGGCATTTAGACTTGCACACTTTCATGGTCTCTTTTTGTTTTTTGGGGTTCATATATTTTCATTTTTTGATCTTCTCTTTTTATTTTTGTCCTTTGATTTTCTTTTAGGACATACCCTCTTTACATTTTTTAATTTTTAAATAATATGGAAAAAAATTCAAGAAAGGAAAGGTATGTACAATATTACAAGGCTTAACCTTAGTCATTCAAAATTATGACTCCTATTGGTATAGGAACCTAGCACACACTAAGCTGCAGGTTGTCTGCGCACTCAGTTGCAGACTCAGGATGAATTCAATGATATTGATGATTCTCTTATTGTTATTTTACCCCATATATACTATTACATCGAAGGGTTACACCATCAAAATATCATGGTCCAAATACCATGGGCTCCTTAAAATAAGAAACTATGGTCCCAAAACCATTGATCTCTTACAAAATAATACATTTTTACAAAAAGGAGGGGTTTCGACCCACCCCGAAGCCCTTACCCCATGTGATATATTCCAAGTGCTCCAATGCATGGTCCACTTTGCATTCTGTTGCTCCACCCCAAAAAATGCGGAGTCTTTGCCAAAATCTAAGCCAAGTTGGGCTGCGCCCAACACAACTATCTCAACACATATGTGTGAGTAAAACCATCTTATAAAAATGTCATTTCTTGATGCAATCTTATAGACACATACTCATATCATGCGATTAATCAAACATTCAACAATATATAGACGACATAATAGACACCAACACTCAAACACCAAATAGATGACATAGTCAAACATTCAAACAAACTATAAACGTACCATGTTAAATGAATGATCTAGACAACATAAGAAAGCTCATTACTTAATGTATATCAGGGGAGGCTATCTTGTCTGCACAATCGATCTAGTTAGCATGATATAACTTAACAACACATTAGCTCAAACACAAATAAGATTATGATATCCATAACAATAACTAACTAACATGTTACATCATAATCTTATAAACATTTGTCGTTCATGCATAACAATCACATATGTATGATCAATATAGATTAGTACAACACAATGTCACAAATAAGTCGACTCATACTTGAATGTCATAACCCTAACCATCTGCATAGGCCAATCCAATTTAGAATGATACATATAACATCAAGATATTAATTATATAACCCCAATCATCAAGTTAAATGTCATAAAACAACAATAACAATGCATACAACCACAAGTTACTATATCTGACACATGTGCATATGACTACACTAATCAACTAGCATTTATCATTTATCATACATGTGTTGGGAATGGGTCCCCTAGGGTCAATTTTGGGGTTAAAAGCCCAAGTTTTGGGGCTAAAGGCCCAAGTTTGTATAAAGAATGTAAAGTCTCTGCATTTTTTGGTCATGGAGTGCGAATATGTAAAGAGTTAAAAAGGGTTTCACCCTTAGTTTAGGTAACTTGTGTCAGTTTTATGAGATCCACCCTTGGTCTGTAGACCATGGGAATGTATAAAAAGGGAGAGTCTTAGAAGAGTTTAAGCAGTTCTTAGACGTTTTGGAGAAATTGATTGATGTAATGGGTCTGTGAGAGCTAAGAGCGAAGATTCTTAACATAATAAAGGGGCTCTGCAGTTGTGTGCACAAAGGCCTAGGGTAGAAGTCCGCAACTGAGTGTGCAGATCCCTACAGTTGTGTGCACAGGGAAGTTAGAGTCTGTACTAAAGATCTGAAACATCAATAAAGAGAATTATTCTGGATATACCTGTGTATGAGCTATTTTACTTTTGTTATGAATGTATGTGGTTATGTTATGTTGAATACTGGGTTTATGATTTAATGTTGTATTGATGCACGAATATATGTGTTTTAATTTGTCATATGAACACAAGTAAGAATATCTGTTTACACAAAGATAATCATAATGCATGTTAAATTTATTTAATACTTAAGCTAATATGGGTAGACACAGAAGTAAGGGTAATTACAGAGGTGCGTAAATGTCTAAATTTCCTAATTAGGTTACGCAAAGGACGATCGTATAACTTCATGAAGGTCTCGAAGCCGAATAAGAGAAGTATATCGATAAGCCCTAAAGGGCTTATCAGTTTGCGCAAAGGAAGGGTTAGGGTATAAAATGACATCACAACTATCTCAGGGTGTGGAAACTTGGTTCCTGCATGCCCCCATACTTCTTCAGGTGAGACTTCAGTCCGCGCTTCGTGGATTGATGCCAAAAGGGCCAATAGTGTAGGGATTTTCTTGGCTAATTAACGCTGAACCTCGGTCAGGGCCCATCAAGCCAACAAGAAGTGACCATAATAACAATATAATGACAAGCATATCAACAACCCTAATGCTTATAACAAACATTAACCAACATACTTGCATGCCCACCATACAAACCTGTATGATGATATGCTCTTACCCCGAAGTCCATTGTTGCAAATTCACTTTAATGATCTGCATCTCCTGCTCTATCTCAACCAACACGTTAGCATCATAACATACCAATCTCATCATGATGACCTAATTTCATACAATGACCTTATGCACAACAACCTTCACCATGAAAATGCATGTGTAACAACATATAAACACCAACATGCATAACAAATGCATATACAACCATACACTAATGATGACACATCCCTCAACAACACCATCAACCTTTACATGGTGACATCACTACAACCATGATCAACACCATGCAAATGCAAGAAGCACATGGAATAAAAACATAAGGAACACATATGCAACCGACATGAATGCATGACCAACACACCACCCATCCAGTTTTAGGGGTGCACCATGCTTTGATACCACTTTTTGGTATCAAATATCTCCCAGAAAATAATGGAAGTTAGTTCTGATACCACTCTGTGGTATCAAATATGACCCTAAGAGAGCAAAACTCACTCTGGGACCACTGTATAACACCATCCTCCCACATCTACACAAGTAACAGGCCAATCGGGGTAAACATGTGACGAGAAGTTACTATGATATTATTCGACTACCTATGTGTCAGTTAAGGAAGTGGAATCGATGGAAACCCACAATAGAGACCTTCTGTACCTACTACAGGACTCCCATAATGCATCCCATTCATTCCCTTGACCAGACGCTAGGTCCAACTGAATTTTAGACCATTAAAACCCTTGACGCTCCCTTGATATAGACAAGGGTGTGTCTGAAAACCTCCAGACACATGCACAACATGTGTATACATGTGTATGGGGGCTTTTCTCCTTAGAACTGTGCTTGTGACTTTAATATTTTTTTCCACTTTTCAAGCCCATATTCCAGGTCACTACCCAGAAACCCCTATAGCTTTCAGAATCCATAATTTACATAATGATAAGAATTATAATTCAAACGCTGACTCTAGGACTAGGCTTGACCATCCCCAACTGAGATTGACATTCTATCAAACACTTAATATCAATGCAATCTACAGGAAATAAATACAGGACAAAGCATAAATGACTGATAACTCATATGAGACTTGACAAGAAGGATCACCACCCATTTCCCTTAACTGTTTTGACATCAATTAGAACTTGCATCCACTATCCTTTCAGTTACAAGTAAATACATGACATAACCATGACTAACACCAGTCATATAACCATGCTTATAACCAACATTAAACCATGTAAATAACAATGAGATAACAACCATTAATCCACATAATAACAAGTACAAAAGAAAGAGAACTTAGCTTTTATTAAACATAGGCAAGATCTGACAAAGTTCGGTACTTCCATGTACCACCCAACCATAGACATGGTTGAAAAAATATCTCTTTCAGGCAGTCACCCCCATGCCATATTCCAAGCATGGATGTGGGATCTCATGGATAAACTAGTCCAAAAATAACCAAGGGAATCCATAGGTTAAACAACCTCCACCCTCACCAAACTGTGATCTCACCAAAACTGACACCGAGATCAAAAAACCAAACCGAGCTTGGAATGCCTCTGGACTCCATCACTATCCTTGAGGAATTTTCCATCTCCTTGTCTCTCAGGATTTATCGCAATTAACAGCTGATCACTAGGCCCTAAACTGGGACACCAGTCTCTGGGATTTACCACAATCCATAATGGATCACTAGGCCCTAACCGAGACTCCAACCTCAGGCTTTACCATGTATCCCACCAAAACAGGTCAAGGGATTCCTAAGCCCTTGGGAATTTTCCTGAGACCACCTCCACCCCAAATTCTGAAACCATCCAGAAATTCCAAAGGTTAAAATTGAGAAAACAATCTCATCACACCATGGATATCTGGAAGAATGCAAGGCAATGCTGAAACCACTTTCATAACCTGGAAAAACCATGCCACTGAAAACAAGAGAACCATAAACCAACATGCAAAGCCATGCATGTCAAAACCAAATATGAAATCCCACATGCAATTTGTTACCTGCAAGTATTCATGTTGAAGCTACTTGATCCTATTCTTCCTTGCTTAATCTTTGCTTTCCTTCCTTTTCTTTGTCCTTCCTTTTCTTGCTTTTCCCTTCCTTGCTCCAAAGCTAGAATGCTCCACGAAAACTCTAAGTCTCCAAGAGTGTGTGAGAGAGAGAATAATGAGAGAGCTCATGTTAAAATTATGCAACTGTGGTCAAAGTCCACTTTGGATAGCTCATATGATGAATATAATTATTTTAATGGATTCCTATTTTTGGGAGGACCAAAATCGACCTAAAGATCATCTTATTTGGACAAGAAGAAGTCGGTTTTTCAATTTATTTATTTACTCATGTATATTGGATTAGGTCGGCCCTAAGCACATGTACAATTGGATAGGTCAGTCTCACCCCAGGTGGACCCTCATGGAAACCTATAAATAGAAGAGACCTCAAGCTCATTTGGGCACATTGACCAAGCGATCTTCTCTTTTCTTATTGTCTTGGTTCGCACAATTCGGACGGAGGAAAGCTCGAGAAAAAAGTAAAAAACTAAAAGTTCGAAGCTCACACACCTCTAGGGTTTTTGGGTCTCGAACGTTGGCTCATGACTAATATTTTTTGTCTCTGGATGCTGGAATAGTTTGGTCTAGAGAGAATCTAAGAAATCTCAAATTTTGGCACAAATTGTCTATGGGAGAGTCTTAAATATTAGGGTTTCTGTAGTTCAGTTTGGATCCCAGATGCACACAAAAACTGGTCTAGGGAGCATCTAGGATAACTTAGACATTGGAACATTAGATTTAAGGGACTTTCTGATTTGCCATAGATAATCACACAAAAGCCTGAAGAGAGAGTCCAGGGTTTGAGGCAGATCTGAGTATGTTGGTCCCCAGACGTTTGCACACAGTTCACCTAGGAGCATCCAGATCTCTCCCAGACGCAGTCATCTGGTTCTTTAGAGAGCGTCCAGATCTATATTAGATGCTTACACCCAATATCTCTACATGCGCCCTAGAACTAAAGATGATTTATCAATATGCAACAATGTTCAGTATAGTGACAACAATATCCAGCAGTTGCCTATAGTCAGTGACAACACATTACAATCCTCAGAATTATGGTTTTGATTATAAGCATGATTAGATTCATTTCATGGAGATCATAGTCGTTTTGTTGCATAAATAAAGTTATGGATCATTGTACTCTCTTTTGTTGAATCATTTGATGACGATATAAGAAGAAGAAGAATTTGCAAGGGTTTTCCCCATAGTCGGTTTTGCCCTAGTCTCGAAACAATCCTGGTGTCTCTATGTGTGCATTCTTTTCTTCTATTGTTCCTTTATGTTCTGCTACATAGATGATGATGATATTTTTATTTCTACATAGTTGTATATGTTGATGAATAATAATGTAAATATAAATAATGTTATAATGTTATGGGGTGAACTTAATATGTTAATGGAGAAATGTAATTATCTAAGAAAAGAACAATGTTTCCCTATGAAAAATTAGCATGGTTTCAGAGCTCGGCTGAAGAAAAGCCATGGATATCACCCCGATGATGAAACCTTTGATGGAAGCAAGAAGAGGATGGTGGAGACCTAAAATAATTCTAGGGTTTGAAGAAAACCCTAGGAAACTTATTAGGATTAGGGTTTGAGAGAAACCCTGGTTTATGGAAAAGACATGAGATATAGGATGGTCAAAAGAGGCTCAAGCACTTGAGAGAGATTTGATGAAGCCCTAGATGGGATAATCCCTAGAAGGCATGATTGGTTGATTAAAGTTAACAATTTTATGCGGAAAATGGATGGTGATGGCAGGTTCTAGAGGGAGAGGATCACTTCTCATTGAAGATAAGTATTTCTTGACTTATGATGCCTCTTACTTTTATTTAGACTTATGGATCTTATTATTATGTTTATTGATAATATGTTTGTCTTTTAGATTAATCACATTGTAGAGATTTGGTCGATGTTTCAAACCAACTAATGTGGTTCATCCTCAGGACAAATGGTGAAAAAGTCAATCTTCACAAAGGTTTAAATAGTAGAGAAGCATTTTGCCTAGAATTAGCTATTAGGAACTAGCCTTTAGGAAAAGGTTGTTAAGAATTAGTTAATATAATATTAAATTATTTATTAATTGTTTAATTACAATTTCAAGGTTCATATGTACTAAATAAGTGTTTATAATGATCTAATATATTATATTATTGAATTAATGGGATAAAAATTTATTTATTAATCATTTGTTTTTAATATCAATGTTAAATCTAAATAATAGAAGTGTTTGTTACTAGATATAAATTAGTAAACCATGGAATAAAGAAAAGAAAATAGGAAAGAAAAGATAATTATATTAATAAAGTAATTATTAATGATAATATAAAAATTATAAGAAGACTCAAACATAGTTCTAATATAATAAATAATTATTAAACTCTCAAGGTAAAAAAAAAAAAAAAAACATAAGGAAGTTAGAAAAGGAAACAGAGATTCAAGAAATGAAAGAAAGGATCGAATAAAAAAAATAGAATAGAAGAGAGATAAATGAACATAGAAAAAAAAATATGAAAAAAAAGGAACAATCAAGAGGAGAGGGCAGGAATCCAACTCCTGCCTAATTTCCAACCATTATGTTTATTGTTTGTACTTCCTACATATGTATTTGAGTGTATGGATGCTTCTAACCTCCTTGATGAGATGTGATGGGTGAATCCTTCTTGATGATCATTTGAAACAAGAAGGATGACTAGAGCTGGAAAAGGTAAAGACGCACTATATGAAAAGATGACAAAGTACTTCAAGCTGCCTGTGTCCAATGAAAAGGTGCATAGGTATTTGAATACAATAGGGTATGCACGATATGTTTTATTTCAACACTAACATTGATGGCTAGGTAAGTCTTAGGGTATGATGAGAATGTCTCTTTAATGCCTCATACATGCATATGAAAGTGACTTGGATCTATGTCTCCTATGATGAAATGATGCACCTGGTGTTGAACATTTTGATTTGTTGAAGTCTATGAGGCTATCTAATGTTGATATGTTGATATACTTAATGTTTGGCTAACATCTATTTGTTGGATATCTTGACCCTATAAAGAAGGCTAGCACCTTGACTCTATTAGATGATACTCTTGATACTTGTCATGCATAAGACATGATGGATTTCACATAAAAGGTTAGCTCATTAATTCTTATACATGATAGTGTTGATAATGCTTATGATAAGCATGATGAAAGCTAATGGAAATAGAGATTATCACTCTCATTGTTTTGGTAAAATTTTATTGAATGACCTAAATTTATCATATTGATCATGATAAGCATGGTAACCTTGATGTTAGAGGTATAACTATGAGATTGATATTCTAGATCTTTTATTACCTGTGGTAATGTCTTGATGGCATATGGTTAAACTGAATTCCCTAACCTAATGGAGTGAATTGACAGAAAAGTGTTATTATGTTTATGATATGATGTCACATATGTCTGCTGCCCTAATATTTCAAGCATAACTCTTGACAAAAGATTAATGACATGATGTTGATGACCATGATCCAACAGATCTGTTGTTACATGACTCTAGTAGAAGATAGGTTGATGACATGAATGGAGATAAATAAAGTATATTCCCAGTCAGAGGGATAATATCTTCTCAAGATCCTTACTCACATCACTATTTTCATTATGTACTGTTGAAGGAAATTTTGTAAGACCCTCCTCCCACATCTACCCAAGTAACCAACCAATTGGGGTAAACATGCGACGAGAGGCTCCTATGATTGGATTCGACCTCCTATGTGACCTTAAGGAAGTGGAATCGATGGAAACATAATACAAAGACGTTTAACATCAACTTTAGGACCCTTAGGAACCAATCCAACACTTCAAACAACTTGCCCTTGGGTCCCACTAAGATTTTTGACAACTTAGGCCTTAGTTGCTCTCATGCTATCAGCATGACAACATCCAAAAACCCAGAGTTTCTCTCATAGGCTTTCCTGCCAGTGTTTAGAGACTCATTTCTCCAGTTCTATGCCAACATCCCCAAGATTTGAGCCACTTTTTCAGGCCTAGAGCCCAGGTCACTGCCCATAATGGAATGCCAACTTAAGATCAGTAAAAGAATAGGGAAAAAATGATGCAAAAGAAATAAGTTAAACAAGACCTTAACCAGGCCCCTACTAGCCATGACATGAATTTTTTCAAACATATCATCAACATGTAACCTATAGGTGTAAACAACAAAATTAAGTGTAGGGATCTCGTAATTATATGAGAATTGCTACGAACTATTGTTCCCTTATGTCATTTATTGCATTATCATCTATTAGGTCATAGATCCATTATCTATTCATTTACAAGTAAAAATATGTTGAGAGCCATACATAGTTGCTGTCATAAAAAATACATATAACCAACATAATAAAACTAGAAATACCATGAATATATCAACCATAAAATCCAAATTTACATCAGTACATTTACACATGAAAACCAAGGGAATGAATGTTTCATTAATGAATGTAATAAACCAACTAGAGATGGGACTACCACATTCCACATGACCATACATTTCCTGAGCCAAGTCTCTCTTCAGCCAATCATCCCCGTGCCATATTCCAAGCATGAATGTGGGATTCATATAACACACCAAAACACCAAACAAGTGTGGATGCCACAGGAGTCCTCCACCTACACTGTGAGGAATTTGAGTGCCTCCTAGTCTCTCAGGCTTTACCTTAATCCATAGTCTAATCCAAGGATCACTAATCCCTACACCGAGACACACTCTCCAAGCTTTATCGTACAGCCCATCCCAGGACTACTAGTCCCAACATAGAGAAATTCACCACTTGGCTTTATCGCATATCCTGCCATTCACTGACAATGATTCATAGGCCCACTGAGGCACACAATCCTGGCTTTACCACAAACCACAGTCTGGCCCAGGGGCCACTAGGCTAGTGGCTTTACCTTGATCCACAGTCCGGTTTAGGGACCACTAGGTCATGTGTTTGTCATTTTAGAGATAGACCCCACTTAGCTTCGAATCCATTTGGCCATCCCAAGTCAACCGAATATGATAACCCATCTCATCAAAGCTATCAAGAAATGTTAAGTCTAAGATGAGGAACACTGTCACATCTGGCAAAACCCATGCCATGATAGAAAGGAGCCACATGCAATACCATGCATGCAAAAACTAGCAAGGAAAATACACATGCAAGTCGATACCTGCAATGAAGCCTGTTGTAGCTACTTGATCCTACCTTTCCCTGCTTGATCTTTGCTTTCTCTTGCCTTCTTTTCCTTTCTTTCTCTAAAGCCAAATTGCTCCAAGAAACTCTAAGTGTCTAAGAGTGAGAGAGAGAGAGAATAATGAGAGAGCTCCAAAATGCAACTGACAAAATGTTACACTGACCAAGCTTTCCCACTGATCCTCATAAGCCTTTTTATCAATGAGGCCTCTATTTTCTTCAATTTCCATTATTTCCCTTCATTTTCCTCCTCACATGCAACCTGTGACCTTTAACCTTCCTTTTCTCCTAATTTCATTTATTTTCATAAATAAATGTACCAAAAATGCTAGTTTTCCTTTCCAAAGCCTTAGCCATTGCCTTTGCCAATTTCTTTAGCCATAAACAATCGGATGAACACCCCCTAGGATTTCTTGCCCAACATTTAGCTTGGAATGCGTGTCCCATCAACAATGGTCTTATATATTTTTACATGAGTCTTTTAACCAGGGTTGTTACAGAACCCTCTCCATTGGGGGAACACCGTCATCGGTGTTCAATGACACCTATAACCAACAAGATTGCTGAAAACAAAACTTACTGCCCATGGAGATTTATAACACATCTCGTCGTAGTATTTACAATGATCATCTGCTAAAACATGAAAAACATATCGTGTACTGGAGCTTTATAACACATATCATTACTGTATTTACAATAACCACATATACACATATCCACATATGCTATACCATCAAATAAGAGAATACGATGCCCGTATCAATAAACAAGGGAATCCAAAGGCTCACACCTCCACCCTCAATGTAATACCATGATTCACCTCCTTCCCAGGAAGTCCAGAATCTACTGCAAAGTCAAATCTGCATCCAATGTCAAACTCTACAACCCTGTACCACTTGTCCTTTTAGTGAACATTTATTGGCTCATTGTTCCAGGGTGCAGTCCCAATGTGCATCTGATTCCATTTGGAAATGCTAATGACCAAAATAAATATATCCACAACCTTCCATTCTCTGCTACACAGTCCCTCGGGAATATGGTCACCTCTTCCATGTAATCACTTGCCTTCCAAGTTCCACTATCACCCCCATCCCGGGTAGTCCATCCCTTGTCAAGGCTTCCTCACATCGAAAGATACAAAAAATAAGGCATATCATCTCAAAACCATCATACCGGTCATAACATACTCATGGAAATCAATGGACACTATTGGGTACTAGTGTCCCACAATGGCCTTGCTCCTGAAGTGATTTACTAGGTATAAGGGGGCTCAAGCACTTGAGAGTGCCATACATCTTGCAAAGAGCTATGCATTTCATTCGACTAAACATATACAACTCAAGTACCATTTCATACGGTCAGTGTTGGAAGATGGAAAGTTGAAGCTGGAAAAGATACACACTAGCCAGAATCTTACAGATATGTTAACAAAAGTTGTAACCGGGGAGAAACTAAGATTCTGCTCAGTTTCAATTGGTCTTCAAGTACGATGAAGAAGATGAGAAATAGCCAGGTCCAAAGTGGAGTCATTGTCTAGCAAATGAAGCAACGATGGAGTTGCTGTAATCAGTCTCCAAGTGGGATATTGTTGGGTGTGGAGCCTGATTATCTTCTTTATTTAGAGGTATCACCGCATCGGACCCTAGTTCGTAATGTGGCAGAAACGCCACCCGTAAAAATGTACACTACAAGGGGGGTCCAGGGGGGGCAGCTGCAATCTTTGGTACCCCCCCGATGGGGGATCGAGGCTAGTGCCCCCGAAGCTAAAAATAGATGTAAAATTTCCATGTAAAATGTTGTAATTTTGTAGTCAATATGGGCCTTTCATTAGGTGGAGATTTGATGGTAGAAATTATGTTTAATTTAGGTTTTTTGCCCTAGAAGGAAACCCATCACTATATATGACGGAATTGTATTACGTCTATGTAGATCTGTATTCTAAGCAAGAAAGAGAGAGGAGATTGTGTGAGAGAGAAGAGGGAATTACAGTGGATCTGCTGTAGGTTGTATGTCTTCATTTTGTTGGATAATATAAAAGGAAGGACTGGCTATTTCTCTGTGGACATAGCCCAAATTGGGTGAACCACATATATTTGTGTCTCTCTTGTTTTATGTGTTTATATTTCTGCAATATATTTTATGTGTTCCATTGCTCTATAATATATAATTTTCTAACAACTGGTATCAGAGCCGAAGGTGTATTTGGCTGATAAACTCGCAGGAGAGAAGGGTTCCTGGTTCGAGTGGGAGAAATGGCGGAAGATGGTAGGTTCAGGGTCAAAAAATTTACTGACCAAAACTACCAACTATGGAAGATGCAGATGGAAGATTATCTGTATCAAAAATATCTGTACCTACCATTGAGCGGAAAGAAAAAGAAGCTGACGAGTATGATAGACAAAGAAAATGATATTCTCGACCGAAAGGCACTTGGAACAATATGGCTATGCCTAGCGGCGTCGGTAGCCTTTAATATTTCAAAGGAAATGACAACAAAGGGTTTAATGTCGGCATTGGCCAAACTATATGAAAAACCCTCATCCTCAAATAAGGTATTTCTTATGAATAGTTTATTTAATATGAAGAATGTCAGAAGGTGGATCTATTGCTGATCATTTAAATGAATTTAATACAGTTAACAGTCAGTTAAGTTATGTAGGAGTTACTTTTAATGATGAAGTTAAGGCTTTGTTATTTCTATGCTCATTGCCAGAAAGTTGGAATGGTTTAGTTATGGCCATTAGTAACTTTGTCTCTGGATCTAGGACTTTAAAGTTTTATGATGTTGTCGGTGCAATCCTTAGCGAGGAAATGCAACAGAAAAGCTTCGGTGAGACATCAGGTAATGCTTTGACTACAGAGACTAGGGGAAGAAAAATGGAAAGAGGAAAGAGCCCAGGATATCGTAGTAAGTCAAGGAAAGGCAGATCCAAGTCTAGATCTGGGATAGTGTGCTAGAAATGCGGGAAGAAAGGACACGTGAAGAAAGACTGCAAGTCTTGGAAGGGAAAAGAAGGAGATGCACAACAAGAAAACAATCATGAAGTGAATGTGACAGGTGATGTGTTGCAAGATGCTTTGATTCTTTCAATAGAAAATATTATTGATGCTTGGGTGGTAGATTTAGGGGCCTCATTCCATGCCACGCCTAATAGGAAACATTTTCATGATTATTTTCAAGGAGATTTTGGACAAGTTCGATTGGGTGATGATAAACCCTGTAAAATCATTGGAATGGGTACAATTTTCATAAAACGATAGAATGGAAATCAATGGGTTTTGAAGGCGGTAAGGCATGTTCTAGATCTGAAGAAAAATTTGATTTCAACAAGGCAGTTGGGAGGTGAAGGATGTGTAACTACTTTTACAAATAAAACCTAGAAGGTCACTAAAGGAGCCCTGGTAATAGCAAAAGGAGAAAAGGTTGGTACATTGTATTTATGCAATGGTATTTCTAATTCTGTTAATGCTTTAACCTCTATAGGAGAAGATACAACATTGTGGCATCATAGGCTCGGGCACATGAGTGAGAAGGGGATGTAGATTCTTCCCTCAAGAAATTTGTTGCCAGGTTTGAAGCATATTGATTTAAAATTCTGTGAGAATTGTGTTTGTGGAAAACAGAAGAGAGTCAGATTCCTTAGAGTTGGGAAAGAAAAGAAGAGCGAAAAATTAGAGATTGTGCATACATATGTATGGGGACCTGCTCAAGTATCATCTCTCGATGGCTCTTGTTACTATGTTACTTTTATTGATGATGCAACCATAAAAACTTGGATTTATTGTATTCGAAATAAATTTGATGTATTTGATACTTTCAAGAGATGGAAAGCTTTGGTTGAAAATGAGACAGGAAAAAGGTTGAAGTGTCTCAGATCAGACAATGGAGGTGAATATTGCAGCAAAGAGTTTGATAGGTATTATTCAAAAAATGGAATTCGCAGAGAGAAGATAGTTCTAGGAACACCATAAGAAAATGGTGTGTTAGAAAGGATGAACAGGACAATCATGTTGCGTGCAAGGTGCATGAGATTGCATGCAGGATTTCCTTTACAATTTTGGGCAGATGCTGTAGATACTATTGTTTATCTAATAAACAAAGGGCTTTCAAGTACCTTGGATGGTGGTATTCCAGAGGAGGCATGGATAGGTAAAAAGGTAAACTACTCATTTTAAAAGACTTTTGGTTGTGAAGCCTTTGTCCACATTAATAAAGAAAATAGAACAAAGCTTGAGGAAAAATAAAAGAAATGTACCTTTATTGGATATGGTGTTAATGATTTTGGTTATCGCTTTTATGATTATGAAAAACACAAAATCATTAGGAGCAAAGATGTCATATTCAATGAAGAGGTTTTGTATAAGGATCAGATGCAAGAAAAGAAATGGGAAAAAGAAAACAAAGAATACATAGAGCTTGATGAGATCACAGAAAAAGTGAAGGTTCTTGAAAATCATAATGATCAATAGCCAGAACAACAACAAAAAGCACCTCAAATGAGTGAAAGTGGTGTTAGAAGATCTACCAGGATAAGTAGACCCCCTGAACGATACTCTCGTTCATTATATTATGTATTGTTGACTGATTATGGTGAACCAGAATGTTATGAAGAAGCAGTGCAGGTAGACACTAGGAAGAAGTGGGAGCAAGCAATGAAAGAAGAGATGGACTCTTTAGCACATAACTAGACTTGGGACTTAGTCAGGTTGCTTGCAGGTAAAACAACATTGCAGAATAAATGGGTTTACAGGTTGAAGGAAGAATATGGAGGTAGAAAAAGGTATAAAGCTAGACTTGTGGTGAAGGGGTTTGCACAGAAAAGGGTATAGACTTTGATGAGATATCTTCTCCTGTTGTTAAAATGACTTCAATTAGAACTATTTTAAGTCTAGTAGCAGCTGAAGGTTTTCATCTTGAGCAGTTAGATGTAAAGATAGCCTTTCTCCACAGGGATTTGGAGAAAGAGATATATATGCATCAGCCACAAGGATATGAGGTCAAAGGGAAGGAGAAACTTGTGTGTAGGCTGAAGAAGAGATTGTATGGCTTAAAACAAGCTCCAAGGCAGTGGTATCTAAAATTTGACAGGTTTATGTCTGAACAAGGTTATACTAGATGCCACTCCAATCATTGTGTTTATCTCAAAAGGAAAAATGATGGCAGTTATACTATATTGTTATTGTATGTAGATGACATGCTTGTTGCAGGTTCTAACATACAGGAAATAAATGTGCTCAAAGGAAAATTGGCAAACGCATTTTCAATGAAGTATTTTGGTGCTGCAAAACAAATCCTTGGTATGAGAATAACTAGAGACAGGAAGAATAAAAAATTAACATTGTCTCAGAGTGAGTACATAGAAAAGGTGTCAAAAAGATTTAATATGCAGAATGCAAGACCAGATAGTGTACCTTTGGCTAGCCATTTCAAACTAAGTAAGGAGGTGTGTCCCAAGACTCAGGAAGAAATGGCCTATATGTCTAAAGTTCCATATGAATCTGCAGTTGGAAGCTTAATGTATGCAATGGTCTGCACAAGGCTTGATATTGCACTTTTAGTGGGATTTGTAAGCATGTACATGAACAATCCAGGAAAATAACATTGGATGGTGGTGAAGTGGATTCTCAGGTATTTGAGAGGTACCACAAATCAAGCATTATGCTTTGGTGGTTCAAACATTGCTCTACATGGATATGTTGATGCAGATATGGTGGGTGATAGAGATAACAAGAGGAGCACAATAGGGTATGTGTCTATTGTAGGTGGAACAATTGTCAGTGGTGTTTCAAAACTGCAAAGTGTTGTTGCACTCTCAACAATGGAAGCAGAGTATGTTGCTACTACAGAAGCTAGTAAGGAAATGATTTGGTTACAAAGGTTTCTGGATAAATTGGGTAAGAAGCAGGAGTTGGGTAGGTTATACAGTGACAACCAGAGTGCCATACATCTTGCAAAGAACTCTGCATTTCATTCAAAGACTAAAAATATACAACTCAAGTACCATTTCATATGGTTAGTGTTGGAAGATGGACAGTTGAAGCTGGAAAAGATACTAGTGAAAATCCTACAGATATGTTAACAAAAGTTGTAACCAGGGAGAAACTAAAATTTTTCTCAATTTCAATTGGTCTTCAAGTATGATGAAGAAGATGAGAAACAACCAAGTCCAGAGTGGAGTCATTGTCCAGCAAATGAAGAAATGGTGGAGTTGCTATAATCAGTCTCCAAGTGAGAGATTGTTGGGTGTGGAGCCTGATTATCTTCTTTATTAAGAGGTATCACCGCATTGGACCCTAGTTTGTAATGTGATGGCAACGCCACTTGTAAAAATGTACACTACAAAAGGGGTCCAGGGGGGGCACCTGTGATCTTTGGGATCCCCCCCTAGCGGGGGATTGGGGGCATTGCCCCTGTTATAGCACCATTTACCACTCTTGGTAGATCTGATGGTCTGATTATGGCCTAGGGCAACCCTTCCTTCTAGACTTGGTCCAAAAGCTAAAAAACAATGTTTTATTCCCTATACGCTACTTTTCCTTGTGATAAAAGTATGTACATGTGGGTCAACATATATCCAACCTGTGTACATATGTTAAAACACTTAAAAAAAATTAAATTTCGTTAATTTTGGGTGGAGTTCATAGGTTTTACTTGTTACTCACCTCCTATTGCCCGTGGACCAACTCTTTCCCAACTAAAAAAACTAATTTGGAGAGGTATAAATAAACCTCCATGAGATGGCCTTAAAGGAGAGAGGATGAGATATTGATACTATAGTGATATTTTTCCTGATCGAGTTTGAAGAATCTCTGTGCTTCCTTCACTCCCCAAAGCTTTAGGAAACCTTTGTTTCCTTGATTATAGATATCCCCCATCTTGCTTGAGATATCGTTGTATTGGTGATGGAGGAAGATTGTTGAAGGTCGGGAAAGGACGGATCTGAAGGACGGTTCCACTTGGAGCTGGAGAAGGACTCAGGTCGTATTTCTCCACCTTATTTATAGCTTACTTCAATAAAAGGAATGCTCTTATTTTTCTGATATGAAATGTGTTTATGCAACAAAATTATGTTGTAATTCATTTATGAATCGTATATTGATGTATAATTAGTCGTTCATTTATATGATTTAAAGTTAACATCATGTATATGCTTTATGTTTCTACTGTCATGTATGTTCCATTTGAATAATTTTTAGGTTTCAAGAACATCGGGAGAAGATGAGGGTTTGCACCCTATGGGATCTACCCAAACGAAGGACATCCGAGTAAGGACACACCTACATGATTTAGTAGAATAAGGATTTTTTATGGTTGTTTGAGAATTTCTTGTTGAGGTTTGCCCTCTGCACTTCTGGTGTTCTCAACCCAAAGCCCTAGGGTGATTTCACCCGTAACAGAATTGGCGACTCCACTGGGGATAACAATATTGTTATTCCTGGTTTGGGTTGTTTGTTCTCAATCAGGGTTCACTTTCTTGATTGCATTCTTTTACAGTATTGTTTGGTCCATTAGTATCCCAAGCATCAAGTTTGATCTTCTTGATCAGACCTTGATTTTTGTTTTTCGTAATAAAGCTTTGTATACGCTATTTTCTTTGACTACAGTAGTGTATACATGCAGGTTTCTTTAAGTCAGACTCATGTATACATGATTTTCCTATATCAGAAACGCATGTGCATGCTCCTGTGTCTTTACACAGTTGCGTATGCAATTTTTTGGATTGTTTTTTCAAATCTTTCTTCCCAGTTAGGTCTTCTATCTGGTGATTTATGCTGTTGTATGGTCATCTGCTGTCTGGAGAACTCAGTTTTCCTGCAAGCTTTCTTTTTCAAAATCTCCTTCTCACTGAAAAGATTTGGCCTAGGATTGCTTCTTAAGCAAGTTTGTAGTTTGTATCTTGGGTTCAAGGCTTCGTTTTGAAGTTCTTGGTTGTTCTGGTCTTCCAAAACAGGAAATTGTTTTCAATTTCGTTTTCAGCCTAGATTTCAAGTTCCCTTGCTTTGATTTCCCTTGTTTGGTGGCCTTGTTTCTTTTCTTGCTTTTTTGAGAGTCTTTTTGACAAGTTTGAAAGTATTTCTTTCTTGACATTTTTGTCAGTTTGTCAAAATCTTTTGCTGCTATTTGGATCAGTTTGTGCAAGTTTGTAGTCTTTCTTGTTCAAGTTTCATTCATTTTCAAGTTTATAACTTGCGAGATTGAAAGACTCCTTGTGCTTATTTATTGATTTTTCGAGTTTTAATAGTACTTTTGTGACCTCAAAAAGTTGCTTTTGTTTCCTTAAAAGAAAAAAAATCACAAAAACATTGTTTTTTGTTTTTCTTTTTCCAAGCTTTTGGTTTACGGTTTCTTTTTATCGTTGAGAAGTGAATTGTGATCTTTTTTCAACTTGTTTTGCTTGCTTTAGAGAGATTTGTTTTTAATTTCATGGCCCTCCATTTTTCAAGTTGGCTTATTGTCTCTATAAAGAAACACATTTTTGCTTCTTCTATGAGCATCCATGCACTATCATTATAGTTTGCATTAAGATAGTTTGCATTACTAACATTTTATTCTTTTTGTTAGCTTTTGGGTGTGTGGAGTGTGTTTTATGGAAAAAGAAAAAGTTGCTTATACAAGTTTATTCGTAGAACTCTATAGAAATACCTTTTCATTGAAGAAAATAACTGCATTGGCATGTAGCTAAGTTTCTATTGGTTTCTATTGCGTCAAAACATCATCAGTTTCACTCTCGTAATTCCCCTGACTGAAAGAACAACTATATAAAATCAAGTGATTAATAAAATGAACAGAACTTTTATTGTTGATATTAACAAACAACAACAAGTTTAGGTTCATTAGGGCCTTAGATTAGGTGAGTCGAGAGTTAACTCTCCAAGGCCGCTCAAATTACAAAACTTAGAAGTTCAATAAAGAGCGAAACCCAATATCATTAGAAGGACCGAGAAAGCTCTGTGACTGGGAGTTAAGCACGAGGGAGAGTGAAGACAAGGAAGAGAGATACCCCCTCTCCTAGTTGTTGGAGCCTGCCTCACGACTGTTCTGCCCGACTTTCAATACGAGCTGGTATCCATAGTGGCCTTTCCTAAGGATCGCATAGGTGGCTACAGATGGATATCCCATGGCACCTAAGGCTGACGTCGCATCACGTTCAACAATACTTCTAGAGGGTACCCTTGCGAAGCTTGGGTGCTTGTACTGGCAAAGGATGTTGTTTGGAGGTTAGTGTAACTGCTTCTGATACCTTCACTAGTAGGCCTGAGCTGTCATTATCCCAGACTATCTTCGGAAGGTCCCTTACTTCACTTTCTTGTATTGGTGTCCAGTCCTCATCACCTGGAGCAGAAATACTTGGAAGTTTCTTGATTGGTTGTATCTTTAGGGACTTTATAGTCGAGTGCACTTTTCTCTTTGTTGGTAAGCTCCAGTATTGTAGCAATAATGTTGCAACTCCTGGGGCTTCCTTCCTTACTTTTATCAACCCGGTAGTTCGTAACAAACTTGGAAGCGACGGTGCTATATCCACAAGTACTAGCTCTTATTGCAGGCTGTCACTTGGTCAGCTGGCGCAAGTTCGCTAGGAGCTTAAGCCAGCTTCTGTGAATTCTTAGAAGAAGCTTTTAATTGTGATGAAAGAAAGCTAACTTGACAGAGGCTATTCTATTTGCATAAAGAGAAGGAAACTGAAATGTAACACAAACCCTAGCAAACCCTAACTTACCTATTAACCCTACTTTTGCAAGAAAAGAGATGAAAACTAATGAAATGAGTGCCATTGGCTACTGAAAAGGTAAATTTCATTTATTCAAGCTACTTCTGAAAAGAAATGAGAAGAAAACATCTCTTTTTGCTTTTGAGTGTTTTTATGTGAAATTATTATGCTTGTGATTTATTTGGTTGTGACTGTGTAGAGGTTTGGTGGCAAAGGAAGATGGAGTTGGCTTTGGCAGAGGGTGAGGGAGGTGTCGAGAGGTCCTAAGAATCCCCTAGTACCCTTCTGAAGACTTCCATAGCGATCAGACTTCAAAAATCACTTCCAGGAAATTCTACAGGAGGCTACAGGGGATCTACAGGAGGATCTACAGGAGGCCGAGAGCTATTTTTGGAGTTTTGAAGGTGGAAAAATGATGGGAAAGGGGAACTGAAGGATAAATGAAGGTGTTGAGGTGTCTAGAACTTGTCAAGGAAGATAAGGAATGAACGTGATGGTTGGATTTGTTCAAATGGCAAGAAAGCAGCTTTATGGAGAAAAACACAGAAATTAGGGCAGTTTGGCGAAATGTTGCAAATGACTTGGGAAATCTATGAGAAGTGAGTTGGTGCTGGCTGGTTTATGGGTGTATGGTGAGCTAAGGTGTCCTGCAAGAGATTTGCACATCTACTTACAAAAACTGTTCAAAGAAAGGACTAAAAACTGAAATTTCTCTAGCTTGACCTAATTTCTGACCTAAAAATAGAAAATGTTGAACAGTAACCTGTGAACATAAAAGCATGTAGAGAGACCTATGGTAAAAGAACAGGAAATGATCTAAGCAACTGAATCTGAACCAATATCAATCTTTCCAAACCAAGTTATCACACTAGCAGTTGCATGGAAGAGAAAAAACTGAGTTTTTGGTGGCGGCAGTAGTGCCTTGACCTCAGATCATAGTCCCAGGAAGGGAGAAAGGAGATCAAGGCTTGTTTTTGGCCTTTCTAAATCTTATTTTGTCACTACAGTAACCTACTTGAGCAACTGAAACAAAACAACTATACTAACCATCAAAAGAAACCTAATCTAACAAAGTAAAATGAATCTATGCAACATAAATTAACTCATGAATTGAAGCAAAGACATATAAGTACACAGAAGGAGGTGCTGGGCAGCTTGGGTTGGGCCCTAACCCAAGAGCTTCAACCCTCTGAAAGAGATTAGTGCTGGCTCAAAAACTATTTCATCTTCATTATCAAAAATAGTAGTTACATTACATAAACTGTTCTAAAAAAGGAACTCGAAAATAAGCTGAACAATGTGATGCACAAAAGTGCGAAAATATACTAATAATTGGCTAGGCTCTAAGCCTCCTTATTTATACAAATGGAGTCCTCCAATAGTCCTCCTAAAATCAAGGAACTCAGCTTCCTAGAACTGGGGATAAACAACAGTCCTACTTTACTTGCTCAGCTACCCCTTGGAATCATCAATGTGGACCTTTGTGCTCCGAGTTGCCGATGGGGGATTTGAGGAAAGGGGTCATAAATGTAGGAGACACCCCCCTACAAATCCTTTTCCCTATTTTCCTTGAGTTTTTTCTGCCATTTGCTCATAAATCCCTTGACTTTGTCCAAAATTGGCCAAAAAAACTGCATAAAACATACATTAGACTACATGGCAAAGTGACTAACCCAGTTCACTCTATTAGCATAAATATATTCAAAAACATGCAATAAACTAATGAGAATGGTGGATTAAGTTGAAATAAGAGGTAGAATGAGCCCATATAATTACCCATTTCTAGGGCTCATCATTTGTATATAGTTGGCTTTAGGTATTTTTGTCTTGTCACTTTTGGACTTTAGATTCTGAGTGACTGACCTACCACTCCATCAATCTTGAAAGGCTTTTGATCTTTCTTTTGAAAGTTGTGGAGTTTCCTCCTCAAGGGAAAAGGTTTTGTTTAGGCATCTATCTTCCTTGTAAAAATCATTTGTACATTCCCGTAAGGGAAGGATCTGCGAATAAGTTAGATATGGGCAATATTCCTATGGAAACCAACCAAGGTACCCTCCCAAAAGGGGACCCTTGTGCTTTTCCTTTCTTTGGAAACATTGGTACCCCCTTGATGGCCACTTTGAATATTCCTGGATTGAATTTTCGACTACCAATTTGGTTGTGGTCCACTCTGAATATTCCAGATGTTCTTGAAGCTTCTCAAACGAATGCTTTATTTCAAGGGCATCAAATGGATTGTTCATCTTCTTTCGAAGAGAAATCTGGGATTCCTCTTCCTCCTCCCTCTTGTAATAAGAGATCTAAAAGGAGGAGAAAGAGGAAGATACAGGAGAAGAATAATTCTATCCATTCATCATCAACCTCTACTAGTCATGTTGAAGATGAGCTTTCAGTCGCTGCAAGTCATGCTAGAGGCACAAGTCTGGTCACTGAAAGTCATACTAGCAATTCATCATCAACCTCTACTAGTCATGTTGGAGATGAACCTTTAGCCACTGCAAGTCATGCCGAGGGCATAAGTCTAGTCACTGCAAGTCATACTATCAATTCATCCTAAACCACTGCTAGTAATGTTGGAGATGAGCCTTCAACCGCTGTCAATCATGCTGGGGGCATAAGTCTAGTCACTGCAAGTCATACTAGCAAAGAGTCATTAACCTTTGCAAGTGATGTTAGGGAATTTCCACCAACCATTGCTAGTCATGTTGGTAGAATGGATGTTGATTAGAAACCTAAGCGTAGAAGTCTTAAACCTAAGTTCCCTTGTAAGATATGGAAGGGAGACCATCTTAATCATTTGTGCCCTGCTATTCCAGAGGTACAAAGGATATGGTCCAAGTCTGAAAATTATTCTACTC
Organism: Pinus tabuliformis; assembly: GCA_031772625.1. Taxonomy (NCBI): domain Eukaryota; kingdom Viridiplantae; phylum Streptophyta; class Pinopsida; order Pinales; family Pinaceae; genus Pinus; species Pinus tabuliformis. The sequence goes on along the minus strand of CM062820.1, from coordinate 592,647,643 downwards.
CTGAATCTGATATGGTTTCTCAATAGTCTCATCAACCATTGGTTGATAACGTGGTTGCGCCAGTGCAATCTCTAGTTGATTACACTCCTCTTTTGGGGGGTGAAGTGCCTAACAACAGAGTCTATTTGATTTCTAGTACAGAGTCTTCTAGTATAGGGGGCATTTTGGTTTCTTCAAATGTTCCCCCTCCAAGTTCTAGGAGTGTCTCCTTTGATTGGGATAGTCTTGTCAAGCCTCGTCTTCCTTCCGCCACACCTTCCAAATAAAGGTTAGAGTTAATTCCAAAAATGTCTATCGATGTATGGTGGATGAAGGATCCTCTGCAAGTATTATATCCTCCTTGACTTGGAAAGCTTTGGGTTCTCCAAAGTTGTTGACAACTGATAATCAGTTGTTAGCCTATGATAGAAGACCTGGTGAATCTATGGGTGTTCTTCCTCAATTTCCTATTACTTTAGGTGGGAAAACTGTTTTAATCAATATGATGGTGGTTGATTGCCCTTTAGACTTTAATATGCTACTTGGGCGTGATTATGTCTATGCTATGAATGTTGTGGTGTCTTCACTCTTTCAAGTGATGTGTTTTCCTCATAAAGGGAATATTGTCACTATTGATTAGCTTACATATGATAATCACCACCCTAATTCGAATTTACTGTAGAATATCCCTTGGCTTATTCCAAGTGTTCAAGTAGACTCTATCTCGCCATGAGTGAATTATGTGGCGTTGAATCCTCAATGTTCAATTGCTTCAGAGAAGGATCCTTTCACCTATTATTCTCCTTCTTGGGACTTGGTCCTGACAGTTGATTGAGAGATTCTTCTTATAGGACATGGGACCCATTAATTCCCTCTTTTGATCCTTGTAGTTATCGTGATTTCTCAGAATTTGATTTTCCTTCATAGGAGGAACTCTTTGAAGCCATGAGTTTTGACTACCAAAGGAGTCCTTGGCCTGAGCCCTGCAAGGCGTTTGTCCAGAAGAACTATTATGCATAAGCCGCAAGGCTGCATGGTTCCTTGTACCATATTGTATATATAACGTACACATTTTTAAGTTTTGTATTCTATAACACAAGATTTTATCTGAAGTTTATATGTGAGATGTATTAACTTCTTGTCTAATGTTCCTATTTATGTCTACAAAACTTGGAATATTTCTCCTTGGTACATTTTTATGGTTGATCCATTCTGACAGGTATTGGTTCTTGAAACTGGCATAGGTTATGTTTTTCACCTGCATTGTGCACTTATCAGTTTCCTTTCACATTTTGGCCTTAGGATCGACCCCACCAAGTTATGGTGAAGAACCTTCTCATTGCTTAGAAGTATCATGACTTGTGTGGTAGAGCCTACCTTACCATGGGTGCCCTAGATAGTACCTTATTGTCACTTGGCACCCATGCCTATTTTTTGTTCTTAGGCTCAGGAGTCCTCTTTAGTCCCACCATGAATTGTGCGTTGAAGCCTCATTCCTTTACTTCTTCGCTATTTTTCTGGCTTTATACCCTAGAGGCTCCTATGTGTTGAGTTGTACTGCTGCATTGCACGTTGACCATTTGTACCTTTTGGCCTTGAGTCGGCTTCACTTGGACTCATGTTTAAGCCACTTATCGACCATGTCTTATGCAAAATCAACCTTGCAATCACTTAGCCTCTGCAACTTTACACACCCTTATACTCGTGGAAAGAACATCCCTTTGAGTGTCCTTGACCAATTTTTCCACTTTGCATTGAGCATAGGAATGTTCCCCTCATAGGAACTAGAGCATCTGCTTTTTCGACACTCGTTCTTTCCACTGTACTATAGCAGTATTTTATTCCTTTTCAAGCTTCATATAAAAGAAAAAGACAAAAAATTATATATTCCAAAAAAAAGAAAGTCTTTCCTCCATTGGGGTGGGCTTTAGTTTGACTTAGGAGAGCCTTAACCTTGTTATCGAGTCAGTCCTCCTCTGATTGGTTACCTCTTCCAATCATATGGAGAGTTTGCTTATGCCTCTTGCATGAAAAACTTATACGAAGTTATCATATGCTGCCTTGTAGTCATAGTTGAGTCGTGCTTTTGTTTAAGGGAAGTAAACTTGAGTCGGCCTCTCTGCGGTGTCTCTTGACCTATTTTTCAGTTGGCCATCCCTGATTGTCAATGTCGTGTTCGTTATCACATCAGTTTTATTGGTCCTTTGCTCGTGCCAGTTTGCAAAGGTCTCCATTAACTTCTTGCTGGTAGGTCTTGTTGTTATCGACTATGACAAATTACTTTGAGGGCAGATTTAGAGCCACACCCTGGCCCTATTTTCATTATTGATAGGTCACCTTGTGCTGAACATCGATCAGTATCATGGGTCTTTGACTGGGTGGTTCCCCCTGTGTTCGACATCAGCTTTCATTATCACACATTCGGATTTGTGCAGTGCCTTGGTTTCCATTTGACCCTATTGGTGGATTCCTTGCCTCTGTGTCAGGTTTCATTATTGGTTGGTTTAGAGGATTTCTATCATGCATTAGCCACATCTTCTGTACACCGGAAACTTGCTTCGATTGGGTTACTACATATTTGTTCATTTGATTCCTTCTACATTATTGGCCTACAGGTTACACTCGTGCTATATTGATGAAGGATGCCTTAATGCCTTCCTTCTAGCGGATCTTTTCCATCAACTTCAGCTCATTGCTCCGAGAATGGATCTAGAGTCCATTTGGTAGCACCTTAGGGTTTGCAATCATCAGTGGCAAATTCCTTTGCTATCGACAGTGGGAAAACATCATTGTCTCATGATTGATAGATTCTTTCAAGTGTTCGACTAAAGATCATTTATTCACGCTTGTTAGAGTGTACTGGGTACCTTGACTCTCATCATCATTATGGTGAGTAGTCTCGCGTTTGTTAACGATATAAATCAATGATCGGTAATCAAATGATTTCTCACATGGTCAACTTCAGATCATTCATTCCCATTGCATAGAAATGTACCATGACGGTCAGTGAAGACCTCGGGTTTGCATCAACATGTCCTGGTTCACTTGTTAGTTGCTCCTGTTTCTGCTAGTTGACACCATCCACATTATATGTTGCAGTTCCTTACAATGAAATCTTATATGCTGGCACCTGAGTTGTGGTGTAGTACCATTTATTCCATCATGTTCACTTGGTACTATTTGGATCAGTTTCTTGGCTTTAGTGATCAACTTCATACTTCAACATCATTGATCAGCTCTTTATATGTGATATTCAAACATGTATTTTCTTGATCATAATTAGATGATCCATTATGTATTTGCAGTTCCTTTATACTTGTATGCATATTGGATCCACTTTTGTACTTGACATGTAGACATGCTTTACTATTTCTGAGCATGGGTATGCCCGCCTCAAACAACAGTTTCTTTCTGATCTCTTTCGATGGCTTGGTAGGCTGAATTCTGGTGAACTCCTCCTCGGTCTCGGCATGATTCCTTCCATACACTTAATACATTTCAGCCATCATGTACCCCTTCTTACCTCATATATTAGGGGGCATATGTTACAGCACCATTTACCACTCTTGGTAGATCTGATGCTCTGATTATGGCTTAGGGAAACCCTTCCTTGTAGACTTGGTCCAAAATCTAAAAATAAATGTTTTATTCCCTATACGCTACTTTTCCCTGTGATAAAAGCGTGTACAAACGGGTCAGAATATATCCAACCTGCATACATATGTTAAAACACTTAAAAAAATTAAATTTCAATAATTTTAGGTGGAGTTCAAAAGTTTTACCTGTTACTCACCTCCTATTGCCTGTGGCCCAACTATTTCCCAACTAAAAAAACTAATTTGGAGAGGTGTAAATAAACCTCCATGGGAAGGCCTTAAAGGAGAGAGGATGAGATATTGATCTTATAGTGAGAATACCCTGATCGAGTCTGAAGAATCCCTGTGCCTCCTGCACTCCCCAAAGCTTCAGGAAACCCTTGTTTCCTTGATTATAGATATCCCCCATCTTGCTTGAGATATCCTTGTATTGGTGATGGAGGAAAATTGTTGAAGGCTGGGAAAGGACGGATCCAGAGGACGGTTCCACTTGGAGCCAAAGAAGGACTCAAGTCATATTTCTCCATAGTATTTATAGCTTACTTCAATAAAAGGAATGTTGTTCTGTTTCCGATATGAAATGTGTTTATGCATCAAAATTATGTTGTAATTCATTTATGAATCTTATATTGATGTATAATTAGTCATTCAATTATATGATTTAAAGTTAACATCATGTATATGCTTTATGTTTCTGTTGTCGTGTATGTTCCATTTGAATAATTTTCAGGATTCAAGAAAATCAGGAGAAGCTGAGGGTTTGCACCCTGCAGGATCTACCCAAACGAAGGACATTCGGGTAAGGACACTCCTACACGATTTAGTAGAATAAGGACTTTTGATGATTGTTTGAGAATTTCTTGTTGAGGCTTTCCATCTTCTTTGTTGGGGTTCTCAACCCAAAGCCCTAGGGTGGTTTCACCCGTAACAACCCCCGAAGCTAAAAATAGATGTAAAATTTCCTTGTAAAATGTTGTAATTTCGTAGTCAATCTGGGCCATTCATTAGGCGGAGATATGATGGTAGAAGTTATGTTTAGGGTTTTTTTCCCAAGAAGGCATCCCTTGCTATATATGAGGGAATTGTATTACGTCTATGTAGATCTGTATTCTGAGTGAGAAAGAGAGAGGAGATTGTGTGAGAGAGAAGAGGGAATTACATTGGATTTGCTATAGGTTGTATCTCTTCATTTTGCTGGATAATATAAAAGGACGGACCGGCTATTTCTTCGTGGACGTAGCCCAAACTGGGTGAACCACGTATATCAATGTCTCTCTTGTTTTATGTGTTTATATTTCTGCAATACATTTTATGTGTTCCATTTCTCTGTAATATATAATTTTCTAACAAAGCTATGCCTAAATTACCACACCGATGGAGAAACTATTAAAAAAGGATGCTACATTCTACTAGAATGAATAATGTCAGAGGAGCTTGGATGTGCTAAAAGAGAAAATGGTCACCGCGTTGATCCTAGTCTTCCTGGATTGGAAGAAGGAATTTCATGTGCATGTGGACGCATCATGTATTGTGCTGGGAGCAGTACTGACACAGGCCGGTGAGGGAGAATTGGATCATCCTATAGCATTCGCAAGTAGGAAGCTATCTAAAGCTAAGAAGAATTATTCAACGACAGAGCGCAAAGGTCTAGCTATGGTATACATGCTCCAGAAGTTCAGGCACTACTTTCTAGGCAGACACTTTAAGATGTATACAAACCATTCTGCATTGAAGTACTTGGTGAACAAGCCTGTGTTGGGGGGGAAATATGCAGATGGTTGTTTCTATTTCAGGAATATGATTTTGAAGTTATTGTGAAACCAGGACGATTGAATGCTAGACCAGATCATCTATCGCGCATTGAAACAGGAGAGGAGCTACTAATTTAGAGGAAGGACTACCTGACGCACAACTCTTTGTAGTGTGCGTTGCGGAAAGTCACTTTCAAAATATTATACACTTCCTGACGATGGGAACGGCTCCATAAGTATATACTATCCAAAAAAAGAAGGAATTGGTGGTGCGCGCGACAGACTTTTTTCTCATTGCAGGGCACTTGTATAAAATGGGATCAGATGAAATACTGCGATGTTATGTGCTAGAATTTGAACGAAACAACGTCCTCACTGAGGCTCATGGAGGAGCCACAAAAGGACATTATGTAGGAAAAGAAACAACGTAGAAGATTCTATGCGCTGGGTTGTGGTGGCTGACACTACAGAAGGATTCAAAAGCATATTGTAGGGCATGTGATGCATGCCAAAGGACTGGCAGGCCATCATGGAGGGATGATCTGCCTTTGAATCCATAGATGTCATTACAACCATTCGAGAAGTGGGTGATTGAATTTGTGGGGCCAATTCAACCTTTAGGAAAGAAGACGGGTGTGCGGTACATCATCACTGTGACTGAGTATTTAAACAGATGGGTGGAGGTGCAGCCTGTGAAGGAGTGTACAAGTGGAACAATAGAAAAATCCATCTTTGAGTATGTGCTAATAAGGTTTGGTTTTTCGAGAAGTTTGATGAGCGATCACGGTACACATTTTATTAATGAAACGATTAATGCGTTGATGGAGGAATTTCATGTTTACCATTAGAAGAGTACACCCTATCACCCGCAGGCTAATGGGATGGTAGAAGCACTTAATAAGATATTGGAAAATGTGTTGACAAAGGTTTTCAATGCACAGAGAAATGACTAGGATGTGCGCGTACCCGCGGTGCTATGGGTTTACAGAACAACTTATAAGAAGCTGACTAGACAAACGCCTTTCAGGCTGGTTTATGGTGTAGAAGTTGTGATGTCGACGGAGTAAATTTTACCTAGTCTGCGCATAGCGGCATTCACAGGAATGGTGGATCATGGAGCCCTGTAAGAAAGGTTCATGCAACTAATAGAATTGGAAGAAGATAGGTTTTTGGTTGGTTCCCATCAGCGAGTTCAAAAGGAGTGTGAAAAGGCATGGCACGATCGACACATCAAACTACGCACCTTTAAGGTAAATTATTTAGTGTTATTATTTGACAGCAAATTTGATAAATTTCCAGAAAAATTTCGGATGCATTGGTTGGGGCCCTATGTCATCAAGGAGATTACCAATGGTGGAGTAGTTCCATTGGTGAAGTTGAATGGAGAGCTATTTCTAGGGAAGGTAAATGGCAACCAATTAAATCCATACATCGAGGATCCGACCAGATGACTATATGGTGGAAGCACAGTCTTAGCACTTCAGGTAGCTGAAAGGAGACGTGGGACTATAAACTACACTTCCCGGGTTGTAGAGTTGTGCGATTAGGGAACTGCGCAGAATTGATGGTTGTCACAGTGTCATCAGAAGCGCGAGGGGGGTTGCACTATTGAAGGAGAGACCACACAGGGCAGCCGGAAAGTGACCGTTATGGTCACTGTTCATGATTTTATAGTTGGAAAATGGCTAATTGGAGCGGAGGGGTGGCATTTAAGTCAAAATTTAAGAGCAAGATCTTTGAAAATGTGTCGCCAATCTAGCATTTATGAACAGATTTTGGGGGGAGTGGCCGGATTCAAATTTGAAGTTGCCTATAAATTATAGATGGCTACTCAACAAAAAACAATTGGTGTTTTGACAAATGAGGTTTCGAGCTATTAGGCGTGCATGAACCTTGACTATTTCGAGGCTTTAGTAGCAATTTCAGTGTTTGAGAAATTGTCAAAGGAAACTCAGGAGCTCTTAACTAGCATCATGTTGAAACCCCTGAAGACTGCAAGTGTTGGAGAAGCGATGGCAATTAAGGGAGTTGCCTCAGAGGCAGCGAGTGTAGAGGTACCTTCAGAAGTACCCAATCACCGTGACAGAGGGTGATTTGAATGATAATGACGAGACAGTGAGGGACACAACCGCGGAACTACTGCAGCAATTTGAGCAGCAGTAGAAATAGGCCTTGGTCACCATTCAAATGGGTTTGCGTGAGCTACATATCCAAGCTACTCAAGTGCAGACCAGTGTAGGGTGTGGCAGTGCGACGTCGAGCATTTTGGCGCCTGGAACCTTAGATGTAGCAGAGATGGTCTGCTAAATTGATCCTCGGGTCGTCGCACTACCGGATGGAGCATTGACCACAGAAATAGAAGATGACAGGGCCATTTTCAGCGCTCTCAAGAAATTCAGGTTAAACTTGGCCATGCTTCCAAGTGAATCCCTTCACACCCTACAAGACGGTATGATCGTAAAACTTCCAGCTCGGGAACAACATGCATTGAATGTTATCAATGAGGAGAAGGTGAACAATGCCCAGATGTTCGTAGAAAAGACGTCCACGATTGATTTTCTTAAGAAGATCACAAAGAAGAATGAGTGCACAACAACTGTGGTGATTGAGGCATGCCAGACTGTTCCAGAGCTAAACATCCCAAAAGATGTGCCAGTCGATGCAAGAATCTGGAAGCTCGCTGCAAGTGTGCATGATGCATGGACAAAGCTGGCTAAGGTTCAGTTTGAACTGAACCTTAAGATCACAGAACTTGAGTTGAGGACCCAGCCTTCGACTCCACCAGAAGTCAGAGAGCAACGCGAGGCCACGGTCAAAGATGCCATTGCAGCTATCGATTTCATAGTGAAGGATTGCACTACGCTCTTCAAACAGGTACTCGAAGTAGTTACCAGTCTGCAGGAAGATCCCAACCTACAAAGGCAAGAAACTGAGGCTCGGGAACTACAACAGAGGTATGATGAGGTCAAAGCGACGGTGCAAACCGTCGCCATCACGTAGAGGTTGGGGAAGTTGCAAGAAGCAAAGGCACTCAAGGAACAGGTAGACATAGCACAGTGCAAGGAGGCAGTATCGACGACTAGGATGGGGCCTTGGCTAGACAAAGCATATGTGCTCATAACCACCATTTAGGAAAACTAGCTAGTCTGCAGGAAACACAATAGAAAATACAGATGGACAGCGCAGGACCAATGATGGAGAAACTAGTAGAGCAGGTGAAGTAGGCGGCGATGCAATGTACCACTGAGGTTGCACTAGTCTAGGTAGATCTCGGAGGTCTTCGTGACAAGATATCTGCAATGGCCAAGTGACTCGGGGCAAGTCACTAGATTTGTGTTGGGGGCCTGTTGGGAATGTGTCCCTTAGGGTCAATTTTGGGATTAAAAACCCACGTTTTGGGGCTAAAGGCCTAAGTTTTGTATATATAATGTAAAGTCTCCACATTTTGTGGTTGCAGAGCACAAAGATGTAAAGAGTCAAAAAGGGTTTCCACCCTTCGTTTAGGTAACTTGTGTCAGCTTTATGAGATCTACCCTTGGTTTGCGGACCATGGGAATGTATAAAAAGGGAGAGTCTTAGAAGATTCTAAGCAATTCATAAAAGTTTTGGGGAAATTTATTGATGTAATGGCTCTGTGAGAGCTAAGAGAAAAGAGTCTTAGCATAGGAAAGAGGATTTGCAGCTGTGTGCACAGAGGCCTAGGATAGAAGTCCGCAGCTGAGTGCGTGGACCCCTACAGCTGTGTGCGTGGGGAAGTTAGAGTGTATACTAAAGATCTGAAACATCAATAAAGAGAATTATTCTGGAGATACCTTTGTATGAACTATTTTACTTATGTTATGAATGTATGCGGTTACGTTATGTTGAATACTGGGTTTATGATTTAATGATGTATTGATGCGCGAATCTATGTGTTTTACTTTGTCATATGAACGTAAGTAAGAATATCTGTTCACATGAAGATAATCATAGTGCATGTTGAACTTATCCAATACTTAAGCTAATTTGGGTAGACACAGAAGTAAGGGTAATTATAGAGGCACGAAAGTATCTGAATTTCCTACTTAGGGTACGCAAAGGATAATCGAAGACCTTCACGAAGGTCTCCAAGCTGAATAAGAGAAGTATATCGATAAGACCTAAAGGGCTTATCAGTCTCCGCGAAGGAAGGGTTAGCGTATAAAACGACATCACAACTATCGTAGGCTGTGTAAACTTGGTTCCTACATCCCCCCATACTGCTTCGGGTGAGACTTCAGTCCGCGCTCCGCGGGTTGATGTCCAAAGGACCAGTAGTGTAGGAATTTTCTTTGCTAATTAACGCTGAACCTGGGTCCGGGCCCATCAAACCAACAACATGTGACAAAAATTTTAATAGAATGACAAGCATATCAACAACCTTGATGCTTATAACAAACATTAACCAACATACCTACATGCCAACCATACAAACCTGTATGATGATATGCTCTTACCTCGAAGTCCATTGTTGCAACTTCACTTTAATGATCTGCATCTCTTGCTCTATCTCAACCAACACATTAGCATCATAACATACCAATCTCATCATGATGACCTAATTTCATACAATGACCTTATGCACAACAAGCTTCACGATGAAAATGCATGCATAACAACATATAAACACCAACACGCATAACAAATGCATATACAACCATACACTAATGATGACACATCGCTCAACAACACCATCAGCCTTTACATGGTGACACCACTACAACCATGATCAACACCATGCAAATGTAACAAGCACATGGAATACAAGCATAGGGAACACATATGCAACCAACATGAATGCATCACCAACACACCACCCATCCAATCCGAGGGGTGAACCATGCTTTGATACCACTTTGCGGTATCAAATATCGCCTAGAAAAGAATGGAAGTTGGCACTGATACCACTTTGTGGTATCAGATATGACCCAAAGAGAGCGAAACCCACTCTGGGACCACTCTGTAACACCATCCTCCCACATCTACCCAAGTAATAGGCCAATCAGGGTAAACATGTGGTGAGAAGTTACTATGATATGATTAGACTCCCTATGTTTCACTAAGGAAGTGGAATCGATGGAAACCGAAAATAGAGACCTTATGTACTTGCTACAGGATGCCCATAATGCATCCCAGTTATTCCCGTGACTAGACCCTAGGTCCCACTGAATTTTAGACCATTAAACCCCTTGACGCTATTGTGTGTGGAGCATGATTGTTTAGAGGTCTTTTGTTTCAGTCGGATGTATACCCCAGGAAGTTTGTACACCCCTGCACGCGGGGGGGACCTTTCCCCCCCGTGGGGGATGATCCCCCTCAACTGGGGGGTCTGGGGGCTAGCAGTCCCCGGTGGGGGTTCGGGGGCAGCGCCCCCGAAGCCAAAAATAGATGTAAAATTGCCTTGTAAAAGTATAGTAATTTCTAGTCAATCTGAGCCATTCATTAGGCGGATGATCTGACGGTAGAACTTATGTTTAGTTTAGGGGTTTTTGCACTAAAAGGAAACCCCTCTCTCGGTATGAGGGCATTGTATTTGAGGCTGTGATATAGATGTGTATTCTCTGAGCAAGAAACAGAGAGGTGAGACTGTGAGAGAAAACAGAGGATATTACAGCGGGTTTGTTGTAGGTTGTGTCTCTTCATTTTGCTAGATAATAGAAAGGAAGGACTGGCTGTTCGGGGTGGACGTAGCCCAAACTGGGTGAACCACGTATATCTGTGTCTCTCTTGTTTTATGTGATTTCTGTGATTATATTTCTGCAATATTTTATGTGTTCCATTGCTCCGTAATATGTAAATTTCTTAACAACTGGTATTAGAGCTAGATATTGGCTTCAAAGGGATTCTTTGATGCCAGGGGTTTATATTGCCTGATGAGATCAATGCAGCCTTTTTACAGATCTGGGTCTGGAAAATAATGGTGGAACAATCGTACGTGGAAGAACCTAGAGGATAATGCGCGGAAGATAGTGTCGTAACTACCAGGGATCGCAGTGCATTTACGATATTTACCGGTTTGGAACATGTTGACAAATTGTTCGAGATTCATGTGGCTTCAAAAATTGTTCGTTTTCTACTACATGAGGCCACCGATGCTGGAATCTACGAGGTTCTCGTCAGGCTCTTAGTTGGAGCAGTTTGATAGAAGTTTTTGAGCAAATCAAATTGAGAGAGGATTGATCAAAATGGCAGCAACAATAAACAAAAAAAATTTAATGAAGTCAAAATTATCGCATGTAAATGGGCATACTACTGTAAGACCTGGTAAGGCATGTGTACCCCTCGGTGATCACTGGTAAAGTCTGGGTTAGACCTAGGTGATAGGGGGGATGTCGGGTTAACAATACCGTGGGTAAAAACTCTGAGAGGGGTAAGAGCTAGAGTGAGCGAGATTGTCTCACTTAGGTTTGGCTGGAGTTAGTCAAGGAACCCCAAGTCAAGTTTAAGGGGGGAATTGTTAGGTAAACTTGACTCAGGATAGAGTCAAAGTTGACCAGGTTAAACAATGATGGTTTTGGGGCACATGGTATTGTGCACCCATAGTATTCTGCCCGTGATATTATATGTAATGGAGCTTATAAAAGACTAGAATGACTTCATTGTAATGCAAGACCTGGAGGTGAGCGGTGAAGGCTCACTTGGTCAGATTGGCCAGGGTTTTGGCCAAGGATAATGGAATTTCATTATGGTTGGGTTTTTCCCCAGATTTGGGGTTTTCCTGGATAAACATGTGTGTTTATGTGTTTATGGTTGTTGCTGGTTATTTTTATATTTATTCCTCTCAGTAATTATTTATGTTATGCAGTAAATTCTCCCTTGATATGGACAAGGGTGCGTCTAAAAACCTCCAGACGCACGCACAACATGGGTATGCATGTGTATGGGGACTTTTATCCTTAGAATTGTGCCTGCGACTTCAATATTTTTTCCACTTTTCAAGCCCATATTCCGGGTCACTACCCAGAAACCCCTATAGCTTTTAGAATCCATAATTTCCATAATTTACATAATGACAAGAACTATAAATCAAAAATTGACTCTAGGACTAGGCCTGACCATCCCCAATCGAGATTGACATTCCATCAAACACTTAACATCAATGCAATCTATAGGAAATAAATACAATACAAAGCATAAATGACTGATAACTCATATGAGACTTGACAAGAAGGATCACCACCCATTTCCCTTAATTTTTTTGACATTAATTAGGTCTTGCAACCATTATCCTTTCAGTTACAAGTAAATACATGTCATAACCATGACTAAAACCAATCATATAACCATGCTTATAACCAACATTAAACCATGTAAATAACAATGAGATAACGACCATTAAAGCCACATAATAAAAAGTACAAAAGAAAGAGAACTTAGCTTTTATTAAACATAAGCACGAGCTGACCAAGTTCATTACTTCCATGTACCACCCGACCATAGACATGGCTAAAAAAAAATATCTCTTTAAGGAAGTCACCCCCATGCCATATTCCAAGCATGGTGTGGGATCTCATGGATAAACTAGTCTAAAAACAACCAAGGGAATCCATAGGTTAAACCACCTCCACCCTCACCAAACCGTGATCCCACAAAAACCGACACCAAGATCAAAAAACCAAACCGAGCTTGGAATGCCTCCAGACTCCATCACTATCCTTGAGGAATTTTCCATTTCCTTGTCTCTCAAGATTTACCACAATTAGCACCAGATCATTAGGCCCTAAATTGGGACACCAGTCTCTAGGATTTACCAAAATCCACACTGGATCACTAGGCCCTAACTAAGATTCCAACCTTAGGCTTTACAATGTATCCCACCAAAACGGGTCAAGGGATTCCTAGGCCCTTGGGAATTTTCCTGAGACCACCTACGCCCCAGATTCCCAAAACCATCCAGAAATTCCAAAGCTCAAAATTGAGAAAAAAATCTCATCACACCATGGTTATCTGGGAAAATGCAAGGCAAGGTTGAGAACCATTTTCATTACCTATAAAAACCATGCCATCGACAACAAGAGAACCATAAATCAACATGAAAATCCATGCATGTCAAAACCAAATAGGAAATCACACATGTAATATGTTACCTGCAAGTATTCATGTTGAAGCTGCTTGATCCTATTCTTCCTTGGTTTATGTTTGCTTTCCTTCCTTTTATTTTTCCTTCCTTTGCTTGCTTTTCCCTTCCTTGCTCCAAAGCTAGAGTGCTCAAAGAAAACTCTATGTGTCCAAGAGTATGTGAGAGAGAGAATAATGAGAAAGCTCATGTTAAAATTATGAAACTGTCGTCAAATTCCACTTTGGACAGCTCATGCGATGAAGATAATGATTTTAATGGATTCCTCTTTTCGGGAGGACCAAAATTGACCTAAAGATCACCTTATTTGGACAAGAAGAATTCAGTTTTTGAATTTATTTATTTACTCATGTATATTGGATTAGGTTGGCCCTAAGCACATGTATAGTTGGATAGATTGGCCTCACCCCAAGTGGACCCTCATGGAAACCTATAAATATATTTGACCTCAAGCTCATTTGGACACATTGATCAAGCCATCTTCTCTTTTCTTATTGTCTTGGTTCGCACAGTTCTAACAGAGGAAAGCTCGAGAAAAAGCTATGAAACTACAGGTTCGAAGCTCACACATGTCAAGGGTTTCTGGGCCTCGAATGCTGGCTCTTGACTAATATTTTTTGTCTCTGGATGCTGGGATAGTCTAGTATAGAGAGCGCCTGAGAAGTCTCAGTTGCTGGCACAAAGTGTCTAAGGGAGAGTCTAAAATATTAGGGTTTTTGTAGATCCGTTTGGAACTCGGACGCACACAAAAAATGGTCTAGGGAGCATCTCAGCTACCTTAGACATTGGAACGTTACCTTTAAGGGAGTGTCCAATTTTCCATAGATAATTGCACATAAGCCTGAAGAGAGCATCCAGGGTTTGATGCAGATCTAAGTATGTTGGTCCCCAGATGTCTGCACGTAGTCCACCTAGGAGCATCCAGATCTGTCCCAGACGTAGTCATCCAGTTTGGTAGAGAGCATCTAGATCTGTATTAGATGCTCACACTCAGTATCTCTACATGTGCCCTAGACCTAAAGATGAGTTATCAGTATGCAACAATGTTCAACATATTGACAACAATATCTAGCAGTTGGCTACAGTCAGTGACAACACATTACAATTCTTAGAATTAGGGTTTTGATTATAAGCATGATTAGATTCATTTCATGGAGATCATAGTCGTTTTGTTGCATAAATTAATTTATAGATCATTGTACTCTCTTTTGTTGAATCATTTGATGATGATATAAGAAGAAGAAGAATTTGCAAGGGTTTTCCCCATAGTTGGTTTTGCCCTTGTCTCGGACCAATCCTGGTGTCTCTATGTGCACATTATTTTCTTCTATTGTTCCTTTATGTTCCACTACATAGACGATGATGACATTTTTCTTTCTACATAGTTTTATATGTTGATGAATAATAATGTAAATCTGAATAATGTTATAATGTTATGGGGTGAACTTAATATGTTAATGGAGAAATTCAGTTATCTAAGCAAAGAACAATGTTTCCCTATGAAAAATTAACATGGTTTAAGAGCTGGGTTGAAGAAAATCCATGGAGATCACCTCGATGATGACACCTTTGATGGAAGCAAAAATAGGATGGTGGAGACCTAAAAGAATTCTAGGGTTTGAAGAAAACCCTAGGCAACTTATTAGGATTAAGGTTTGAGAGAAACCTTGGTTTATGGAAAATACACGAGATATAGCATGGTCAAAGGAGGCTGAGAGAGATTTGATGAAGCCCTAGATGGGATAATCCGTAGTAGGCATGATTGGTTGATTACAGTTAACAATTTTATGCGAACAATGGATGGTGATGGTAGGTTCTAGAGGGAGAGGATCACTTCTCATTGAAGATAAGTATTTCTTGACTTATGATGCCTCTTACTTTTATTTATACTTATGGATTTGATTATTATGTTTACTGATAATAAGTTTGTATTTCAGATTAATCACATTGTAAATATTTGGTTGACGTTTCAAACCAACTAATGTGGTTCATCCTCAGGACAAATGGTGAAAAAATCAATCTTCATGAAGGTTTAAATAGTAGAGAAGCATCTTTGCCCAAAATTAGATATTAGGAACTAGTCATTAGGAAAATGTTATTAAGAATTAGTTAAGGAAATATAATATTAAATTATTTATTAATTGTTTAATTACGATTTCAAGGTTCATATGTACTAAATAAGTGTTTATAATGATCTGATATATTATATTATTAAATTAATGAGATAATAATTTATTTATTAATAATTTATTTTTAATATCAATGTTAAATCTAAAAAAATTAGTAAACCATGGAATAAAGAAAAAAAATAGGAAAGAAAAGAGAATTATATTAATAAAGTAATTATTAATGATAAAATAGAAACTTATATAAAAATTATAAGAAGAAGACTCAAACATAGTTCTAATATAATAATTAATTATTAAACTCTCAAGGTAAAAAAGAAAAATAAAAAAACATAAAAACATAAGGAAGTCAGAAAAGGAAACAAAGATTCAAGAAACGAAAGAAAGGATCGAATAAAAAAAAAATAGAATAGAAGAGAGAGAAATGAACATAGAAAAAAACAATATGAAAAAAGAAAAAAGAACAATCAAGAGGAGAGGGCAGGAATCCAACTCCTGATTAATTTCCAACCATTGTGTTTATTGTTTGTACTTCCTGCATATGTATTTGAGTGTATGGATGCTTCTAACCTCCTTGATGAGATGTGATGGGTGAATCCTTCTTGACGATCATTTGAAATGCAAGAAGGATGACTAGAGTTGGAAAAGGTAAAGAGGCACTATATGAAAAAATGACAAATTACTTCAAGTTGCCTATGTCCAATGAAAAGGTGCATAGTTATTTGAATACCACAAGGTATGCACGATATGTTTTATTCCAACACTAACATTGATGGTTAGGTAAGTCTTAGGGTATGATGAGAATGTCTCTTTAATGTCTCATACATGCATATGAAAGTGACTTGGATCTATGTCTCCTATGACGAAATGATGCACCTGGTGTTGAACATTTTGATTTATTCAAGTATAAATCTTGGCAAAATATTAATGACATGATGTTGATGACCATGATCTAACATATCTACTATTACATGACTCTATTAGAAGATAGGTTGATGACATGAATGAAGATAAATAAAGTAGATTCCCCGTTAGAGGGATAATATCTTCTCAAGATCCTTACTCACATCATTATTTGCATTATGTATTGTTGAAGGAAATTTTGTAACACCCTCCTCCCACATCTACCCGAGTAACCAGCCAATCGGGGTAAACATGCGACGACAGGCTACTATTATTGGATTTGACCTCCTTTGTGACCTTAGGGAAGTGGAATCGATGAAAACATAATACAAAGGGGTTCAACATCAACTTTAGGACCCTTAGGAACCAATCCAAAACTTCAGAAAACTTTCCCTTGGGTCCCACTAAGATTTTGGACAACTTAGGCCTTAGTCACTCTCATGCTATAGGCATGAAAACGTCCAAAAACCCATAGTTTCTCACACAGGCTTGCCTGCTAGGGTCTAGAGACTCATTTTTCCAGTTCTGTGCCAACATCCCCAAGATTTGAGCCACTTTTTCAGGCCGAGATCCCAGGTCACTGCCCATAATGGAATGGAAACTTAAGATCAGTAAAATAATAGGGAAAAAATGATGCAAAATAAATAAGTTAAACAAGACCTTAACCAGGCCCCTACTAGCCATGACATGAATTTTTTCAAACATATCATCAACATGTAACCTACAGGTGTAAACAACATAATTAAGTGTAGGGATCTCGTACTTATATGAGAATCACTATGAACCATTGTTCCCTTATGTCATTTACTGCATTATCATCTATTAGGTCATAGATCCATTATACATTCATTTACAAGTAAAAACATGTTGAAAGCCATACATAGTTGTTGTCATAAAACATACATATAACTAGCATAATAAAAACATAAATACCATGAATATATCAGCCATAAAATCCACATATACATCAGTACATTTACACATGAAAACCAAGGGAATGAATGTATCATTAATGAATGCAATAAACCAACTGGAGATGGGACTACCACGCTCCACACGACCA
Source organism: Pinus tabuliformis (assembly GCA_031772625.1). Lineage (NCBI taxonomy): Eukaryota > Viridiplantae > Streptophyta > Pinopsida > Pinales > Pinaceae > Pinus > Pinus tabuliformis. The sequence goes on along the minus strand of CM062820.1, from coordinate 592,630,130 downwards.
TAGATTTCCTTAGCTAAGTCTCTCTTCAGCCAATCATCCCCGTGCCATATTCCAAGCATGAATGTGGGACTCATAGAACACACCAAAACACCAAAAAAGCCTGGATGCCACAGGAGTCCTCCACCTACACTCTGAGGAATTTGAGTGCCTCCTAGTCTCTAAGGCTTTACCGTAATCCATAGTATGATCTAGGGATCACTAGGCCCTACACCGAGTTACACTCTTCATGCTTTACCGTACATCCCATCCCGGGACTACTAGGCCCAATAGAGAGAAATTCACCTCGTGGCTTTATCATATATCCTGCCATTCACCGATAATGATTCCTAGGCCCACTGAGGCACAAAATCATGGCTTTACCACAAACCACAGTCTGGCTCAGGGGTCACTAGGCCAGTGGCTTTACGATGATCCACAGTTCGGTTTAAGGACCACTAGGCCATGTGTTTGTCATTTCAGAGATCCACCCCACTCAACTTCGAATCCATTCGGCAATCCTAGGTCATTTGAATATGAGAACCCATCTCATCAAAGCTATCAAGAAATGTCAAGGCTAGGATGAGGAACACTGTCACATCTAGAAAAACCCATGGCATGATAGAAAGGAACCACATGCAATACCATGCATGCCAAATCTAGCAAGGAAAATACACATGCAAGTTGATACTTTCAATGAAGCCTATTGTAGCTTCTTGATCCTACCTTTACCTACTTGATATTTTCTTCCTCTTGCCTTCTTTTCCTTTCTTTCTCAAGAGCCAAAGTGCTCCAAGAAACTCTAAGTGTCCAAGAGTGAGAGAGAGAGAGAGAATAATGAGAGAGCTCCAAAATGCAACTAACAAAAGGTTACACTAACCAAGCTTTCCCATTGATCCTCATAAGCCTTTTTATCAACGAGGCCTATATTTTATTCAATTTCCATTATTTCCCTTCATTTTCCTCCTCACATGTAACCTGTGACCTTTAACCTTCCTTTTCTCCTAATTTCCATTATTTTCATAAATAAATGTACCAAAATTGCCGTTTTTCCTTTCCAAAGCCTTAGCCATTGCCTTTGCCAATTTCCTTAGCCATAAACAACCAAGTGAACACCCCTTAGGATTTCTTGCCCAACATTTAGCTTTGAATGCATGTCCCATCAACAATGGTCTTATATATTTTTACATGAGTTTTTTAACCAATATAGAACCCTCCCCCTTGGGGGAACACCATCATCAGTGTTCAATGATACCTATAACCAACAAGATTTCTGAAAACAAAACTTGCTACCCATGGAGCTTTATAACACAACTCGTTGCAGTATTTACAATGACCATCTGCTAAAACATTACAAACATGCCATTTACTGGAGCTTTATAACACAACTCATTACTCTATTTACAATAACCACATATACACATATACACATCTGCTAAACCATCAAAGAAGAGAATACGATGTCCGTACCAATCAACAAGGGAATCCAGAGGCTCACACCTCCACCCTCAAAGTAATACCGAGGTTCACCTCCTTCCCAGGAAGTCCAGAATCCACTACAAAGTCAAATCTACATCCAATGTCCAACTCTACAACCCTATGCCACTTGTCCTTTCAGTGAACAGTTATTAGCTGATTGTTCTAGGGTGCACTCCCAATGTGCATCTGATTCCATTTAGCAATGCTAATGACCAAAATAAACATATCCACAACCTTCCCTTCTTTGCTAAACAGTCCCTCGGGAATCTGGTCACCCCTTCCGTGCAATCACTTGCCTTCCGAGTTCCATTGGCACCCCCATCCCGGGCAGTCCATCCCTTATCAAAGCTTCCTCACATCAAAAGATACAAAAAACAAGGAATATCTCTACCTGAAAACCATCATACTGGTCATAGCATTCTCATGGAAATAAATGGACACTATTGGGTACTAGTGTCCCACAATGGCCCTGCTCCTGAAGTGATTTACTAGCAAACTACTACATGTTCTAATTTCTTTCACTGTTGCTACTAATTCTTGTAGTCAATTTCAAACACCCAAACTGGTATATTCATGCTTCCTGTACCAAGAACATAACTCCCATTAGATTTAAAATAAATTGAAATAAATTCACATCATACCTCATTGGTATCTCATCAATAAGGTACACTTGCAATTTTGTTCGATTCCTACCACAACAAGTCAAACTAACTATTTGATAAAAACATCATGCATAAACATATCACATCTGGTTAGCTCAAAACACAACCATCATAGATCAACATCATAAATCACATGTAACCATCATAAACCATAATCATAGATCACATATAATCATCATATACCATAATCATAAATCACATGCATGATCAAATTGAAATAAAATGTTGATACTTCTCCTTTCATCAATCCTTATATTCTACATTTTTCTTTATTCTGTATGCACTCCGGATTGGTTGCCACACCAGACAAACACCTTGTGCATTCTCCTAAAGCATGTGCATGTACACATAGTGTGCATCACACACATACACTCACACACTGCATACAACACTATGCAATACATGTACCTACACCTGACATAGAACACATACACCCACACTCGATGTACAATACAACACAAATACGTACATAGAGTGCAACATAATGAATGCATACGTCACGGTACCATGACTATGCAATGCACATACATAGTACCACATGCTCACAACACAACATGTACGACATGTATTCAATCCCACACATACACCAATACCACATGTACAAAGAACGACTTGCACAACGTGTGCATAACATCACATGTACACGGCACTACCTGCATAATGTGTACACAATGCCTCATGTACATTGCACCACTGTACAACATGTACACAATACCACATATACACAATACCACGCACATGACAGGTACATAATATGACATGTACACAATGCCACATGCACGACATGTACACAACACCACCTGCACACAACACCATATGCAATATTCACACAACACTATCTATACCATCCTGTACATAACACTACATAAACAACATGTACACACACTATATATACAAAACACCACATGCAGACACATCATAGATTCAACATGTACAACATATACAACATATGCACAACAGTAGTACCACACATCCAAAACTACACTATCCTTACCAAGAAACCTTGCTTCCAGTGTCTTATCCATGCTTATCCTAGCATGTCGCAGACCACACTACTTTCATTTTGCTGATGTATCCCTTAGTATAACCTATCCATAACATAAGCATAGGCATAATACAAGCATACAATATAAATTCATATTCACATGATACTGACCTCATATATTTATCATGATTACTCTTCCCACTTGATTCCTCATAGCTAGGAAATTCTTCATGCCATTCACCTGCATAGGAAATCATTCTTCCACAAGAATGATTCTTGATGATCTGTCAGATAGTGACATAGATACATGGATACATACATACATATACATAAACATTAGCATAAAAAATCACGATCCTGTCAAACAAAAATATGCATACATACATATATATATATACACAAAAATGTTAGCATTAATAATCATGATCCATGATGACCCTGTCAAACATGGCATACATACACACCTACATGTATAGATATATAAGCATTAGCATAATCATGATCATAACATAATTACCAGATATTAAGGCCAAGGTTTAAGAGAAATTCCTTTATTCATGCAACACATGTTGAACATTACGAATAGTTGTTCCCAACATAGCTAAGGCATCTGACACCTCAGATCCATTTACTTTACCTTTTTGGTTGCCTTTATCATGACTTTACTACCACCTTCCATTTACCACAATGGACCCAACCAGTCCAACCGACTGTCATAGCCTTATCTTTCGATGCGCTTACTCATGCACCAAGCTTCATCTATGTCTTACATTACTTGTTGGGTACCACACAACTCTCCCCGAGATCCATTAACTTTCCTCTTTTCTAACCAATTCCTAAGACTCAAAACAATAAAAGGAAAGAACAAAAACAACAACAAGAATACCATGAAAACCAAAATTAATGCAACACTACAACAAAGTGGCATAACTATGCACCAAACCCAATGAAATAATAAATCAAGCACAACAATTACAAAAGACCAAAATTACAAGACAAAGAATATACACCATGACTCGATCCCCATGGTTCCCAAGAAAATCTCGACCTGAGCCTTCTTCAAGATTTCATGGCAACCTCTCTTGTCATGTAACACCCCGAATCATGTTGTCATTAACACATAACTGTTAGTGCATAAATAAACATAACAATACATCACTTACCTCATCTTGTTGAGCCAAGCACATTGCTTGCAACTGAACACATCCACACCATCTCTGAAGGGACTCCAATCCTTTGACAAATCCACCTACAAGTACATGTTCATGAATATAGCATGTATCCACATAATGTCTTACAACATTAAGGTTAAGAAGACTTCCTGTAGGAAAAGCACTCATTTGTTTGGAATAAGGGTTTCCAAACATAGCCAAAGGAATTCTTGCCCAATTTATTTCTTTGACCTTTTACTTGCTGCAATTGAGTGTTACTCTGCACTGTCACATCACCTTACTATTAGTGATATACACATCAACTATTACCTTGTCAGGCTAATACCAACATGCTTCCTACAAATTCTCACACATTTCAACCACATGTTGAAAACATTAAGACAATCATATCTATCAATTTGAAATCAAAACTTAGTAGGACTAACAATCATGCCATAATCCATAGTCAACTCACAATCATTAGACATAATGCTACAACTATCACCTACTTACACGCAAGTACATATCAATTCTCTGACACATATGTATTAGTGCAATCATCTTAAAACATGATCATTTATTCATGCAACCCTATAGACTCATACCCATATCATGCAATTAATCAAGTATTCAAGCAAGCTATGATTACATCACGTCAGATAAATCATCTAGACGACATAATAGGCACCAAACACTCAAACACCAAATAGACGACATAATCAACAATGAAGAACCCAATATACTACACAAACAAACTCATACCTTAGTGTATTTCAGGGGAGGCTATCTTGTCTGCACAATAAATCTAGGTTAACACGATACACATTCACAACATATCCACTCAAACATAAATCATGATATCCATAAGAGTAACTAACTAACATGCTCACATCATAAGTTCATAAGAATTTGTTTTTCATGCATAATAATCACATATGTATGATAAATATAAATTATTATGACACCATAAAAAAAATATGTCGGCTCATACTTGAATATCACAACCATAACTATATGCATAGGTCAAACCAGGTTAACACAATACATATAACATCAAGATCTTCAATGCAATGAACATAACCATCACACATATGACCAATCCTAATTACAACTTCAAGATCTCAATGAAATAATCCTAATCACCAAGTTAATAACATATAACAACAATAAGCCGTATATCATGTTGATCAACAACATATAACCTAATCATTAAGTTATCTAACATAAAACAACAACAATAATGCATACAACCACAAGTTACCATCATTCTTGTGTTGGGTTGTTTTATATTCTTTCCACGACTACCTAACACATGGGGGGTCATAGGGGGGCGGGAGGAATATCTGTAACATCCTGTACATAACACTACATAAACAACATGTACACACACTATATATACAAAACACCACATGTAGACACATCATAGATTCAACATGTACAACATATACAACATATGCACAACAGTAGTGCCACACATCCAAAACTACACTATCCTTAACAAGAAACCTTGCTTCCAGTGTCTTATCCATGCTTATCCTAGCATGTCGCAGGCCACACTACTTTCATTTTGCTGATGTATCCCTCAGTATAACCTATCCATAACATAAGCATAGGCATAATACAAGCATACAATATAAATTCATATTCACATGATACTGACCTCATATATTTATCACGATTACTCTTCCCACTTGATTCCTCATAGCCAAGAAATTCTTCATGCTATTCACCTGCATAGGAAATCATTCTTCCATAAGAATGATTCTTGATTATCTATCAGACAGTGACATAGATACATGGATACATACATAAATATACATAAACATTAGCATAAAAAATCATGATCCTGTGAGACAACAATATGCATACATACATATATATATATACACATAAATGTTAGCATTAATAATCATGATCCATGATGACCCTATCAAACATGACATACATACACACCTACATGTATAGATATATAAGCATTAGCATAATCATGATCATAACATAATTACCAGATATCAAGGCCAAGGTTTAAGAGAAATTCCTTTATTAATGCAACACATGCACAACATTACGAATAGTTGTTCCCAACATAGCTAAGGCATCTGACGCCTCAGATCCATTTACTTTACCTTTTTGGTTACCTTTCTCATGACTTTACTACCACCTTCCATTTACCACAATGGACCCAACTAGTCCAACCGACTGTCATAGCCTTACCTTCCGTTGCTCTTACTCATGCACCGAGCTTCATTTGTGTCTTACATTACTTGTTGGGTACCACACAACTCTCCCCGAGATCTATTAACTTTCCTCTTTTATAACCAATTCCCAAGGCTCAAAACAATAAAAGGCAAGAACAAAAACAACAACAAGAATACCATGAAAACCAAAATCAATACAACACTGCAACAAAGTGGCATAGCTACGCACCAGACCCAATGAAAATCGTAAATCAAGCACAGCAATCACAAAAGACCAAAATTACAAGACAAAGAATATACACATGACACAATCCCCATGGTTCCCAAGGAAATCTCGACCTAAGCCTTCTTCAAGATTTCATGGCAACCTCTTTTGTCATGCAACACCCCAAATCATGTTGTCATTAACACATAACTGTTAGTGCATAAATAAACATAACAATACATCAGTTACCTAATCTTATTGAGCCAAGCACATTGCTTGCAACTGAACACATCCACACCATCTCTGAAGGGACTCCAATCCTTTGACAGATCCACCTACAAGTACATGTTCATGAATAAAGCAGGTATCCACATAATGTCTTACAACATTAAGGTTAAGAAGACTTCCTATAGGAAAAGCACTCATTTGTTTGGAATTAGGGTTTCCAAACATAGCCAAAGGAATTCTTGCCCAATTCCTTTCTTTGACCTTTTCCTTGCTACAATTGAGTGTTACTATGCACTGTCACATCACCTAACTATTAGTGATATAAACACATCAACTATTACCTTGTCAGGATAATACCAACATGCTTCCTGCAACTTCTCACACATGTCAACCACATGTTCCAAACATCAAGACAATCATATCTATCAATTTGAAATCAAAATTTAGTAGGACTAACAATCATGCCATAATCCATAGTCAACTCACAATCATTAGACATAATGCTACAACTATCACCTACTTACACGCAAGTACATATCAATTGTCTCGACACATATGTATTAGTGCAATCATCTTAAAACATGATCATTTATTCATGCAACCCTATAGACTCATACCCATATCATGCAATTATTCAAATATTCAAGCAAGCTATGAATGCATCACCTCAAATGAATCAACTAGACGACATAATAGGCACCAAACACTCAAACACCAAATAGACGACATAATCAACAATGAAGCACCCAATATAATGCATAAACAAACTCATACCTTAGTGTATTTCAGGGGAGGCTATCTTGTCTACACAATAAATCTAGGTTAACATGATACAAATTCACAACATATCCACTCAAACATAAATCATGATATCCATAACAGTAACTAACTAACATGTTCACATCATAAGTTCATAAGAATTTGTTTTTCATGCATAATAATCACATATGTATGATAAATATAGATTAGTATGACACCATAACAAAAATATGTCGGTTCATACCTGAATATCACAACCATAACTATATGCATAGGTCAAACCAGGTTAACACAATACATATAACATCAAGATCTTCAATGCAATGAACATAACCATCACACATATGACCAATCCTAATTACACCTTCAAGATCTCAATGAAATAACCCTAATCATCAAGTTAATAGCATATAACAACAACAATCCATATATCATGTTGATCAACAACATATAACCTAATCATTTAGTTATCTAACATAAAACAACAACAATAATGCATACAACCACAAGTTACCATCATTCTTGTGTTGGGTTGTTTTATATTCTTTCCACGACTACCCAAAGCATGGGGGGTCATGGGGGGGCAGGAGGAATATTTGTACCATCCTATACATAACACTACATAAACAACATGTACACACACTATATATACAAAACACCATATGTAGACACATCATAGATTCAACATGTACAACATATACAACATATGCACAACAGTAGTGCCACAAATCCAAAACTACACTGTCCTTACCAAGAAACCTTCCTTCCAGTGCCTTATCCATGCTTATCCTATCATGTTGCAGACCACACTACTTTCATTTTGCTGATGTATCCTTCAGTATAACCTATCCATAACATAAGCATAGGCATAATACAAGCATACAGTATAAATTCATATTCACATGATACTGACCTCATATATTTATCATGATTACTCTTCCCACTTGATTCCTCATAGCCAGGAAATTCTTCATGCCATTCACCTGCATAGGAAATCATTCTTCAACAAGAATGATTCTTGATGATTTGTTAGACAATGACATAGATACATGGATACATACATACATATACATAAACATTAGCATAAAAAATCATGATCTTGTGAGACAACAATATGCATACATACATATATATATACACATAAATGTTAGCATTAATAATCATGATCCATGATGACCCTATCAAACATGGCATACATACACACCTACATGTATAGATATATAATCATTAGCATAATCATGATCATAACATAATTACCAGATATCAAGGCCAAGGTTTAAGAGAAATTTCTTTATTCATGCAACACATGTGTAGCATCACTAATAGTTGTTCCCAACATAGCTAAGGCATCTGATGCCTCAGATCCATTTACTTTACCTTTCTCATGACTTTACTACCACCTTCCATTTACCACAATGGACCCAACTAGTCCAACCAACTGTCATAACCTTACCTTCTGATGCGCTTACTCATGCACTGAGCTTACTCTATGTTTTACATTACTTGTTGGGTACCACACAACTCTCCCCAAGATCCATTAACTTTCCTCTTTTCTAACCAATTCCTAAGACTCAAAACAATAAAAGGCAAGAAAAAAACAACAACAAGAATACCATGCAAACCAAAATCAATACAACACTGCAACAAAGTGGCATAGCTATGCACCAGACCCAATGAAAATCATAAATCAAGTGCAACAATCACAAAAGACCAAAATTACAAGACAAAGAATAGACACCATGACTCAATCCCCATGGTTCCCAAGGAAATCTCGACCCGAGCCTTCTTCAAGATTTCATGGCAACCTCTCTTGTCATGCAACACCCGAATCATGTTGTCATTAACACATAACTATTAGTGCATAAATAAACATAACAAAGTTACCTCATCTTTTTGAGCCAATCACATTGCTTGCAACTGAACACATCCACACCATCTTTGAAGGGACTCCAATCCTTTGACAGATCCACCTACAAGTACATGTTCATGAATATAGCATGTATCCACATAATGTTCGACAACATTAAGGTTAAGAAGACTTCCTGTAGGAAAAGCACTCATTTGTTTGGAATTAGGGTTTCCAAACATAGCCAAAGGAATTCTTGCCCAATTCCTTTCTTTGACCTTTTACTTGCTACAATTGAGTGTTACTATGCACTGTCACATCAACTTACTATTAGTGATATAAACACATCAACTATTACTTTGTCAAGCTAATACCAGCATGCTTCCTACAACTTCTCACACATGTCAACCACATGTTCCAAACATCAAGGCAATCATATCTATCAATTTGAAATCAAAATTTAATAGGACTAATATTCATGCCATAATCCATAGTCAACTCACAATCATTAGACATAATGCTACAACTATCACCTACTTACACGCAAGTACATATCAATTGTCTTGACACATATGTATTAGTGCAATCATCTTAAAACATGATCATTTATTCATGCAACCCTATAGACTCATACCCATATCATGCAATTAATCAAATATTCAAGCAATCTATGAATGCATCACATCAGATAAATCAACTAGATGACATAATAGTCACCGAACAATCAAACACCAAATAGACGACATAATCAACAATGAAGCACCCAATATACTACATAAACAAACTCATACCTTAGTGTATTTCAGGGGAGGCTATCTTGTCTACACAATAAATCTAGGTTAACATGATACAAATTAACAACATATCCGCTCAAACATAAATCATGATATCCATAATAGTAACTAACTAACATGTTCACATCATAAGTTCATAAGAATTTGTTGTTCATGCATAATAATCACATATGTATGATAAATATAGATTAGTATGACACCATAACAAAAATATGTCGGTTCATACCTGAATATCACAACTGTAACTATATGCATAGGTCAAACTAGGTTGACACAATACATATAACATCAAGATCTTCAATGCAATGAAAATAACCATCACACATATGACCAATCCTAATTACAACTTCAAGATCTCAATGAAATAACCTTAATCATCAAGTTAATAGCATATAACAACAATAAGCCATATATCATGCTGATCAAGAACATATAACCTAATCATTAAATTATCTAACATAAAACAACAACAATAATGCATACAACCACAAGTTACCATCATTCTTGTGTTGGGTTGTTTTATATTCTTTCCACGACTACCCAACGCATGGGGGGTCAGGGGGTGGTAGCTCCCCCTGTACGTTGCGTGGGGTGCTACTGGGGGGGGGGGGGGGGGTCATAGGGGGGGTGGTAGACCCCCCTGTACATTGTACGAGGTGCTGGCTCGTGTGGCTACCCCCTTGTCAGGAGGTATGCAGGGGGGCGACAAGCCCCCTGCCCAGGGTTCAGGGTAGTGCCCCGGGAAATTTCTTTTGGACCCTATATTAGGTGGGCAGACCTACTTATGGTTTTGTGCATGGATTTCGCACATAGTTTTGGGCATGATGGTTTTCAATCCATGGTATTTTGTAGATCTGGTCAAGGGAACTATAATTATGTTCTAATCCAGGGATAATGGATTGGGGTTTGTGGATGCTTTGGCATGTATATATATGTATTGTAACATTGAAAGAAATATAATGAAAAGTCAATCTGGTAGTCCCGTTTTTGGGATCCAAGGGAAAATCTTTGTGTATATTTGTTTTATGTTTTATGCTTTCGCCATTGTTTATTTTCTATTTTTATATTTCATATGCAGGTAATTTCTATGCAGGGTTAAAACCTACATCTTGACTATCCAACTCATGTCCATATGACTCTACTAATCAAATATCATTTAAAATGTACGTAACCATAACATCAAAAGACATGTACATAAACCTTATTTACATAACCCTAATGCATATAAAAATCCTTAACCTACACATTTGCATGCCCAACATACAAACCTGTATGACGACATGCTCTTTCCTCTTGGTCCAATGCTTCAACTTCACTTTGATGATCTGCATCTGTTGCTCTATCTCAGCCACCACATTAGCATCATAACATGTCAATATCACCTTGATGACCTAAATTGTATACCATGACTTCACAAGGCATGTTTGACCTACTATTCATGCATAACCATAACCAAGACCATACATGCATAACAACTGCATATAGACATATAACATATGAGTACCAAACCATATACACCTCATTCTAGCTAGAGTCTAGTCATTAATGCATGACCATATCAACTACACAAACCATGACCTCATGCATGACAACAACAAGCACATCACGCCACTATACACATTTCCCCATGAAACCATCAACATGCATAAGCAATGCATAATCAACTACACATACACATGAATGCATGTAGTCGAGCATAAGTGATCAATTCTTGTAACCAACCTACAAGACTGATACATGTAATCAAACATACAAGAATGCAACCTACCATACAAGGATGTAATCAAGTGACATATAACAACATGTAAGCATCATATAACAATATGTAACCAGTCATATACTCATGACAATTCATTCCACCAAAATCAACATCAATTTCCTCATGACAACCTCAAGTTTCACATGACGACATCACTGCAATCCTGATCGACATCATGCAAATCAAACAAGCACATGGAATACAAGTGTAAGGGACACACATGGAACTAACATGCATGTATGGCCAACACACACCGGTCATCCAGTTTGAGAGGTGAACCATGCTCTGATACCACTCTGTAACACCCTCCTCCCACATCTACCCAAGTAACCAGCCAACTAGGGTAAACTTCCTGAGTTAAATTATTGATCATAGAAAATGAAGTAATGTGCAAGAAATTAGATATTCACCTGGATTTTGTCAGTACTACATATATGTTGCAGATAATAGTAAGATATGCAAGAAGAAAAATCTTGAATGTTTTCCATAATATGAACATGATGATCGAACTTGTGCTTGCAAGTGACAGGGACATAGATATAGATACATCATTATGTGTGAGGCTTGTGTTGCAAAGTTTAACATGATTTGGGTAATTGATATAGATGAGATGTGTTTGGAGCTTTGACATGATGCTTGAAAATGAATTAGAACTTTGAATTGATGATTGGGCTATGATTTGGACTATATATCTCTCTATGATAACAAATTTGGATTTGACCTGATGACTAATGATTTGCTTTTGATGATTGTTTTCCCTGATGTCAATGCTATGTGGGCATAGTGACCTTCAATGACTTATGTGGGTATTCAAAAAAATAGTTTTGTATTATCCTCCTTGTTCCTAGCACAATGGTCGAAGTATTGATAGTTGTGATTCAATATGAAGATGGAACCTGCATGACTTATCCTTGGTATATGCATTTACATATAGTGACATAAATAACTTGTATTATGATTGTGAGAATGACTTGATGAGGTTTTGGATTGATATTGCATGGTTGATGACAACTACATGATAATAGATGAAGTCAAGGCTTGATATGTGCTATGCCTATCACCTGGTTGAAATAAATAATACTATGATATTGATGACTTTCATAATAGTTTTGATCTGACTTCCGAACTCTGATGAGCTGACATTGTTGATACAACATCGATTCATGTAAAGCTGATTAGTAAGGAATTATGCTTGCAGAGAGCATTGCATGAAGCAAGCTTCCTGATCTAGATATGTCCATATTTGATAATTATCTGATGTAGTCAGGATGATGAGTTCTAAGGTATGACTTTGATTTTGATTATGGTTTTGGTTTTACATACTGATGGTCTACTTTTGACAGGAGATTAGCCTCTGTTGATCCAGGTAAGAGGGAGATGGCTTCTGAAGCTAGAAATGATGTATCATGGAATGATGAATTGATTTATGAAATTTGGGAATGAAATTATATAATGCAAGGCTGTTGAAAATTGTTGTCGAATAATGGAAATGCAAATCCTTGGACACTTCAATTTGAAGTTCATGATTTTGTTGAACATCACATCCGAAAACTGATTGAAGCATTGATGTTTCGTCTTTGAACATGCATTCATATATATATATATATATATATATATATATATATATATATATATATATATATATATATATATATATATATATATATATTGTTGTGTGTGTGTATCTAACATATTTTGCCACTATAAACTGATTTATGAAGTTGTATATGATTTATGTTTCTACTGTCATGTAAGTTCCATTTGAATAATTCTCAGGTTTCAAGAACATTAGGAGAAGCTAAGGGTTTGCACCCTGCGGGATCTACCCAAATGAAGGACATCCGGGTAAGGACACTCCTACACAATTTAGTAGAATAAGCATTTTTGATGATTGCTTGAGCATTTTTTGTTGAGGTTTTCCCTATGCTCTATTGGGGTTCTCAACCCAAAGCCCTAGGGTGGTTTCACACATAAAAAAATGGCAAGGCTAGGATGAGGAACACTGTCACACCTGGAAAAAATCATGCCATGATAGAAAGGAACCACATGCAATACCATGCATGCCAAATCTAGCAAGGAAAATACACATGCAAGTTGATACCTACAATGAAGCCTGTTGTAACTACTTGATCTTGCCTTTCCTTGCTTGATCTTTGCTTCCTCTTGCTTTCTTTGCCTTTCTTTCTCCAATGCAAAATTTCTCCAAGAAACTCTAACTATCCAAGAGTGTGTGAGAGAGATAAAAAAATTAGAGAGCTCAAAAAATCAACTAACAAAAGGTTACACTGGCCAAGCTTTCCCACTGATCCTCAGAAGCCTTTTTATTAATGAGGCCTCTATTTTCATCAATTTCCATTATTTTCCTTAATTTTCCTCTTGACATGATACTTCTGACCTTTCATCTTTCTTTTCTCCTAATTTCCATTATTTTCATAAATAAATGTGCCAAAAATGCCATTTTTCCTTTCCAAAGCCCTAGCCATTGCCTTTGCCAATTTCCTTAGCCATAAACAACCAAATGAACAGCCCCTATGATGTCTTGCCCAACATTCGTCTTGGAATACGTGTCCCATCAACAATGCTCTTATATATTTTTACATCAGTTTTTTAACAAGACTATTACAAATTTATGTGCATCTGACATTATTGAACTACAACAAAGTCTCAGATCTAAAGCTTGTACAGAAATTAGGGTTTCTATTCCAAACGCAAGCACAGAACCAAGAGATTTTGTCCCTGTGCACACACATGCTAAGTCTAAGGTAGCGCCCATGAAGCTAAAGACGCTCCTATGCTAACCTGAAGAGAGCATGCAGGGGTTTGACTTCAATTGTCAATCATCCAAAGTTTTTTGAAGTTGTCTGAACTCTAAATGTAGGTGTCTCTGACATATTCTACCACTGTAAATTGATTTTTGAAGTTGTTGAGTTAAATTGTTGATCACATAAAGTGAAGTAATGTGCAAGAAATCAGCTATTCACCTAGAAGATGTCAATACTATAGATATGTTGCAGATAACCGTAAGAGATGCAAGTAGGAAAAGCTTGAATGTTTGCCATAATATGAACATGATGATTGAACTTGTGTTTGCAGGTGTCGAGGAGATAGATATAGATATGTCATTATGTTTGAGGCTTATGCTACAAATTTTGACATGATTTGGATGATTTATATAGATGAGTTTTGTTTGGAGCTTTGACATGATGCTCAACAATGACTTAGAAATTTGAATTGATGATTGGGCTATGCTTTGGATTATAGATCTCTCTACGATAACAAATTTGGATTTGACCTGATGACTAATGATTTGATTTTGACGATTGCTTTCCCTGATGTCAATGCTATGTGGGCATAGTGACCTTAAATGAATTATGTGGGTATTCAGAAAAATGGTTTTGTATTGGCCTCCTTGTTCTTGGCACAATGGCTGAAGTATTGATAGTTGTGACTTAGTATGAAGATGGAACCTGCATGACTTATCCTTGGTGTATGAATTTACATGTAGTGACATAAATAACTTATATTATGATATGAGAATGACTTGATGAAGTTTTGGATTGATATTGCATGGTTGATGACAACTTGTTTTCATGATAATGGATGAAATCAAGACTTGATATGTGCTATACCTGTCACCTAGTTGAAATAATTGATAATGTGATATTGATGACTTTGATAATAGTTTTGATCTGACTTCTGAACTCTGATGATTTGACTTTGTTGATACAAAATTATTTTATGTAAAGCTGATTATGTTCGCTTAGTAAGGCATTATGCTTGCAGAGAGCATTGCATGGAGCAAGTTGCCCGATCTAGACATGTCAATATTTGACAGTTATCTGATGAATTCATGATGATGAGTTCTAAGGTATGGCTTTTATTTTGATTATGTTTTTGGTTTTACATAATGATGGTCTTCTCTTTGATAGGATATTAGCCTCTATTAATCTAAGTAAGAGGGAGATGGCTTCTGAAGCTCGAAATGATGTATCATGGCATGATGAATCGATTTATGAAATTTGGGAATGAAAATTATAATGAAAGGTTGTTGAAGATTATTTTTGAATAATGGAAATCAAAATCCTTGGACACTCCAATTTGAAGTTCAAGATGAACTTGGCATCTGACAGCTAATTGAAGCATTATATATATATATATATATATATATATATATATATATATATATATATATCTTTGAAGCATTGATGTTTCATTGTAAACTGATTTATGAATTTGTTGAGTTAAATTATTGATCATAGAAAATGAAGTAATGTGCAAGAAATTAGATATTAACCTGGAATTTGTCAATACTACATATATGTTGCAGATAATAGTAAGATATGCAAGCAGAAAAATCTTGAATGTTTGCCATAATATGAACATGATGATTGAACTTGTGTTTGCAGGTGACAGGGACATAGATATAGATACATCATTATGTGTGAGGCTTGTGTTGAAAAGTTTGACATGATTTGACTAATTGATATAGATGAGATGTGTTTGGAGCTTTGACATGATGCTTGAAAATGAATTAGAACTTTGAATTGATGATTGAGCTATGCTTTGGACTATAGATCTCTCTATGATAACAAATTTGGATTTGACCTGATGACTAATGATTTGCTTTTGATGATTGTTTGCCCTGATGTCAATGCTATGTGGGCATAGTGACCTTCAATGACTTATGTGGGTATTCAGAAAAATAGTTTTGTATTATCCTCCTTGTTCCTAGCACAATGGTCGAAGTATTGATAGTTGTGATTCAATATGAAGATGGAACCTACATGACTTATCCTTGGTATATGCATTTACATAGAGTGACATAAATAACTTTTATTATGATTATGAGAATGACTTGATGAAGTTTTGGATTGATATTGCATGGTTGATGACAACTACATGATAATAGATGAAGTCAAGGCTTGATATGTGCTATGCCTATCACCTGGTTGAAATAATTGATACTGTGATATTGATGACTTTCAGAATATTTTTGATCTGACTTCCAAACTCTGATGAGCTGACATTGTTGATACAACATTGATTCATGTAAAGCTGATTAGTAAGGAATTATGCTTGCAGAGAGCATTTCATGAAGCAAGCTTTCTGATCCAGATATGTCCATATTTGAAAATTATCTGATGTAGTCGAGATGATGAGTTCTAAGGTATGCCTTTTATTTTGATTATGGTTTTGATTTTACATACTGATGGTCTACTTTTGACAGGAGACTAGCCTTTGTTGATCTAGGTAAGAGGGAGATGGCTTCTGAAGCTATAAATGATGTATCATGGAATGATGAATCGATTTATGAAATTTGGGAATGAAATTATATAATGCAAGGCTGTTGAAAATGGTTGTTGAATAATGGAAATGCAAATCCTTGGACACTCCAATTTGAAGTTCAAGATGTTGTTGAACATGGCATCCGACAGCTGATTGAAGCATTGATGTTTCGTCTTTGAACATGCATTCGTATATATATATATATATATATATATATATATATATATATATATATATATATATATATATATATATATATATATATATATATAGCTATGTGTGTGTGTGTCTCTGACATATTCTACCACTGTAAACTGATTTATGAAGTTGTTGAGTTAAATTATTGATCACAGAAAATGAATTATTGTGCAAGAAATCAGATATTCACCTGGAAGTTGTCAGTACTACATATATGTTGCATATAACAGTAAGACACGCAAGCAGGAAAAGCTTGAATGTTTGCCATAATATGAACATGACAATTGAACTTGTGTTTGCAGGTGACAGGGACATAGATATAGATATTTCATTATGTGTTAGGCTTGTGCTACAAAGTTTGACATGATTTGGCTAATTGATATAGATGAGATGTGTTTGGAGCTTTGACATGATGCTTGAAAATGAATTAGAACTTTGAATTGATGATTGGGCTATGCTTTAGACTATAGATCTCTCTATGATAACAAATTTGGATTTGACTTGATGACTAATGATTTACTTTTGACGATTGTTTTTCCTGATGTGAATGATATGTGGGCATAGTGATCTACAGTGACTTATGTGGTATTCAGAAAAATATTTTTGTATTATACTCCTTGTTCCTAGCACAATGGCTGAAGTATTGATAGTCGTGATTTAGTATGAAGATGGAACCTGCATGACTTATCTTTGGTGTATGCATTTACATATAGTGACATAAATAACTTGTATTATGATTATGAGAATGACTTGATGAAGTTTTGGATTGATATTGCATGGTTGATGACAACTACATGATAATAGATGAAGTCAAGAATTGATATGTGCTATACCTATCACCTGGTTGAAATAATTTATATTGTGATATTGATGACTTTCATAATAGTTTTGATCTGACTTCCAAACTTTGATGAGCTGACTTTATTGATACAACATTGATTTATGTAAAGCTGATTATTTTGTCTTAGTAAGGAATTATTCTTGTAGAGAGCATTGCATGAAGCAAGCTGCCTGATCCAGATATGTCCATATTTGACAGTTTTCTGATGAAGTCAGGATGATGAGTTCTAAGGTATGGCTTTGGTTTTGATTATGGTTTTGGTTTTACATACTGATGGTCTGCTCTTGACAGGAGATTAGCCTCTATTGATCTAAGTAAGAGGGAGATGGATTTTGAAGCTCAAAATGATGTATCATGGCATGATGAATCGATTTCTAAAAATTGGGAATGAAATTCTATATTGCAAGTCTATTGAAAAATGTTTTTAATAATGGAAATGAAAATCCTTGGACACTTCGATTTGAAGTTCAAGATGTTGTTGAACATGGAATCCGATAACTGATTGAAGCATTGATATTCCATCTTTGAACATCCATTAGTATATATATATATATATATATATATATATATATATCTATATACTTGACGTGCATAGAACTTTAATAAATTCATGATTAAGCTGCTTCATTCACATAGAGTTTCCACAGAACATCCTTTGAAATGTTTGCATGAGATGTTCTATTTTTTAGGATGAGATATTTCTCCTATGATATGTGACTACATGGATGTATTATTGTTAATAGATATTATTTTTGACAAGAACATATGAGTGTTGCCTTATTATGAGATCTACCATGATATTATTGATAATAGGTCCATAGCTTTGCACTCAACCGAGATTAAGTACGATGTTGCTAGCATGGATAGCGACGAGGTGTGATGTAGAAGCTCCTTAGAGATCCACCTGATCAGGATATGAATATGACATGGATACATTGTGATGACAGAGAACCCTATATATATAGTTTGGACAAAGATACTTCCATATATTGAGTCAATGCGGCTATTCGATACAAGCTTAGGATTGTAATTAACACCTCATTGAGAGGGAGGATGATTATGGTATCCTTTTGTGATTTATATGATTATTGTATGAACAAGAAACAAATTCTATTGATATAGGTAGATACTGGATTTGAGTATGATGAGAGCAGTGTTGATCAAGCACACTGAGCCAACTCTTTCTCCCTGTATGAGCTCCCAAAGTGAGGAATTGAGATAGAGGGTTCCTGGGGTTGAGAGAACTCTGGAAAATAGGGTATGATCCCTATCTATTACCCATAGGGTTAGAGATGCTTCTCCCCTATCTTCATAAGGTTAGATAATGTTTCTCCCCTGTCTCATCTTTGCAAAGTATACCCTAGTTGGCATCATACCCACAAGCAGGGCTTGTGGGAATACCACTCCTTGTTTTGCCAATGAGTTGAGAGTGTACTTGGGGTGTAAAACCCAAGTCAATTATGATGCAGGTGTTCTACCAAATGATTATTCAAGGTCATTGATGGGAATATTAGTAGACAATAGGATGGGTTGAGAAAATACTATGTGGTTCCTGGTTGATACTAAGCTCCCTGATGTGATTTGAGGGTCGAGATGTGCTCCCCTGTGTGTTTGGATATCCTATTGTTCGACATGGGGTTGTATATGTATATCTCCCCTATGAGATTACAGGTTGATATGTTGTTACAGGTAGAGATGTGCTCCCTGATGTGGTTACAGGTTGAGATGTGATCCTTGATGATATGCTCTTCGATGATGATATTCTGGGTAGTAGCCCATTGGTAGAGATTTTAGGTAGTAGTTTGATGGACAGAGGTTAGTATATTGAGCTCCTCTCCAATGTCAAAATTCTTCTTATGTTAGATTCAAAATGTTCAACCTACAACCAGAAACAATCAAGAGATAAGCATGAATAAGCAAAGGATAGATCGAGATGTACATTGATGATTGGTGTTGATGAGATACTTGAGATGATCATGCCATGATGACTACATGATAGAGATGGAAAATGATGATACGTGATGACACTTGAAGATACAAGAATGACATATTGATCGATGGACAGATATTGGCAAGTGGAATTCTCTCTAGTTGAGAGGGAGTGTTAAAATTATGCAACTGTGATCAATTTCCACTTTGGAAAACTCATATGATGAAGATCATGATTTCAATAAATTCCTCTTTTTGAGAGGGCCAAAATCAATCTAAATATCAACTTATTTGGACAAGTAGAAGTCATTTTTTGAATTTATTTATTTACTCATGTATATTGGATTAGGTTGGCCCTAAGCACATGTACAATTGGATAGGTCAGCCTCACCCCAAGTAGACCCTCATGGAAACCAATAAATAGAAGAGACCACAAGCTCATTTGGAAACAATTATTAATCCATATTATCTTCTCTTATTGTCTTGGTTCCCACAAGTCTGATGGAGGAAATCTTGCGTAAAAGGTTTCAAACTACACGGTCAAAGCTCACATGCGTCTAGGGTTTCTGGGTCTCGGACAGTGTCTTGTAACTAAGGTTTTTCGTCCCTGGACATTGGAATAATATGGTCTAGAGAGAATCTGAGAAGTCTCAGGTGCTGGAAGAGAGTGTTTAAGGGAGCGTCTGAGAAGTCTCGAACGTTGGCATAGAGTGTCTAAGGGAGTGTCTAGGAGGTTAGGGTTTCTATAGTTTAATTAGGATCCTACATGCATGCATAAAATGGTATAGGGAGTGTCCAGGATACCTTATGGGTTGGCACAATAGCTTCAAGGGAGCATCTAGGCTGCCATAGATGTTCGCATAGAAGCTTGAAGAGAGCGTCCAAGGTTTGAGGCAGATCTGAGTATGTTGGTCCCAGACGCCTACACGCAGTTCACCTGGGAGTGTCCAGATCTATCTTAGATGCAGTCATCCGATTCTGCAGAGAGCATCCATATCTATCTTAGACGCCCACACCTAGTATCTCTGCATGCATACGAGACCTAAATATGAGTTATCAGTA
The DNA here is from genome assembly GCA_031772625.1 of Pinus tabuliformis. Taxonomy (NCBI): domain Eukaryota; kingdom Viridiplantae; phylum Streptophyta; class Pinopsida; order Pinales; family Pinaceae; genus Pinus; species Pinus tabuliformis. Next base: position 592,608,772 of record CM062820.1, on the reverse strand, counting down.
TGCATCATTGTTCAATAGTGTCAACACAGTGACAACAATATCTAGTAGTTGACTATAGTCAGCGACAACACATTACAATCCTTAGAATCAAGGTTTTGATTATAAGCATAATTAGATTCATTTCATGGATATCATAACCATTTTGTTGCATATATAAAGTTATAGATCATTGTACTCTCTTTTGCTGAATCTTTTGATGATGATCTAGGAAAAAGAAGAATTTGCAATGGTTTTCCCCATAGTGGGTTTTGCCCTAGTCTCAAACCAATCCTGGTGTATTTATGTGTGCATGATTTTCTTCTATTATTCCTTTATGTTCTGTTGCATAGATGATAATGATATTGTTCCTTCTACATAGTTGCATATGATAATGAATAATATTGTAAATACGAATAATTTTATAATGTTATGGGTGAACTTAATATGTTAATGAAGAAATGAAATTATCTAAGCAAAGAAAAATGTAGCTCTATGAAAAATTAACAACTCCAAAACTGAATTGATCAAAAGCCATGAATTGATCTTGAGAAGTCTTTTTATCAATGAGGCCTCTATTTTCTTCATTTTCCATTGTTTTCCTTCAATTTCCTCCTCACATGAAACTTGTGACCTTTCACCTTCTTTTTCTCCTATTTTCATTTATTTTCATAAATAGATGTGCCAAAATACCTTTTTTCCATTTTAATGCCTTATCCATTGCCTTTTCCAATTTCCCTTAGCCATAAACACATCTAGTGATGCCCACTAAGATATATTTTCCCAACATTCAACTTGGAATAAGTGTCCCTTAACTGTGGTCTTATTTTTCCTTTATTAACTTTTATTACATGAACTTTTAACCAAGGGTTGTTACACTTTGTGTGATATCTAATACCACAAAGTGGTATCACATCGAGTTTTGTTCTCTTTGGGTGGTGCCTAGTTTCCATTATTTTTGGTTGATACATGATATCACAAAGTGGTGTTAAAGCATGGTTCACTCCTTGGACTAGATGAGAAGAATGTGTTTGTCATGTATGCATGGTAGTGGTCATTGTTACAGTTTTGTTTCCATGTAGGAGTTGATGATGTTTTTGTTGGGATGTGTTTATCATAAATGCATGTCGGTTATATATGCATCTTTTATGCATGTCAGTGTCTATATGTTGTTATGCATGAATTTTCATGGTTATGGTTATGTGTGTATGGTAGGTCAGACATGCATTGTGAGGTCACTTTATGCAATTAGGTCATCATGATGATATTGGTATGTTATGATGCTAATGTGTTGGCTGAGATAGAGTAGGAGATGGAGATCATTAAAGTGAGGTTGCAACACTAGCCTTTGGGGTAAGAGAATATCTTCATATATGTATTGTATGTTGGCATGCAGGTACATTAGTTAATGGATTGTTATATGCATTAGGGTTATATACATGTTTGTCATTTTATTGTTGTTGTGGTTACATGCATGGTAGACGCTAATGAATTAGTGTGGTCATATATTCATGAATGATAGTTACTTCTTGTTATATGCATTTTTTTGTTGTTTTATGTTAGTTAACTTGATGATTAGGGTTATTGCAACTAAAATCTTGATATTATATATATCATGCTAAGTTGGATTGGCCTATGTAGATGGTTAGGGTTATGAAATTTAGGTATGATTCAACATATTTTTGATATTATGTTGTACTAATCTAGACAAAATTTGCATATGTGATTGTTATGCATGAATGATAATTATTTATGAGTTTATAATGTGAATATGTTAGCTAGTTACTATCATGGATATAATGACCTTGTTTATGTTTTAGTTGATATGTCATGAAGATATATCATGCTAATCTAGATTGATTGTGCAGACAAGATAGTCTACCATGAGATACATCAAGGTATTAGTTTTCTTATGTCATATATTTGGTGCTTGATTGTTTGATTATGTCGTCTATTTGGTGTTTGAGTGTTTGGTGTCTATTATTTCATCTAGTTTATTTATCTAACATGGTATGTTTATAGTTTGTTTGAATGTTTGATTAATTGCATGATATGAGTATGTGTCTATAAGATTGCATGAAGAAATGATCTTGTTTTAAGATGATTGTACTAACACATATGTGTTCAAACAATTGATATGCACTTGAGTGTAAGTAGGTGATCGTTGTAGCATTATGTCTAATGACTATGAGTTGACTATGGATTATGACATGACTGGTAGTCTTGGTAAAGGTTGATTTCAAATTAATAGATATGTTTTCTTGATCTTTGGAACACGTGGTCGACATGTGTGAGCAGTTGCACAGAAACATGATTGGCATTAGTATGACAAGGTAAGATAACTGGTATATTGTACTTATTTATACACTAACAATTATGTGTTTATGGCAATATGATGTAGGGGATTGCATGGAAAAAGAAACTTCCACGAGATTATGAAGAAGGCTTAGGTTGAGATTTTCATTGGAAGCACTAGGAACCATGGGGATTGAGTTATGGTGTCTGTTGTTAGTATTATGTTGTTGGTCTTTTGTGATTTGTTGTGTTTAATTGCAACTTGTTTATGTTTGGTGCATAGCTATGCCACTTTGGTTGTAGTGTCATATCATTATTGGTTCTTCATATTTTTTCTTGTTTTTTCTTGCAAATTGGCTGGGAAAGAAGAAAGTTTATGGAGTTCAAGAAGAATCGGAGGAAAAAGCAGGAAATGTAAGACTCGGATGAAATTGGTGCATGTATAAGGGTAGCTGAAGGTAAGAGTATGACTGTCGGCTGAGTTGGTTGGGTCCATTATTTTAAGTGGATGGTGGCGGGACAATCATGAGAACACTAATAGGAAAGGTAAAGTGAATGGGTGTGAGGCATCTGATTCCATGGCTATGTTGGGAACAATTGTTCTCAATGTTTTGCAGGTTGTGCATGGATAAAGGGAGTTCTCTTAACCTTGACCTTATGACATTCGGTAATTATGTTGTGATCATGTTTATGCTAATATATATATGTATGTATGTATGTCATTGTCTGACTAGATCATTATTGTTTTATGTTGATTTTTATATGTATATATGTGTATGTATGCATATCGTTGTTTGACAGGATCATGATTGTTTATGCTAATGTTTATATATATGTATGTATATGTATCTATGTCACTATTCGACAGGGCCATCAGGGATCATTATTGTGGAGGAATGGTTTATTATGTAGGTGAATGGCATGAAGAGGTTCCCGGTCTTACAAGGAAGCAATTGAGAAGAGTATCCTTGACAAATTGATGAGGTTAGTATCATGTGGATATGAATTGATATTATGTTATTATAGTATGTTTATGTTATGGACAGGCGAGGTCGAGGGATACATCAAAGAAATGATAGTGTGGTTTTCATCATTCTAGGACAAGCATGGATAAGACACTGGAAGCAAGGTTGCTTGGTAGAGACATGTGGTTTTGGATGTGCAGTGCTACTATTGTGTATATGTTGTACATGTTGCATCTTTGATGTTGTGCGCATGCGATGTTTTGTATATATAGTGTGTGTACATGTTGTTTATGCAATGTTATGTACAAGGTGGTGCAAATAGTGTTGTGTGAATATTACATATGTAGTGTTGGGTTTAGATGGTGCTATGTACATGTTGGATATGCGGTGTTGTGTACATATTGTATTGTGTGCATGATGGATATGCGGTGTTGTGTGCATATGGTATTTTGCGCATGTTGGAGATGCAGTGTTGTGTACATATGGTTCTATGTACATGTTGTATATGTAGTGCTATGTACATAAGGTGTTGTGTGCATGTTGTGCATGTGGTGCTATGTATGTATGGTGTTGTGTGTATGATTGTACATGTGGTGCTATGTTCATGTTGTACATGTGGTGTTGTGTACATGTTGTACATGTGGTGCTGTGTACATGAGGTGATGTGTACATGCCGTGCATGTGGCACTATGTACATGTGGTTTTATGTGCATGTCATGCATGTGGTGCTGTGTACATATGGTATTGTGTACATGTTGTACATGTGGTGCGGTGTACATGTGGCATTGTGTACACATTGTGCAGATGGTGTCGTGTACATGTGATTTTTTGCACATGTTGTGCAGGTAGTGATGTGTACAGGTGTTATTGTGTACATGTTGTACACATGGTACTGGTATACATGTGGTATAGTGCGCATGTCATACATGCTGTGTTGCGGGCATGTGATACTACGTATGTGCATTGTGTAGTTGTGGTATCCTGACATGTATTCCTGGTGTTGTACTCTTTGTACATATACATATTGTGTTGTGGTGTACATCGGATGTAGGAGTATGCACTGTGTTTTTCTGTACACCGGATGTAGGTGTATGTGTCGTTATGTATATGAGGTGTAGGTGTATTCATTGTGTGATGTCGTACCATGTATGTGGATGTATGCGTTGTGATGAACATTGTGTATGTGTATGTGATTGAAGAGATGTGAAGGGACTGGGTGCTTGCCAGGCATGGAAATTGATCTAGTGTGTGTAAAGAAAGAGAAAAGGAAGAAGTAAGTACCGATTGAAGGATAAGTATTAGTATTTTATTTCAGTTTTATTATACATATGACCTATGATTCTAATTTATGATGGATATATATGATCTATGATTCTGGTTTATGATGAGTTCATGTGATTCATGATTTTGATTTATGCTTGTTTTGTTTTGAGCTAACCTGATGTGAAATGTTTATACATAATGATTTTATCAAAGATGCTAGTTTGACTTGTTGTGATAGTAAGTTAAAAAAATTGCAAGTATACCTTATTAGCGGGCCACCAATGAGGTATGATTTCAAGTTATTTCAATTTATTTTAAATCTAATGGCAGTTATGTTCTTGGTACAGGAAAGCATGGGGAATTCTCAGGTTGGGTGGTTGAAACCGATCGCAAGAATTAGCAACAGCAATGAAAGAAATTGGAATAGGATGATGGTAAAGCATTCAAGAGTAGGGCCATTGTGGGACACTGGTACCCAATATTGTCCATTGATTTCCATGAGCATGCTATGACCGGTATGATTGTTTGAGGCAAGGATATGCCTTGGTTTTTAGACCTTCAGATGTGAGGAAACCTTGCCGAGGGATGGACTTCCTGGGATGCGTGTGTTAGCGGAATTGGGAAGGTGTGTGACTACACCAAAGGGGGTGACCAGATTGCTTGAGGGATTGTGTAGCATAGAAGTAAAGGCCGGGGATATATTTGTTTTGGTAATTAGCATTTCCAAATGGAATAAAATTCACATTGGGAGTGTACCTTGGAACAATGAGCTGATAACTATTCATTTAGAGGACAGGTGGCTTGGGATTGTGGTGTTGGACATTGGATGCAACCTTCACTTCGGTAGTGGATTCTAGAATTCTTGGGAAGGAAGCGAATCTTGACATTACTTTTGAGGGTGGAGGTGTAAGCCTCCGGATTCCCTTGTGGTGGATGTAAGCATCGTATCCTTTTATTTGTTGGTTGAGAAAATGTGCATATGTGTATATGTGTGTATTATTTTAAATACTATATCGAGATGGATTTATAAAGCTCCATAGACAGTATGATTATCTTTTGAGTGATGAAAATGTGTATAAGTATATGTGGTTATTGTAAATACCATAATGAACTATGTTATAAAGCTCCAGTAAATGGTATGTTTGTCATGTTTCAGCAGTGGTCATTGTAATAATGCTACAAGTTAAGTTATAAATCTCCATGGGTAGTATGTTTGGTTGCAATGGTCTTGTTGGTTAGAGGTTTCATTGAACACCAAGGATAATGTTACCCCAAGGGAGAGGGTTTTGTAACAACCCTGATTAAAAATACATGTAAAAAATATAAGACAAAGGTCATGGGATACATATTGCAAGCTGAATGGTGGACAAGACATCCTAGTGTGGGTGTTCATTTGGTTTATTATGGCTAAGGAAATTAGCAAAGGTAATGGCAAAGGATTTGGAAAGGCAAAATGGCATTTTTGGCACATTTATTTATGAAAATAATGGAAATTAGGAGAAAAGGAAGGTGAAAGGTCATAGGTTGCATGTGAGGAGAAAAATGAAGGAAAATAATGGAAATTGAAGAAAATAAAAGCCTCATTGATAAAAAGGCTTATGAGGATCAGTGGGAAGGTTTGGTCAGTGTAACTTTTTATCAATTTAGTTTTGGTGCTCTCTCATTATTATCTCTCTTTCTCTCTAACTCTTGGACAAAGAGTTTTCTTGGAGCACTTTGGCATTGGATCTAGAAAGGCAAAGAAGGCAAGATGAAGTAGGAGCAAGCAAGGAAGAACATGATAAAGAAACTACAACATGATTCTTTGTAGGTATTGATTTGCATGCATGATTTCCTTGCTATATTTGGCATGCATGGTATCACATGTGGTTCTTTGTTATCATGGCATGGGTTTTTCTAGGTGTGACAGTGTTTTTAGCCTATCCTTTCCATTTCCAGATAGCCATGGTGTGATGGGGTTCTCATGTTTTGGTTGATTTGGATTTCTGGATGGATTCACTTCTGAGTGAGGTGGATCAAGGAAATAAATAACACATAGCCTAGTGATCCCTGAATGAGACCGTGGATTGCAATAAAGCCACTGGCCTAGTGACCCCTGAACCAGGCTGTTGGTTGTTGTAAATCCAAGTATTGTGTACCTCGGTGGGCTTAGGAACCCTCGACCAGTGAATGATGGGATATATAGTAAATCCTTGAGTTGGTTTCCCTTGATCAAGCCTAGGAATCCTGAGATGGGATATATGGTAAAGCCTAGAGAGTGGAGTGTCAGTTAGGGCCTAGTGATTCGGTGTGGATTGTGGTAAAGCATAGAGACTAGGAGACAAGAAAATTCCTCACGACGTAGGTGGGAAATATGGAGGCATCCATGCTTGTTTTGGCTTAGTGATTTGGTGGAGATCATGGTAAAGCCTAGTATTACATGTTTATTATTTTGGCCTAGTGATCCAGTGGGGATTGCATTAAAGCCTGGCTCTATTGATGAAGGTTTAGCCTCAGGAAGCCCTGTTTGATTCTTTTGGTTTGAGTACCACATTCATGCTTGGAATATGGCATGGGGGTGATTGGAAGAAGAGAGATTTGGCTGAGGACAACTATGGTCGGGTGGAACGTGGTAGTCCAATACTGGGTTGGATTTTGCATTCATTAATTAGAGGCTATATCTCATGAGTAATATATTGGTTTGTATGTGGTATGGCTATTGTATCCCTTGGCTGAGGACAACTATGGTCGGGTGGAACATGGTAGTCCAATACTGGGTTGGATTTTGCATTCATTAATTAGAGGTTCTATTCCCTTTCTTTCTCATGAGTAATATACTAGTTTGTATTTGGATTCTATGGCTATTGTATCCTTGGCATTTCTATTTCTATTATTTTGGTTATGAGCATGAATTTTGATATTGATGATGCATTTATCTCATAATGTTTTGACTTACAATTGAACGAGCAATGAGTATACAGCCTAATAGATGATAATGCAACTATTGTGATAAGGAAAGAATGCCTCATAGGGAATCTTAGATAAGTATGAGACCCCTATGCTAAGCTTTGTTGTTAAGACCTATAGATTTCATGATTGTGATTTGTTTGACGAAATTCTTGTCATGGCTAGTAGGGGTCTAGTCTAGTCCTTGTTGATGTTTTTGTAAATGTATAATTGAGTTCTAGGACTGAGGAGAAAATTCTTTAGACAAACCCATGCCTTGTTTTGTGAGCAACTGCAACCTCCTAGATGCACCCTTTTCCATATCAAGGGAGCTTCCAGGGGTTTGATGCACTAAAAATTTAATAAGTGTCACGGATTGGTTACCTAAGTAGTTGGGATGGCTACTGGGAGTTTCGTTTCTAATATGGAAGGCCTGTGTGGTGTTTTTCCATCGATTCCACTTCCTTAAGGTGATTTAAGAGGTTGAATCCCATTATAGTGGCCTCTTGTCGTATAATTACCCCGGTTGGCCGGTTACGTGGATAGATGTGAGATGAGGGTGTTATAGGGATGAACCAAATCTCTCTTTCATCCAATCACTCCCATGCCATATTCCAAGCATGAATGTGGGATCATATGGGTTTAACCAAAAAAAAACCAACCAGGGATTCCAAAGGCGAAACTACCTCAACCCTCACACATAGTGATCTAATATATGCAGTCCAAAAATCACTAACATCAACCAGATCAGTCTCTACCCAAGTTGTCCAGGGCTCTAGGAACTAGTAAGTCAACCCAGATTCTCCAGGAACTTGATTTGTTCCAGGGTTCCAAAGCATTTGTCCCAACCCAAAGGCTCCAGGGACTAGTAACTTAAACCACAGTCTCTAGGGAAATCCAAGCAGTTTCGGTTCTCTAGAGCACTTGTCCCAACCCATATGCTCCAAGGACTAGTAACTCAACCACAAAGGATTTGTTCCAACCCACAACCATAGGAAATTAGAGAACTAATAAAAAAACCAAATTTGGAACCACTGCACCATGGCTAACTAGGAAATGGAAAGGCAAGGCTAAAACCAATGTTAATATAGGAAAATCGCCATGACAATGATAACACATAACCAAGGAACCACATGCATATACTATGCATCCAAAAATCAATAAGGAGATCTCACATGCAACCTATTACCTGCAAAGTAAGACCATTGTAGTTGCTGATCGAAATGTATCCTTGCATTTCCTTGCTTTCCATGCTTGCTTTCTCCAAATGCAAGTGAATTCTAGAGTGCTCCAAGTATGCTCCAAGAATTCTCTAAGTGTGCAAGAGTGTATGAGAGAGAGAATGAAAGAAGAGGTTAACTCAAAACTGTCAAGAGGTTGTCAAAAGCTAGAAACTTATTCTCTGATGTCTTTTTGTCATTAGTCTCTCTTCTTTCTTCATTTTCTTTCATTTTTCCTCTAATTTTCCTTTCATGCAAGTTTGTGTCTCTTCACCTTCCTTTTCTACTATTTTCCTTTATTTTCATCATTAAAATCCAATTATTGCCTCTTTGCCTTTACCAATTCCTTTATCAATCCCCATAGCCATTAATTAACCACAAGTGATGCCCACTATAATGTTTGTTCACCATTCAACTTGGAATATGTGTCCTGTGACCTTGGTTTTATTTTATTTACATGGAAAATCAACCAGGGGTTGTTACAAACACCCCCCCCCCTTGGGGTAACACTATCCTTGGTGTTCAATGATGCTTATAACCAACAAAACATGTTTCACATGGAGCTTTATAACACAACTCAATGCAGCATTTACATCATACCAAATTGTTGAAACCATGAACACAATACTACTTATTGGAGCGTTATAACATAAATCGATGCAATATTTACAACATACTTCTTAGTGAAGATTTATAACACAACTCATTGCAATATTTACAATACGCATATGCATATATAAATATCAACTGAAACACATAAACCAAACACATGTTCTCAACCAAAAAATAAATAAGGATACAAAGTCCACATCTAATCAACCATCTCCCATCTAGCTTCATCGGGCCCAAAGTGCTTCCACTACACTTTAACTTGCTCTATTGCTTGGTTCCAGAGCATGAGTTGTTTCTACTACAAAATGCAGTAAGGTTCTGGCTAAAACTCTCCCTCTAGTTCCACTTGCAATACATACCAATCAATCACATGATCAACATCCTAGACATATCTCTTATGCAAGGAAACATGGAAAACATCATTGACTTTCACTGTTGGTGGAAATGCAAGTCTGTAGACCACTTTTCCAATCCTCTCCATCATCTCAAAAGGCCCACAATGTCGAGGTTCCAGATTGGCACATGATCCAATTCTCATGGAACTCCTCTTGGGCTTGATGTGCAAGTAAACATGCTCCATAACTTGAAACTTCTTGAATGATCTATAATGATCCACATAACTCTTCTACCTGTCATATGCTTCCTTTAAATTCCTTCTAATAACCTTCATCTTTTGCTCCATCTCAGCGAATATATCTAGCCCAATTAGCACCTTGTTCACTAGTTCACTCTAGTTGATAGGAGTATTACAACTTGGCCCATAAAGAGCCTCAAATGGAATCATCCTTAATGATTATTAATACCCAATATTATATGAAAATTCTACCAGTGGTATATAATCCTCCCACTTTCATTGTTGATGCATGACATACATCCTCAACATGTCCTAAAGAATCTTGTTAACCCTCTCTGTCTGTTCTTCTATCTGCACATGATAAGTTGTGTTGAAAGTTAACTATGTCCCTAAAATTGAAAACAAATCCTTCCAAAACTTGGAAGCTAACTAGGCATCTCTGTCTGATATGATCTTCTTAGGAACGCAATGTAATCTCACTATCTCCCTGGTGAAGATCCGAGCTACCCCACTAGCTAAATTTGTAGACGTGACTGCAATGAAGTGAGCTACCTTGCTCAACCTATCAACCAAAACCTTCATGGAATCATTCTGCTTCGATGTCCTCGACAAAATTGTAATGAATACCATGAAAATGATCTCCCATTTTAACTCTAGAATCGGGATAGGCTACAATAAACCAGTTGGATGCTTACATTGTACTTTCACCTGCTGACAGTCCAAGCATATTGAAAAAAACTCAACCACTCTTTCTTCAAGTTTTACCAATGATATAAATTCTTAACAACTTTCAATGTCTTCTAATATCGTAGGTGGTTTGAATAAAACTTGACATGAAACTCCCACAAGATAAGCTTCTTGAGCTCACTGTTATCCAACACATAAATCTTGTTCCTGAATCTCACCAAGCCATATACCATGAGGTGATACTCCCATTAGGGGAATTTTGAGGTATAAAATGGGCCTCTTAAGAAAATTATAAAATAATAGTGGAAATAATAAAATAATATTAGATTACATCATCAAATTTTAGAGGGAAAAAAAAGAAAAAACTATTTTTTCAACTCGTATTTTCAACTTATCTCCCTATGGGTTTACACAAATTTCGAGCGAAAACACTTGTTGGATGCAAAATTTGATTCCTCATCCAAGGAGTACCGATATCTCATACTTTTTATGGACCCGACTACATGAAAAATGATAAATACATTAAAAACGTGATTGCACTCAAGTTTTTTGAGTCTACTCCTTGGAATGGCCATCTTAGAGAATATGTCGATGACGAAAAAAACATAGTCGCTGCCATGCTTTGCAGAAGGATGGCTCGACATGTAATCCATTGTGATGGATTCCTAGGGCCAGCCAGGAGTAGGCAGGGGAGTATACAACCCTTGCTTCTTGATTATATATTTGGCAATGGTGCAGTTATTACAAGATCTAATGTACTTCCCAACATCATGTTGAAGGTTCGGGGAATAAAAATACTTTTGCAGCACTGCCAGTGCCTTCTCTACCCAAAATGTCCAACAACCCAAATATAGTGCACCTCCCAAATCATCTTGGCACACTCCCTTGAAGGAACACAGAGGTGTCCCAGGTGGCATAATAGTGTGTCCTAGAGGTGAAAGTCTAGGAATTGCTAACCTTCCAGGAGCATCTAATATGTGGTGTGAACTTTGGATCATTCTTGTAAATATGTGTCTATTTTGAGGTCTCGTGTCCACAAGAGTCAAGCACAGTGGTTAGTACTATGACCAGCGGTCAACTGAGGTTGTATGCAACATTATTAGTGTTTCCCTTATTGTACTTGATCTTCAAATGGAACTGTTGTAGGTATATGGACCATTTATGATGGTGATAATTCTGCAACTTTCCTTGAGTCTGTATGAACTACAGAGGTCATTGGTCTATGTGGATGGTTGTTTCCTTCCCCAGAATGTAATTCTTCCATTGTCAATATGCCTACATAATGGAATAGATCTCTTTGTCATAGATGGGATACCTTCGGACTGTGTCGTAAAGTGTCTCATTGTGATATGCCATCAGATGCCCCTACTGAGTAAGAACTGCCCCAATAGCATAGTCAGAGGTATGTCAATCAATCTAAAATGGTTGTTGTAGATCTGGTAAGACCTATGATGGAAATTGGTAAGACCCAAAAATTTGTGTAGCTTTGTTAGAGTGGTTGATGTTGTCCGATCTTGAATAACTTGTATCTTGGTTGGATCCATATGCACACCCTTCTCATCAATGATGTACCCCAGATATTGAACCTGGGTCATACTAAAAGTGCATTTCTCCAAATTGGCACACAACTTGTGTTGTCACAAGGTTTGGAGGACCTGTCGAATATGGTGTAGGTTCTCTTTCCAACTCTAGCTGAATATCAGGATGTCATCAAAATACATTATCACGAATAATTTGGTTAAGGGACGCAATATGTCTCCATCAAACTCATGAAGGTTGTGGGGCATTCGTCAACTGAAAGGGCATGACTAGCCATTTGAAAAGGTCCTCCTTGGATTTGAAGGAAATCTTCCACACATTCAAGGGTTTGATTGGCACCTGGTAATAGCCAAACTTCAAATCAATCATGCTGAAATATTCCCCCCCTTGAGCTAGTGTAGAATGTCATTAATCCATGTGGTTGGATACCTATTCTAGACAGTGATCTTATTTAGTGCTCGATAGTTAATATAAAATCTCATGGTATCGTATTTCTTTTGTACCAACATGATCAGGCTCCTACTAAGTGATGAACGGCCTGATGTGCCCTTTTTGCAAAAACTCCTAAATTTGCCTCTTAATTTCATCTTTCTTCATAATAAAGAATTAGTAGATCAGTCTGTTGGGTAGCGGCACACCCGGGGTTAGATTGATGAAATGCATGACCTGATAGTGCAAGGGTAACCTTGTGGGTGAGGTGAATATGTCCCTATAATCCTCCAAAACCTTCTCCATTTGCTACTGCTGTGTAGAGGAGCCCTATCTGGAGGCTATGAATGTGGCCACAATATTATGCTTTTCCTTAGGGCGAATCATAAAGAAGAAAATTTTCCTGGTTTGGGAAATAATCTTACCGCATTGCTTTGCAGAGATTAAAGAGATGGCAGTAGGCGGTGCTACCTTCGGTATCACGTATAACTTATTTCCCAAAGAAATAATAATAGTGTGAGGCCTAGACTCATACACAACATGGCACTTCCATAAGTATGGCTGGCCTAGAAATACATCACAAACTTCAAGAGGAGCAACATCACACAGTACCTCATATGTGAAGGGCTTATTGTTGTAGGGAAGGTGACACTGTTGGTTGATGTAGAGAACAATGCTGACGCATAGATATCATTCTTGGTGAAGCCATCCAATGGTGTATGATTGTGGGTGTGGTGTGATCGTTAGGCCCAATCTCTTCATTACCTCTTTTAAAATGAGGTTCTTTTGGCTTCTGTTATCGACAATGAACTAAAATGGAGAACCCTTCACCCATATTTGTGAGTGGAAGAGACGCTCCCCCTCCTTTGGATCTTCGGGCTAAATGTTCTCAATCTTGGTGGTGGCAATAGTAACAATGGGCTACGCATAAAAAATATGCTTCTGTTCATCATTCCCCTTGTCGGGTTCTATCTTAGAGTCGAAACATGCACTTGATTCTGAAGCCTTCATCTCAGCCACCAATGACTGCTTCGCCTAACACTCATCGTGTTGTGAGTGGGGATCTTATGGAACTCACACCATTTTCCTATGCCCTTCTTTGTCTGCATGGTGTTGTTATTTTATTATGGTTTCAAAGGTTTTTCTTGGGTTACCCCACCTTTGATTTGTCCTTTGTTCTTCGGTTTGTGGGCACCATTTCCTTGCTTCAGATTCACAGATCCAAAGTCTCGCTTCTTCTATTTAAATTTTTTCTCAATCTTGACAGTGTATCAATAGGTGGTGCTAGGTGAGGGGATGTCCAGGAACTCCATTTCATCTTGGATGTACTTGTGTAGATAGTCGCGGTACTCGAGTACTAGATTCCGCTCAAAATACTTCATACCCAACTTCGTGCGAAGGGTATGAAAATTATTTGTGAACTTCGACATGTCTTTGGCCCTTCCTAGTTGTAGTGTGGTCCACTTTATGTATTTATCTTCATAGCTCCTAATAGGGTAATAGTTCTCCTTAATGGCATCTCAGAAATAATTCTAAGTGAGTGCAGCTAAAAATAGCGAGGGTTCCCCCTTGTCCTTCTTCTCACAACAGGTTTCCCACCAGTCCTTTATGTTGGAGGGGGGGGGAGCTTTGAGGATTGCAAAAGTAATCTTTTCACGATTGGAAAAATCATGAACCAAAAAATATCCTTCCTACATATTTAACCATCTATCTATGGCATTTGCATCTAAATGGCCTTCAAATATGGGGATGTCAAAATCAACTGGATGAATATGCGTCGCCTATGGGTAGCCGCTGAAGGATCTGGAAAAAGTTATCCATCATTGTGTTCCTCTTTTGCTTGAGGTATTCCTCAAGTAATATTTTGAAAGGATATCTTGCTCCCTCATCTTTCTTTTTACCCACCATGGGAGGCCGCCAAGGTTTTTGATGCTTGTCTTGCAAAGGTTGAACTAGTTTGAGCTCTAACTCCTTATACCTTGACCTCATTGGGGACATGTAAAGAAAAATAGAGAAAGAGAATACCACTCTGATACCACTACTCCAGACTAATGTAGGAACGTAAAAAAATATAGATATAAACATAAACACAGATATGGAGTAGAAATAAATCTTCATTTTATTAATATCAATGAATTGAAAGATGCTTACAAGTAGAATAGAAATAAACTAGCTTGAGTGATGGTAGCTTATCTATGAGAAGATATGTGGCAACTACATGCCTCTAAACTATATTACAATGAGGCTCAAGGGCCTTTTTACTATCAAAGAACAAGGGGAAACCCTAAACAACCAAAAAACTAACCCTATGAGATGGAACACCAAGTGTTTGTGGGCCCTGTTGGGGTTAGTTGGGAAACCAAATTCCAAGGGTCGTAACTTGGTCATATGATCTTCGTTTGGCACGCATGATCTAAGTACTACAATATTTGCGGCAACCTACTACGGACTTCAAAAAAATTTCGTTTAGGGGTCAAAACAACTCTGAAAGTTCAAGACCCAAAAAACTAGTAAATTTAATAAATTGTGTTATAATAAAGGAAACTGATGAAATCGGCTGGAGGTCTAGGTGGAATAGGCGGGTGGCCACCAATATCCACCTAGATCATTGTAGTTAATGCATAATATTAGAGTACCATCCTTCATTTTTACAAACAATATTGGTGCACTTTAAGGCGATATAGTTGGCTGTATGTATCGCTTATTAAGCATTTCCTTAAGCCACAACTTCAATTCCACCAACTCTGGAGCTCTCATCTTGTATGGTGCCTTAGATGTTGTTGATGCTCCCTACATTAACTCAATAAAAAATTCCACCTCTCTATGAGGAGGCAACTTTGGAATATATGTAGGAAAGACATCCTAAAACTGCTACAAAAAAGGATACCTCTTCATGAATTCATCATCCTCAACATCCTTCCCTTTGTTATTGGAAATATGAAATGCAAAAAATACACATCCTTTCCTACAATTTCGCTTTCTTGCATAGTTGTATTCATTCTCATTGATGTAGGCTTCTTCTTTCCCTACAAAACTATTTTTTCTCCATCATCATCTAGGCACTCAATAACCTTTTCAAATTAGTCTAACTTGGTCTTGTGAATGAACAACCAATCCATACTCCAAAGCATACTATATTAACCCAAAGAGAGCACATTTAGATACGATGATGTAGGCATACCATTCAACTAAAATGCACAAGATCTCACCCAATGATGAACTCTTCTCTTAATCCCTGTATCCAATTGCACCAACCAAGATTTTGCATGCACTTCTTTATTCAAGAAATACTTATCCACCAGGTTATGACTGATATAACTATAGTTAGATCTAGGGTCAATCAAAATGGAAACAACTTGATCACAAATCTTACCTTCCATCTTGATAACAAAGGCCTGATGATCAACTTGCCTATTATCCACTGCTACATAAATATGAGGAATACTCTGCCCAACATCTCTAACTGTTTATGTCTCCTGAGCACTTAGATAAATTTGAAGCCTGCCACCATAGTATGATGGAGAATCTCTCTTGCGATGCTCTCCATCATAAGTCCAACACTTCAAAGGCTTCCTTCCATTATCTTTGTTCTCCTCCTCAAGAAGAGACCCATGTACTCTTTCAACTGCATTGAACTTCTTATAAGGTGTTATGTTCTCCTTATCACTTGCATCCTGAGGTCTTCCTCACTTCTTAGCCCACTTTCCTTTAGTCTTCTTATTACCTTTCCTATCTTGCTTAGGCTCAAACTTGTGCTTAGACTACTCATAAAAATGCTTCAACTTCCCGATGACTTCGTCCAATGACCAAGGTTCATCATACTCAATACGAAGCTTAAATGCTAAAGGCATTCCACTGATGAAACTTTGGACCTTTGTATTCTCATCCTTAAGATAAGGCTCATACCTCAACAAATCCAGAAACTTGGTCGTATACTCTTCATTTGTCATGGAACCCATCTTCAACTCATAGAATTCCTTAGCCTTTTTGTCATAACATATCTCAGGCAAGTACTTCTTCCTAAAGAGTCTTTTAAACTCATACCAACTAAGCTCTTCTACCCTGATGCCTCTGACATGCTTCACATCTTTTGTAACAACCCCTGGTTTATTTTCTATGTAAATAAAATAAGACTAAGGTCATGGGACACCTATTAGAAGTTGAATGTTGGGATAAACATAGTGATGGGTATCACTGATGATTAATTAATGGTTATGGAATTGGCAAAGGAAAAGTGGCAATAATTGGCATTTTATTTATGAAATAAAGGAAAATATGAGAAAATGAAGGTGAAGAGACACAAATTTGCATGAGACAGAAATTGAAGGAAAAATGAAGGAAAATAAAGAAAATAGAGGCCTCGATGATAAAAAGGATTCTAAGGATCAATTCACAACTTTTGTTGGTTAACCTTTTGTCAGTCTAGTGTTGGAGTTCTCTTATATTTTCTCATTCTCTCATATGCTTACACACTTAAAGCATTCTTGGAGCATGCTTGAGCACTCTAGTATTCACTTGGATTGGAGAAAGAAGGCAAAGGAAATTAGGAAAGTGAAAGGGCACATTTGGATCAGTAGCTACAGCTGGATTGCTGTAATAGGTTGCATGTGTGATTTACTTGTTTATTTATGGCTTCATGGTATATGCATGTGATTTTTTGGTTATGTGTTGTCACTGGCATGGATATTTTCTTGGATTGACAATGGTTTTAGCCTTGCCATGCCATTTTCTGGATAGTCATGGTGTCGTGGGTTTTTCCACTTGATTTTTTTTTTCTGATTGATGTTCATATTTCCTTATGGTTGTGGGTTGGAACAAACACTCTAGAATCCTTGAAACAACTTAGGTTGAGTTACTAGTCTTGGAGCTTAGGTTGGGACAAACAATTTGGAGCCCTTGGTGGGTTGAGATACTAGTCCCTCGATCCGAATTGGACAAATTCTATGGAGCAATGGAAGGTTATGGGTTGAGATACTAGTTCCTAGAGACCTTGACAACTTGGGTACATATTGATTTGACTAATGTTAGTGATTTCCAACAGTAGAAGTTGAATCACTGGTTGAGGGTTGAGGTGGTTTGGACTCCAGAATCCGTGGTTGGTTTTTTGTTTGTTTATTCCATGAGATTCCACATTCATGCTTAGAATATGGTGTGGGGGTGATTGGCTGAAAGAGATATTTGGTTTAGCACAATCTATGGTCGGGTTGTACGTGGAAATCCCTAACTTGGTTGGGATTTTCATATGTTAATATGAGACCTTTTCCTATTGTGATCTATGATCCGTTGTAGTGATTATGTTAGTAATATTATGGTTGAGTTATATGGTTATTTAATGGTCATTTGTTGGTTACATGATATATGTTATTTATGGCTCTTATCATGAATGGTTTAACTATTGATTGGTTGATGAATGCGTGGAATAATCACTGTTGTTGTAGCTATGTGGAGAGGGACTAGATCCTTCTTGGTGATTCTCAAATGAACCTTAGATTATTATGATCAAATATGCACTCATGACTTGTAGCTTATATGTTTTCTATGTGTTTGAGGAAATGTCTAGTATGTTCTGGCAAGTCTAGGTCAAGGTTATGACTCAAGTTTATATGTTTAGCCTTGCCATTATGTCTATTATGATTCTGGAAAGTCTCGGGGAGTTATGGGAAATGGTCTGGAGGTTGACCTGGAATTGTGGCTTAGAGTTCGGGACCGCACCCTTTGAACTAGGAAAGTTGGGTCACGACCACATTCAAGCAGTGTTATGCATGCAGTTGGAGGCCTTCAACCGCACCCAAGCCTTGTGTTGCATGCATTCGGGAGTCTAGGTCAGTGAAAAAGAGCCTCAACTCAGAGTTTTGTCATCTGGGATGGTCCTTCGGCCCTTGAGTGTCCTGTAGCCTTGAGGCATGTTGTGAGTTGTCAATTTGTGGTCAGTTTGTAGGCCCCACTTCCTTAACTGGAGCTTGGAGGTCTGGTCATGTCATAGTAACTCTTCATCTCATGTTTACCTTGGTAGGCCGGTGAAAATTGGTAAATGTGGGGGGCAGGTGTTTATAGGATGGTATCTAGCAGGTTTTCATTCTCTTTGGGTGGTATATGATACCACAACGATGTACTCGAGTGAGGTTGCAACATTGGACCTCGAGGTAGATATCAATGTTATGTGTCCATGCCTAATTGTTTATGTGTCTGTCATGCATGCATGTTGGTTGTTTCTCATGATGGTCATTGTTGCAGTTGTGTCATCATGTAGAGGTTGATGATGTTGATGTTGAGAAGATTGATATGCTGATTTTATTATTTATACATATGTTGTCCTAATCTAGATTGACTGTGTAAATGAGATAGCCTCCCCCTAAATTCACTAAAGTATGTTGATTATGTTTATATTTGGTTTATTTGACATGGTTTGTTTGCGGGAAGAAGATAAGAGATGAAAATAAAAATAGAGGATCACATTTCATGTGATTCTCCTTATAGATCATATGAGCAATATAGAGAGGAGTACTCCCCTGACATAGTTGATACCTTAAGAAGTTTAAAGGCAAAATCAGAAGTTGTAAGGAATATAATGACAAGATCATTCAATCACGGGAAAGACTTGCTAGGGCACAGGAAAAGAAACAGAGATCATCCATTGATCCTTCATATCTTATGATATTTGCAGAGACAGGGATAGCCATTGATTAGTTATAGATAAGAGGAAAGGACAAATGGGGCATATGGTAGCAGGTCTCATGGAGGACACATTTCAGATAGGGATGATACAGTCAAAGGTGGAAGATGGATGAATACACCTGATAGGAGAGGTAGTGGTTATGGGTTCTATTCTAGTTATGGATCAGAGATAGCATGGTCATCATTGTTATCATCCTTACAGGAAGAAGGATAAGTAGTACTTTTCAGGTGAGTTCAAGAAAGCCAAGCCTCCCAGTTTTGAATATGGTTTTCTTTCACCAACGGTTCTCCATCCCATGCTTTCACTTTTATCCATTGCCACCTCACATATCCGTTGTGACCTCACATATCCATTGCCTAGCTCTCATACCCATTTTTCTATTCATTCGTTATAGCTCCGCTCCTCAAACATTAAAGACACTACGATCATAAAACAAACCATTAGCCAAACCTTGCATGATATAAATAGACCTACACCCATCTCTTTCTCACTTTCGTTTGACTCTTTACTATTGGTTGCAGGTGAAATAATTTCCTTGCATAAAACCTCTTGCAAATTGATCAATCTGTCACCAGAGTCAAGCAGTGTACCTACTATCCATTCAGTCGATAACCATCTTACATCTCATTCTTCTTTCTTTCAACATGGCCCCAAAAGGGAAATCTAAAAAGTAGAATATGAAAGAAAGTGTTACTACCACCACCCCAGTCGATCTTGACCATGTTCCCCTCATTGACTCCCTTTTCAAGATTGCAAATGCCAAGTGTGAGTTCGACTTCCACGAATTGCACCTATGGTTCAAACAAAAATACCTTGACCAGCAACATCCAATCAAATTCTGGGAATCACTGTTTCCTTTCTTCAACTTCCCAAAAACACATGATTTCCCTGACCTGATTACCTGGTGCCAAGCCAAATATGACCCTGTAAAAAGAGTAGTGGTGGCTCAAAATGGAGACATTCTGATCACCATCTCTACTGAAATCATTAACCAGATGCTCCTAATTCCTCAATTAGACTCTCTCAACCATTTTTCACAAGCAACACTTATGGATTTGTACCATAAGATAACCTTTCCACAGAGAGCCCAAATCTCTGAGATCTATTTGCCTGAGGATGCAGAATTACCAAAAATGAATCCACCCTAACCATATTCCATATTTCCTGAAGCCTCCAAGCATTATATTTCTCTACTTTCCTACTTGTTAGGATATCCAGGTGACCAATCTGTTGATGAACCCATCCTTGGATTCCTTTCCATCTTCAACAAATAACAGCAACCAGCATTCATGTATAATTACAGTCAATTCCTGGCTGATAATATAAATGAACAATTCATGAATCTCACTATGCAGGGAGTTTTCAGCTACATCTCTGTAATTTTCCACATGTTTCTTTTTCAGCAAGGAGATCTTTTTCCCATCAAGCTCAAAAAACAGGATGAAGAAGGAGTGAATCAATCAGTGATTCATTGGACTAAAATAGTCAGGACCACTTCCACAAGCTCTTCATTCTCGGATTTTATAGATACATTCATACATCCAATGGCACAACTTATCAACGGTCCAACAAAGCCAAGGATTGGAGTTGAAACAAAGAGGATTTTACACTTAAGTGAGTAGACTAAAACCAGTGACTGGTATTTATACCAGAACTATACAAAGATAAGGGTATATGGTTGCGATCTTGCACCATATAAGCTGCCCAAGTATGTGCCTATGAGAATCTTTCCTCTGGAATATATTAGGCAGATGATCAACATGGACGACCTGCACTTTGTGTCAAGCAAAAAGAAATCTCAATTTAAAATCAAGTCAAAGATTGGATCATTCATTTGCAACACCAGATCAACTGGTGTTGAGGCAGATACATTGTTAAGGAAAATGAATTTTCAACCTAGATTTACCTTGTCTTATGACCCTTTTGGTATAATTTTTGCCTTGAGAGTTGAATTAAAAATGACTCCCTATAATCATACTCCAAGACCAGAAATAAAAAAGTTCATGAATCAAGAGCAGTGGGTTGATGGGACACTTCAAGAGGTAGATGAACAGGCATTATCCTTCCCTAATGAACATACTCCAGTTGCTTAGAGAAAGAAATAGAAAAGGGTGATAGAGGAGACTTTATCTACTGAGGAGTTTATGAAAGGATTCCTTTTACAACAGAAGAAGCCAAATATTGGCTTGACAACATCAAAGAAAGAAAATAAACCAGCAATAATTGATCTTATAGATTCAGAAGATTCTACATCAAAAAGAGCTAGTGTTCCAAGAACTCCGCCTATAACTTCACCTTCTAGAGAACGTCTAGAAATTGTTTAGTCTACTGGAACCAGTTCCTTAGATGATCAAAACATCTTCTCAAGGTTCCTTGAAATTAAACAGAAGAATGAGACTTTGAATTCTAATGTATACAACTAATTCTGGAAACAAACATCAACTTCCTAGCATAGGCTTCTTTCTTCCTTCGACAGTGAGAAAGGAAGAATGCAAATGGCTTTCTTGCAAGCCCAAATCCCATTTTCGAAGTCTCCATCAGATTATAAAAATATTGTATTTTCATTTGATGCCAATCAAATACATCCAATTGACTAGATAGATATGCACAGACAAACCAGTGAGATGTTGTTTTCCACCATGACAACTACAATGATGTCCCTTTCCAAACTTAGGACTGCCCCATCCAATGTTCAATCTCAACTCAAGATAGAAAATATTTCTTCATTAGCCAAAGATGACAGAGTAAGGGAACTGGAGGACATAGTGATTAAAGTAGGATATGATCCCAAAGATGTCAAAGTTCTAGAGTTACTCAAAAAGAAAGATGCAAACATTGAT
This sequence comes from Pinus tabuliformis, assembly GCA_031772625.1. Lineage (NCBI taxonomy): Eukaryota > Viridiplantae > Streptophyta > Pinopsida > Pinales > Pinaceae > Pinus > Pinus tabuliformis. Next base: position 592,586,771 of record CM062820.1, on the reverse strand, counting down.
GCATTAAAGAAACAGTTGAAGTTTCCATCTACAAAAGATCCTCCAACAAAGGACATATCAGAAAATGAACAGAAAAAGGAGGACATGCTCAAGCTTATCATTGAGAAATATACAGTTAAAGAAAATGGAAGAGCAGGTTGAAGAGTTACTAAAGTAGAAAGAAGCGGCACAACTTGTTATGGTTCTAGTCACAGCAGTCCCAATAGTAGTTGTAGGTACATAACCTAGTTCATCATCAACAACCATTGAGTCTACATCAACAACAGTTGATCCAGCAAAATTATCACAAGAAGTGGCTATACAGAAATAGGAAAATGAGAAGTTACTGCAAAAATTCCTAAGTTTAGAATTGCAGAAAGTCAAGAATGATACTTTGTATGTAGAGGAGATGCAGAAGTCCCATGGATTGAAACTTAAGATCAAAAAGTTGGAAAGTGAGTCCCTAATGGTAGATAATTTGGACCAATTGAAGGAAAATATTTGGACACACATCAACCAAACTATGACAGATGTATGGCCATCCATACAAATAATTTTTGAACAACAAGAACTCATTATCAAATGCAGAGCATAAATAGAAGAACAGAAAGAAACTTTGAAGACCAAGCCAACATAAGCCATATATATGATAAAGGTTCTAAATTCAAAAAGTAGAGAAGAACTGGAAGAGATAAATATTTTTGACAGAACAACTACCATCTTAGAGATTAAGAAGGTCTTACAAAAGAACAATTTGATTAACCATCTAGAAACAAAATGTCAAACCCTGGATATTAATGTCCAAAGGTTTCATTCAAAATTTAATATTTTAAATCAGAAAGTACTACCAGGATTGGTAGATCTAAATGATAAGATTATTGCACAAAATTGTATACTATTACAGTGGATAGAGCCAAGTTTGCAGGAATCCTTAAAGGACAGGTAACAGGGTTTGGAAGCCTTAGAGTTTTATTTGACCATCAAGCATGAAAATAGACATCTATTACTTACCAAGCCAAATTTCGAGAGGTACATAGAAGTGGATGAAATATTTAGAAAGATGGGATCAATTGTGTGATACAATTGAGTAATTTCTGATCCTAACAATATGACATCTCATCAGATTTTTTAGGCCAGATCATCAACAGATTCCCAAAAGATAGAGCCACCTCTTCAGCAGTTTCTTGATTCCTACAATATTGTCCTACTTTTGTAATTTTGTCCTATTTTGGTATGATGTTCCAACAGATCATAGATCTTTTTCAATTTTTTTATAAATAACTCCTTATTTGAGTTATTATGGGTTGAACCCTTTAACAAGCTATCAAGCAGATTTGTACTAAGCTGGAACATTTTTTTGGAATTATAAATGATTCGGGATTTATCTCATATGGCTTGTTTCACAGTGAGTTCTATTTCATGTTATTCATTAATTATGTTTTCTTCATATAAATTAAGTCTTTGATAGTGATCTGGGAAAAATCTGACTGAGTTTTAGTCTTATTTTGAATCCCCTATGAAGTTGTGTTTATAATAAGAAATTAATTTATAGAACTGTTTGTTATTGTAAGTTCCTCTTTAATTATAAATTATCTCACCTATCTGTAACAATTTAATTATATTTTGTTGATTAAGCAAACACTGTTTTTTTTAATTCTTCTTATAGTTTGTTAAGTATTCAGTTTGAATATTAAATGAATTATACTTCTTTATGCTCTACTTTTCCAACCCATTGATGAGCCCCAGTATTGCAAAAAGAATGTTGCAACTCCCTATAGAAACTCCCATTATAGATCAATAGATTATGCAATATACTAAAGAAAAATACAAGATCTACTTCTACAACAAACTTTGCAGAAGCTTAATCGAATTGAGCAAGATCAATGAGAACACATATAACTGAGAATGAGAAATCAATCACACATAACACAGAATAAATAACCCAGGGAAAGCCTCAGCCTAAAACCCCAATCTCTGTATTATCATACAAGTGGAAATATGTTCAAGTTACAAAAAGAATCAGCTTTCAAGATATCCTGCTCTCTCTGCAATCAAACAATACAGCTCATAGACTGAATAGACATAGCATATGTCCTCCTCAAGCCCTCCAAGCCTCCTATTTCCTCACACAGTTTTTCTTGGGGTCCAGTGATGCCACATGTGTGAATTGGCCTCATCACACTCACAAAAACTGAAGAAGTAACTATGCAATCCTCAAGGAAAGAATTCCTTCTGCATGCAAGAGATATTCACAATGGAATATTCTTGCAACTAATAGTACATTGTCCCTCCATCTGATCTCAACTAGGTCTCTATCTGAACTGACATGCATGAGTTATTTATGAGAGAATATTCAGTTATCTGAAGTGCAGCAGTTACATGCATGCATGCATTAACTAACTGAACTCACAATTAATTCAACAAACTGTTTGAATTAATCTAACTGGACTTGACTCAGTTAACTGAGCCAACTAATTACAACTCATCCTTATCTCTTTAACTGATGGATAAATTCCTCAATCAATGGAGAAACTGTTACATGTCTTCACATAGACTTCATGTTTGAATTTCTACAACTAATTAACTCATGGTGAATTAATTAATTATTTTACAAATAGCTGCTAAGATCAAATTCGAATTTTACTTCTCTATTTTAGTTAAGGGACTAACTAAAATAGAAAGGTATCCTGAAATGCTATTTATAACAATACTAAATTTAGCACTTCTATATTTAGCATTTCTTGTTGCTATTTTCAACACTCCCTCTCAACAAGTAAGGGATTATTAGTAACCCCAATCCTGTCTCTGTGGAACTCAAACTTTCATTTTGATAATGCCTTTGTCAAAATATCTGCATCCTGTTCCTCGGTCGAAACATACAACAACAACATGATCCTCTTGACCACACAGCCTTGAAGATGGTGATACCAGATATCAATGTGCTTGGACTTGTCATGAAAAACTGGATTCTCAGAGATTTTGATATAACTGTGATTATCGTAGTAGATCACGGTTGGATCCATCCTCTGACCAAACAATCCCACGAGAATCTTCCGCATCCAAATGGCCTCAGTTGAACCAAGGTTGAAGATTCCTCCAGAAGTGCTCTTCCGGTCTGATGGACTCCCTGCCCAATCTGCATTTGTAAAGCCTTGAAGTTTCACTCCCTTTGTCTGTACGTACCACAATCCAAACTAAGATGTGCCTCTAAGGTATCTTAGCACATGCTTCGCTGCCTTCCAAAACAGCTTGGTAGGCTAAACCATAGCTTCACTCAGCTGGTTCACCGCAAAGCATAAGGCGGGTCATGTGTTCACCAGATACATAAGTGAACCCACCAGCTGCCGATAAATAGTAGCAACTACTACCTCACCTGAAGTAGCATCCTCCTTCCTCTAGTTCCTAGCTAGAGGAGTCTGCATGGGCTTGAACTTCTCCATGTGAAAGCACCTGAATATCTCATTGGAATACTTGCCTTGAGACACAAATACTTCACCATCTTTCTGCCACACCTCCATGCCTAGAAAGTAGTGCATAAGACCCATGTCTTTCATTTCGAACTCTCTTGCAAGGTCCTCCTTGCAAGATTGTATCAACTAATCATCACCTGTCAAAATCAGATCATCGACCTAAAGAACAATGATCAATGGTTTACCTTCTACCATGATGTGGTAAAGGTTCGCATCTGCTTCACTCTTGGTGAAGTCCAACCTGGTGAAATAGTTGTTGATCCTAGTGTACTGAGCACGGGGTGCTTGCTTCAACCCATACAAAGCCCTCTTGAGTCAGCACACATACGACTCATGATCGAAGGTCTTGAAACCCTCTGGCTGCTCAATGTACACCTCCTCCTCAATCTTCACATTGAGGAATGTTGTCTTCAAGTCCATCTGGTGGATCTTCCACCCCATCTGAGCTGATAGTGCCAACATTGATTTGATAGATGAGTACCTTGCTACGGGAGCAAAGGTCTCATCGTAGTCGATCCCCTCGACCTGTGAGAAACCACGGGCAACAAACCTTGCCTTATGTTTCTCAACACTGCCATCAGCCGCCTACTTTACCTTGTAAATCCATTTGGAACTCACCACTAACTTACCCTGAGGTCTTGGGACACCATCCCACACAATGTTCCAAATGATAGAGTCGTACTCCTCTACCATTACATCAACCTAGACTGGTTGTTGCACTACCTCCTCGAATGAAGAAGGTTCAGTATCTACACACTCCCCAACCAGGGCCACGTACCCAGTGTATTGCTAGGGTGACCTCCTCTGTCTGCGCTGAGAAGATGGTTGTCCCACATTCCCTTGCGCATCCAGCATCAACCTATTAGCTTCCCTTGAGCATTTCAGCCCATCTCTAGAAGTCTCAGCATGAGTGGATGTCTCCACTCCTGGATCCTCTGCATGCGGCTGCTCTACATCAATCTGAGGCTCCTCCTCCTTAGGAACTGAAATTTCCTCCTCTCCATGCAACTTGAGCTACCTCTTAAGTGATAATCGCATGGATTTCTACTCATCGAACTTTAGATCCCTGCGTACCACTGTCCTCTAACTAGTAGGCAGGTACACCCGATAGTTATGGGGTGTATTCGTGTACCCCACAAGTATTCCCAACTCAGATGTTGGATCCAACTTCTTTTGGGCATGTTTGGTCACATGACAGTAAACTAATGATCCAAAGATCCGGAAGTGACTCACATCTGGTCACTTCCCGGAAAAGGCCTCCATAGGTGTCTTCATTCCGAGTATATGGTGTCGCTTCTGTTATGCAAGCATACTGTTGTATTGCATGCCTCAACCCACAAATGGAGTAGTAGGCTTTGGTCATGCAACATCGCTCGAGCTTCTCCCACAATCGATCTGTTCTTCCTTTCGGCCACCCCATTCTATTGTGGGTTATGGGGTGTCGTAAATTCCCGTTTAATTCCTTCTGCAGCGCAGAAGTCTTTGAACTGTTGGGAGACATACTCTCCAACATTGTTGCTATGCAAGGCTTTTATTTTCTTTCCAGATTCTTTCTCTAACAAGGCTTTAAACTCACAAAACCTCAAGAAGGTCTGATCCTTCTTTTGCATAAAGTAGATCCAACATCTACAAGAAAAATCATCAATAAAAATAACATAGTACCTTTGTTTAGTGGTGGAGGTTGTAGAGAATGGTCCACAAACATCTGAGTGAACTCGCTCTAGGATTGCTCTAACTCTACTATCTCGATTCAGAAAGGAAGATTTCGCATACTTACCTAAGGTACAACCTTTGCATGTATTCGTTTGCTCCAATTTCCCCTTGGGTAGTCCGGTAGAAATCTGTTGCATGATCTGCAGGGCTCCATGGTGCAAGTGGCCTAGTCTTTTATGCCATAGCTCACCAACATCTTCGCTCTGCACCATCTCAGCTTTGGAACTTAATGCAGCACAGTCATCTACCTCCAGCTTGTAGAGATTCTTTACTCGAATCCCAATTTGCTTGGTCTGTCCAGTACCAATATGCCTCAGGAATACCTTTCCTTTACTAAAGACTACATCATAGCCTTTATCTTCTAGCATAGCGACAGACATAAGATTCTTCTTCAGACCTGGTACATACTTTACATCAGTCAGGGTGATGGGAGTTCCATGCTCCCTCTGAAACACAATCGTACCTTCACCTAAAACATGGTACTTTCCATCATCACCCATCTCAATCCGCATCTGGAGTCCCTTCTCCTCCAAGGTACTGAAAAGATTCTTGTCACCTGACAAGTGGAATGAAGCTCCACTATCCAGGTACCACACACATCCCACCATGGATGAAACCATGCATGCGATAAGCGAGAAATCCAACTCAAACTGTGAGGCTAGTGCCTCACCATTAGATCCCTTCGAGGAACCCTTCTTGGATTTATTTTGTGGACAATTTGTAGCATAATCGCCCACTTCATGATAATGAAAGCATCGCACTTTCGATTTGTCAAACTTCTTCCCACCATGGGAAGAACTAGATTTGGGATGGGACACCTTCCCTTTCCCTTTCCTCGCCTTACTCGCAGGCTATATTTTCCTCATCATCTTGCTTCTATGAGGATCCATCTCTGGTGCTTCTTCTTATTTCCTCCTGCATCAGATTTGACCAAAATCATTCCCAATCTGGAAATTTTTCTCTTCCATTAACCGAGCCTTAGTAGCTATGCCAGCTCTTAGGAAGACCGAAGAGTGTAAGAATCACCATGTCATCATCAGCGGTCATGATCCCTACACTTCCAAGCTCATCCCTGCAGGTGGTGAGCTTGTTCAGATATGTAGAGATCGTGTCGCTCTTTTCACACTTGATTTTCTAAAGCTTGTCTTTCAGTGCTAGCTTCCTCTTATCACTACTATTCTGATATAGATCTTTCAATGTTTTTCACATTAAGAACAATGTCTCCTTCCCATGGAGACTCAAGACTATGTGGTCTCAAACTCCCTCTAGAAAGATTCTCCTCGCTCCTGCCACACATTTCTTCCATTCCACCAATTAAGTAGCATCCGTCGGCTTGGGGACTTCTTGATCAATGAAGTCCTTTAGACCGTTATCCTCTAATACTGCTTCCATGTGATCCTTCCAGCCTATATAATTCGAACTTCCATCAAGAGTATATTTGAGTCTTAAACCGTTGAACGCCATTGGTGAAATTGAGATGTGATAAGAACTCGATTTCTATATTCAGGAACCACAAACTTCAAACTTCTCCCTTCTTGTATATTGTTCTTCGCCTTAATCACCTTTTTTCCAATACCATGTAGATATTCCCACTGTAGATCAACAGATTATTCAATATACTAAAGCAAAATACAAGATCTACTTCTACAACAAACTTTGCAGAAGATTAATCGAATTGAGCAAGATCAATGAGAACACATATAATTGAGAATAAGAAATCAACCACACATAACACAAAAGAAATAACCCGGGGAAAGCCTCAACGTAAAACCCCAATCTATGTATTATCATACAAGTGGAAATATGTTCAAGTTACGAAAGGAATTAGCTCTCAAGCTATGCTGCTCTCTCTGCAATCAAACAATACAGCTCACAGACTGAATAGACACATCATATGTCCTCCTCAAGCCCTCCAAGCCTCCTATTTCCTTGCACAATTTTTCTTGGGTTCCAGTGACGCCACATGTGTGAATTTGCCTCATCACACTCACAAAAACTGAAGAAGTAACTGCGCAATCCTCAAGGAAAGAATTCCTTCTGCATGCAAGATATATTCACAATGGAATATTTCTGCAACTGATAGTACATTGTCCCTCCATCTAATCTCAACTGGGTCTTTGTCTGAACTGACATGCATGAGTTATTAGTGAGAGAATATTTAGTTATCTGAAGTGCAGCAGTTACATGCATGCATTAACTAACTGAACTCACAATTAATTCAACAAACTATTTGAATTAATCTAACTGGACTTGACTCAGTTAACTGAGCCAACTAATTACAACTCATCCTTATCTCTTTAATTGATGGATAAATTCCTCAACCAATGGAGAAACTGTTGCATGTCTTCACAAAGACTTCATGTTTGATTTTCTACAACTAATTAACTCATGATGAATTAATTAATTATTTTACAAACAACTGCTAAGATCAAATTTGAATTTTACTTCTCTATTTTAGTTCAAGGACTAACTAAAATAGGAAGGTATCCTAAAATGTTATTTATAGTAGTACTAAATTTAGCACTTCTATATTTAGCATTTCATTTTGTTATTTTCAACACTCCCAAGGCTACCAAATTTAATTATCAACCCGGGGTTCGTACAAGCTTAAGAGGTGTCAGAACTATATGTGTGGCATGCAATGTGTCCTTCCTTTGTTGCCATGATGTAATGGAGTGCATGTACTGAAGTCAAATCATAAACTAATTTTAGAAAATGAAATGTTCGAAATGGAATATTAACCTATTGCAAGAAAGAGAGTACAAGGAAAAAGAATGAAATCAAATGCTAAAACACACCATTTTGTAACTAAAACCTAAGAGGATTTGCTTCAAAATAATGCTAAGTTAACATGTATGCAATCCTACTGTCCTAAGCATGCAGTTTCAAACCATCAAACCTTCTACTGATTTGCATGTAAATGAATAAAATAAATTTGTTTTTCTTTTTGTTTTTTTTCCATGTGAGAGTGTGAAAGCTAATCTCTTTTGGTGATGCGGAAGGTGGCTTTGAGATGATAGTGAATGGTCATAAGGTCTGGGAGACAATTAGGGACCATTTTTTAGCTTCCTAGAGGCTTTTTCCTCAATTCAGCCTCAAAGCAGGCTTTCCTACAAGATGCTATAGTGATTTCCTACAGGATCCCCTAATTTTCCTACATGATGTACAGATTTACTATAACTCATTGAATGGCCAATAAAATAAAATCCAAATTGGATGGGACAAGTTTTGGTATTAACTAGGATGTCTTAGGTCCCCATTCCAAGTGGAATCACTCAAAACGACCTCTGTTAACCCATGAAAAAAAGATTAAAAAAAACATTACTAGTCGAAAATCTAGAAATTCGAGAACTAGTGAGCTAGTAAATCAAAAAAATGCATAACCAAATCAAGTGTAAATGAAATGGAGTAATTTTTTTATTATGAACTAGAATGCTTTTTTGATCTAATGCAAGTGGAATCAATTCGATTGAAGCTCGTTAGCATGCTAAAAAAAATAGCAGAAATTTATTGTTCTTTGCTAAAAAGGAGGTCCAACAATCTAGATTTGCGAATGAGAAGACTAATCCAAACAACTCAATGATTATTATGAACTTCAAAAGCTTTTACAAGGATTAAATAATGCTTTTTATCCTACAAAATAACTTACATCAACCATTTAACTCAATCCTACAACAAGAAATCATTAATACTAAATGCAGAAATAAAAAGAAATAAAAACTAGAGATGCATGTGAATAAGAAATGAAAAGAAGGAAAGAAAATGATACAAAATGATCCAGGTGGATGTTGGTGGCCACCCACTTATTCCATTTGGACCCCCACAACTGTCTCTTTTAGTCTTTTCAGTTTCCTAAATTGTAGCACAGTTTACTATTTTTAGCAGTTTTTCGGGTCTTGAACTTCCGGAGCCGTTTTGAGGCCCTAAACGACGTTTTTTTGGGAATCTGGGGCAACATGGGTCCATGGACCCATGTTGCCTCCCAAAGTGGTAGTACTCAGATAGATCTTTCTAACGAGCTATCGTACGCGTCAAACGAAGATCGTATGCCAAAGTTACGACCCCGAGAAATTGATGTACCAATTTACCCAAACGGGGCCCACAATTTGGCGTTTCATCTTCTAGGGTTAGGTTTCGGGATGTGAAGGGTTTTCCATTGTTTCTCAACAATAAATAGGCCTTCGAGCCTCATTGTAACACAGTTCGGAACAGTTCAGAGGCATGTAGCCATCACATCTCTTCTCAGAGATAAGCTACCATCGCCCTAGCTGGTTTATTTCCATTTCTGGTTGTAAGCATATTTCAGTATTTTCCATTAATGAAATGAAGTATTATTTCCGCTGCATCTTTGTGTATATGGTTATCTCTGTAATTTTTTGCGTTCCTGTTTAAATCCGGATCAGTGGTATCAGAGTGGTCTGCTTTTTCTCTGTTTTTCTTTGCATGTCCCCAACGAGGTCGGGATATAAGGAGTTAGGGCTTGAACTGGTCGAACCTTTGCAAGACCAGCCTCGCAAATCCCGACGGCCTCCCATGGCGGATGAGAAGAAAGACGAGAGGGCAGAAAATCCTATCAAAATCTTGCTCGAAGAAGCGCTCGAGCGGCAAAGGAACGCGATGATGGATAGCTTTGCGCAGATCCTTCAGCGGCTACCCAGAGGCGACGCATCGGCTTCCAACAGCGACTCTGGAAACGCCACGCCGTTTAAGGTACAAGTTAATTTTGAAATCCCCATCTTCGAGGGTCAAATAGACGCAGATGCCGTAGATAAATGGTTAAATCTGCTAGATGGATATTTTTCTGTTCACGAATTTTCAAGTCGGGAAAAGATTGTTTTTGCTCTTCTCAAAGCAGCCCCCCACGTCAAGGACTGGTGGGAAACCTACTGCGAGCAGAAGGATGAAAGTACAGGCTCACTATTTTCAGCCGCATCCACTTGGAATGACTTCCGGGATGCCATCAAGGAGCAATACTACCCTGTCGGAAGCTATGAGGACAAATACATCAAATGGACCACACTGCGGCAAGGACGAGACCAAGATGTGTCGGAGTTCACAAACATTTTTCATACCCTTCGCACACAGTTGGGGATCAAAGATTCTGAGCTTCATCTGGTACTCAAATATCGTGGTTGCTTGCACAGATACATCCAGGAAGAGATGGTGTTCTTGAACATCTCCTCACTCGGCACAGCATACCGATACGCTGTCAAAATCGAGCAAAAGTTCAAACAAAAGAAGCGAGACTTTGGATCTGCAAATCCGAAGCCCAAAGGACAAAGCCAAGGTGGGGTGACCCAAGACAACCCGTCGAAGCCGCAAGAAAAGAACAACACCATGAAGCCGAAGAAGGACACAGGGAAGTGGTGTGAGTTCCACAAGAGTCCCACTCATAACACAAGTGAGTGTCGGACCAAGCAGTCGCTGGTGGCCGAGTTGAAGGCTTCCGAATCAGGTGCATGTTCCGACCCTGAGCCAGAACCTGACAAGGGGAATGGCAAAGGGAAGCAAATCATTGATGCGGATCCCAGTGCCACTGTTGCCACCGCCAAGATCAAGAAAAATGAGCACGAAGATCCAGAGGAGGGGGAGCGTCGTTTCCACTCACAGATGTGGGTGAAGGGTTCACCGCTGCGATTCATTGTCGACAGTGGTAGCCAAAAGAACCTAGTTTCAGCAGAGGTCGTGAAGCGGTTGGGCCTACCGACTACACCACACCCGCAGCCATACAGTATCGGGTGGCTTCATGAAGGACGAGATCTGAAAGTTCGCCAACAGTGCCGCCTTCCATACAACATCAAGCCCTTCACAGACGAGGTATTGTGTGATGTTACACCTCTGGATGTTTGTGATGTATTATTAGGCCAGCCATACTTGTGGAGGCGACATGCTGTGTATGAGTCAAGGCCTCGTGCTGTCATTATTTCTTTGAGTAATTCATTATACAGGATACCAGAGGTAGCCCCACCTACCACCACATCTTTGATCACTACCAAGAAAGGCAGCAAGCTCATCTCACAGACCAGGAAATTCATCTGTCTGGTTCACTCCCAAAGTAAGGGGAAGATCGTTTCTACCTCCATGACCCCTGCAAAGGGTTCCTCCATGCAGCAGTAGCAGCAAAGGGATACGGTCATAACAGAACACAGGAACAACTTCTCCTCACTCACAGAGATACCACACAAGTTTCAGGTGGGCGACAAAGTTTGGTTACATCTGCAGAGAGAACACCTTACCAGAACCCATCAGAAACTCAGGAAACTCCGACATGGTCCTTACACTAGTACCAAGGCTACGGGCAACAATGCTTTGAAGCACAACACTCCTCCATTCCTTGGCTTGCACCGAGTGTTCAATGTGTACCGTCGTCGACCATGCTTCCCACCATCACTGGACACATCAGAGATTGCAGGACAAGTTCAGCAGATGGAGGAACTCAACGCAATGGGGACCATTGCTTCCTAAGGGGGGAGGAATGATCCAGGTGAATGTTGGTGGCCACCCACCTATTCCATTTGGACCCCCACAACTGTCTCTTTTAGTCTTTTCAGTTTCCTAAATTGTAGCACAGTTTACTATTTTTAGCAGTTTTTCGGGTCTTGAACTTCCAGAGCCGTTTTGAGGCCCTAAACGACGTATTTTTGGGAATTTGGGGAAACATGGGTCGACCCATGGACCCATGTTGCCTCCCAAAGTGGTAGTACTCGGATAGATCTTTCTAACGAGCTATCGTACGCGTCAAACGGAGATCGTATGCCAAAGTTACGACCCCGAGAAATTGATGTACCAATTTACCCAAACAGGGCCCACAATTTGGCGTTTCATCTTCTAGGGTTAGGTTTCGGGATGTGAAGGGTTTTCCATTATTTCTCAACAATAAATAGGCCTTCGAGCCTCATTGTAACACAGTTCGGAACAGTTCAGAGGCATGTAGCCATCACATCTCTTCTCAGAGATAAGCTACCATCGCCCTAGCTGGTTTATTTCCATTTCTGGTTGTAAGCATATTTCAGTATTTTCCATTAATGAAATGAAGTATTATTTCCGCTGCATCTTTGTGTATATGGTTATCTCTGTAATTTGTTGCGTTCCTGTTTAAATCCGGATCACAAAAGGGCTCTGAGGCTCTTAGGATGGCCAAGCCCAAGGAAACTTAGAGATATATGGAGAAGAACAAGATTTAGAAGCTGAACATGACACCAATCTTCATTATTTTCATCAATGGAATTACATCCCTACAAGAAAATACATTGGAGCTGCAAAAATACAAGTTCTCTCCACAATAACACTAATTAAAATCTCCCCTAGAGGAAAATTCGACTTGGTACTTATAAAAAATGATTAGGAATCATTCCCCATTAATGGAGGAATCTTTCCCCACCAAAATGCCTTGATTAGTGGATCTAGTCCCCAATACTAGGAATTTGCATTAAACGGGAGGGAACACATTCCTAGATTTTCTCAATCATTCCCTAAAGGAAAATTCGACTTGGTAATTATACAAAATGATTAAGAATCATTCCCCATGGATGGAGGTAGCTTTCCCCACCGAAATCCCTTGATTAGTGGATCTGATCCCTTGATTGGTGGAACTGCTCCCTTGATTAGTGGAACACATTCGTATATTTTCTCAATCACTTGAGTTCCACAATTTGTGCCATAATTCCATAATATCTTGTTGAATTATTATTTATTATTGATCCTCCAGCAGTAGGGAACAAGTCCCTAAATTATCTCCTCCTCCAACTCTTCATAATCTGCCCAATATTCTCATAATATTCCAAAAAAATAAATAATATTAGGCACACATATTCAATTATTCATAAACCTTCCTAATGAATATATTAAAGTTAAAAATAAATTATTTAATGAAAAAAGAGAGGTTTAATGTGCTGAAGGATGGTCATGGACCTTAATTTATGTTTTAAATTAGAGGCTTGGGTCTTAATTTATGTCTAATTTAGAGGCTCATCACCCATTAAAAACAAATTAACTATGTGCAGTTAAAGAACAACCTTTATTTTACTTGCAAATCTATCTAAGTTTAAAGCACTTGTTTATAAAATGTTCACTGGTCATCCAATAATTCAAAATAACAAAACATTATAGATGATCTGGCATAACTAATTTTACCTGGAGTTATCTCAAAGTACAACTGGCTATTTAAGAGGAACACGAGCTTTGTGGTTTGCAAGTGAAGGAACTTCCTTTTGACCCATAGTGGGCACTATGAGTTTTGATAATCCTGGGATTTCAACAAGCTCAAAATTGGGTTTGCATCACTCCTCCTCCTCCTCTTAGCTTCATCGCAACCATTGTTTTGAAGATAAATCCCCTCTGTGGACATAGGCAATCCCTCTAACCCAATGAGTGGGTCTAGTAACAAACTAGACAAACTAATATACACTTTCCTAGTTTATGTTTAACAAATGTAGAGAGAATGAGAAACATACCACTCTCTAATGCTAATCACTCAATCCTTTGGAGATGAATTTGAATCTTTTTCTTCAAGCCTTTCTCTTTACTTATTCTTCATGTCTGAGTACCTACAAGGAAGATCAAAGAGCTATGCAAAATACAAGACCATATATGGTATACATCAAACATAAACTACTTAATAGATTAAGGAGTATTAAGCTAAAAGCATAAACATTTACACAATTATGGAAAGTGAACATCATATGTATATATTAATAAGCTAAAAAGGGAAGCATATAACCTATGCCTTGATGCCAGAGACCTACTTTTGGTGGATGTTCAAGTCCAAGCAAGGACTCTTCAAGCACTCCTTCTCCAAGTTAGAATGGGAAGCATGTAAGCATAATCTTAGGAATGGAGCAATCAATGACCAATCATTTGGGGATGGAATGGAGTGAATTTATAGGAAGGGAGAGGGAGTTAGGGATCCAGAAAAGAGGGAGGAAGGTCCACATCTCAAAGGGAAAGCCCATGATGATAAGATCAAGAGGGCTAAATGGGAGAGCTTGACCATATCAACAACAACCAATATCCATCTCAATGTTCTTGAAGGTTCTAGTGCACGAACTTCTCCTCCAGTTTGGGAAAGCCTACCAGAAGAAGTTTGGTGTGGTTTTTCATATCAAAACCCGCACTGCTAGCACTAGGGTAAAACTGTGCAACCTACCATCAGCACAGGAAGTCAGTGTAGAAAAATGCGCTAACCCTGACATTTAGGTTTTTATTAACCTTCTTTAGAATTGATTCAGGGTAGTTTTCCTTTGATTCTTCAGGGAGGTTTTGGTATGTATATCATGATGGATATGTTGCATAGTTGTCAATGTTTTGGCACTTCGGGATATGGAACTGGAAGTGAACAGAAGGTGTGATAAAATATTGTGTAATATATGCCCCCTAAAGCATGAAGGCATAACAAGGAATGATGGTTGATATGCTTTACAATTCAGTGCAATGACAAGAAAAACACCATCATGAAACTTGAAAATCAAGCATATACATATACATATATATCTGACATCTCTGATAAACATGCCTAGTGATACCTGAATAGGCATCTAATGATACATGAATCCATGGTATGGACATAGCCATCCGGATAGAAGGGATCATGTGTATGGATCCACGATATGGTCGCAACCATCTGAATAAAAAGGATCATGAACATGGACCCACGGTATTGTCACATCTATCTGTCTAGAGGAAACATGTATACAATAATTAATAACTCATAACCCCATGCAACCTAGATTTTATTAAACAGAATCCAGGGTCTTGCACTCCATCTCAACCCAACATGTCAATAGATGTGTCGAAGTCGAACATGATAGAAAACCACTTGATTACCGATCAATGATATAAATAGTTAACATGCACAAGAGAAACCACCGATAATGAAAATGGCTCTCAAGGTACAATCATCACAATCCCCAAATGTGAATAAGGAAGCTGAATTTGAACACCCGTGGAATAATCCGATTGAAGGTAAGTGATGTAAACCTGTCATTGAATGCGAAGAACTTGCCATTGAGGCATGCAAGCTCTAAGGTATTGGAAGTGAGTTTCTAGATCATCTCCATGGACAATGCCTTGCAATCAACATATCTGTGCTCTCTCCTCTAGTGCACGATCTAGACAACTGAACCCATTATCCCTTTCTAGACAACCTGGTAATGAAATAAATGTCCACGACATCTATTTCGAGCTCCTGATCGTCGATCATGAATAGTTGGCGATCCACATCCCACCAACTGATAAGATGTTGTAATACCTCAGGTTTGGATCTAATCCTAGGAATCCTAAAGAACTTGAGCAACCCACATGCTCGTAGGGCATTAACACAATCTTGATCTTGAACAGCTTGATGGTCTTGAGCTTCATGTCCTCTTTCTTTCCATTCAACCACCATTTTGGACTGATAATCTTATGGAAAATTGATAAAATAACATTTCATGACCTTCCATGGAGACAAAATCCAAGAAAAACCATTTAACATGGAGGCTTTCACACAAAAAAATTACCTCGACTCCAGTGTGACTGTGTATGAATTTTCTCGCAATGCCAGCGCGAGGGCCTAATTAACCATAGGGTGAGCAACGCGAGTCCGATTGGTGACGATTGGTGAAACCCATGCTGGTCACCCTCGACATAAAATTTTTGCAAGTCCTCCTTTCAGCCTAGTATATGGATGAAAATTCATGAAATGAGTACCAAAATTAAGGGAAGGGACCAATATCTTACCTGCAAAAATCGACTCGGCGAATGGTGTTCGGGATTGATCATACTCCTTGCCTGAAAATCGAGGTAAAATTCTCTTAGAATTGCAAATTGGTAAAATGGTAAAAATGATTTACTTTCTACCCTATTTATATGTTTTAAATAATATTTTTACCAAATTAGGGCATATTTCACTCATTTTTTAATATTTTTCCTCAAAATCGGTAATGTGCGTTTCCTTGTGCAGCGATAGGTCATACATTTTTAGTGGCGGTGATTTCTTTTCACTGATTCAACAAGTTTTATTTTATCACTTTTTCAGAATTGTAAAAAATAAATGAAAAAGTGACCCCTAGATTCATCTTTAAGCTCTTTTGTGACTCTGAAAAAATGAAAAGATTGCCGAGTACTTTTTGTTTCAAACTCATTAAAGTAAATGAAATGACGTCTACTCAATATAAGTTTAACCATTTTCTAGACTGAGATAGACTATTGTACAAAAAAGGAACACCTTAGCTGAAAAGAAATACCTATGGAGTTGCCATTTTTTTGTGAAGGTAAATCCCCTCTGTGGACAAAGGTTATCCCTCTAGCCCAATGAGTGGGTCTAGCAACAAACTAAACAAACTAATATACAATTTCCTAGTTTATGTTTAACAAATGTAGAGAGAAGGAGAAACCTACCTCGCTCTTATTCTAATTGCTCAATCCTTTGGAGGTTACTTTGAATCTTTCACTCGAGGCCTCACTCTTTACTTGTTCTTCACGTCTGAGTACCTGCAAGGAAGATCAAAGAGCTATGCAAAATACAAGAGCATATATGGCATACATCAAACATAAACTACTTAATATATCAAGGAGTATTAAGCTAAAAGCATAAACATTTACACAATTATGGAGAGTGAATAGTAGATGTATATATTAATGAGCTAAAAATGGAAGCATACAACCTATGGCTTGATGTTGGAGACCTCCTTTTGGTGGATGTCCAAGTCCAAGAAAAGACTCTTCAAGCACTCCTTCTCCAAGTTAGAATGGGCAAGATGTAAGCATAATCTAAATATAGGAATGAAACAATCAATGAACAACCATTTGGGGATGGAAGGGAGTGAATTTATAGGAAGGGAGAGGGAGTTAGGGATCCATAAAAGAGGGAGGAAGGTCCACATATCAAGGGCAAAGCCCATGATGATAAGATCAAGAGATCCAAATGGGAGAGCTTGACCATATCAACAACAACCAATATCCAACTCGTTGTTCTTGAAGGTTCTAGTGCAGAAAGCTTCTCTTCCAGTTTGGGATAACCTGCCATAAGAGGTTCAATGCGGATTTTCATATCAAAACCCACACTGGAAGCACTAGGGTAGAACTGTGCAACCTGCCATCAGCATAGGTAGGCAATGTACCAAAACTTGTTGACCCTAAAATGTAGGTTTTTAGTTAACCTTCTTCAAAATTGATTTAGGGCAGTGTTCCTTTGATTCTTTAGGGAGGTTTTGGTCTATATATCATGATGGATATGTTGCATAGTTTTCAATGTTTTGGCACTTCAGGATATGGAACAGGAAGTGAACAATAGGTGTGAAAAATACTGTGTAACACCAGGAGTTAACGTAAATACTAAATCCACAAAAATCTATGCAATAAATTGAAGGCATATGCCACTAGATGTCATAACATATCAGATGGGAAATAGTAAGCACCATACCATACAATAAACCAATAATTAGATTTCTATTTTTCTATCTTATCCATGGGATGGAAATCATTTACTTAGAATATTCACTATAAAATGTACATTAATATTTTCCATGTAAGATTAGTGTCTTACTATTGTAGCCAAATTGTAGAGCATAAACCCTCAACACATTTACAATAGTTTTAATTATGCTAGCTTGGGATTTGGTCATCCAAAAGGATCCTTACTTTATTTTAAAAGGCCAAATATTCATGTAAAAACATGTCAAATATTTATTAATCAAAGTGACATTGACTCTAACATTTCTCCTATCATATGCAGCCACATTGTGGAATATCTAATGATTTTTCACTAAAATAATTCTATGACTATAAATGCTCCAGGCACTGAAAATACAATAAAATTAAAAATAAGATTTTCACCACTGTCAAAACATATGTCGGTACAATCCAAACATCATCATCCAAATCAAACACAATAACCACTTCTATGCAGAATGAGGAGCTTCACACAATGGAAACCACTTTTGTGCAGAGTGTGAAGCCCTGTATAATGAAACTCACTATCGTTATGATGTGTAACATCATATCATTATGATTGAGAGAATATAAATATGTATTAATGTAGTGAAAATCATTTCATTTGTGAGTAGTGCAGAGCTTCACACTATGAAAACCACCTCTGTGCAAAGTGCGGAGCTCTTCATTACTCGATTGTGAAGTAATTTTTTTTTCCTTTCGCATTCTAAATGTTGGGCCCAATATTTTATTTCAGAATACCATTTTTCACAAAGTTTTCATTTTAAAGCAAACAATACATCGTCGAAATAAATGCACCACACATAACTTTTATGTTGGCTTGATTTGGGCTGACCCAAGTTCAATCTCTACTGAGCACCAACAAAACCCTTGATCATTGGCCCTTTTCGCAACGATCTGCAAGCAGATCACAGTCTCACCCGAAGTGATTATGGGAGGATGTAGAACTAGGTTTCTGCAGCCTTGAAGGACTAGGAGATGTGGTATTATTATGTTACTTATTCTTAGCATTTATAAATCACTTCACCACATTAGATTAATCACTTAAACATGCCATATAAAACCATAAACCATCATTGTGCTGAAGTAAAATGAAACTGTAATAACTGCTACTCTACAATAGATAATAAGAAAATATACACATCAAAACACCAAATTAATGTGGTTCACCCCAGTGTAGGGCTACGTCCACAAGAACTGTTGCTTAATATAATGAATCTTTGAACAATAACCAGTTCTTGGCCTGCACACTAAGTTGCAGGTTGTCTGTGCACTCAACTACAGACTCTTCTCCAGGCCTCTGCACACTCAGCTACAGATCCTCTCCTTTTCTACCAAATCATAGATCATGATAATAATTCACCCATAACACTAATCTGAATAAAAACTTATCATTCTCTTCTTATTATTTTACCCTATATATACTATTACATTGTAGGGTTACATCATCAAAATACCATGGTCCAAATACCATGGACTTCCTAAAATGAGCCATTATGGCCCCAAAACCATTGATCCCTTACAAAATCATGTGATTTTACAAAAAGGAGGGGCTTCAAACCACCCTGAAACCCTTACTACACCGTGCGGTATATTTAATTCCTCAAAATGTGCTCCAATTCACGCTCCTCCCCACAAAATGCGGAGCTTTTTTCCAAAATCTACGTCAATTTGGGTTGCATCCAATAGGCCCCCAATGCCCACATGTGACTTGTCCCAAGTCACTTATCTGATTTGCCTCTGATTTCCGTTGCAATGTTGTTGTAGGCATTGTTGAACTACTAAATAATTTCTATGACTTGCTTCTCTTTGTTGTGCACTTCCTCCAGCAGTACTTTTGTCACCGGTCCTATAGCCTTTTGCATCATTGCCTTCTCTCTCTATCGAAGCTCTTGAAGCTTCTCATCCATTTCTTGGGATAGTTGGAGAGCCTCATCTTTCCATAGATGAGTTCTCTCTGTCACAGTCTTCTCTTCCTTCCTAATCTCATCTATCTTCTTCTAGAGGGCATTTCCCTCATTTACCTTTGTGATCTTTTGTGAGATTGGTAAGGTTCTCACAGTTGCCCGAATGTCCTCCAGCTACTATTGCTTATGCTGAATATCTTCTTCTAGAGGGAATTTCCCTCATTTACTTTTGTGAGCTTTTGTGAGATTGGTAAGGATCTCACAGTTGCCCAAATCTCCTCCAGCTACTGTTGCTTCTGTTGAATATCCTCTTATAGTCTCCACACATTTGGATCTTCTGGAAACAAAGTCAAAATCTATAAGCTCTCATCCAATAGCTTCCCACAATCTACCACTATTGTGGATATCTCGACCATTATAGCCTTCAAGTCAGCCTCCCTTTGCTCTTGCACTTCCTTTGGTGTGGTTGGTTGTAGCTTCATCTTTAGCTTGTTGATCTTCATCCCATATGTAAATTGCACGTTCACGATATTATCCTTGTATCCTTTTACTGCAAGGTCAAGCTTTGTAACCTTTTCCTCCACTGGTTCCTCTTCTCGGACATCAATGTTTGGAACCTTGCAACATGTTGCTTTGAGCACCTCCTTCATCTTTTAATATTGTTGTACTGCCTGATCCCTCTCCTCGATCACCTGGTCAAGCTTCTACTTCAGTGAAGCTTGCGCTCTGTACCTGAATTTTTAATTGTGAATTGAGTTGTTCATGTTGCTTCAGCTCATCTATGATCTTTAGATGCAGCTTCTGTAATCTCTGAAGTGGCACTGTTGTGCTGTTCATCTTCACATACTTCCACTCTTTGGCCTACTATTGTACCTCAGCAGAGTCAAACTACAGTTTTCTGGTGGGTATCGGTGCTATCCATGCCCCAAGTGTATGCTCTACTGGTCTTTCCTCTCCAAGCTTCTCCTCTACCTGCACTAGTTGTCTAACTATTTGTGCCAATGTCTTCAATTTTGAAATGTGTTCCGTGACACTTTTTAGAAGTGTGGTATAGTGATTCTCCATCTTGTTCCATGATTCTGTTGTTGCTTCCTGAATTTTATCCCCAATCTAGTCTAAGTTCCCATCAGTGATGACCAATGGCATTATGTCATTTGTCTTGTTTTCCTTCTTCTTCTTTTTGCTTCTTATGGAAGTTTTGGCACGTTCCTTCCTCTTCTATGTGACAAATAGTTATGTTTCTGTCCTTTCAAACTCTTTGTTTTGCTCATTACCTCCAGGACCCTCGTTGTATTTCTCCCGTTGTTTTGACTCTTACTCATCCTTATCCTTTCCATTCGCTTCCCCAAGCTGCGTCATGTCCTCCTCTGTCAGAGTATACTCTGTCTATGTCTCCAGCATAATGATCCACTGTGTGGGCCACTGTTGTATTTGTGCTAGGAGATCATATTTTGTCACTAAATATGGCAGGGGATGCCATGTCTTCCTTGTGTTCTTGTGAACCTGTATGTAAATTATGTGGAAGTCATCCTTAAACTTCATGATAGATTTATAATGCTCCTATAGGCTCGGTGAAAGGCAAGAGTGTTGGTTCACCAACATGTGCAAGTCCATATGGTATAAAACCGAAAAACATTTGTTATCCAGTGCTTGCACCGAATTAGTATACCACAGCGAGACATATCATGCGGCTTCACAAACATCCAAGGCTAGTGGAGGGAACTATGAATCTTCCATCTCTCTCCATGCAAGCATCACAATTATTATAATTAACCATGCGTAGTGAAATGGAGTACCTTTCTCTTGAGCCTCGTATTTGCAGTCATCTAGAAACTCTTAGTATAGATATGTGGCCCAATTGTATTGAACCCCATTAGCGCATTGCACAACTAATGAAACCACCGATATAGGGACTTCATTAGCCCAATACTTCCTCATGATTTTTCCAACCAATATATGTGCTACGAAGCAAACTCCCTAGTCATCGATCGAGTTGATATCATAACCTCGCTTCCCTTTCATCAGTCCAAACCTCTACTTCATGTTGTATGCTATGGCTCTGTCCTGATCTTTCCTAACAAAATACTCCACAGGGTTTAGCCCTTGATAAGGCAGTCTTGTGATTCTCCATATTAGTATTGGCTCGATATGGATCCTCTTCCCCATCCAAAGGCATCCATCATGCACCATCACGAGCAATTGTCTCACACAAGTTATGCTTCCTGGACGTATGCCAAATTATGTCACATTCAAAATATTCAACAATCCCAATTGCACCAATCCAGTCACCCACTATTGCAGTTATAACCTTGTCACACCACTCTCAGGGTAGTGCACTTATTTTAAGTACTTGTCTGGTGCAAAATGCAGATATTTCTTTCTTTCATTGAAATCATTGTCCGCAAACTTCAACCGCAGAATATTTCCAAGGTTTTCTCCAATAAATCACACTGACTTTGCTTCCTTCGACTCTGTCATTGTTTTTGCATCTGGTTTTCTTGGTGGAATATATGGTGGGAGAGGTGATGAAAATGTTGCGCCATCCATTTCCACTTGCACTTCCTCTACTTCTTCCTCACTATCACTCACATGTTCAACCTCTTTTTGAGGCTCAACATGTCTCTTTTCTTGTTTCTTCTTTGTTCTCTCATTTCTTGTCATTTTCTTTCGCGAAGATCTTTGTTGCATGCCTGATGATGCTGTTGCGGGTGGTGATGCTACTGTGAGCATATCAAATGTTGCTCCCATGACTCTGAATAACCCCTTCTCACTAAATAGACAAATAAATTCTTCAGGTGTCATACGACAACGAAAATTTCGCAACTTCTCCGCAATAGCAATACTTAAAGTCTCGGGATAGCAAAGTGCCAAATCTAGGAGGGACGCAGGTTGTTATAACAAATATAAATTTCTCACCCCATCATTAGCTTAGATTGTGTTCATTAATTTCATATCTATCACTAGATCCGCTCAATCTGTCCTCATAAATGCATATTTCCATGTGTTTCAACGACAACTTTCCTTTTTAATAGTCATATTTTCCTAGCGAACTTCAACGCATCCCATATTGTAGTGAAGAAACCCCTCTTACGTCAAGGCTCCTATGAACTTCGACATAATCTAGAATGTAGTGAAGTAACTTCCTACGTTAAAGCTCTTTCTACAACATAGTTTATAGTCCAGTGCCCACTTTCAACTACAGGTGGCGCTAAGACTTTTCTCATTTATTCAGAGTGAAGCTCTAGGAGTGGGGTTGTCCCTGTACAACTTCAACCTACTGCCATTTACTCTTCCCTAAACCAATTATCCATTTAACTTTTCTAATTGAACTTCACTTCCATCAGTAATATGCTTGATAATGTGTGGCCCAACCAATGCATCTTGAATTTTCCTACAAGTTTTACAAACTTACTTTCATAAAGGAGAGCAAGGTATCCTACCTGGAACTTCTTCTGCTTAATATGTCTATCATGCGAGGCCTTTTCTCTTGCTTTCTATACCTATTGATGGAATCCTGCTATAAATCTATCTTCTTCCAAAGTAATCAACTGTGACATTCTTTCCTCCATTATAGCAAGCTTTGCCATATCTATAAAAGTTGTAATCCTCAAGCTAGGCACGATGTACTCCATGGGCATCACAAATTCTTGCCCTTAAACTAAACTGAAGGGTGTCTGACATGTCAACTTTTTACATGTGGTCTTATAAGCCCATAACACTGCTGGAATTCTAAGGTCCCAATCAAATCTATTCACATTTCATACCTTAGTAAGTGCATTCTCCAAAATCTTATTAAATGCTTCAACTGTTCCATTGGCCTGAGGGTGATAAGGGGTACTCTTATGATGATAAACTTGGAACTCCTCAATCAATACTTCAATAGTCTTATTTAAGAAGTGTGAACCTTGGCCACTCATCAAAATCTTCGGACATCCAAATCTAGACAATATGTACTCAAAAATAAACTTCACAGCAGTCTCTATGTTGCAGTCCTTTACCAATTGCTCTTTAGCCCATCTTGTTAAGTAATCAGTCGTTATAATTATGTACCTTGCACCAGTCCTCGTTATAGTTGGGATGATGGGTGCAACAAAATCAATGGCCCACTTATCAAAGGCTTGCATTGTAGCTTGAGGTACCAACAACATTGTCTCTCTTCTGGAAGGCTTCCTTGTTCTTTGATACACATCACATGCTCGACAATACTCCTTTGCATCTTTATGTACTGTAGGTGATGAGCTCCAGTATTGCAGCAAGAATGTTGCAACTCCTAGGGATACCAACTTTACTTCATCAACCCGGGGTTCATACAAACTTGGAGGTGACAGTGTTGTATACACAGTAGATGCAATGGTCTACTCTTGTCACTTTTCAACTGGGGCGATAGACCACTAGGGTTTTTCAAACCAGTCTTCTATTGACTAGAAGGAATCTGACTACTAAATAGCAAAGGGAAAATTACTCTTAATGCAGAAAGGAAATGTTGCCTACTCTAGGAAATGAAAGTGTTGAATTGGAAGGTGCTATAAAGTGACATGAAATCATCTAGCTAAGAATCTACACATATTTCTTGCAAAAGAGACCTAACTTAAGCTTGCATATAACATCTACTTATCTAGACTAAATAAGCATGGAAATTTATCTAAAAGCTATTGTGATTGTTGCATGCATGTGCTAATGAGAAATTACAGAAAAAACCTTTTTGATTTTCAATTTTATGAATGCAAATGCTAATTTAACCAGTTTATTCTTTGGCAGGGTAAACAGGTATGGAAAAACATGTTTGGAATGGTATCGAGGGTATGGAAGCCATGTGGATGCCTAACCTAAGCTTGGATGGCCATTTATGATCATTCAGGCTTAAAACAGGCTGCTACAGGGTTTCCTATAGGACTACAGGATGTCCTAGTTCTACTACGGGATGCCCTATTTTACTACAGGAAACAAGACAAAATCTTATAGGGAGGTAGGAAAGGTAGAATGAAGTGTGGGAAAGGTGTCTGATGGGAAAATAAGGCATATAGGAGGTGCACACTACCCAAGGCTCAGTCCAAGGCTTCCAGATGGTTGGACTTGCTCAAGGAAAATCTCCACTTTGCTACAAAATAGAAATTCAGATTAGGGTTTGGTGGGCTTTGGTAGAATAGGTGGAGAAGACTTGGATGAGGTTGGCAACATGAGGTCTCCATGCAGATCAAAAACTCCTGAAACAACATACATTCTTTTATTCATTTATTCACAACTTCATTTATATATGGAAAAGATGAGTTGAATTTAGGAAAAACAAAGTTATTAATAGCTAATGGCTAAGTTTATGAATGGAAGTGCTTCTAAACCATAGCGAACTCAAGAGACAAAAATGACAATTGCGGATACTTCTAAGAATTTAGAAGTAGTGATCTATGAAACAAGAAACCCTAGGTTATGTAGTGATCAAACCATAAATATGTCTTTGGGCTGTGTAAATGGAACCCTCAAACCATGATCCCATAAAGGAGATGAGGAAAAGTCCACTACCACAAGCTTTTCTAAAGTGTTTACTATCGCTATTGTACCACTAATATATATATATATCTATATCTATCTATATATATATATATATATATATATATATATATATATATATATATATATATATATATATATATATATATATATATATAGATATATATATATATCCACAAATGGAAGAAAACTAAGTAATCATACAAATACTTGCATATTAAACAAAACCAAAATCACTTCAGCACCTAACTATGAATGTAATCTAAGCATACATGTACAGAAGGAGGAACCTCTATTGATGGGTTTGGGCCCTAACCTGAGATCTTCAGCCCTCTAAGTCAACTCAGTGTTGGATCAAGGGAGAGCTTTTCATTTTTATCAAAATGTAAAAAATACATAATAGTTATCAGTCACAATGTCTTAGCTCAAAAATGCCTCTTGGCTACAACAAAAAAAGTCGAATCCTAATGAGGCCCAAGGCCTTCTTATTTACACAACTGAAGATACCAACATCTTCCTTAAAATTAGGGAGGCTTGGATCCCAACTCGAGATCAACTTGTCTTCAACTATCACCAACTTGGCTGCCAATGACCTTGGTAGGATTGGTTGCTTGTAACTTCGAGCTAATGAGTATCTGGTGGATGAATCTTCAAGTGATTAAGGAGTTAAAGAGGGAGATCCAATTTCCTAAAATCCCTCTTACTTGTCTACTTCGATTCACTGCACTTAAATTAGCCAGCTCCAAATCCTGCAATTAATGCACATTAGGCCACATGACATAACATCTCATCTTTACCCTTCTCACTAAGCAAAATATAATAAAATATATAAAGAAATGTGAGAAAATTTGATTTTAATAATCTGGAGAGTAGCATTAAGGTCCATATAATTTACCTATTGATGAGCCTCTGCAGCAGCCCCCTACTGAAAGTGTTTCTCATCCTCTGAGCAACTTAATCTATGTCCATGTCTTTCATTGCTCTTGTGACCTCTCTGACATCCCCAGCTTCTGTTGATGTATTCTCCTCTTGTGGATAAAATCCTACATGCTTCTCTATTTCCTCCCACTACTTTCTTTTCTCTTCTTCCTTTTTTCCTTCTAACATACCCAACAAAAATGGTGGATTGAGTTTCAAGCCAAACTAGTTGATTTTGAGTCTCGACCATGCCTTCTTATATAGTGGGGTCCTCTCTAGTGCATCCCTCATTATTTCAATGGAATGATTCTCCCTGGTCCTTAGGTTATATGGTAGGGTGCCCCATCTCCTTTGGCATGATTTTTGGCTTTCATCCCCTAGCAATCTCAAAGTTTCCTCAAAATGAGTAATTGCTTTCTCTTGTGTGGCTAGGTAACTTGGTGCAAGTTGGGGATCATTAACGATGATGTTGTGGGTGCTAATGACAACCATGGAATTGATCTGTTCTTCTCTGACGTAAAGGGGCTCCTTTTCTTCTCTTTCCAACACCCTCTTTACTTCCTTAGCCTTGGCCTCCTCATGACTCATCCATGATGCCAAGGCCATTAGCTATAAGTCCCCTATCTTTGGATTGGGGTCCCACACATTCAAGTCTGTTAAGGCCAAGTTGTGTAAGTAGAATTCAAATATCTTGGCCCTCTCCTCCAGAGAGCTTTGGTCACAGAGCTCAATGAACTTCCTCTAATCTTGGAAAGACATATTCCCTCATTGTGCTAGGGTCTTTATCTGAAATTGCAGCCATTGATATTTTAGGTACAAGGCATATGACTTTAATGGAATCCTGCACTAGAGTGCCTCCATAGAGAGGCTTGCCATAGTAGCCAATTGGCTCTCTTTTTCCTATACCCGTCTCCTTAGCCATTTGTTTTCAACCTCTAGTTGAGATTTCATAACTCTTTCCCTATCTCTTATCCTGCTCAACACTCTGCCCATCTCTAGTAGTTTCTCTTCCATATAGCCCACATCCTCTACATTCTTTGATTTAGCAATTTTCATCCAATGATGTGTCCTTTCTCTCTCCTTCTCAAGCTCAAAGAAGAGAGGGATGGAAAATTTATGTGGTATTACTTTGCCTCCATCAATGAATCTGTAATAGGAGATGAGATTAGATTGTGGGCTAGGTTCCTGCAACTCTTGGAATTCTCCTTTTAATGTCTTTGGAGCATCTGCCTCCCCTTGTACTTGTGTTGTTGCTTCCTTGCCTTTCCTTTTTCCTTGCCGTCCTTCCTGCTACTTTTTCTATGTTTCCTGTAGTGCTAACAGAGTTTCCTGTAGGACTATCTATGTTTACTGTAGGAGGCCTTTCCCTTTCTGAAATGAAGTCAAATTTTATTTGATTTTCTTTGTTGAGGTTGACCTGATGATAGACCTCCTAACATAGGTGATTGGTGAATTTGGGGAAGCTTGTTTTGATATGCCCTCTTCACCCTTCATTTCTAGGGAGACTAGTTTTTCTTGTCCTTTTGGTGAGTCTTCAATGATGATAGGAGTCTTGGTAGGTGTTTTTGGTCTCCCCTGTTTTATCCTAGTTCTCCTCCTTGTTTTGAAATATAGGGGAGTCTGCCTCTGCCTTTTTCCTATTGACTTTATGGGTGTGCTTAGGGCAGTCAAGGCAGCAACTGCCTCCTTCTCTGTGGGTTCAAGAGACACTCTTAGAGATTCCTCCCCTTCCTTGGTATGTTTTTCAAGGCTTGCCTCATCCTTCTATGCTTCTTCCCCACTATTCTCTTATCCCTCTATTTTATTGGTCTCTACCTCCTCTTCTTCCTCTAGTTCTTCCTCTTCTTCTTTAGGTTCCTCCTCTTCTTCTTCTTCCTATTATTCTTCTTCTTCTTCAGGTTCCTCCTCTTCTTCTTCAAGTTCCTCCTCTTCTTCTTCTTCCTCCTCACCACTATAGGTTGGGTCTCTTTCATACTCAATTGCTTCAATTATAGCCTCCCTATCCATGTCCCTAAATGTGGACCATAGAATAGGGACTCTTAATTGGCTTAAGGCATCTTCTAGTATGAGCTTGATTAGTCCATGATGTGCCAAATGCTAATGTTTTCCTTCCTGTACCTTTATTCTCATGTCTATTATTGATTGCAACAAGAAGTAGGGCACACTAAGTCTTTTGTTAAGGGGCAATTCTTCTCTAAATCTCAGCTCATGGAGGGGTCTAAATTGTAACCATAGACTATACTGAGCCTTCCCTCACAAGACATTATACTTGAGAATATGATAGCTTAATTCATCCCAAGGATAGGGAAGGTTGTCCCTTCTAATCCAATTTTTGTCCTCAATTGGCTCCTCATCTCTCAAGAAAATGTTCTTCTTGGCATAAGTGTTGCTAATTTTATCCTCCTTTCTCCATTGTAAGCCTAGAGGGAGTGTAGTGATTCTGCTAATTCTTTCAAGGGTAATTGTTACTGACAATCGTTTCACCATAGACGTGGCACTGACTCTAGCCTAAGGTGTGAGTGACATGGAAATTTCCTGAGCTACATCATAATTATATCCCTAAGAAGCTCGAAGAATCCCAATCATTGATGCCTTCTAAATATCTCTACCACAGGGGGATGGAGGAGTATTCTAGAAGTCGATTTGGGCTCTCTTCTGTTGAAACCTCCTATCATTTTCTCCTCCCTTTCAAGCTGACTGTAGGTAGTTTGGTGGCTTAGATTTAGAGCTTTCCAAGGTGACTAAGGGTTTATAGTTTAGGACGGTGATGACTGCAATTCTTCCTTTATCCCCACATAATTTCTCCACACAATTATGTTTATACCTATGCACATTATAATTACTAGAAAAAAGGTGAAGATTTCTTTTCCTTTTCCATTTTCTAGGTATCAAGTCAAAACACAGAGGATATGGGCCACCTACCTTTCACTATAAAGCCCGAATTGAGGGTAATTTCTGAATATCTTGGCCCTAGACACCCCCTTACAGAGTTTTTTGACAATTCCCATTGTTTCCTGTAGTTTTTTTGTGTTTCCTGTAGGTGTTCACTGTAGGATGGTTGAGACTAGATTTCTTCTTTGATGGCTCCTCTAGGTGGTCCCAGTTCTCTAAATATTGAAATGAACAATGTGTGCATGAACATTAGGATTTTTTCTATTTATGGTCGATTCCTTGGAGCGGTGTGTTGGCTGGCAAGGTACGTGATTTCTCCTTTTGGCCCATCATTAGTTATCATGCAACCCTTTCTTATAATCATTTCCCACTCCTATACAAGTTAACTCGACCACCTTTCTGACTTATTTGCTTTGATGTGATCTTTCCACGTGGCCTACTGACTAGAACTTCACTTTTTTCTTTCGGGCTGAGGGTGGCCAAGTTAATTGGCCACCTTTAGCTGATAAAACCAAATTTTTCATATTCTTGCACTTTTATCATATTCATACTTAGGAAAGAGTGTGGATAAGGTGACATAACCTATGGCTTCTTTTGCTTGGTCAATGCATGTTGGAGGGTGGCTCTGTTGTGCTTCTTCTTGTTCAGGTACATCTTCTCCTTTGCTCCTATTTTGTTGATTTCACCGAGTTGATATGTTTGGCTTCTTTGTTGTAATGTGCAGGTGATATCCTCTTTTGTTGTTGTTGAGCTCTGGATGGGTGCCATAGTGCCTGCAAGGGTGCTAATACTCTTTCTCTGCATGGATGCTAAGGGAGGAGCATGGAGATTGCTGCTATCATAATACAGGTTGCTACAAGGTTTCCTGTAGTACTACAGGAAATCCTATAACTACCTCTTTCTTAATTTTTTTCTCTTTTTCTCTTGGAGGAGGAATAGGTGTTGAAGTAAGAGTGGAAGGGTTGGAAATGGGGAAGATGGAGGGGTGGGTGAGGTAGGCCATTGATGGTATGGCCATTAGACTTGTATTTGGTTTTCTTTTTTTTCTCTTTATTTTTCTTTTATTTTTTCTTTTTGAGTTGTTTCTTTGATGGATACAAAAGGTGGCATGGTCATGAATTGGTGGTGGGTGAGATGTGGTGAGGTCAATGGCCTCCTCTTTCAACACAAAATAGGGATGCATCATTATTCCTCAATCGGGATTCCATTCCTGTAGAGTTTTAGGACATCCTGTAGTACTACAGGAAACTCCTGTAGTAACCACAGGAAATCCTGTAGAAGTCAGAAAATTTCTTGCAAATTGGTTTTTGATATTTGGAGATGAGAATGGATGTTGGAGACATGGTAGGCATGAAACATATGAAATTAATGAAGGATGAATGGGGTGTTTCTTGGCTTGCTTCCCTTTGAACTTGGTGTCCTTTGTGTTAGCACTTTGTAATTTCTGAGGTTGTGAAAGAAAACATAGACATAACCACAAAACCACTTTGGAGCTTAGGATATGGGCTTCCTAAACTCAGAGAGGGATCTCTCTATCAGATTTAAATTTGTTTTGTTTAGATATTAGGCTAGTTATGAGAGTTCAGAGTTTTATTTTAAAATTTATTTCGTTGATTAAATGCCTGAAACTTCCATTAGGCAATGGAGTCTACAAATTTAACAGGGATTTGTCTCATATTTTTAAAGGAGTTTCACAAGGAAAGGTAGTTGAACTAACTAGATCTTTTAGATTTAAATGAAATTTAATAGAAGAAAAGATATAGGTTCAATTGAAGCTAAAGAGAAGCTACGAATTCTTTAACTTGATATCAAAAGAAAACATTTAAAATATCAATAGCTAGAATCAGAGCGTATCTTTCAACAAATTTTGTTCATCAACTTTCTATAAAATAATTCAGATTTAAGAAACAAAGAAATAAACACATAGACATTGAGAGAAGCACTTCACCAAATAGTACAACACATGAATCCTGTGAAGAATTTCCTTTTTATTACTAATCATCCCATCAAATGGAAATAGTACAAGAGCTTTCTGGAATGCAAAAATCAACCCTTCATACTTCAAAAAGAGAAGTATTTATAATTTTATTTACAAAATATCATGTCATAACTGATGAGGATGTATTTTAGGAATTCCTAAACAGAATCTATCTAACCAATGCAATAATTTAGGGAAATTGTGAACATCTGGCCCTCAAATTTCTGATGTGTTGCTGTGCCTGTGTTGGAAAAAAAAAATCATCTTCTTACTCCAGTAACTCGCACAATTTATCCCAATGTTGTTCACTAAGGATACACATCCTGAGTAACTTCTTGTAGACCTCGTCCACTTCAGTATATTTTTCAAAAGTTGGTTTGGAAATAAAGATGTGCTTGATTTCATACTGGATGTCTAAATCGTATGTCAATGCTTCTAAAAATGCTTTACCTGTTATGTTTCCTTTCACTCCTGCAAACTTAGTACTGTCTTTAGCAATGTTCATCAATTTATTGCTATAATATGACCATGTGTTGAGCTTTTCATTTATCACTAGTAAACTGGGAAACCCCATTTTGTAGAGGACTTCCAATTTGTTGAAGAACCTTTGTACACCTATGTCCAGAACTTGACATTTTTCTTCTAGCTGCATGATCAAATTTCTTTTGGTCGACACCTTTTTTACCTCTAGTATGGTCTCAGTCTTGTCCTCAATTCCTAGTTCTTCTAGCTCTTGCTTGTTTTTGAAATTGAGGAACTTAATGAGCTATGTAGCTTCACTTGGTTTATCACCCAACTACTCTCTGATTTTTTCAATAGCTTCATTAGATCTCTCAATTAATTCATTTTACTCAAATATGATCTGTATAGATGGCCAAATTTCTATCATGGCTTCATTATCCTTTTCCAAATGTTCTCCTTAACCTCGGCTAGGGTATTACCCATGGAAAATTCCTTTTCTATCTGTTGCATTCTCTGGGTAAGCCTATGGGATTTCTGTAGCTCTGTTAGGAGACAATTTTCATATCTGGTGTTTTGTTCCTATAAGATCTTTACATCCTCTCTCATCTTTTTTATCTCTTCTCCTTGTATTGACATATTTTCCATCTATTGGGCTAGTTTGATAGAACCATCTGTAGTTGAAGTAGAGGGTGTTGTAGAGGTGGATGCTCGTGTTGTTGTGGCTGATGTAGAAATGCATGTTTGAAATATTGATGTAATAGGCACTGCATGAAGAGGTACCATAGTGAGCTGAGAATTCTGCTCTTTCTCCTTGATGAGTTTGTCCATCTCTGCATCCATCTCTTTAATCTGTGCACTCTGTTCCACTAGTAGCTTCAACATTTCCTCTTTTTGTATATTTGTTTCTCCTAATTCCTTTGCTTGAGGATCTTCAGTGGCAGGGAGCTTCAATTTCTTTCTCAGGGATGCTATATCAACATTTTTTTTTCTTAATAATCTCTTCCATGGCCTTTGAATTACTTGGATCAAAGCCTACTTTAATCACCATCTCCTCTAAATATTTGATTCTATTATCTTTGGCCAGAGAGGAAATTTTTTCCAGTTTGAGTTGTGATTGAACATTGTTCAAAGATAGCTGCAGCTTAGAAGCAGTAATGGTAGTCTATGTGACATTTTAATACACCATCTCTCTTGTTTTCCTGTGCATGTCCATCTGGTCCAAAGGATGGACATCTTTTGCCTCAAATTCGAAGGTGGTCTGCTTGAAATTAGTTGTTGATTTAGGTTGAGGTACTTGAGCTTGCAAGAATGCCATATGCATTCTCCCTTTCTCTGTATCATAGGCTAAAATGAGCTTGTGTTGAATTGAGGAAGATTGTTTCCTGAATTGAGTATAAATGTTGTCATGGAGGGCTTCATTCCTCTGTTTGATTTCTTTGTACCTTTTAAATATGTCCAACTGCCTCTGTTCTACAAATGACCCTGTTGTATGAGGGGTTTTAGTTGGATTCTATTTAGTGTTTGAGGATGATGGAGAATTAGTGGTACTGCTACCAAAATGTAAAGTATGAAGGCCAGAGAGTACAATAGTACCCTGTGTTCCCTCCCCTGGTGTAAAATTTACCTTGGAGTTTGTCTTTGTTTTCTTCGTGAAAATCTTGAATTCCTTTGCTGAGACTTATGTTACTAGAGAAGAATCGTCTTCTATTTTCCTTTTCTCAATTTTCTCTCTAGGGGTAGGAGTCTCTGAAGCAGTTTTGGATAGCACCTGCTCCTTGGCCTCCTGCAATGTGTTCTCTACCCAATCCTATTGATTCATATATTTCTCAATTTCTAGTCTTTGGGTATGTACATAAGGGGATGTCTTCTACTCCACCCTTAGCTTAGAAATTACCCCAAAGGAGTCATAAAACCATGTGAAGCTGAGGGGAAAATTCATTTGTTTTAGAAGGAGGTTTTCTTCCTCTCTTATTTCTCTACTATTATATATAAATGGCCCTATTTGTGTTTTGATTTTGAACTGTGACTTTTTCTTGGCTGCCACAAAGTGAATGTTATCTGATTGGATTATTTTCCTGATGTATTCTAAGGAAAATATCCTCATTGGAAGATATTTTGGTAGTTTATAGGGTGACAACTTGGATCCATAAATTCTTATCTTTGTATAATTTTGGTATAAATACCAATCACCTATTTTCACCTGCTTACTGAGATGCAACACCTTTTGAATATCTTCACTGATCCTGGGATTTTGTTGGCTGCTCAGCAAACAAGTTGTTGGATATATGAACTGGTCAATGAAGTCTTTAAACATGTACTCCTACGAATGCTTTCTGATAATTGAAGTCCAAAAGACTATAGACTGAGGCTCACCCTGCTGACTGAGTTTCTGGATTGCAAATGGAAACCTGTCTGTCTGGAAGAAAAGAAACATATACATGAGAATAAGAGAGTATCTAAACATTCCTTCTATTAGAAACTAAAGGAATTTGTCATGTATGATATTTGCAAGAAAGTGACCATAGTAAAAAATCATTGAATGTCCTTCTTCTATGGAAAGGGTGGATAGAAAGCCTAAAATAGGCTCATCTACCCATTCATATGAGAAATATACAAGTAGACAAGAAAAGACAGAGATGATCTATCTGGTCCTTTGGGGGAAAATAGAAGAGGGATAAGGGGGGTTTTTCTTAGGCAATTGAGAATCTTTTGGTAGGAAGACTTCAAAAATTCTAGCTCTCTGGAAGAAAATTAAGTTTTTGGTAAATATCTTTGAGAGTGTCAATTGAGAAGGGGGTGAGGGATTCAGTGTGTGGGATTTGCAGAACCTGTTTTATACTCTCAAGGGTAATGGTGAAAAGGATTTAACCATTAGGGGATATGATGGCTCTTTTGCTTGAGAGATAAGAGGCCTGTAATTTGAGGAAAAACTCTAGGAAATAATAGGATTGAGGAAAAATGAATAGGGGTAATCTAGATTGCTAAAGCCCAATTTCATCTCACTGGTCTAGATGGTTGTCTCGAAACCAACAGTGTAATTCAAATAGGTCGAATTCACACTGTGTTTCAGCAATTTTGTAGTCTTTGTTGACTAAGGGAATGTGGTCTAAATCCACGGAGGGAGAAAGCATAGGGTTTATCACATTGGCATTATTTTTGGTCTTGGGGGCCATTGTGATAGGAGCATTGATAATTTTGCAAAGGATTGTTGAGCCTCGAACTTGCACCTTCCCATACACCCTCTCAGCCTTCTTTTTCCACTCATTTCATCCACCACGTTGATTAAATAATTGTATTTTAGTTTAAAAACGAGCTTTTGACATGGTTTTCTAACTACGCTGATGACTGTTGTTTGGTTTAGAATTTTGTTCAGACAGCTGCGGAAGCTTCTCAGTTTCCGCAGCCGATACAGGTTTCCGCAGCCGACCCAGGTTTCTGCAGCCAGCACAGGATTCCGTAGCCATTTTGTCAAACACCATGCTACAGGTGTCCTCGCAAGAAATGAGCCACATGGGCAAGTTACAGGAGTCAAGGACATGGATCGTGTCCCTCCAGATCATCCAGCACGGCCATAAAAGCCCGCGGTCAAACAAGGGGCAAAGGATAGTCAACGGAAGTGTTCAGCGGTGGCACGGCTCTGCGTAGCTCTATTTTTGAGCACGTGAAGCTACGTGGCACAGTCCTTAGCCACGAAGACATCTTGATAGCGTGAATCCAACAGCAATACCTCTCAGATTTAATAAACATGATGACAGTTACCTAGATCTGGGCTGAAGAGGATTTACGTGTCTCTGGCAGCGTGGTTAATAGCGTAGATTTAGTTAATATGTTTATCTTTCTTTCCTTATAAATAATGCGTCCATGAACGCTGTAAAAGTTAATCTTTTTGTAATGTAATCCGAAGCTGTTGTATTTCCCCACTGCACTTTTACGTTGTTGTTTAATATATGAGAAGACTGGTTTAAACTTAAGCTTGTAGCTGTTCGTTGAATCGGTTGAAGTGGCAGAGGGCCCCTGCTTACTGAAGCCTTGTGCAGTTGTCTTTTAACTCTTGCATTACTTTTTCCTATTCATGTATATTAGCTGTATAGTTGTCATTTAAATGTTGCGTTTTATTTCATCATGTATATTAGCTATACATAACAAAGCTTTTTGATTTCTGTTGATTTACATTTTCATTGCTGCTCTTTTATGGTTACAACTGATCAGTGTTTTTGCAGGTTTTCTTAGGCAGCCCGAGGCAATTTTTCACCTTTTCTTTTTATATCTATTGGCATACGAGATCATCTTGTCTTTGTCGCTGACTCTTGTTTTCTGATGTTTGATTTCCAGTACTGTCATTTCCTTAAGTTGTACATTTATTTTCTGCTCTTAGATATCATGCTATTCATCTGTTAACGGTTCCTTTCTATAATCAAATAATTTTATTAGGAACCAGAATATCATTCATTATAGCTTGATTTAGTTTGCTTTAGATTTCACATTGCTTGACTTGTTCATGACTGTTTCTCATAGGGCAAATTAAGCTGAAAGGCAAAAGGTCAAGAAAGTTAAAGTAGTGTGATTAGTTTCTTTTATGCAGTTTAACTTCTTTTAGATTTCACATTGCTTAACATTTCATGATATCTTTTCACAAGGAAGATTGAGTTGAAGAGTTGAAATAATGTGGATTAGTTGTTCTTACTTTTAATTGAATTTAGTGTAGATTTCACTTTCATTTTCATTCAGCAACAAAGATACTGTGCCGATGTCATAGTTCATTGTTTGGTGTCTTTATTCCTTTTGAAGAATTGATTTCATTGCAGTTATTTTAAAGCTTTCTCTCTTTTAAGTTTTGAAAACCACTTAGAGATCACCATAATCATCCATATTTCACTTGCTTTATCACCTTTTCATCATCTCACATTAGGGAAAGATAAATCCAAAAACAAACTTAAAAAAACTAAAAACAACAAAAGACTAAGGAAATGGTTATCTAGTACATATAGTACACTTCACTTCGTCAGTTTACGAACCCCGGGTTGACATTATAAATAGCAATTTAGATCACACTAAATTGACCAAACATTTTGGCGCCGTTGCCAGGGAAGTGAAATTAGGTAGCCAAATTCTTAAAAAAAAAAACACAAGAAAATTTCAAGGAAGGAAAATTGATAACCTCTCAAAGTATGCTCTCCTCTTGCACTTAGAGTGATCTGGAGGATCAGAAAAGAGAAAGTTATTGGTTTAATAGTTTCTTGAGTATGCTCTCTTCTTGCACCTAGAGTGACCTAGAAGATCAGAAAGAGAATTATTAGCCCGACTTGAAGAAAAATAAAAAAATGACATGCATAGAGCAAGAGATTCTAGGGGAAGGTTTTTAGCTAGAGCCAAGAGTTCGATTTTTAAAAGTCCATCTACTTCAAGGAATAGACAAGAGACACCTCCATCATCTCCAACTTACACTCCTAGCCCTAGGATTCCTGGGATTCAAGAGGCAGGAGTCAACTCTCCCACACCTTCCATCGAATCTGAATTAGAAAGAGATCCTTTCCTTCCTTCTACAGAAAGACAAATTGTAATTGAAGAAGTAGAATCATCTGAAGAAGAAGAGGGAGAAATTCCTTCTCGTTCACCCTTAGTAGAAGAACCAGAAGACTCTGAAGTCTCCAGGGAAACTACCATGACAGAGGAAGGAGCAACTGGATTTGGTAGAGGTAGAGGTGGAGGAGGAGGAGGAAACAATGGAGGAGGTAGAGGTAACATTGGGGGAAATAGGGATGGAGATAACTCATTCGGATTTCCTATAGTCGATGAGGACTCCCGAGCCACAATGAAAAACATCTCACCATCTGTCCTCCCAAACTTCCATGGGTTAAGGAATGAGGACCCTGAAACATTTCTATTTGAGTTTGAAGTCGTGTGTCGAACTTATGATTATCTGGAAGACTCTCAAAAACTCAAACTGTTTCCTTCAACATTGAAAGGAGCAGCCTTGAAATGGTTCATGGGATTACTCACTCAATCCATTAGGTCTTGGAATGATATGAAACAAACATTTTTGGATAGGTACCTGGACTATTGTATGCCCACCAATCACAAGGATGAGGTATTCAAAATGGTGCAAAGAGAAGATGAAAACTTGGAGGATTTACTTGAAAGATTTCAAGACAACCTGAAAAGAGCAAAAATGAGTAACTTAGATGAGGAGACCTTGAAATCCCTTCTATTAAAAGCCATTAGAGATGAATGGATAGATATTTTGAACATGATGGGAAAAGGAGACATATCTCAACTTCCACTTCATGATATAGCAGAGCTATGTGTCCATCTCTCAAGGGGAAATCTAAAACTCAAAAAGGGCCTAGAGATCCTTCTCTCATCAAAGCAAACAAATTTGCAACTGGATCAGTAAGTAGGGCTGAGATTGGCAACATGCTTGATGAATTCAAAACTGACATCTTAGGGAGTCTTAGCGAGCAACTAGACACCCTTAAGATTCACAATAAGCAGAAAGCAGAAGCTGAGGCTTTGGCCATCTTTGACCAAAGTGTAGGAAGAAACATGCTCTAAGGGAATGTCCCTTGGATGCAAAAGTTGTAGAAACATGTGTAATTTGTCCAGAGAATCATGAGACCAAGGATTGTCCTTCAATTCCTGGGCTCAAAGCTGTCTTTCAAGAAGATCCAAATACAATCGAATCTCTTTGTTTTGTTGCAAGGAGACCGTGGCAGGGGCAACAAAATCAAGGGTTTAGCAGCTCTATGAATTTTCAACCCCCACCAAATTGGAATCCTTGGCAACAACCTTGGTCCCAACCTCAAAATCCTTTTCAATCATGGGTACAAGGTATGCAAAATCCTTATGGGAGATTTGCTCAATTTTACCAATATCCTCCATCTTTTCAAAACCAACAAGCTCCACAACTTCCAAATCAAAATCCACAACTATCATTGCCATTTCCACAACAACAACAACAACAACAACATTCTCAACAGAATCCAAATTCTCAACTCTTGCTTCCATTCCAACAGAAGTCAAATCAACTTCCTTCTCAGCCATTGCCAAACCCCAATAATAAAAATCCTCAAAATGCTTACATGATGGAAGGTCAACACTTTCATACCTATATGATTGTTCCTCTCAATGAAGTACAACTCAGATCAGGTAGAGTCCTAGATAAGCCTTCTATAAATGCTCAAAAACAAAGCATTTTTGAGGAAGATTCTCTTGAAGCCAATAAGGGTTCTGAAGCATCTCTTCAAAACCCAAACACTCAAAAAGAAAAAGAAAAAGAATTAACCCCCACAACTCCCATAGTTGAGCAACCTGCATCTTTATCCACACCTCCTTTTCCTGAAAGATTACAAATTGACAAAGGAGTGGAAAAACAAATTTGGTTGCCTGACTATAATTTTCTAGATGAATTGAAGAATGTCTGTATCAAGATTCCCTTGTTACAAGCCATTAAAGAGATTCCTATTCTAGCAAAAACAATAAAGGAGTTGAGTCTTAAAAGACCAGGAAGGAAACCAAGAGATACCAGAAGAATCCACCTGGTAGGGAAAATTGCAGATATCATGATGGGAAAAATTACTATACAGAAATATGTAGATCCCGGTAGTCCAATTGTCAAAACACATATCAATGGGGTAGAAATACCAAATACTTTGATTGATTTAGGGGCTGCTATCAACGTCATGAGTAGACAGACTATGGAACAGCTAAAACTTCCTAATCTTCTTTTTACACCTACTTTATTGCAACTTGCAGATCGATCAATTATTAAACCAGATGGTGTATTAGAAGACATTCCAGTCTCCTTAGACTCTTGGGAATATCCAGTGGATTTCATGATTTTAACTCCCAAGAGTAATCTAGGAGGACACCCTCTTATTTTAGGAAGACCTTGGCTAGCCACAGTTGATGCTTTCATAAGTTGTAGGTCTGGGGATATGTATATTTCTGATGGTAATTCGACAAAGAAGTTCAATCTGTATCCTCCAGCAAAAGCAATTACAGAAATAGGAGATAATGAGTGGGTTGATGATGAAGATAATATACAACCTGTCTTTACCATTTCTGAGATTAGTGAAGATAGTCAAATTCTGAACACATTAGAAAACTTTGAACCATCTTCAGAATATGACCACACACAATTTCAGTTGGATTCTGACATTGAGTGTCTATCATCTAGACAAATGTCTCTTTTCTCTATGGAAGAATTTGGTAGTTCTGCCATTGAGATTTTTCCAGGAAAAACATTGAATATCAACAGAAACTTGGAAAAATCACAACAGGGGAAGCTAACCAAAATCTTGCAAAAACATTCTACTTCATTTGCATGGGAGTATACCGATATGAAAGGTATTGACCCTAAGACTTGCATTCATCACATCTACATTGAGGAAAACAGTAGACCAATCAGACAACCTCAAAGAAGGATGAATCCAAACCTTAGGGAGATAGTGAAAGAAGAGCTCCAAAAGTTACTTAATGTAAACTTCATTTACCCTATTTCAGATAGTCGGTGGGTTCTCCTTTGGTTATAGTACCTAAAAAGAATGGTAAATGGAGGGTTTGCATTGATTACAGGGAATTGAACAAAGCAAATTTGAAGGATCACTTTCCTTTGCCCTTTATTGATCAGGTATTAGATACTTTAGCAGGCAAAAAGTATTTCTCATTTTTGGATGGTTTTAGTGGTTACAATCAGATTCAGGTAGCACCTGAAGATCAGGACAAGACCACATTTACCTGTCCATGGGGAAATTTTGCTTACCGAGTACTTCCTTTTGGATTATGTAATGCACCCGCAACATTCCAAAGGGCAGAACTAGGAATCTTTTCTGATCTAATTCATGATTGTGTAGAGGTCTATATGGATGATTTTACAATTTATGGTAATTCATTTGAAGAGGCATTAGAAAATTTGGAAAAAGTCCTTATAAGATGTAAAGAAACAAATCTTTCATTAAGTCATGAAAAATGTTTTATGATGTTTACTGAAGGGATTGTTTTAGGACATCATATTTCAGGAGATGGGATTAAAGTTGATAGATCAAAAGTTGAAGTCATCTCCAAGTTACCTATTCCAAATTGTCAAAAAGATGTTAGAAGTTTTCTTAGATTTACTGGATATCATAGAAGATTTATTGAAAACTTCACCAAAATAGCATCTCCACTCTTCAAATTACTTACAAAAGACTGTGAATTCAAGTGGGATCCTGACTGTCAATCTGCATTTGAAACTTTGAAAACAAGAATATTTGAAGCACCCATCTTCAGAGGGCCAAACTGGAAACTTCCTTTCCATATTTCTACAGATGCTTCAGATACAGCTCTAGGAGCTGTGTTGGGTCAAAAGGATTTAGTTCCTTATGCCATTTACTACACCAGTAAAAATTTGACTCCTACTGAGTTAAATTATACTGTGACTGAAAAAGAGTTCTTAGCTGTTGTTCATGCAATCAACAAGTTTAGACACTATATAACTGGCTATGAAACTTTTGTCCATACTGATCATTCTGCAATTAGATATCTCATGAACAAACCTGTTACTAATGGCAGAGTTACAAAATGGCTTTTACTTTTACAAGAATTCAATATTACTGTGTTAGATAGACCAGGGAAACAAAATACAGTAGCTGATTTCTTGTCTAGAATCCAAAATACTAATGAAGATTCTCCTGGAGAGGATACGTTTCCAGATGAATATTTGTTTGCAGTAACTACTAAAAATCCCTGGTATGCAGATATTGCTAACTATTTGGTTACAGGGAAGCTACCTCCACACTTATTTCCTAATGAGAAAAGGAAAATTATTCAGGAGAGTTCAAATTATTCATGGATTTCTAATGAATTGTTTAAAACAGGGCTAGATTTTGTGATCAGAAGATGTGTTCGGGAAGGTGAAATGCCTGACATCCTTAAGGCATGTCATGATTAACCGTGTGGTGGACACTTTGCTGACAAGAGGATGGCCTATAAAATCCTTTCTTTAGGATATTATTGGCCTTCTCTCTTCAAAGATGCAAAACAATATGTTAGAAGGTGTGACAGCTGCCAAAGAGTTGGGAGACCAACTCTTTCAAATGAAATGCCATTACAGCCACAGGTACTCATCGAACCCTTTGAAAAATGGGCTTTAGATTTCATTGGACCTATTAATCCACCATCTAGACAAAAGAAATATATATTGGTTTGCACTGATTATGTCACTAAATGGGTAGAAGCCAAGGCATTGCCTTCTGCCACTGAAAATTCAGTTGTGCAATTTCTTTTTGAGGATATTTTTACTCGTTTTGGTGTCCCAAGAGAAATTGTGACAAATCAGGGAAGCCAATTTACATCTAACTTGATGGAGAAGCTGATGGAAGAATACAAAATCAAGCACAGAAAATCTACTCCGTACCATCCGCAAGCAAATGGTCAAGTGGAATCTACAAACAAAGTTCTTGAGAACATCATCACCAAAACTGTTCATCTCCACAGAAGAGATTGGGCAGAAAGGCTTCCTGAAGCATTATGGGCCTATAGAACTACATGGAGGAACACAACAGGACATTCTCCCTATGAACTTGTTTATGGGAAAGAAGTCCTGCTCCCCATTGAGTTTCAAGTCAAGACTTTCAAGATGGCAGTTCAGTTGGGGATGAATCTATCAGAAGCCCAAAAGCACAGAATGGAGCAGCTGAATGAGCTAGATGAAATAAGACAAGATGCAATTTTAAGGACTGATCTAGTTCAGCACCAAATAACTAAGTGGCATGACAGATATATCAAAGAGAAAAAGTTTCAAAAGGGAGATTGGGCGTTACTATTTGATTCCAAGTTTAAAGACTTCAAAGGAAAATTTCAGACTCATTGGCTTGGACCATATGAGATTGACGAAGTCTTTAGCAATGGAGCAGTTCGAGTCAAGATCATTGATGAGTTTCAAACTCCTCTCATTTTGAATGGCCACCGATTGAAAATTTATCATAAGCCACTCTCAAAAGAGGACTTTGTCAAAATGTTTCAAGAAAATTCTGCAATGAGGCTGGTGGAGAGGAATCTTTCTCCTCCATCAGCCTAGTCTTTGTTTCTTTCAGTTGAAGAAAAAAAAAAAAAAAGAAGAAAAAAAAAATCTTTTGTATAAGCCTAAAAACCAATCATAGATTGACAGTCTTATACAGAAAATGTAAAGTGAAAATCAGGGGCACCTGACACTCTATATTTTCCAAAAAAAAAATAAAAAATCTCTCTCTTTCCATCTTTACTCCACCTCACTTGTTATTTCACTTCACCTCCATCTCATTTTCATCTCCATTCCA
This sequence comes from Pinus tabuliformis, assembly GCA_031772625.1. Taxonomy (NCBI): domain Eukaryota; kingdom Viridiplantae; phylum Streptophyta; class Pinopsida; order Pinales; family Pinaceae; genus Pinus; species Pinus tabuliformis. The sequence continues at coordinate 592,544,224 of CM062820.1, read as the reverse complement.
CTTCACTCCACTTCATTTCCATCTCATTCCACCCATTTCATTTCATTCCATCAATAAAAGTCCCTCTCAGGACTATTTTATTTAGTTAGTTCTTCTCTAACTATCTTTGTGCAGTTAAAGGGGTGTTGTCTTAGTTTCCGCAGCTGGAAACCGTTTCCGCAGCTAGAACCAGTTTTCGCAGCCAGAAACGATTTCCGAAGTCAGAAACGATTTTTGCAGCCAGCATCACTCTGTCTCTACAGCCGGCATCACTCTGTTTTAAAAAAAAATCACAGTCAAAGGTTAGTGTCATCATCACCAAGTGCAGCAAAGACATGGGGAATCTTCAAGATCAAAGAACAACCATGGGTCAGAAGTCTTAATCAAGAAATGATAAACTTCCAAAGGTATGATCAAAAATCTCTACCAAATAACAATTCAATGTCATTATTATGCATAGTTATTTAAACCATGGCAAGTTCCACTAAATGCAATGATTTGATACGACAAGCCCCATACCACTCCTCTTCCACGATGTCATTCCATACACACCTTATTCATTTCTAACGGTCCCATGATCATTCTAAATTTATGGACTGCTCTCCCATTTATTGGCCGTACTTTGAGACGTGACCTACTGTACTACGGCTCTCCTTCACCATAATTTTCGCAGCCGTCTGCTGAGACGTGTGCGCAAGTCATCCGATTCAAAAGGACTCAGCCGTTATTCTGCCCATTTATCACTTCACTCCCGCATGCATTCGATGTTGAACTCATTACTGTTGCTTACCCTTTACTCCCTCGGTACTCATACCATTCTCTGTTCTCCATTTCCGCTGCATCCACTACAGTTTGCTCCAAACCCTGGCTCCAGTCACCACATACATCTTGAACTTCGATTACGGCTACTCCAGTTACCCTAAGAATCCTGTAATCAGCCCATTTTTTCCTGAACCTTCATACGCAGTAGAATTTTCACTCGGAATTTAAAGCCAAGAATGGGAAAACTACTAAGAGCTGAACCGGAGGGACCAAAATACCTGGAGGGTTATCCTCAAACGAAGGAGTCGTTGAAGAAAGCAAGGTGGCTCAGATTCATTCAAAAGTTCAAGGGTTATAACAAAGAAGTGACTGAAGCCTTTGCACGGTCCTTTAATGGACACGCAGTGGAGATAGGAGACTTAAAATTTACAGTGACCGAGGCCACAATAGCAGCTGCAACAAGTTTCCCACAAGAAGGCGAAAGGTGGTTCAAAAACAGAAGTGTGGACGATCAAGGATGGAGAATCATGCTCCAAAACCCAGGTATGGATACCTCTGTATTTACCAAAGGAATCCCTGTGCATGCAATAAAAGAAGAATGGTCCACTCTGTTATTACTTATCCAGAAATTTATCACATGCGAGGGTCGCTTTGGTACCATGTATATGTATCATGCCAGGCTAATGATGAATTTTATGGAAGGTTATACCCTTAATTTGCCTTATTTTTTGTTATCAAGCTTGAAGAAAATGAGCTCTACTGTTCAAAAACAGGTAGGCAATATTGAACCCCATCTTTACCATCACGGGTTCATAAAAATCCTTATTGAAGAGCAGTTGAAAAACACTAAGGATACTTGGGAAAAGTTTTTGACAAGAAACCACTTCCAAGAACTGACTGAAGCCTCTGGAAGCAGTTCCCCAAAAATTCCAAAGAGAAGTAGGAGGAAAGAAAAGAATATTACAGCCCAAGACTCTCCTACAATAGACATTCAGGAAACTATTCAGAAAGAAGAAGAGGAGGGAACTAAAAACAAGAAACAGAAGAAGGACAAAGGCAAGATAACCATTCAAGAAACCTATCCATCCCCTGAACAATCCATAGAAGAAGATTATCAACCTCTGTCAGAGAGGTTAATAGATCTTCAAGCTGCTGCCATAACCAAGAAAAAGCAAAGAGGAAAACAGGTTGCACAAGAGAAGAGTACTAGTTCATACCTGAGAAGGAGCACTAGGCTAAAAGGGAAGGGGAATAAAACCAAAGAAAAACAGTCTCATTTTATTGATTTAGATAAAGAGACACTTGAGAAATCTCCAACTCAGCCAAGCATTGAGCCAAGTCCTCCACGCGAGGAAAGCCCTTTTCAGTCGGAAAGAGAAAGCAGTCCTCCTTCACCAAAATTTGAGTTCAGGCCGAGAAAAACACCTGAGGTAGATTCCAACCAGCAAGAAGCATATAACTACCTAGAGTCCTTGGAACAATCAGCTGCAGGAACAAGCACCACCTTGCCACTTGATGCACAAGTACAGTCTTTAAAACAAGAAGTGTTTGAATTGGAAGTCCTAAATAGGCACATCAAACAGGAAAACGAAGCACTCAAAGAGCAGAGTAAGGTAGACAAGATTGTCCATGATAACACTATGCTCCGTTTAGGACTGTGGCAGAAGAAGAACAGGAAGCTGAAGAAGAAGTGTAAAAAGTTGAGCAGGGCATTGATTAATCTTAAGTTTAAATGTCTATTCAGGAAACCAAGGACCATTTTAGCATCAAAGAGAAAGAGAAGAGGGCTAGATGTTCTTGCAGAAACCTCAGAGCATATGGATTGAGGGAAAATAACTAAGTTTTGGTTGCATGAGAACATGCAACACCTTCACAGTGGGGGTATGTTGAGCCTCGAACTTGCACCTTCCCATACACCCTCTCAGCCTTCTTTTTCCACTCATTTCATCCACCACGTTGATTAAATCATTGTATTTTAGTTTAAAAACGAGCTTTTGACATGGTTTTCTAACTACGCTGATGACTGTTGTTTGGTTTAGAATTTTGTTCAGACAGCTGCGGAAGCTTCTCAGTTTCCGCAGCCGATACAGGTTTCCGCAGCCGACCCAGGTTTCTGCAGCCAACACAGGATTCCGCAGCCGTTTTGTCAAACACCATGCTACAGGTGTCCTCTCAAGAAATGAGCCACATGGGCAAGTTACAGGAGTCAAGGACATGGATCGTGTCCCTCCAGATCATCCAGCACGGCCATAAAAGCCCGCGGTCAAACAAGGGGCAAAGGATAGTCAACGGAAGTGTTCAGCGGTGGCACGGCTCTGTGTAGCTCTGTTTTTGAGCACGTGAAGCTACGTGGCACAGTCCTTAGCCACGAAGACATCCTGATAGCGTGAATCCAACAGCCATACCTCTCAGATTTAATAAACATGATGACAGTTACCTAGATCCGGGCTGAAGAGGATTTACGTGTCTCTGGCAGCGTGGTTAATAGCGTAGATTTAGTTAATCTGTTTAGCTTTCTTTCCTTATAAATAATGCGTTCATGAACACTGTAAAAGTTAATCTTTTTGTAATGTAATCCGAAGCTGTTGTATTTCCCCACTGCACTTTTACGTTGCTGTTTAATATATGAGAAGACTGGTTTAAACTTAAGCTTGTAGCTGTTCGTTGAATCGGTTGAAGTGGTAGAGGGCCCCTGCTTACTGAAGCCTTGTACAGTTGTCTTTTAACTCTTGCATTACTTTTTCCTGTTCATGTATATTAGCTGTACAGTTGTCATTTAAATGCTGCGTTTTATTTCATCATGTATATTAGCTGTACATAACAAAGCTTTTTGATTTCTGTTGATTTACATTTTCATTGCTGCTCTTTTATGGTTACAACTGATCAGTGTTTTTGCAGGTTTTCTTAGGCAACCCGGGGCAATTTTTCACCTTTTCTTTTTATAACTGTTGGCATACGAGATCATCTTGTCTTTGTCGCTGACTCTTGTTTTCTGAAGTTTGATTTCCAGTACTGTCATTTCCTTAAGTTGTACATTTATTTTCTGCTCTTAGATATCATGCTATTCATCTGTTAACGGTTCCTTTCTATAATCAAATAACTTTATTAGGAACCATAATATCATTCATTATAGCTTGATTTAGTTTGCTTTAGATCTCACATTGCTTGACTTGTTCATGACTGTTTCTCACAGGGTAAATTAAGCTGAAAGGCAAAAGGTCAAGAAAGTTAAAGTAGTGTGATTAGTTTCTTTTATGCAGTTTAACTTCTTTTAGATTTCACATTGCTTAACATTTCATGATATCTTTTCACAAAGAAGATTGAGTTGAAGAGTTGAAATAGTGTGGATTAGTTTTTCTTACTTTTAATTGAATTTAGTGTAGATTTCACTTTCATTTTCATTCAGCAACAAAGATACTGGGCCGATGTCATAGTTCATTGTTTGATGTCTTTATTTCTTTTGAAGAATTGATTTCATTGCAGTTATTTTAAAGCTTTCTCTCTTTTAAGTTTTTAAAACCACTTAGAGATCACCATAATCATCCATATTTCACTTGCTTTATCACCTTTTCATCATCTCACATTAGGGAAAGATAAATCCAAAAACAAACTTAAAAAAACTAAAAACGACAAAAGACTAAGGAAATGGTTATCTAGTACATATAGTACACTTCACTTCGTCAGTTTACGAACCCCGGGTTGACATTATAAATAGCAATTTAGATCACACTAAATTGACCAAACAAGGATAACAATGGTAATTTCCCGGGAAAAGAACTTGCAGGTAATTTCTCTGTTAGTAGTGAATTTTGAATCAAAGAGGAAAATATTGGATGGATACCATTGCGAGAGTATGAGAATTTGGAAGGAAAGTGATCGGAGTTAAGTGCAGGGATTTATAGTTTGGCAATGGAGTAGGATTGTTGGATGAAACAGTTTTTTAGGGGAGTAATTACTCTGCAACAAAAAAATGGCAATGGGAGGAAGTGGCAATGGGAGAGTTGTAACGGTCAAATGACGTGGAGCCATGCGATAGGCGAAAAAGGGCGCGGGACTGTTGGCGGGAGAGGGTGTGTGGATGAGTGGTTTTCAGAGGGGGTATGAACAGTAAGTGGTAAGTAGCAGACATGTAGTGGCGATTCCCAATGGGGAAATGATTTTTTAGACCCCTCCACATAGAGAAAGGAAAACATGGCGGGGGGATCGAAAAGGCTTGGGAGTCATCTGATAAAAAAGATGATGTGATTAGGAGCAGGGAGATGTGCGCCATTTAAACGCCAATGGAAAAAATGTCTCGCCGTGCATATAATGTTACAATAAAGTCCATACTTTTGACAAATAATACCATATATGGGAGCTTTAACCATCTACAAGTAAGTTTTATTCCACCAACTTCAATCTTCTTCGTAAACTAACCTAACTAAAACCAATTAGGGTGCCTTTAGCAGTGCAAACCCTTATTTATTTTTGCAATTTAAAGGACTAAAACACCTATTCAAAATGTAAAACTAATCTAACAATTACATTAATCTAGATTACACTGTTGGATTAATTTCTTTATCTAACTTGCCTAATCTAATTTTAGCCAAGATTACACAGTTTGGCTAAGTTATTCATTCTAATCTTATTGAAATAAATTGAAAATTGCTTGATCATGATAAGATTGTATGACCCAAACAAGACTCTGAGTTGTGGAATTTTAAACAAGCTTCACGCAACAATTATTCTAGAAAATGAAAACATTCATCTGGTAGTGGCATTTGAATTTGCATCAATTTTCAATTCTGTTTTTTATGGGGTTCTTTTCATCCTTTTTTTCTTTTTCTATTCCACTTTTAATATATATACCCTCTTTTCATTTTTTATTTTAATTTATATATCTTTTTTTGGAAATCATTTGCAATATACAATATTATTTACAATTGGAAATAATGAAAGAAAACATTCAATCATGATTTGATCCTATGAATCATAGGACCCTAACACTTTGTTGCCTTGAAAACCTACAAAAATCATAGACTTTTATTAGTGGGTAGGTTTGAGGTCCTCGTGTTGACGATGCTCAACCCACCAGCATTCAAGGGATCACCCTGGTATGAAGTCCCAACTAGACCTCACATCGTTTGGTGTTGGAGTCCCATCCAGTATGATGGCCCGGTTGCCATTATCTTAAATAATTTCCTCAACTCTTGCTTGTTATCACATGAGAGTGGTATTCTTTGTCTTCGAGAAGTGAAGTTTGCGTGCCTAGTGATTTCTATTATCACTTGTGTCAATGGCTCTTTCATTGTAGAGGGAGAGGGTGGGAGTGAGTCCCAAGTTGGTTGGGAGGAAGCCCCAACTCGGTTAGGAACACACAACACTGCAAGACGTGCACATCTTCTAGAAGAACAATCCACATGGATGTGGCAGTCACAACACACAAGGGAAGATAACACGTACAACACTCAATGGATGAGTCCGCGCAAGTGAAATGGTTGTTATAGAAAGTTTTATGTGTAAGGTTCGTCTGATGTCTGGGGAGGTAGCCACCACGGGTAGGATAGAATTAACAACATATACAACACATTTTCATTAATATATTATGCATTACAACAAGTGAATGAGTTCAAGTGTTAAACACAGGTTAAAGCAACATGCATTACAAGTGTTCAAGATTAGTCTTGCAACAGTTACAATACATGTGTGAAAATATGTTGGCCTGTTAGCAGGCTTCTAAATTAATCGAAAGTTCCAAGAAATGTTGTTAAACCATACATCACTAACCTCGTGGGCAGGGCATTGGAGCCACTACTTACTCCTCAAAGAAAAGATTACAGACTCTCTTGGCTATGTGTGAGGAGCTGAGGTGAAAAGTCCTTTCCATGTACAAATGAGGGGGTATTTATAGCCAAGGGTGAAACTGACCCTTGTGGTTACTCGACTACCCTCATGAATGTTTGACTTCCTGTTTGGTCAATTTAGGGTGTCCTAAATTGCTATATTAATTGTCAATCCAGGAGTCGTAAACTGATGAAGTGAGGTGCACTATATATGCAAGATAACTGATTTCTTACTTTTTGTCGTTTTTGATTTTTGGTTTTTTTTTTGGGTTTATCTTTTGTTGATTCCCTAATGTGAGATGGCAATTCTAAAAGTCAAGTATGGATATAAGTGTTCAAGGCAATGGTAACCTTTAAAATGATTTCCAAACTTCAAAATTTTCAAAAAGGTTTTGAAACTTACAATGGTGAAATCAATTCCTAAGAGAAAATAAAAATGTACCAATATTCTAATTAAACCAAACAGTGAGCTAGTGACTATGAAACCCAGTATCCTTGCTGCTGTATGAAAAGAAAATGAACTCAAAGAAATTCAAAAACTGCAAGAAAAGTAAACTAAATCATATTACATCAACTCATATTCTGACCCCTCACCATTCGACTCGCTCTGGCTTTAGGAGGTAATCATAAACAAATTGAGCAATCTGATATCTAATTTGCATAAAATGAAACTAATATCAAACTACGCATTCATACTTCAATCCCTCACCATTTGACTCGCTCTGGCTTTAGGAGGTAACTGAAAATGACATGAGCAATTCAATAACTAACTTGCAGAAAAATAAACTAATATCAAACTACGCATTCATACTTCAATCCCTCACCATTTGACTCGCTCTGGCTTTAGGAGGTAACTAAAAATGACATGAGTAATCTAATATCTATCTTGCAGAAAAGTAAATGAACAAAACTGAAAGAAATAAACAGTGCTAGAATTAGAACTAAGAAAATAAATCAGCAGAAGGGCAAGATAATTCCATTTCATTAGTCATTATAAAGCTATGTGCAAATGCCCAGGCTACCTATTAGAACCTGAAACAAAGACACTGATCAGTTAACAACATTAGAAACAATAAAAACTATGCACAGCAATCGACATGAATACCATAAGCAGTGCAATATACAAGTAAACAATTATGGCATCAGGAACGTAAAGAAATAAAGCATGAAACTATACAGTAGTTAACAAAACCTTGGTGTGTACAGGGACCCTCTGCACAACCTCGGCCAATCAGCAATCAACCACAAATTCAGCTTATAAACAGTGTCTTCTCATGTATTAAAATGCATTCATAACATAAGGATAAAGTCACGGCACAGTGGGCTCATAAATAGTCAAAATTACATTCAAAAAGCTAACTAATATGCATATGAGAACGCTTTATTTATAACAGAGGATGACACAACTACTTTCCTAAAATATGCGCTGATAAAAAGACACGTGAATAACCACGTCCAGAAATCTAGCATTATGGTAGCCATGGAGATTAAATCCAAGGAGGGTGGTTGTTAGATTCGGTTCATGGAGCAGTCCACAGGTGTTAACACGTCTCCTGAGATTTAGGAACGGCCACGCAAGTCTTCACATGGTGAAAAATAGAGTTCTGCCACCGTAAAACTCTTAGGTTGACCACCGCTTGACTATCTTTGACCACGGCCTTCTGTGAGGGATTCGGCTGAACCAATAGGACACGGTCCATGTCCACATCATTTGCAACTTGCCCATGTGGCCAGATTCACCTGTAGACACCTGTAACATAGACTTCAACAAAAAGGCTGTGGAAAGTTGAGCTGGCTGCGGAAAGTGACAAGATTCCGCAGCTGAATGAGCAAAAATCTAGATCAAACAGCAGTCACAAGACATAGTTAGGAAACCATTTTATATGCTCTTTTTAAACTAATATGCAATGATTTGATAGCTTAGGAGGTCCAGGTAAATGGAAAAAGGCTAAAAAGGTGTATAGGGAAGATGCAAGTTTGGGACTCAACATACCCCCACTGTGAAGGTGTTGCATGTCCTCATGCAACCAAAATTTTGATCATCCCCCCTTTAGTCCATGTGTTCTAAAGCTTCTGCCAGTACATCCAGTCCTCTTCTCTTCTTCCTTGGTGCTACTACCATCCCGGGCTTCCTTATCAAGCATCTGAATTTGAGATTGATTAATTCCCTACTCAACTTCCTACACTTTTTCTTTAATTTCTTGTTCTTTTTCTGCCACAGTCCTAGATGTAACATAGTGTTATCATGAATGATTTTTTCCACTTTTCTTTGCTCCTTTAATGCTTCATTTTGTTGTTTAATGTGACTGTTTAAAACCTCCAATTCAAACACTTCTTGTTTCAATGATTGGACTTGTGCTTCTTGTGCTATGTGAGGTAGAGTGGATGATGTGCTCGGGTCTACAGTTGTCTTCTCTAAGGATTCTAGATAATCATACACCTCTTGTTGATTTGGATCTATTTCGGGTGTTTTCCTTGGGATGACCTCAAAGTCTTGTTGAGGAGGAGGACTGATTTCTAACTCTGGCCGAGAAGGACTTATATCAACATCTGGAGGACTGGTTTCAATATTTGGTTGAGGATGAGGTGGGCTACGGCCAGCTAGAGGTTTCTCGGGTGTTTCCCCACCCAAGTCAATGAAGTTGGGTCCTTTTACTTGTGTTTTCCTCCACTTTCCTCTAAGTCTGCTACTTCTTCTTAAATACTGTGGGCTAGTACTTTCTTCTTCCATACTCTATTTTCCTTTTTCTTTCTTCTTGGCTATAGCAGCTTGTTTTCGGAGATGCACTAGTCTCTCAGACAAAATTTGATAGTCTTCCTCTACAGATGGTTCTGGTGATTGGTAGACATCCTCTATGCTTCTTTTTTCTTTCAATTTTCTCTGTTTTCTATCCTTAGTTCTTTCCTCCTTCTCTTTTTGACCAACTTCTTTAGTTTTGCTAATAGGAGAGTCTTGAATTATTGAACTTTTCTCTTTTCTCCTACTCCTTGGTGTTTTTGGTGTACTGCTTTCAGGTGCCTCAAATGGCTCTTGAAAGTAGTTTCTTACTAAAAACCATTCCCAGGTATCTTTGTTTTTCTTCAATTGGTCTTCAATTAGAATCCTCACAAGCCCATGATGATATAAATGAGGTTCTATGTCTTCTATGTTCTTTTGGACCGTTGTGCACATCTTTTTCAAGCTCAGCAATAAGAAGTAGGGAAGATTAAGGGTTTGGTTCTCTAAGAAGTTCATCAATAACCGAGTATGATACATGTACATTGCTCCAAAACGGCCTTCACAAGTAATGAACTTTTGAATGATTAACAGTAAGCTGGCCCACTCTTCTTTTAATGCATGAACAAGAATTCCTTTTGTGAATATAGTTACATCCATACCTGGGTTACGTAATATGACTCTCCATGCCTGCTCGTCCATTTTTAAACCAGCGTTCACCTTCCTGGGGCAGGTTTGTAGCAGCTGCTATGGATGCTTCAGTGACTGTGAACTTAAGGTCTCCAATTTCCACCACCTAGCCGTTGAAAGACCTTGCAAAAGCTTTCGTTATCTCCTTATTGTGGCCCTTAAATTTTTGAATGAAACGTAGCCATTTTGCCTTCTTTAGCAAGTATTTTACTTGAGGGTATCCTTCTAAGAACTTGGGCCCTTCCGGTTCTACCCTTAATAACCGACCCATCCTTCCTTCTGTTTGAAATTTGACTGCGTGTGAGGGGTTTAGCAGAGGTAAGACGGCTAGGTTACGAGGTTTATGGAGAAAAAAATAGTGGCTGAAAATGGAAGCTGGAGAACAGGTAACGGGAGTGTTCAGGGACTGTAAGCGGAAACAGAGGATAGGCAGCCGAGGTGAGTTCACGAAATGGAGTGGAGGCGTATGTGAACGAGGTGGTAATGTAGCCGTGGCTTCAATAAAATGGCAGGGGAGTGAAGTGAACCCGAAATTTTTAAACTGAACGACTGCGTAGGAGATGTTAACACGTTTATGAAATGGCTGCGGAAATTATGCGGTGGAGAGGAGCCGTAATTAAATAGGTCACATCTCATGATTACAAGTGGGGTGTGAAAGTGCAGTCAACTACGAGTTAAACCCGAGAATTAATCATGAGACCATTTAGGGAATAAATGCATGGTTCATGGAGGAATGTCGTGAAATGGTAATGGAGCTATCGTGGTAATCATTGCATATAGTGGAGCTTTAAGGTTTAATAACTATGCAAAATTGTGCCTTTGATTGCTATTTGAAAGAAATTTTTACTCATACCTTGGAATCTTTGCCATTTGTTGTCCATTAGCCCTTAATCAACTGCTCCTTATTGATGCCTTTAGATGCTCCATGTCTTCATAATATATGCTCAGTCATACCTGCATTTTCATGATTATTGAACTAACATCTTGACTGTTAATTTGAAAAACAGAGTGGTGGCTGCGGAAACTGCTTCTGGCTACGGAAACTGATTCCAGCTGCGGAAACTGACACAACAACCACTTGGCTGAATAAAGATAGTTAGATAATAACTAACTGAATGGAAATGGTCATGAAAGAGACTTTTATTGATGAAATGGATGAAATGGAGTGGGATGAAATGGAGTGGAGTGGAATGAAAATGAAGTGAAGTGAAAATGGGAAAGAAAGAGAGATTTTTTTTTTTTGGAAAATATAGGGTGTCAGGTGTTCCTGATTTTCACTCTATATTTTTAGTATAAGACTGCCAATCAGTGATTGGTTTTCATCTTATAGAATTTTTTTTTTTGTTAACAGAAAGGAACAAAGGCTAGGCTGGTGGAGAAGAAGGATTCTTCTTCACCAGCCTTATTGCAGAATTCTCTTGAAACATTTTGACAAATTCCTCTTTTGAGAGTGGCTTATGATAAATCTTTAATGTGTGGCCATTCACAATAAGAGGAGTTTGAAATTCATCAATGGTCTTGATTCTTACCGCTCCATTGATAAAGACTTTGTCAATCTCATATGGCCCAAGCCAATGGGTCTGAAATTTACCTTTGAAGTCTTTAAACTTGGAATCAAATAGTAATGCCCAATCTCCCTCTTGAAACATTTTCTCTTTGATGTATCTGTCATGCCACTTAGCTCTTTGATGTTGAACTAGATCAGTTCTTAGGATTTCTTCTTTTCTGATCTCATCCAGCTCATTCAACTGCTCCATTCTGTGCTTTTGGGCTTCTAATAGATCCATCCCCAACTGAACTGCCATCTTGAAAGTTTTAACTTGAAACTCAATGGGGAGTAGGACTTCTATCCCATAAACAAGTTCATAGGGAGAATGTCCTGTTGTATTCCTCCATGTAGTTCTGTAGGCCCATAAGGCTTCGGGAAGCCTTTCTGCCCAATCTCTTCTGTGTAGATGAACATTTTTGGTGATGATGCTTTCAATAACTTTGTTTGTAGACTCCACTTGGCCATTTTCATGCGGATGGTAAGGAGTAGATTTTCTGTGCTTGATTTTGTATTCTTCCATCAGCTTCTCCATCATGTTGGATGTAAATTGACTTCCATGATCTATGACAATTTCTCTTGGGACACAAAAGTGAGTAAAAATATCCTCATAAAGAAAACTAACAACTGAATTTTCAGTAGCAGAAAGTAATGCTTTGGCTTCTACCCATTTAGTGACATAATCAGTACATACCAATATATACTTCTTTTGTTTAGATGGTGGATTAATGGGTCCAATGAAATCTAAAGCCCATTTTTCAAAGGGTTCGATGAGTACCTGTGGTTGTAATGGCATTTCATTTGAAAGAGTCGGTTTCCCTACTCTTTGGCAACTGTCACACCTTTTGACATATTCTTTTGTATCTTTGAAGAGGGAAGGCCAATGATATCCTAAAGAAAGGATTTTATAGGCCGTCCTTTTGTCAGCAAAGTGTCCACCGCATGGTTCATCATGACATGCTTTGAGGATGTCAGGCATTTCATCTTCCCTAACACATCTTCTGATCACACAATCTGGCCCTGTTTTAAACAATTCGTTAGAAATCCATGAATATTTTGAACTCTCCTAAATAATTCTTCTTTTTTCACTAGGAAATAGATGTGGAGGTAGTTTCCCTGTAACCAAATAGTTAGCAATATCTGCATACCAAGGAGTTTTAGTAGTTACTGCAAATAAATATTCATCTGGAAACTTATCCTCTACAGGAGAATCTTCTTTAGTATTTTGGATCCTAGACAAGAAATCAGCTACTGTATTTTCTTTCCCTAGTCTATCCAACACAGTAATATTGAATTCCTGTAAAAGTAAGAGCCATCTTGTAACTCTGCCATTAGTAATAGGTTTTTTCATTAGATATCTAATCGCAGAATGATCAGTATGGACAAAAGTTTCATAGCCTGTTATATAATGTCTAAACTTATTGGTTGCATGAACAACAACTAAGAACTCTTTTCAGTCACAGTATAGTTCAACTCAGTGGGAGTCAAATTTTTACTGGTATAGTAAATGGCATAAGAAACTAAATCATTTTGACCCAACACAGCTCCTAGAGCTGTATCTGAAGCATCTATATAAATATGGAAAGGAAGTTTCCAATTTGGCCCTCTCAATATGGGTGCTTCAGATATTCTTGTTTTCAAAGTTTCAAATGTTGATTGACAATCAGGATCCCATTTGAATTCACAGTCTTTTGTAAGCAATTTGAAGAGTGGAGATGCTATTTTCGTGAAGTTTTCTATAAATCGTCTATAGTACCCAGTAAATCCCAGAAAACTTCTAACATCTTTTTGACAATTTGGAATAGGCAACTTGGAGATGACTTCAACTTTTGATCTATCAACTTTAATCCCATCCCCTGAAATGTGATGTCCCAAAACAATACCTTCAGTAAACATCATAAAGCATTTTTCATGACTCAATGAAAGGTTTGTTTCTTTACATCTTATAAGGAATTTTTCCAAATTCTCTAATGCCTCTTCAAATGAATTACCATAAACTGTAAAATCATCCATATAGACCTCTACACAATCATGGATTAGATCAAAAAAGATTCCTAGTACTGCCCTTTGAAATGTTACGGGTGCATTACGTAATCCAAAAGGAAGCACTCGGTAAGTAAAAGTTCCCCATGGAAAGGTAAATGTGGTCTTATCTTGACCTTCAGGTGCTACCTGAATTTGATTATAGCCACTAAAACCATCCAAAAATGAAAAGTACTTTTTTCTTGCTAGAGTATCTAATACCTGATTGATAAAGGGCAAAGGAAAGTGATCCTTCAAAGTTGCTTTATTCAATTCCCTGTAATCAGTGTAGACTCTCCATTTACCATTCATTTTAGGTACTATAACCAAAGGAGAAACCCATCAGCTATCTGAAATTGGATAAATGAAGTTTACATTGAGTAGTTTTTGGAGCTCTTCTTTCACTATCTCCCTAAGGTTTGGATTCATCCTTCTTTGAGGTTGTCTAATTGGTCTATTGTTTTCCTCGATGTAGATGTGATGAATGCAAGTCTTAGGGTCAATACCTTTCATATCAGTATACTCCCATGCAAATGAAGTAGAATGTTTTTGCAATATTTTGGTTAGCTCTCCCTGTTGTGATTTTTCCAAGTTTTTGTTGATATTCAATTTTTTACCTGGAAAAATATCAATGGCAGAACTACCAAACTCTTCCATAGAGTAAAGAGACATTTGTCTCAATGATAGATACTCAATGTTAGAATCTAACTGAAATTGTGTGTGGTCATATTCTGAAGATGTTTCAAAATTTTCTAATGTGTTCAGAATTTGACTATCTTCACTGATTTCAGAAATGGTAAAGACAGGTTGTGTAGTGTCCTCATCATCGACCCATTCATTATCTCCTACTTCTGTAATTGCTTTCGCTGGAGGATACAAATTGAATTTCTTTGTCGAATTACCATCAGAAATATACATACCCCCAGATCTACAACTGATAAAAGCATCAGTTGTGGCTAGCCAAGGTCTTCCTAAGATGAGTGGGTGCCCTCCTAGATTACTATTGGGAGTTAAAATCATGAAATCTACTAGATATTCCCAAGAATCTAAGGAGACCAAAATGTCTTCTAATACACCATTTTGTTTGATAATTGATTGATCTGCAAGTTGCAGTAGAGTAGGTGTAAAAAGAAGATTAGGAAGTTTTAGTTGTTCCATAGTCTGTCTACTCATAATGTTGATAGCAGCCCCTAAATCAATCAAAGTATTTGGAATTTCTACCCCATTTATATGTGTTTTGACAATTGGACTACCAGGATCTACATACTTCTACATGGTAATTTTTCCCATCATGATATCTGCAATTTTTCCTACCAGGTGGATTCTTCTTGTATCTCTTGGTTTCCTTCCTGGTATTTTGAGACTCAACTCCTTTATTGTTTTTGCTAGAATAGGAATCTCTCTAATGGCTTGTAGCAAGGGAATCTTGATACAGACATTCTTTAATTCATCTAGAAAATCATAGTTAGGCAACAAGATTTGTTTTTCCACTCCTTTGTCGATTTGTAATCTTTCAGGAAAAGGAGGTGTGGATGAAGATGCAGGTTGCTCAACTATAGGAGTTGTGGGAGTTGACTCTTTTTCTTTTTCTTTTTGAGTGCTTGGGTTTTGAAGAGATGCTTCAGGACCTTTATTGGCTTCAAGAGAATCTTCCTCAGAAATGCTTTGCTTTTGAGCATCTATAGAAGGCTTTTCTAAAACTCTACCAGATCTGAGTTGTACATCATTGAGAGGAACAATCATATAGGTAGGAAATTGTTGTCCTTCTACCATGTAATCATTTTGAGGGTTTTTATTATTGGGGTTTGGCAAAGGCTAGGAAGGTAGTTGATTTGTCTTTTGTTGGAATGGAAGCAAGAGTTGGGAATTTGGATTTTGTTGAGAAGGTTGTTGTTGTTGTGGAAATGGCAATGAAAGTTGTGGATTTTGATTTGCAATTTGTGGAGCTTGTTGATTTTGAAAAGATGGAGGATATTTATAGAACTGATCAAATCTCCCATAAGGATTTTGCATACCTTGTACCCATGATTGAAATGGATTTTGAGGTTGGGACCAAGGTTGTTGCCAAGGATTCCAATTTGGTGGGGGTTGAAATTTCGTGGGGTTGTTAAACCCTTGATTTTGTTGCCCTTGCCAAGGTCTCCTTGAAACAAAGCAGAGAGACTCAATTGAATTTGGGTCTTCTTAAAAGACAACTTTGAGCCCAGGAATTAGAGGACAATCCTTGGTCTCATGGCTTTCTAAACAAATCATGCATGTTTCTACAACTTTTTCATCCAAGGGGCATTCCCCTAGAGCATGTTTCTTCCTACATTTTGGACAAAAGATGGCCAAAGCTTCAGCTTCTGCTTTCTGCTTGTTTTGTATCTTAAGGGTGTCTAGTTTCTCACTAAGGCTCCCTAAAATATCAGTTTTGAACTCATCAAGCATGTTGCCAATCTCAGCCCTACTTACTAATCCAATTGTAGATTTGTTTGCTCTAATGAGAGAAGGATCTCTAGGCCCTTTTCCAGTTTTAGATTTTCCCCTTGAGAGATGGACACATAGCTCAGCTATATCATGAAGTGGAAGTTGAGATATATCTCCTTTTCCCATCATGTTCAAAATATCTATCCATTCATCTCTAATGGCTTTCAATAGAAGGGCTTTCAAGGTTTCCTCATCTAGGTTATTCATTTTTGCTCTTTTCAGGTTGTATTGAAAACTTTCAAGTAAATCCTCCAAGTTTTCATCTTATTTTTGCACCATTTTGAATACCTCATCCTTATGATTGGTGGGCATACAATAGTCCAGGTATCTATCCAAAAATGTTTATTTCATATCATTCCAAGTCCTAATAGATTGAGTGACTAATGCCATGAACCATTTTAGAGAAGCTCCCTTCAATGTTGAAGGAAACAATTAGAGTTTTTGAGAGTCTTCCATATAATCATAAGTTTGGCACACGACTTCAAACTCAAATAGAAATGTTTCAGGATCCTCACTTCGCAACCCATAAAAGTTTGGGAGGACAGATCGTGAGATGTTTTTCATTGTTGTTCGAGATTCCTCATCAACTATAGGAAATCCAAATGAGTTATCTCCATCCCTATTTCCCCGTTGTTACCTTTACCTCCTCCATTGTTTCCTCCTCCTCTACCTCTACCTCTACCTCCTCCAAATCCATTTACTACTTCCTTTGTCATGATAGTTTCCTCAGAGATTTCAAAGTCCTCTGGTTCTTCTACTAATGGTGAATGAGGAGGAATTTCTCCCTCTTCTTCTTCAGGTGATTCTACTTCCTTGATTACAAGTTATTTTCCTGTAGAAGTAAAGAAAAGGTCTTTTCCTAACTCAGATTCGGTGGATAGTGTGGGAGAGTCTCCTAATTCAGCTGTTGCCCCTTGAATTCCAGGAATCCTAAGGCTAGGAGTGTGAGTTGGAGATGATGGAGGTGTATCTTGTCTATACCTTGAAGTAGATGGAGTTGTAAAAATCGAACTCTTGGCCCTAGCTATAAACCTTCCCCTAGAATCTTTTGCTCTATGCATGTCATTTTTTTATTTTTCTTCAAGTCGGGCTAATAATTCTCTTTCTGATCTTCCAGATCACTCTAGGTGCAATAAGAGAGCATACTCAAGAAATTATTGAACCAATAATTCTCTTTTCTGATCCTCCAAGTCACACTAGGTGCAAGAGGAGAGCATACTTTGAGAAGTTATCAATTTTTACCTTCCTTGAAATTTTCTTGTTTTTTTTTTAAAAGAAATTGGCTACCTAGTTCCACTTCTCCGGCAACGGTGCCAAAATGTTTGGTCAATTTAGGGTGTTCTAAATTGCTATATTAATTGTCAATCCGGGAGTCGTAAACTGCTGAAGTGAGGTGCACTATATATGCAAGATAATTGATTTCTTACTTTTTGTCGTTTTTGATTTTTGGTTTTTTTTTTTTTGGTTTATCTTTTGTTGATTCCCTAATGTGAGATGGCAATTCTAAAAGTCAAGTATGGATATAAGCGTTCAAGGCAATGATGACCTTTAAAATGATTTCCAAACTTCAAAATTTTCAAAAAGGTTTTGAAACTTACAATGGTGAAATCAATTCCTAAGAGAAAATAAAAATGTACCAATATTCTAATTAAACCAAACAGTGAGCTAGTGACTATGAAACCAAGTATCCTTGTTGCTATATGAAAAGAAACTAAACTCAAAGAAATTCAAAAACTGCAAGCAAAGTAAACTAAATCATATTACATCAACTCATATTCTGACCCCTCACCATTCGACTCGCTCTGGCTTTAGGAGGTAATCATAAACAAATTGAGCAATCTGATATCTAATTTGCATAAAATGAAACTAATATCAAACTACGCATTCATACTTCAATCCCTCACCATTTGACTCGCTTTGGCTTTAGGAGGTAACTGAAAATGACATGAGCAATTCAATAACTAACTTGCAGAAAAATAAACTAATATCAAACTATGCATTCATACTTCAATCCCTCACCATTTGACTCGCTCTGGCTTTAGGAGGTAACTGAAAATGACATGAGTAATCTAATATCTATCTTGCAGAAAAGTAAATGAACAAAACTGAAAGAAATAAACAGTGCTGGAATTAGAACTAAGAAAATAAATCAGCAGAAGGACAAGATAATTCCATGTCATTAGTCATTATAAAGCTATGTGAAAATGCTCGGGCTGCCTATTAGAACCTGAAACAAAGACACTGATCAGTTAACAGCATTAGAAAGCATAAAAACTATGGACAACAATCGACATGAATACCATAAGTAGTGCAATATACAAGTAAACAATTATGGCATCAGGAACGTAAAGAAATAAAGCATGAAACTATACAGTAGTTAACAAAACCTTGGTGTGTACAGGGGCCCTCTGCACAACCTCGGCCAATCAACAATCAACCACGAATTGAGCTTATAAACAGTGTCTTCTCATGTATTAAAATGCAATCATAACATAAGGATAAAGTCACGGCACAGTGGGCTCGTAAACAGTCAAAATTACATTCAAAAAGCTAACTAATATGCATATGAGAACGCTTTATTTATAACAGAGGATGACACAAATACTTTCCTAAAATCTGCGCTGATAAAAAGACACGTGAATAACCACGTCCAGAAATCTAGCATTATGGTAGTCGTGGAGATTAAATCCAATGAGGGTGGCTGTTAGATTCAGTTCATGGAGTAGTCCACAGGTGTTAACACATCTCCTGAGATTTAGGAACGGCCACGGAAGTCTTCACGTGGTGAAAAACAGAGTTCTGCCTCCGTAAAACTCTTAGGTTGACCACCGCTTGACTAGCTTTGACCACGGCCTTCTGTGAGGGATTCGGCTAAGCCAATACGACACTGTCCATGTCCACATCATTTGCAACTTGCCCATGTGGCCAGATTCACCTGTAGACACCTGTAACATAGGCTTCAACAAAAAGGTTGCGGGAAGTTGAGCTGGCTGCGGAAAGTGACAAGATTCTGCAGCTGAATGAACAAAAATCTAGATCAAACAGCAGTCACAAGATATAGTTAGGAAACCATTTTATATGCTCTTTTTAAACTAATATGCAATGATTTGAAAGATTAGGAGGTCTAGATAAATGGAAAAAGGCTAAAAAGGTGTATAGGGAAGATGCAAGTTTGGGACTCAACACTTCCATGAATTTTCAACTTTACATGACTCTTTGTACAACAAGTGGGTCTCTTGGACTTCCACGTTACATTACATTGATTGCTAGTATGGCCCACAGCAGAGATGTGGATGACATGAATCCACATGACAGTGTTGGTAAATTTTTGTTGTTGCTGGTGTGCATGCCACAACTTCACTTCCACATGTCAAAGTGCGCGAAGTCTTCGATGGTCATTGGTTCGCTTGATGTTGCTTTTACACATTGCTCCTTGCTTGTATGTTGGAAAGCTTGAGAGGTTCGTCCATTCATGAAAAGTACATGTTCGTTCGTCCATCCGTCCGTGAGCACATCTTGCATTTTTGCTCGTCCATCCATCCGTGAACACATATTTGCATGATCATCTGTTCATGAGCACATATCTTCACATGCATCATTTGTTTGTTTGTTGGTGAACCTAGCCTTTTGCATGTGCTCCCTTCTTTCATCCCATTCATCATCGCGCCATGCGTGTTTGTGTACCTGTACCTGATGTCACTCATGACAAGACGACGTCAAATCCAAAAACCTCATAGTATACCATGATACATGATCGTTTCAGATGCAGGTGACTGGGAGAGGTGACAAGGTTGCGAGGCAAGATAGATGCTCTAGGCACTGCTAATGAAAATTGTGCAAGTCATTGGATGATGAAGATGGGAAATCCGGATCGACAATGATTGTCTGTGGGGTCTGCCTCAGCTGGAGGACAAAACTGAGAAGTTTTTGAAAGGAACAGTCTGGGCTACGGAAAGGCTAGGTAGGCCAAAGGTGTGCAATTTCTAGGATGAGCGGGCAACAGGAGCTTGGCAGCCAAAACTGTGCAATTCCTGGAAGGAACTGGTAGCTTTCTGTCAGGAAACTGAGCAATTCCTAGAGGGAACTGGCAGTCAGCTATTGGGTCACTGGTAGCAAAAACTGTGTAATTCCTTAGGGGAACTGGCAGTCAGCTATTAGAGCTTGGCAACCAAAACTGCGCAATTCCTAAGGGGAACTCTTAGTTTGCTGTCAGGATCTACTAGCGGGAAAAACCGCTCTAATGCTGGGAGGCTGGCCTACTGATCACCTTTGCATAGTTTTTGAGCTGAGCAGATTGTTGGGCAACAGAGTGCTTGCTCATGAAAACTGCTCAATTTTCTTGGTGAGCAATCAGTCAACCATCGGGAGGCCTAGCTGGAAAAACTTCGCAATTTTCTGAGGGAGAAAGGGATGGGCACTGGGTGTTTGTCCGTCCTGTCTGCGCAATTTTCTTAGTCAATGAAGCGGGCAAGGTCTATAGCCTCTACGCACTTTTTTAGGGGAGTCAGTCTTGGGGTGGCTGCCAGGTCAAACTCTCTAGTTGACCAACATGAAGGCTGATTGATTTGCCTGCGGGCAACATGACTTGAAATGACTTGCTTGGTGCTTTTATGTTGTTTAGGGTGACAGTCGATTTAGTTGATAGCAGGGTGATGGTCTGGCTGTCAGAGGGGATTAGGGTTGTCAAAACTTAAAAAAAATAACTAAGTGTCTAAACAAGTGAAAGATGCATATGATATCCTGCAAACACACACTTACATGACTTGACGACGAGATGACTCAAAGCATCCAAACACACATGTTCAACATGACTAACCGACGATGCAAGCAACAAGCGCGACGCTTGTGATTGATCATTGGTTGATCATGACGATGTTTGTGTGACAGTTGTGACTCTATGTGCGAGTGCGTTAGATTTTTTCATAGCAAACACAACATGTACACATGAAGCAAAGACCTTGAGCATGACCAAAACATGGTCACAAGCATGACTTTGACATCAACATACAAAAACTTTGGTGAAGTGAACAAGAAAGGTGGGTGTGAAGACTCACACAAGCTCATGGAGTGAACCTGAGTGTGTGTAGTCATCAAGTGAAACTCTCAAGGGAGGCTCTGAAATTGGGTCCGAACAAAAATTTTGGTGGGTGGTTGTCACCACTACAACACTTGGCAATACACTAGTAGAACTCCAGCTTCTCTATTTTGGTTCATTGATAGCACAGGGCCTTGGTCTTTTGGGGAGTATTGAATCGATGTGTGGGTTAATTTCATCTTCCCCTCTGCTACCAGTAAGTTTGGAAAGTACCCCGATAGAGTCACGAAGGAACACACACATTGCTCCACTGCCAGCGAGCCTGGTCAGTACCCCGGTGGAGTTGCATGTTTCACCTCTTTATGCAGGAAGCCTTTCTCTTCTTTCACCTTTATATTTTTTCAAGAGGATTGTGCATAGGCACTTATTTATTTTTGGGGCAGAAGAGGGATCCCAACTTGTTCCTTCAAAGAAGCATGTAAGACCTCTGAAATAGGTTTGCTCGTTTATATTTTCCCCTTCTCTGTTTCTACTAGTTGGATGAGCTTGAACACATAGCGCAGAAGGATGAGTATAGGCATAGGGCTTCCCAGTGTGGACACAGGTTCATGGTTGGACCAAAACTTCCCTTGCAGATGGTTCGTATTTTCCATCAAGACTTCATTGGTCGAAGGTTATAACCAAGCACAGAGAAGACAGACACAAGACTGGCCAATGGTTGCAATGTCACAAGTCTCTTCAAATCTCAGCCACATACTCTATTCAAAATCTAGAACGTAATAGTTGGCAACACTTATTTCCAAAAAAAAAAAAAATAGTAGTAAGGTATCAAGCAAACAAAACAAACATAAACAAAAATAGTAAGAAGAACAAAAGAAATAAAAACAAAGATAGTAAGAAAAGGAAGCAAGATGAAAACAACAAGCAGCAAGTAGACTATGTACATGGCACGGGGCACGACCTGGCCTACTAGAAGTAATGCTTGACATCTTGGCCATTGACAAGAAGGTTGTCAACCCTCCTATCAAGTGATTGTAGACAGTATGTGTGTGGGAAAAGTTTCTTGTTGACTATGTACGGACTGATCCACAGGGACTGGAACTTCACACTTTTTCCTTTATCTTCATGGGACTTATCCCATTTCAGAACTAAGTCACCCAATCAAAGTTAGCTTTCCCTACAGACTTCTTATCAAACCATCTCTTGATACGGTTCTGGTAGAGTGTGAATTTTTCTTTTGCTTTCATCCTTTCTTCCTGAATCTTATGGAGAGCATCCATCCTACGCTAAACTAGTTGGCAAGGCTTTCCTTGGGATTCTTGGGAAAGTTGAAGTGTAGGAAAGTAGATATTGGGTGGAAGGATGGCTTCTTTACCATAATTCAGGAAGTACAGTGAGGTATTTAGAGAGGGCTTTACTGTGACACGGTCAGCCCATAATGCAGTTGTTAGGGCGGTATGCCAACTGCGCTGCTCAGAGAAAACAGTCTTCTTGATTATGTGGATGAGGTTTTTATTCGTGGATTCTGTGAGACCATTTCCATGCAGGTAATAGTTAGATGAATGCTTTAGCACAATACCATTTTGAAATAAAAAATCATAGAATTTCAAAGACAAGAAGTACGTTGCATTATAAAAGACAAGTGATACCAGAACACCGAAGTGTGAGATGATGTTCTGCTGGAGGAAGCTGATGACCTCATGGTCGTTCACTTGTTTGGGTGGAACTTCTTCTATCCACTGCGTGAAGTAGTTAGTTGTTGTTAGGATGTAGCGGTGTTGCTTTGACGAATGTAGGAATATTTACCCAATGATGTCCAGGCCCCACTATTGGAATGGTTCGGTCACTGCAACAAGGTTCAGTGGGGTTGTTGATCCTCATGTTCTGTCGACGCATTGCTGATAGACCGGGCACTTACGGGCATAAGCATGCGTGCCCTTGAATAATGTGGGCCAATAGAAATCGGGTCGTATAACTTTGTGCACAGTGGCGTTTCTCGCAATGTGACCCTTAGCGGGTCCATCGTGCACATCTTGAAGTACTTTCTCTGATTCATGTGCCTCCAGCCACTTGAGAAAAACTCTGTTAATGTTATTTATATAAATCACTCTGTGCACTGACTGATATGCTAAGGCTTTAAGTCACAATGCCCTCTTCTGTATGATGGAAAAGTGAGAGGGTACGATGCCATGCTCAAGGTACTAGCACACATCTGTGTACCAAGAGGTTCCATCTTCAGTGGGTGTTGCTCACCTTATATCATACATCTCAATTTCCTACTCCCAATCGATGAGCTCTTCTTCGCTCTCCAGAGCATTTACTGATTCAGATGCAAGTCTATAGAGCCTATGTCCTTTGATCGTGTGAACTGGCTTGATTTCAAGATCATACTCTTGCAAGCCTGTCATCCAGTTCGCATGTCGTTCACCCAGTTCTTGTTGTACAAGAAATGTGCGGACTACTGGGTCAGTGATGAAGACTATGTAGTGGTTCTTCAGCAAATAGGGCCTGAAGTGTTTCACCACCCTGTACATTGCATACTCTTGCTTATCAATGGCAGGGTAGTTGAGTTCTAGTCCCTGCATTCTTGTGCTCATGAAGGAGATGGGATGTTCATCATTTGTTTCGTCCTTCTGAGTGAGTACTGCAGCTAGTGAATTATCAGAGGCGAAGATGTATAGCAGGAAATCTTTCTTGAATTCTGAGCTAAAGAGCGTAGGTGCTTCTGCAATGGCTTGCTGTTAGGATATTCCGACACATAGGATATAGTTAAGTTCAACTTGGTCTAGCATAGAGTTAGGTTAGAGTTAGGTAAAGTGTGTTTCTTTACCGTTGTACATTTTGTAACTTCAATCCGACGGTCACGATATGTAGTGATCCGACGGTTCACTCTCACCTCGGTATTACCGACACTTGATCCGTGGCTTGACACCCGATTGGTCCATGAGTTCTATTTAAAGCGCATGGAGGGTCATTGTTCGGGTAATCCGTGCATGAGAGAAGCTTATGTAAATTTTCATTCTTTGATTAATAAATTGCCTGTAGTACCCACGTTGGGACAGGCCGTGGACTGTTTCCCTCCTTGCACTCTGAGGGTTTTAACCACGTCAAAAATACTGGTGTATTGATTTGAGATCTGGTTGTGAGCGGTGTCCTTTTGGTATTCTTTCTGTGGAACTTACCCTGTAAATTCCTACATGGTATCAGAGCTATTTGAGGGCCGCGTCCGTTGGTGATCCAAATCTGAAGCCGGTAGAACTGCATGCGGCTGTCGTTTCCTAGATCTGCTGTTTCTGACTGCTTTCGGGCCGAGAGGACTGCTCTGTTGCGTTCGGAGCATCTGTTCCAGTGAGGAACCCCTTTCGTTTCACGCGAAAAGGTTTCCGGTAGCCCTAGCTGCGTCATTTTTCAGATCGGGAGGTATACAGTGTTTTTTTTGCAGTTTACTGTTATTTTCTCTCTGCTTATTTCGGTCTCAGTTTATTTAGCCTTTTTTTAACCGGATCTATACCTTTCATTTCTGCGTATGCTCTTTGCCCTGCGACTCTGTGCGATCTGGGCAAATCAGAAACAGAAAGGAAGGATTTTTCTCATGCGTATGCTCTTTTCCCTGCACCTTAGTGTGATCTCGGAAAATCAGAAACATTGAGAAAAATATTTAGTTTTTCGGCTAAAGCTAACTTTGAGATTTTTTTTTAAAATTTCTAGTTTTTTGGCTAAAGCTAACTTCGAGCCGTAAGGTTCGTTTTTCTTTGCATATTCGTGTTGGGTTTTGTGTTTTGTGTTTTGTAGGGAAAAAGAGCTTTCTCAAGGCAAGCACGCAAACCAAGGCCCCCCCCCCTCTCTCTCTCTCTCTCTCTCTCTCTCTCTCTCTCAAATTTTTTGTATAGATCAATTGGTTCAAAGCTATTTTAAGAGAGTAGAGGTCTTGGGTTCAAGTCTCCATTTTGTGGGGGCGGATTTTTTCATTCCCGCACATTCGCGCACTTTGCCGGCAACGTCAAATTTTTTTTTTCAAAAAGCCATAACTTCTTCATCCGGAAGCCTTTTTCAGAGCCGTTTTTTTTAAAACCGCCTATTTTTTCGAGATCTATCCATTGGAACACTTACTTTCAGCATCTTCAGCTTCAGTTTTTTTTAAAATGGAAAGTCCATGCCAAGTCATTCTTGACAGCACTAACTACTTCCAATGGGTAGCCTACATGGGAGATTTACTTAGAAGTAAAGGTCTCTACAGAATAGCCACAGACCAAGAGAAGAAACCAAAAGATGAAGACAAGGCGGCAAAATGGGAAAATAGACAAGATCAAGCACGTGGTTTGATAGGGATGTCTGTTTCTCCTGATCTTAGATTCCACATTGCAGAACTTGAGACTCCTCATGAAGCATTAGAAAAACTTGCTAAAGTTTTTGGGATTAAAAATGAAATTAGAGCCCATCAACTTGAAAATGAGCTGCTTACTTTGGATCCTAATAATTTTTCTTGCATTGAAGATTTCTTGTCCAAATTCAAGACCCTTAGATATCTCTTGGAAGGTGTTAAAGTTAAGAAAGAAGATGGTAACCTTATTTATTCCATCCTTACTAAGTTGGGACCAGCCTACTCTGTATTTGTTTCCACTTTCCATTCTACAAGGGAAGCTTTCATTTGTCAAGGACAAGACTACAAGGCCCCTTCCTTTGACTCCTTTTGTGATTCCTTAATAAGAGAACAAGAAAAACTCTTACACCTTGGTCTTCTTAATCTTGGAAACTCTTCCACGAAAGCGTTAGCCGCCCAGCAGCAACCAAATTCAAAGAATCCTAAGAAGTCATATCCTCAAAAGAATGGTCCTAAACCATCTCAGCCTCAAAATGAAAGATCATTTCAGCAAAATGATAAGACCAATAAAAACAAATGGAAGAAGACTGATAGACATTGTAACTTTTGTAATCGAGATGGCCACTTAGAATCTAAATGCTTTAAGAAGATGGAAGCCTTGGAAGCCGCAATGAAGAAACATAACATCCATGTGGAGCCTACTTCAACTTCAACTTCCGGAATGGCACTTTCTGCATGTCATTGTCAATCATCTCAGTCTGGTTATGCATTAAATGTATCTTCTTCTTCTTCTCATTCTCATGAGTGGCTCATTGATTCTGGAGCCTCTTGTCACATGGCCAAAAACCAAGCCATGTTTTCTTCTTTAAATGATTGTAACACCAAAAATATATATATTGGTGATGATAGATCTCTTAATGTTGTAGGGACTGGAACTGTTCATCTAGACAATGGTCAGTTTAATGATGTATTATGTGTTCCAACCTTATCCTGCAACCTTCTATCTGTCTATCAGATAACTCATTCAGGTGAAGGTAAAATTGTTGAATTTTCACCTCATGATGTTGTAATCAAGGATCTAAAAGATCCTAAACAGATTCTAGCTACTGGTCTTGCTGATGATTCCAAAAGGTTGTA
Organism: Pinus tabuliformis; assembly: GCA_031772625.1. Lineage (NCBI taxonomy): Eukaryota > Viridiplantae > Streptophyta > Pinopsida > Pinales > Pinaceae > Pinus > Pinus tabuliformis. The sequence goes on along the minus strand of CM062820.1, from coordinate 592,517,725 downwards.
TAAGTTTCACAACTTTGGGTCATCCAATCTTCCCTCAGTATTTGTTGCTCATAATGATGAAGTGAGCAAACTTTGGCATGAGCGATTTGGTCACTTAAACTATCGCTCCCTTCAGCATCTATGTAAAGAAAATATGGTGACAGGTCTTCCTATGGTATCTTGCAGAGATGGTGTTTGTTCCGGATGTGTACTCGGAAAACATCATCGGGACAGTTTTGAAAAACGTGCCTCTTGGCACGCCTCAGCCCCTTTACAGCTTGTGCACAGTGATTTATGTGGTCCTCTTCCTGTTGCTTCATTCTCTGGCTGCAAGTACTTCTTAACTTTCATTGATGATTTCTCCAGACGCACTTGGGTATACTTCTTAAAACTCAAGAGCGAAGTATTTAACACTTTTTTGGCCTTCAAAGCCTTTGTTGAAAAACAATCTGGACATCAAATTCTTAAGCTAAGAACTGATAATGGTGGAGAATATGTTAAAAACACATTCATCAACTTTTGCACCGAAAATGGAATTCAAATGCAACATACTGTTCCATACACTCCACAACAAAATGGTGTAGCTGAAAGGAAAAATCGCACCTTAAAGGAAATGGCTAATTGTATGCTGCAATCTAAAGGACTCAGTCTTAGTTTTTGGGCCGAAGCAATTAATTGTGCAAATTATATAATCAATCGCACTCCTACTAAGGTTCTAGAGAATATCACTCCAGAAGAAGCTTGGAGTTCCATTAAACCAGATGTAAGTCACTTTCGTGTGTTTGGAAGTGAAGCATGGGCCCATATTCCAGATGAAAAGCATAAAGCTTTAGAACCTAAGAGTGAGAAATGTACTTTTGTTGGATATTCTGAAGATGTAAAAGGTTATAGACTTATTCCATTTAAGTCCAAAAATGTTATCATTAGAAGAGATGTAAAATTTGATGAAAATAAATCGGCCTGCGAGCCTAGTCCGGCGGATGTGCCACCTCTTCCTATCTCTTCTACTTTTGAAAACATTTCTTCTTCAGATGATGAAAGCGAGGATGATAATCCTCCCCCACCTTCTCAGGATCCTCAACTTCCAAGATGGGTCCGTGCTACTCGGGATGCAGCAGGTGATCTTGCCGGTGATCCTACAGATCAGCGACGTACACGTTCTCAGTTTGAAAGAGCCTCTTCTTTACTGGCTCAAGCTCCAGTAAATCATGATCCTGACACTTTTGCAGAAGCTTCAGGCCATCCACATTGGGAAGCAGCTATGAATGAAGAATATCATTCATTGATGACAAATGATACATGGGATCTTGTTCCTCTACCAAAGGGACGCAAACTTGTTAGATGTAAATGGGTTTACAGAACCAAGTATGGACCAGATGGGAAAGTTGATAAACATAAAGCTCGTCTCGTTGCTAAGGGCTTTTCACAGGTTGAAGGCATTGACTACACTGAAACCTTCTCCCCTGTTGCCAAAATGAACTCTATCCGCCTTGTTCTTTCCCTTGCTGCCTCTTTAAAATGGGAAGTCCATCAGATGGATGTTAAATCTGCCTTCTTGCATGGGGACTTGCAGGAAGAAATCTATATGGAACAACCCATTGGCTTCATACAAACAGACTCCAGCCTTGTTTGTCGACTTAAGAAATCCCTTTATGGCCTCAAGCAAGCTCCTCGGGCTTGGTATGCCAAAATGGATAGCTTTCTTTTAGAATCTGGCTTTTCTAGGTGTCATTCTGACAATACTGTCTACACCAAGAAAGTGGGCAACTCTCTTATCATCCTTGTTCTTTATGTTGATGATCTTATTCTTACTGGTAGTGATCCCAACCTTATAAACCATGTGAAGTCAAGCCTTAAAAAGAAATTTGAAATGACAGACTTAGGACACTTACACTATTTTCTCGGTCTTCAAGTCTTGCAATCCCAAGAGGGTATTTTCCTTTCCCAGTCCAAGTATGCTTGTGATATTCTTCGTCATTTTCACATGGAAGACTGTAAGCCAGCCCCTTCTCCCTTTCAGTCTGGAGTCAAACTTTCAGTCTCTTGTACTTCTCCTGAAGTTGATGCTACCTTATACCGTCAACTTGTCGGAAAACTCTTGTATTTAACCCATACTCGTCCTGATCTTTCCTTTGTTGTTGGCCTTGTTGCTCGTTTTATGCAAAACCCCCGTGAAAGTCATTGGAAAGCAGCTAAAAGAATACTTCGTTATGTTCGAGGTACAGTACAGTTTGGGATTCATTACAGTGCCAAAGCAGCTCCTCTGTTAGTTGGTTTCACTGATTCTGATTGGGCTGGTGACCCTGATGATCGGAAGTCTACTGCCGGTTATGTCTTCACTCTTGGTTCAGGACCTATTACATGGGCTTGTAAGAAACAGGCTGCCATTTCTCTTTCGTCAGCAGAAGCAGAGTATCGTGGTGCCGTGGAAGCTAGTAAGGAAGCCTTGTGGCTTCGTCAGATCCTATCAGAGTTTGGCTTTGAGCAGCAGCATCCAACCACACTTTGGTGTGATAATCAAAGTGCCATTCAGCTATGCAAAGATCCAGTCCAGCATCAGCGCAGCAAACACATTGAACTACACATGCACTTCATCAGAAAGCTCATTCATGACCATGTTCTTGAAGTGCAATATTGTCCAACAGATGATCAGGTTGCAGACATCTTCACAAAGGCTCTCACAGAGGCGAAGTTCACTAAACTTCGATATATGCTTGGAGTTCAGGAAGTTGTCACTAAGGGGGGATAGGCTCTAGTGCCTCCTTCCTTCTCCTATTGTGTCATATTTGTAAATCCTTCAATCCTATCCCAAGTTGTTCTTAAGGGGGGATGTTAGGATATTCCGACACATAGGATATAGTTAAGTTCAACTTGGTCTAGCATAGAGTTAGGTTAGAGTTAGGTAAAGTGTGTTTCTTTACCGTTGTACATTTTGTAACTTCAATCCGACGGTCACGATATGTAGTGATCCGACGGTTCACTCTCACCTCGGTATTACCGACACTTGATCTGTGGCTTGACACCCGATTGGTCCATGAGTTCTATTTAAAGCGCATGGAGGGTCATTGTTCGGGTAATCCGTGCATGAGAGAAGCTTATGTAAATTTTCATTCTTTGATTAATAAATTGCCTGTAGTACCCACGTTGGGACAGGCCGTGGACTGTTTCCCTCCTTGCACTCTGAGGGTTTTAACCACGTCAAAAATACTGGTGTATTGATTTGAGATCTGGTTGTGAGCGGTGTCCTTTTGGTATTCTTTCTGTGGAACTTACCCTGTAAATTCCTACACTTGCTTGATCCAAAAGAATGCATAGGTGCTTCTACAATGGCTTGCTTGAATCAAATGAATGCATACTTTTCCCTCTTGCCCCAGCTGTATACTTTATCTTTCTTGATCTTGTCCTACATGGGCTTAACTATCTGTGCATAATCCAAGATGAAATTTCGGAGGAAGTTTATCTTGCCCAAGAAGGATTGCATAGCTTTCTTATTGGCTGGGTGAGGGATCTGTGTAATGGTTTGGACCTAGCCCGGATCCACCTTGATCCCGCTTTTGGCAACAATGTGTCCGAGGAGGTTCCCCTTTGACACTGCGAATACACTCTTTTTGGGATTCAAGAAAATCCTATATCACCAAAATTGCTCAAAGATTTTCTTTAAATGGAATATGTGGTCCTCTCGTCTCCTTGAGAACATAGTCACATCATCGAGGTATACCACTACTCTCTGTTCGATGAGCCCGCGAAAAGCGATGTCCATGGTTCACTGAAAGGTTGCACCTGCATTTACAAGCCCAAATGACATTCGTCTGTAAGTGAACATACCCCACTTGGTACAGAAAGTAGCCTTAAGTCTGTCAGGTTCTACTACCAAAACCTGATTTTATCCTGAGGAACCGTCGAGAAGAGAAAACATCTTTTCCCTAGATACTATTTGAATAATGTAGTCCACAGATGGCACAGGGTAGTTGTCTTTGTCTGAGGCACAGTTTACGTTGCAGAAATCAACACACAAGCAGATTTCCCCAGACTTCTTGCGTACAGGAAGAAGGTTTGAAACACACGTGGAATGATGAACTTTGTACATGATCTGTGCATCCAACAGCTTAGTAAGTTCTTGATGTATGAGGGGTTGAAGTGACAAGTGTACTTTTCTTAGATTTTGTTGATATGGATTGACCCCTTCCTTGATCAGGATGATGTGTTGGATGACCCATGTGTCATAAGTTTTCAGATCATCATACGTCCACACAAACATATCTTGGTACTGTTTGAACAAGAGGAAAAAGGATTGCCACTCTTGTTGTTTGCAACATGTACCAAGATTGACGAACTCCAGATCTTGTTTCATTCCTAGGTTGATCAGTTTGTGCATCATGATGGAAATGTGGGTCTTTCTGTTCCTCCGCCCCTGAAAACATTCTTGCAAGTAATGAATTTTTTCCAATGTTACCACACCTTTTGTGATAAGGTGGCCATTCCTGTTACCATATTCTGCTTGTAGAGAGCGCTCGTGCTCATCATCATCTATCGTTGCATATTTGAAGACGTTAGTCTTGGCCATGAAATGCAGTATCTGTTGATCATCATTAAACATGCATAAATTAGTTATTTTGTCCAGGATAGATGGCTTGTACAAAATTTCAATAGTAAATCTATCCCTAATTGGTGACATTCTCAAAGCTACATTTTCTATAGCATTAGCAGCTGCATTATGCGTACGTGGTACATCAATGATGTTAAATGCTTCAAAGTTAGAGAATAGCCACCATACCTCTTGCTAGTAAATTTTGAGATGCAGTGACAAACAGTGAATGGTGTTACGTACCTGTCATACCACTATCTCTTAATCACCTACCACTTTGAGCATGACCACGTTGAGGTTGATGGCTTTCTACAAGCCTAACATGAGTGCTTCATACTCAGTGACATTGTTCGTGCACTCGAACTCCAAGTGACTTGAAACCAGATTGTTGGGCGCGGGATCCCCCAAGGGAAGTTTTGGGGCTTAAAGCCCAGATTTTGACTAAATCCGATGTAAAGACTCCGTGTTTTTTGGGCGCAGAGCCCGAGCCTATAAATGAGTCATAGGGTTGTCTGCCCTCATTTTTGTAATGTAATGTCAGTTTTAGAGATCTATCCATGGTCCATGGACCATGGGATTGTATAAATAGAGTGAGGCTCTAAGTTGTAAATAGAACAAAAAAAAGGAAGTCATGAATGAAGGATGAAGAATTGAGTCTTATCTAAGTGTAGAGTCGAGTCTTTGGGTTGTAGAGTAGGAGAAGGCTCTGCAGATGAGTGTGCAGAGGCCTAGTAGTCTGCAGCTCAGTGTGCAGACCCCTGCAGCTAAGTTCACAGGGTAGGTTGAGTTTGTAACAGCTTGAAGCATTAATAAAGATAAGTTTTATACCATTCCTATGTATTTATTTATTGTTTTCTACATTGAATGTATTGGGTATAAATTCCATTTTTGTTGTTTATATACTGCGCAAACATATATGATTGTGTTCATTAAGTGAATATAATATAAGGCATATGTTTACGAGAAGTTAACTAATAGTTATAAGAAGATAAGTAAGATCCATGGTGTAACTTGGGGAAATAGTGCAGATCGCTGCCTTAGTAACACGAAAGCACCTCAGCCCCTAGTTAAGGTTGCGTGAAGGCGACTATAATAGATCGCGAAGGCCTCGCAAGATAGGGTAGTGCACGAAGTTACCTACATGAAGCCATTCACAGTTGGACTAAATCAACCCCTCAGACATCTCAAGGGTGCGGAAACTTGGTTCCAAAATCCCCCCATACTGCTTTGGGTGAGACCTCAATCCGCGCTCTGTGGGCTGTTGCCGAAAGGGCCAGTAGTGTAGGGATTTTTTTGGCTAATTAACTCTGAACCTAGGTCAAGCCCCATCAAGCCAACATAGATTCTTCCTATTGTAAGGGTCTATCAAGACACATACGACTCCTGGTCCGTCCTGTGCCTTTGATCTGTCAAAGTACATGGTCCACAACTTGTGCTAGTACTACTTCTACTACTTTTTCTACCGCTACTGCTACTATTGGTACAATGCATTGTACATGTTTCATTTCCATCATTTGGGCAAGGGAGGAGTCCCAACTACATGTCTGATGGGGTTGGAGCTGGCTATGCAAGATAACACCCCAATGTTGTTTCCAAGAAGCAGTTGCCAAACATGAGTTCTGCGAAGGCCAATGGTTCATTCTCGTCGTTAAGGGGAGTGACATTGTGCTTGATATACCTCTTAGACAATACCTAGATTTGGTTTCATTTGCCCTTGTACGAAAGGAACATGTGGGACCATTTTGTAGAAAAATATCTGTCCAACTTCCTAGACTACTCTCTCCTAAGTAGTAGACTGTATGCTTTCGATATGTCCACAACAACTATGTTGATACAGTGGTGGACTCGACCATCATGAGATAGTCGGATGATCATGTCCCACAGTTCATTAATGGTTGGTACTAATGTTCGATCAAGCTGGATGATTCGCGCGGATGTATCGCTCCATTGTGCATTGATCTTTTTTGCAATGGATATCAACATGACGTTGACTGCTGCGCTAGAATCAACCAAGCAGTTGTGAACATTTCAGTTAAAAATTTCAAATGATAGTAGGAATGGAGGGCAATCTGAGTTTCTTCTTCCATCTGGAGTTTATTGAGCACAGTAGAAAGTGATCCGAGAGGTGTTCTTGTTCCCTTACTGGTAGAGGTTGCATTTTCTATTGTTATCTATCCTAATACGCGCAGTAGGATGTCTCACTGAATTTGGATCTTAGCTAACTCGAAAAAACTGATGTTCACTCGAGTTTTATTCATGTCATCTATAATTTTGTAGTCCAGAGGTGGTAGACTCACTGAGGTGTCCGGGGTAGAACAAATGTTTGCGTTGTCTGGCGAAGTGTTCTGCAACTTGCTTCTCATGGACGTACTCTTGTCCGTCGCTATCTTCCCAAACTTGATTTGTGTTTTTTTCTTTGGGGCATCCAGTGGATCAGCCTTCCTCATTAGTAGTCTTATCTTTTCTTGTGCTTCCCCAAGTGTAAGGAGAGCCCCTTTACTCCTGAGATTGTAATGGTAATTTTTCTTTTGGGGCTACTTCTTGGTGTTCGTCTTCGGCATTGCTTGTGAGCACTAATATGCATTCACCACATGCTGAAAACTTGATGCTTCATTAGGTGCACCCTCTTCGTAATTATTAGTGTCTTCCTGCTTCTCCTACATACTTCTTTTCCACATCGAAAGTATGATTACATACAGAGTTCGTGACTCGCTTCTAGTCCAAACAAGAGTTCTCGGGGTGCTGTTCTTCATGGAATGAACAAAACTTAGGATATGTGCACTGTTCGACTTGGAACATAGAGCTTTGCACAATTTTTGGAGGGTACTGGTTGCTCCCTGGTGAGTTGCTTCCATGTCTCTATCTGAGAGGATGACTACTTGCATATGTGTTTGTTTTCCGTTGTTTGAGATCGGACACTTCCGTAGTCAAGTTCTTGATGAGGTGAGTGAGGGTTTCAATATCAATTGCTTCCTTGTCTCTACCCTTGCTCACCATCGCTTGGGACTTCCTACTCGCATCTTTGGAGTCCTTTGCTGACTCGTCATCCTTGATGACTCCAATTGCACGCAGGTCTTTCTCAACATCAACAGCCTCTTTGTAGTTTTCCAAGAGTGCTGATTTCGCAGCTCACTTGATGAGATGCGCAATGATGGTCGGCAGTGCAAACGTGTAGTAATCGATAATGATGGAGTCCTGAGGTTTGGTGTCTGCTGCAATTTTTTTCAATATGCATGTCAACCTCTGATTTAAGTTTTTTACTTTTTCTTTTCCCTCCATCTTCAGGCTTCCCCATTCTTTGAGTAGCATGGTTTGGGTCTTGTCATCAGCAAAATTTTCAAGGAACATGCATTTGAATGCACCCTAGTTCTGTATGGAGTTCGGTGGAAGTTTGTGATACCATGTAGCTGCATGACCATCCAAGGTACATGGAAACAATCTACATGCTATGTCGTCATATCGTACCTCAAGGGTCTGCAGCTGTAGGTAGAAGTTGTCCAAGTGATCTTCTGCCTTCACCGTGCTATCAGGGTTAAACTTGATGTTCATTCTCTCCACTTGCTTCGGCATCTTGTGCAAGACACCCAGGAGAGCCAATGGTCCCTGAGTCATCCATTCTAGATTTGGGTCAGCCATCTCTTCTTCTTCTTCATCCTCCTCCTCTACTTCAGAATATGATGGTTTCAACTCTTAGTCCATTGGTTCGTCTCTGCCTCCACCTCCTTCGTTTCCTTCCCCTCCGCCTCTTGTACCGGATTTTGATCCCAAGGTCACAAGAGTGTCTCATTCACCTTGCGGGAAGACCAGAGGTTCCTCTTTGTCTTCAATAGCTTCTGCTAGACCTTCAAGTGTGGCAAGGACTACTTCTTCCACTGATGATACAACAACTTCTGTAGGAGTGACTTTTGGCTTCCTTGATGCATATACAAGATGTTGTATGCCTAAGATCAGTTCAACTGCTTTCACGAGTTAGTGGGTGATGGGATGGATGAAGCGAAGTTGATGATATGGAATTCTGTGTTCAGTCCTGGGAGGTGAGAAGTAACCAACTGTAGAGTCACACGTAGGTGAGAGGGAGTGAAAGTTACTACCTTGACCATATGGTTGATGGATGAGTGTGAGAGGATGTTCAGCCGTATACAACTGGCTTCCCTCCTAGCGCCAAAAATGTTGACAGTGTTGGACTCGTCAACAATTAGGGGATCACCGCGGTATGAAGTCCTAACAAGACCTCACATCATTTGGTGTGGGAGTCCCATCTGGTATGATGCCATGGTTGCCATTATCTTAAATATTTGCCTCAACTCTTGCTTGTTAGCACAGGAGAGTGGTATGCTTTTTCTTCAAGAAGTGAGGTTTGAATGCCTCATGATTTGTGGTGTCACTTGTATCAATGGTTCTTTCACTGTAGAGGGAGGGGGTGGGAGTGAGTCCCAAGTTGGTTGGGAGGAAGCCCCAACTCAGTTAGGAACAAAAAACACAACAGGATGTGCACAACTTCCAAAAGAACAGTCCACACAGATGCAGTAGTCACAACACACAAGGGAAGATAACACGTACAAAACTCAACAAATAAGTCTGCATGAGTACAATGGTTGTTATAGCAAGTTTTATGTGAAAGGTTTGTCTGATGTCTGGGGAGGTATCCACCATGGGTAGGACAACGTTAACATCATAAACAACACATTTTCATTAATATATTATGCATTACAATAAGTGAATGGGTTCAACTGTTAAACATAGGTTAAAGCAACATGCATTATAAGTGTTCAAGGTTAGTCTTACAACATTTACAATACATGTGTGAAAACGTGTTGTCATGTTAGCAAGCTTCTGGATTAGGTGAAATTTCCAAGACACATCGTCACACCGTACATCACTGATCCCGTGGGCGGGGCATTGGAGCCATTACTTACTCCTCGAAGAAAAGATTACAAACTCTCTTGGCAATGTGGGAGGAGCTGAGGTGAAAAGTCCTTTCCATGTATGAATGAGGGGGTATTTATAGCCTAGTTTGAAACTGACCCTTGTGGTTGTTCGACTACCCTCATGATTTTTTGACTTCCATGAATTTTCGAAATTACATGACTCTTTGTACAACAAGTGGGTCTCTTAGACTTCCACGTTACATTACATTGATTGACAGTATGGCCCATAGTAGAGATGTGGACAACATGACTTGACTTGACAGTGCTGGTACATTCGTGTTGTTGTGGTGTGCATGTCGAGTTGCAGTGTTATTGGTTGATGGATGTCCTCATGGTGTGTCATAGCTTCACCCTCGCATGGAAAAGTGTGCAGAGTCTTTGATGGTCGTTGGTTCGCTTGATGTTGCTTTTTCACATTGATACTTTCTTGTATGTTGGAAATCTTTACAGGTTTGTCCATTCACGAAAAGTGCATGTTCGTCCATCCGTCTGTCCATGAGCACATCTTGCATGTTTGCTCATTCCTGTGAGCACATCTTTGCATGATCATCCGTTCACGATCACATCTCTTTGCATGCATCATTTGTTTGTTTGTTAGTGAACGTGTCCTTTTGCATGTGCTCCCTTCGTTCATCCCATTTTTCATCACACTATGTTTGTTTGTGTACCTGTACCTATAGTCACTCATGATGAGAAGACATCAAATCTAAAAACCTCCTAGTCTACCATGATACATGATCTTTTTGGATGCAAGTGACCGGGAGACGTGACAAGGTTTCGAGGTAGGATGGAGGCTCCAAGAACAGTTGATGAAAATTGCGCAAGAGTCACTAGGTGATGAAGATGGGAAATCTGTATCAACAGTGACTGTCCGTGGGGTCTGGCTCATCTAGAGGACAAAACTGCATAGTTTTTGAGAGGAACAATCTATGCTACGGGAAGGCTAGGCAGACCAAATGCGTGCAATTTCCAGAACGAGCAGGCAGTAGGAGCTTGGCAGCCAAAACTACACAATTCCTGGAGGGAACTGTAATCTGGCTACCGGGAAACTGGCAATAAAACTGCGCAATTCCTGGAGGGAACTGGAAGTCAACTGCTAGGTCACTGGTAGCAAAAATTGCACAATCCCTGAGGGGAAATGTCAGTTGGATGTTGGGAGATGCTGGCAGGAAAAATCTAGCTAATTCTAGGAGGCTGGTCTGCTAATCACATTTGCACAGTTTTTGAGCTAAGCAGATTGATGGGCAGCAGATGGCTTACTCATGAAAACTATGCAATTTTCTTAGTGAGAAGTCGGTTGACCATTGGGAGGCCTGGCTGGAAAAACTGCGCAATTTTCTAAGGGAGACAGGGATCGGCACTTAGTTTTTGTCGAACCTATCTACGCAATTTTCTCAGTTAACGAAGTGAGCAAGGTCTGTAGCCTCTATACAAATTTTTAGGGGAGTCAGTCCCTGGATGGCTGTCAGGTCAAACTCTCTGGTTGACCAGCATGAAGGCTGATTGATTTGCTTGCAAGCAGTGCAACTTAAAATGACTTGCTTGTTGCTTTTGCATTGTTCTATGTGACATTTGATCGAGTCGACAGTGGGGTGAATGGTCCGACTATCAGAGGGGAGTCCGGTCGTCAAAACTTCATCAAAATGACTAAGTGTGTGAATGAGTGAAATATGCATATGTGATCCTAGAAACACACACTTACATGACTCGATGACCTGACGACTCAAACCATCTAGACACACATGTTCAACATGACTGACCGATGGTGCAAGAGACAAGCACGACATTTGTGATTGATCATTGGTCAATCATGACGATGCTTGCATGACAGTGAATGTGACTCTGTGTGCAAGTGCAACAGATTTTTTCATAGCGAACTCAACATGTACACATGAAGCGAAGACCTTGAGCATGACCAGAACATGGTCTCAAGCGTGACTTTGACATCAACATGCAAAACTTGGGTGAAGTGAACAAGCAAGGTGGGTGTGAAGGCTCACACGAGCTCACAGAGTGAACTCAAGTGTGTGCAGTCATCGAGTGAAACTCTCAAGGGAGGTTCTGAAATTGGTTACAGACCAAACTTTTGGAGGGTGGTTGTAGTCGCTACAACCACATTTCCATAGCATTTTAGTGTTTTTTTCTTCCTTTTTTTTTTGAGAGACACACAGGTCGCTTCAAAGGAGGTTTTCAACCTGTTTTCCTGCCCTAGGCACCTCAAGGGAGGTTTTCACCCAGGGATCTCTTATTTTTCCTTTTTTCACTCGTGGGCTACCTCAAGGAGGGTTTCATCCCAAAATTTGGCCTTAGGTGCCTCAAGGAGGTTTTCATCTAGGTCCCTTATTGTTTATTTCCTCTCTCTTTTTTCAAAAATAAAACATTCTTCATGAATTCGGTTAGGTGGAATCCGAAAGACCTCTAATCACCATCATTGCCTTACTGATACTACTGACAAAATCTTCCTTTGATAGAGGTCTTTTGTAGGCTTTCAATTTGTACCCATTGACAAGAAAGGGGATACCTTCTTCATCAATGGTTCTTATCTGAAAAACCCCATTTTCATGGCACTTTTCTATCACATATGGGCATAGCCATCTGGTCATTAATTTGCCTTTGAAATCCTTGAACCTAGAGTCATATAGTAGAGCCAAATCACCCTCTTGAAAAGCCTTGTCTTTGATATTTTTGTCATGCCAAACCTTTCTTTGTACTTAAGTCACCTCTGTGTGTAGGAGGGCCTACATCCTGAATTCATATAACCCATTGAGCTGGAGCAACCTCTCTTGCTTTTCCCTTGTAACATCCAAATCCAACTGTGTTGCCATTCTCAAAGTGTTGTACTCAAAATCAATGGAGAGCATAACCTTCTTCCCATAACCAAATCATAAGGGATGAAGCTAGTGGTTGTCTTCCAAGTTGTATTATAGGCCCAAGTGGCCTCCACTAGTCTGTCAACCCAATCTTTCCTACTGCTGCTCACCATATTTGTGAGAATAATTTCCAATGCTCTGTTGGTAACCTCTACTTGTTCGTTGGCCTGAGGGCAGTAATGAGTTGATTTCTTGTTCTTGATCTTATGATGGCTTAACAGATTCTCAATCAAGTGTGAGGTGAATTGAGTGCCCTGATCAATGACTAGCACTTTAGGGTACCCAAATTTGTAAAACAAATTCTCCCTCATGAACTCAACCACTTTCTCTTCGGTGGCTACCTAACAACCTTGGTTTTATCCAACTTTGTTAAGTAACCAATGCACACAATTATGTACTGTTTTTGTCCTGATGGTGGATCAATGGGCCCAATGAAATCCATGCCCCATTGTAAGATGGCTCAAAAGTAACTTGAGGATGCAAAGGAATTTCATCCCTGGGAGTAGGTTTCCCCATTCTTTGGCACTAGTCACATTGGTTGGTATATCTTCTTGCATCTTGGTGGAGAGTGGGCCAATAGTAGCCAGCTTGTAGTACCTTGAAGGTTGTCCTCTTGACTGCAAAGTGACCTCCACAAGGCCCATCATGATAGGCCAAAAGGATGTCAAAAATTTCCTCCTCCCTGACACATCTTCTCAGAATTTGATCTGGGCCTAGCTTGAAGAGATTGCCCCCAATCCAAGCGAATGGTGTGCTTTTCCTTATAATTTTTCTCTTTTCCTTGGAGGACAGATTTGGAGGGAATTTTGTAGCCACTAAATAGTTGGCTATGTCAACAAACCATGGAGAGAGAACTGAAATAGAAAATAAATGTTCATCTCATAGCTAATCATCAACCATTCCTTCCTCACCTGCAAGTAAAGCCAATCTGGACAAAAAAATTTGCAACTACACTTTCTCTACCAAGCTTATCAATGATAGTTAGATCAAACTATTGTAACAAAAGAAACCATCTAATAATTCAAGCATTCACATCAGGCTTGTTCATCAAATATTTAATAGAAACATGGTCAGCATGTACAAATTTCTGGTAACTAATGATGTAATGCCTAAATTTATTCAAGGAATGGACAACAACTAGGAGCTCTTTTTCAGTCACAGTATAGTTCAATTCAGCCTTGGACAGTTTTTTGCTAATAAAGTAAATGGCATAAGGTAACTTGTCATCTATCTGGCCTAGAGATGCTCTTATAGATTTGTCAGAGGCATTAGCATGGATGTGGAAAGGAAGAACCCAATTTGGGCCTCAAAGTATAGGTGCAGTAGCCAACTTGTCCTTTAGGGTTTCTAGGGCCTCTTGGCAGCTTTTTGACCATAAAACTTCAGAGTCCTTAGCCAATAGTCCAAACAAAGGTGAGCCTACTTTGCTGAAGTCTTTTATGAATATCCTATAGTATCCAGCTAAACCCAAGTCACTTCTAACATCCCTCTGCTTTTGAGGACTAGGGACCCTCTTTATGATATCAATTTTATTTGGGTCCACTTGCAGTCCTTCCTAGGATATTGAGTGACCTAGAACAACCCCTATAGTCATCAAGAACTCACACTTATCAGTACTAAGGGATAAGTTCATTTCAATGCATTTGGTTTATACTTTTCCCAAGTTAGAGAGAGCCTCCAGGAAATCACACCCATAGGGGGTGAAATCATCCATATAAATTTCCACATTGTCATGGACTAGCTCTGCAAAGATGCTCAAGACTTCCTTTTGAAAAGTGGCAGGGGCATTGCATAATCCAAAAGGAAGGACCCTATAAGAAAAGGTACCCCAAGAACAGGTGAAAGTGGTTTTATCTTGGTCCTCTGGGTTGATCTGGATCTGATTGTAACCACTGAATCCATCCAGGAAAGAGAAGAACTTCTTTCGTCCCAGACCATCTAATACTTGGTCAATGAAAGGTAGAGTGAAATGGTCCTTTTTTATGGATTTGTTTAGCTCTCTATAGTTCACACAGATCCTTCACTTCCCATTTTTCTTTGGAACTGGAACTATAACCAGAAGAGATACCCACTCACTATTTGAGATGGGGTAAATGAACCCTGCATCCAGCAACCTCTGTAGTTCTTCTTTGACTATATGCTTGAGGGTTGGGATCATTCTCCTCTGAGTTTGGTGCACTGGCTTGCAACATTCCTTGATGTAAATGTGGTGAGTACACACTGAAGGGTTCACTCTCTTTATTTCCTTATAAATCCAGGCAAAGGCATCCATATGCTTTCTTAGCATGTCACATAACTCCTCTTCCTGATGTGCGAAGAGCGAGGGATTGATTTTAAATGTTATTTTTGGACCAAATTATATCATATTGACATGAGTAGGACTTGAGTCAGCTAGGCACAAATCAATCCAAGGGTTTTATCTTCAGCTTTCTTCACTAACTCCTCAAGAGACATGGTGTTGGGGGGCTAATTCTAGAGGATTTCCCCAATCAGGTCATCTTCATCAGGTTGCCCCTTCCTATAGTAGCTTATAGGGTATAGAATGGGGAAGAGTAGACTTCATCTTACTCCTCCTCTTCTAACCATAAAGGTAAGTCATGCTCTAGAGATGGTTGAGCAGGAGGGTACAAGACCAAGTGTTTGGAAAAATTCCCATTTTTAATGGTCATATTCCCAGCCTTGCAACTTATGTAAGCCTAAAAAATGGGTAACCATGGCCTTCCAAGGATGAGATGATAACCATTGAAGTTGGTCTTAGGTTGGAGAACTAAGAATTCAGTAGAGTATTCCCAGGAATCAATGGAGACCATCACATACTCAACAAATCCCTCAGGAGCTACTATGGACCTGTCTGCAAGTTGCAAGACTATTGTGGTCTTCCTTAATGATCCTTGGAGATTCAATTTAAGAATAGTCTCCTTAGTCATCACATCGATGGAATCCCCATGATAGATCAAGGTATTGGGGACAATGATATCATCAATGTGCAAATCTACCACAGGACTTCTCGGATCTAGATACTTCGGGCAAATCACCCGCCCCAACATTAAGTCAAACAGTTGTCTAATGACATTAATGGTAGGGGTGTCTTTCTTTCGCCTCCCAGGATGTTTGAAGCATTTCTCCTTGATTAACTTGTTATATATGGGGACATCCTTGATAGCTTGGAGGAACAGGATTTTAACACACAATTTTTTCAATTCACCCAGAAGTTTAGTCTCTTCTGGGGTGTGCTGGATAGGATGGATTAATCTCTTAGGAAAAGGAGGTGGATTGGCTTGAGGAACACTCTCCTCCTTTTCAAGCTCCTTGGGTGGAGATGGAGGTTGATTATATGGAAGCACTCTTCCAGACCTGAGGTTGATTTCTTGAATTTCCACAGCATATGCATGGTAAGATGTTTCCCCACTGTAGACTTATTGTGCATGTCTATTGTTCGGCTTCAGATTTGGTTGAGAAAGCATCTGAGGTTGCTTAGGTGGAGCAAGGTGAAGGAGTTGTGGTTGAGATGGAGGTGGAGGTAGTAAGGCTAGAGATTGGTTGTATGGGGGCCTCCACCCTTGGGATGGTGCATTCCACTGAGGTTGTGGAGGAGTATATGGCTGAAATGATTGAATGGCAGGTTGGGAATGGTATTGAGGTGAAAAAGACCGAGGAGAAGGTGTGGACCATGAAGGATGAGAATGAGGGCACCAAGGGGGAGTGGATGCATTCGGATTAGGGTTGTAATATGAATAGGATGCCCCTTGCATGCCTTGTTGGTATGGTCGAGGTCCTTGAGACCTTCTTTGGTTGATATAGTAGAGTTGTTCAGTCACCCCTTCAATTCCTTGATACACAACTTTCAATCCAAGCAGAGAAGGGAACCTGTTTATGGAGTGGTTCTCCTCATAGGCCAAGAAAATATCTATAAGATTCAATGGACATTCATTTCTATGGTGCATTATGGTGCATTTAGGGCAGAAGATAGCTAAGGCTCTTTCTGCTTCCTCTTGATTTGCATGGTGTCCATTTGTAGGGAAAGGGTATGTAACATTTCACTCTTGAAGTCTCCCAACATGTTCCCAAATTCACTTTTTATGGATGTATTGTAGGAGGATGAACTAGCCAAATCTTAACTAGCCCTATCCTTCTTTCTGGTTGCCCTAGAATGATTTTTCAAAATTGTCTTGATATCATCATACGGTAACTAATAGATGTCAACTCCTAACAACATGTTTAGAGTTTCTAGGAGATATTCCTTGATCCCTTTAAGAAGGACTAGCTTAAGTGATTTAGGATTGAGGGTTCATCTGGCCCTTTTGTAGCTGAGTTGGAACCTTTCCTCATAATCTTTCAAAGACTCATCATGTCCCAACTTCATTCTAAAAATTTCCTCTTTTGTATCTTTGAACCTGCAATAATCCCTATACTAATTGTTGAAGGCTTGTTACATTTGAGCCCAGGTGGTGATGTTGTCCCCAGGTAAACCCATGAACTAGCACAAGGCTACATCTTTGAGGGTGGATGGAAAAAATTTCAACTTCTAGTCATCATAGGTATAATCATAAGTTCTGCATATGACAACAAACTCAAACAAAAAGGTATCTGGTTCCTCTAAGGTTAATCCATGGAAGTGAGGAAGGGAAGAGGAGCTTATGTTTTTCATCCTAGCATCTCCATTAGTTTCTCTAATAGGAAAAGCACCCTTAGCTCTATTTTCAGCTCCTTATTTGTTTTCAATCCCATTTCTATTTTCCGCCATGGTGTAGGTTGGTGGAATGGTCTCTTCTTCTTATTCCCCAATAGGCTCCTCAAATATCTCTGATTGTTTTCCTAATGGATCATCTAGCTCACAGCGACCAAAGAAGAGGGAATATTGGTTGTTAGATGCGGTGGGGATATTTGGAAAAAAATTCCCTAAGTTATTATACTCCTACGATGCATGAAAGGAATTTGTTTCAGGGTTTTTTTCAAAATTACTTGCAAAATGGAAAGAAAGAAAAGATTGCAACTATTTTTTGAAATGAACTACTTGCGGAATTGGAAAGAAAGCAAATATTGCAACTATTTGTTGAATGGAAAAAAAAAAGAAGGAAAGCAGAAAACACATCTACTTAGACACCTCCCCGAAAACGGTGCTAAAAAGTGATGATCTCCAGTATTGCAGCAAGAATGTTGCAACTCCTAGGGCTACCAACTTTACTTCATCAACCCAAGGTTCATACAAACTTGTAGGTGATAGTGTTGTATACACATTAGATGCAATGGTCTACTCTTGTCACTTTTCAACTAGGGCGATAGACCACTAGGATTTTTCAAACCAGTATTCTATTGACTAGAAGGAGTCTGACTACCAAATAACAAAGGGAAAATTACTCTTAATATAGAAAGGAAATGTTGCCTACTCTAGGAAATGAAAGTGTTGAATTGGAAGGTGCTATAAAGTGACATGAAATCATCTAGCTAAGAATCTACACATATTTTTTGCACAAGAGGCCTAACTTAACCTTGCATATAACATCTAGTTATCTGGACTAAAAGAACATGGAAATTTATCTAAAAACTATTGTGATTGTTGCATGCATGCACAAACGACAAATTGCAGAAAAACCCTTTTTGATTTTCAGTTTTATGAATGCAAATGCTAATTTAACCAATTTGTTCTTTGGCAGGGGAGACAGGTATGAGAAAATAGGTCTGTAATGGTGTCGAGGGTATGGAAGCCAAGTGGAGGCCTAACCTAAGCTCACATGACAATTTATACTCAATTCGGGCTTAAAATAGGCTGGCAAAGGGTTTCCTGTAGTACTACAAGATGCCCTAGTTCTACTACAGGATGCCCTTTTTTACTATAGGAAACAGGCCGAAAGCTTATAGGGAGGTAGGAAAGGTAGAATGAAGTGTGGGAAAGGTATATGATGGGGAAATAAGGCACAGAGGAGTTTCACACTACCCAAGGCTCAGTCCAAGACTTCAAAATGTTGGACTTGTGTTGGCCAGATAAATCGATCTTGCAGACAAGGCCGATCTCCCTAGTACCAAAAGATATCTAGCAACAAGCAGACAAATAAATCTATCTTTCTCTAAACATATGCGATTCATAAATAAAAACTATAGAGGTGTTTAGACCCTACCTTAATTCCAACGCTAGTTTGTAGTAGTCATCCTTCAACCATCCGAAAGAGTTTCCTTTTGAGAACCTACAATCACAAACAAGAAAACATCAAATAACACCTACATAGCTAATATCATAAATCATGTCCATTATGGTGATCAAGGAATCCATAAAATAAACCATAAAACACAGCTTATTGAGAAAACAAACTTATTTGTATTAACTTTGAAGTAGAAGAAACTTACAACCTTTTCAGCCTTGATGTTGAACAAGCTCTTCCCAGGGTCCGAAACAGGAATCTCCTTTACTTTGACACGCCTTAAATCTTCCAAATGAGATCAAAGAGGTATGTAATCTCTCCTCATAAAAGCTCAATTAGGAAGACTAAGTTCCAGCAGCATTTCACCTCAAAAATATTCAGCTTTTCACCTCTTTAGTAACCAGCCCAATGCTTCATTTTATAGTGCAGAGGAAGGAGGTCACAGGTCCATCTATGAAGGGATAGAGTCCTCCTTCAAAGGGATAAGCTCCTCACATCAAGGGGTTAGCTCCTTAAGGTATGGGATGCATGAACCTTAAGGGAGAAAACTTTCCATCTCAATATTCCTTCCAGAAGCTTCTAGAAATGACTCAAAGTGAGTTTTTAAGAATATACTTGCGCCTTTTTAACTTTTATAGGGGTCCGCACCCATAACACAGAGACAGAGCGGTCAGATGAGTAGGAGACATGAGCTTCAGGTGCGGGACCGCAGGTAATGCTAAGAGAAAGTGCGGAACCAGAGTTTTAGAGACTTTTGAGGACTTTCTCTTATTTTCAAGGCTTGATATGAAGAACTGAGGCTTTAAACTTGCAAAGGAGGTAAGTATGAGTGATAATGGACTCACAGAGATTGCAGAATGTCAAGGTGACAATTTTTTGTGCGACAACTTGCTCAAGGAAAATGTCCACTTTGCTACAAAACAAAAATTCAGATTAAGGTTTGGTGGGATTTGGGAGCATAGGTTGAGAAGACATGGATGAGGCTAGAGAGATGAAGTCTCCCTGCAGATCAAAAACTCTTGCAACAACATACATATTTTCTTCATTTATGCACAACTTCATTTATATATGGAAAAGATGAGTCAATTTTAGGAAAAATAGAGTTATTAATAGCTAATGGCTAAATTTATGAATGGAAGTGCTTCTAAACATAGTAAACTCAAGAGACAAAAATGACAATTGTAGGTACTTCTAAGAAAATTATAAACAATGATCTATGCAACAAGAAACCTTAGGTTATGCAGTGATCAGACAATAAATCTTTTTTAGGCTCTGTGAATGGAATCCTCAAACCATGATCCCATAAAGGAGATGAGGCAAAGGCCACTACCAAAAGATTTTATAAAGTGTTTATTGTCGCTATTTTACCATTGATATATCTATCCACAAATGGAAGAAAACTAAGTAATCATCCAAATACTTACTGATTAAACAAAGCCAAAATCACTTCAGCAACTAACTATGAATGTACTTTACGCATACATGTATAGAAAGAGGAACCTTTGTTGCTGGGGTTGGGCCCTAACCCAAGAGATTCAACCCTCTAAGTCAACTCAGTGTTGGATCAATGGAATGATTTTCATTTTTATCAAAATGTCAAAAATACATAAGATTTATCAGTCACAATGTCTTAGCTCGAAAATTCCTCTTGGCTACAACAAAAAATGTTGAATCCTAATGAGGCCCTAGGCCTTCTTATTTATACAACTGAAGCTACCAATAACTTCCTTAAAATTAGGGAGGCTTGGCTCCCAACTCGAGATCAACTTGTCTTCAACTATCACTGGCTTGGCTGCCAATGACCTTGGTGGGCTTGGTTGCTTGTAACTCTAAGCTGATGAGATCTGGTGGAGGAATCTTCAAGTGACTAAGGAGTTGAGGAGGGAGATCCAATCTCATAAAATCCCTCTTTCTTGTCTACTTCGAGTTCCTACACTTAAATTGGCCAAAATTTCTTCAAATCTTGTAATTAATGCACATTAGGCCACATGACATAACATCTCATCTTTACCCTTCTCACTAAGAAAAATATAATAAAATATGTAAAGAAATGTTAGAAATGTTGATTTTAATAAGCTGGAGAGTGGAATTATGGTCCATATAATTTACCTATTGATGAGCCTCATCAATAAGCCAAAACAATCCTACTCTCAAAATCTTCTATGCAGTAGCTTTTCCTGCATAGTGTCCACCATTTGTGCCCCCATGAGCCTTTGTTAGAATCATTTGTCTTTCATGTTCAGGAACATATATGCGCAGTATCTCATCTAGTCCCATCTTATATAATTTTCCTGCTATTAATGAAAATTCAGTTGCCTTAACCACTAATTCTTTCTTTTGCTGCATAGTATAATCTCAAGTAGCCATTCATGTGGTTGATGAACCCCAAAAATGGATAATTATATGGGCTCATTCAACCTCCTAATTCGACTTAATCCACCATTCTCATTAGTTTATTTCATGTTTTTTATTATATTTATGCTAATAGATTGAATTGGGTTAGTCATTATGCAAACAAGTCTAATGGGTGCTTTGTGCAGATTTTTAGTCAATTTTGAGACAAAATCAAAGGATTTAATGAGCACTTGGCAGCCAAATTCGTGGGAGAACAAGGGAGAGGATTTGTAGGAAGGTGTCCCCTTCATTTATGGGCCTTTACCTCGAATTCTCCACCATCAGCTCTGAGTTCAAGGGCCACCAAATCGATCATCACAAGGGCAGCCGAGCAAGTTCTAGTAAAAGTGTTGTTAACTACAAGTTTTGGCAGCCGAGTTCCTAAAATTTAGCAGGGCTGTTGGGGTCCTCAATTTGTATAAATAAGAGGGCTTAGGGCCTCATTTCAGTTAGTCACTTTGTACGCAGAAGTTAGCTAGTTTGTAGTTCGATTTTTGTCATTTTTTAGGCATTAGGCTAGCTTTGCATTTTAGCACATTTTCAAGATTTCCTTGTGGACAATTTTTGGAATGTAACTATTCTTTTGATCAATAAAGATGAATCCAGCTTTGCACCAGCTCTAAATCTCTCTTAGGAGGCTGTAGCTCTTGGGGTTGGGCCCATCTCAAGTGCCCAGTACCTTCTTTGTTTATCTTTATGTGTTTTTTATGCATTCTTAGAATAAAATCTGCTATTTAGATTTAAATCTTGTTTTGTTGTTTAGGTTGCTTTTGATGATTAAAAGGATTTTCATGTTCAGATTTAGTTGATAAGTTATTAACAGGGAAGATATCCAAAAAAGGCCATCAAGGACCTCTGATTTCACCTATCCCTCAGTGGGATCAAGAGATGGGATCAAGGTGACCTTGCTGCCAACAAAAACACAGTCTTTGCTTTGCCATGCAATCATTAGTGTTCGATTCTTATTTGCAGAAGTTGGTTACATGTTCAGATTCTTGATTGCTTCGTTGCATAAGTTATTTCATCTGATTTCAGTGCAAATAAACTTTTGTTCCATTTCTTTGTTGTTATCTAGGTCAGAATAGACTAACGTAACTAGGTTTTTGATTTTCCAAATCCTTGTTTGTTTCATTTGAAAAACAACTTGCAGAGCACCTGTTATCCTTCTTTATCTGCCCATTCTCCATCAATCCCACCTGCTTCATCCTCTACTTAGAATCCTTGCCTTACGTTTTCCATTTGCTCACTTTGCCCTAAATTCCCATATTGTTGTGCAACATTGCTCTACCTCTCCTTGAAAAAATCCAGCCATCTACATCTTTCCTCAACTCCATCCATCAAGTCCTGGACCACCTCAAACTCTTATCCTACCTCCATACTCACTCCTTCATCTTTCTTCCTCCATCCATCCTCCAAAATCCCATTTCTGAACATCCTGTAGAAAAATTATAGACATCCTGTAGAAATTCCAGAACATCCTGTAGAACCCCTGCAGACTTCCTGTAGAAGCTCACGAATGAGGTTTCTTGATAGCCAAACTCTGTGAAACTCTCTGGAAGGGTTTTAGGGACCCCTAAGGCCCTCTCTGAACCTTCCCAACCTTCTGCAAGCATTTCCTCTCGCCAATCCACCTCTGCACAGTCAAAAACCAATTAAAATCACATGCATGATAGTTCTAACAACTTATTCAAAATTACTAAAAGATGTTTTTTTCAGATGTTACTACAGAAGTAGCTTAGACACATGCATTTTACCTTCCTAGAAGTCAATGGCATATTTTTCAGTAGCTTGCATCCTCTTTCTTGCATCAGTAGGGCTAGCTGGTAAAATTAGGGTTTGCTAAGGTTTACATTTCCTTTCAGCTTTCCAGTTTCTTTTTGCAAGTAGATTAGCTTTCTTTGAGTTAGCTTTTGTCCATCAGTTAAAAATCTTCTTCTGAGAGATCATAGAAGTTAGCTTAAGCTCCTAGCGGACTTGTGCCAGCTGATCAAGTGACAGCCGCGACAAGAGCTAGTACTTGTGCATAAAACACCATCGATTCCAAGTTTGTTACAAACTACTGGGTTGATAAAATTAAAGAAGGGAGTTCCAGGAGTTGCAACATTATTGCTGCAATACTAGAGCTCACCACTCTTTTTGGCGCCATTGCCGGGGAAGCGTCAGAGTATTGGTGATTGCTGCTTTTCTTCTATTTTCCACTACAACCTTTTTCTAAGTAGTTTATTTTATTTCCATTATGCAATTTCGTTTCTTCAAAAGTAGATTAGCATTTCCCGCTTTCATAGATTAGCATTTCAATTCCGCAATTTCATTTCTGCAAGCATAGATTAGCATTTCAATTCCGCAAGCATAGCCTAGCATTTCATTCCTGCAATTTCATTTGAGAAAAATAGATTAGTCCTTTCCTGCTTTCATTTCAATTCCGCATTCTCATTTCAGCAAGATAGTTAGTTGCAGTTCAATCCATTTCAGTATTGCAGGTACAAGTAGAAAAAAGCAAAAATCAACCAAAAATATTTCCTTTCATGCCTTGCAGGAGTAGAGATAATTCAGAAAAATGATTGCACAACACCCCCACTGCTTCACACAGCCAACCTTCTCTCTTCTTCAATGGCTGTGATTAAAGATCCCTTAGGTGGACAGCAAGACATATTTGAAGAACCTCAAGGGAAGAAGAAGAAGAAAACATTCCTCTGAAGCAAATGGCTACAAATAGAAATGTTGAGAGCAGTACCTTGTCCAAAAATGAATTTTCAAATCAGATGGAAGATTTCAAGAGCAAGATGAGGCAGTTTCTTGCCATGCAACTGGATACCTTGCAGATCCAAAGGAAGCAAGAGGAAGCCAAGAGGGATTTGGCCATCTTTTGTCCTAGGTGCACTAGAAAGCATCCTAGGAACGAATGTCCAATGCACTCCCTAGAAGTGTGTTTCGTCTGTGATGAATACCATCCTACGAATCAGTGCCCTTCCTTGCCTAGACTTAAAGCTGCATATCAGAGAGCCAAAGGAGCCATTGAACTACTCTATTATCTAAACCAAAGGAGGCCACATGGACCCATACCTTACCAACAGGGAATGCAAGGGACATCCCAAACCTATTATGACCTCTATCCAGCCACTTCCATGCCTTCTTGGGGTCCCCCTACTCATCCTTCCTAGTCCACACCCCCTCCTTGGTCAGATCCATCTTCATATTATGCCCAACCAGTTGCTCATTCATTTCACTCTTATGCTCAGCCACAGCCTCAGTGGAATGCACCTCATCAAAGGTGGAGCCCCCAATACAACTCTCCTCCCACTCCTTTGCCTCCACCACCTGCTCAACCGCAACCATCGCCTCCTCCTCCACCAAGGAAGCCCCAAATTCCTGCCCAACCACAACCGCATCCACATCCATCTCAAATATACGCCCCCACTCAACTACCCATACCACCATTTCCAAACCTGTCCATTGGAGTAGCTCAACACAATTGCAATGCTGAGACATAACATGTCCAAATGACTCCTCTTGAGCTCGATGATATTCACCATAGCTCAAGAAGAGTGTTGCAAAACAGAGATTATATTGACAACATTGAAGGACCAAAGGCAAAAGAAGATTCAAAAGAAAAGATCAAAGAACCATGGGCTGCACTTGATGAAGAGAAAACATCAGAAGCAGAAATCAAGAAAGCTCCCTCATGGTTACCATCAAACCCTCCATGTAGTCAAGAGAAAAATCAGCACAAAGAGGAAGATGTGAAGGTCATGATAGAAGAAGATATGGAGAATGATCCAGATCAGCAAAAGGACCAAGGATATCAAAGCTATATTGAGACATGGTTCCAGACGGTCACTAAGTTGCAGCAGTACTCTCTTCTTCAGCTATGTTTGATCCCTTCAAAGTCAAATCATTTGGTCTCTGAAATCCGGATAGCTGTCAAAGCATGCATTTCAAGCCTCCACATCATCTTGTCTCTAATCTCGATGTGCACATGGCTCCATTGGAAGTATTCTTATACTTGAAAAGAATTTTGTTTTTCAAGTAGGGTAGGGTAGAAAAAAGAGAAAAAAGAAAAAAGAAAAAATGAAAAAATGGAAATAAGAGGAAAAATCTAAGGTGAAAACCTCCTCGGAGGCGCCTTAGATTGGCTCATTGATTGAAAACCTCCATGAGGTGGTCAATGGGTTGAAAAAAAAAAAAGAAAAAAGAGAAAAGAAAAAGAGAATAAGATCCCTGGGTGAAAACCTCCCTTGGAGGCGCCCAAGGCAGGCAATTAGGGTGAAAAACTCCATGAGGCGCCCTAGTTGTTTTCAAAAAAAAAAAAGGAAAAAAAAAAAAAAAAGAAACTAGGACTAATCTCTGTGAAAAATTGCAGGTTGCAGTGAATACTTTGCAGGAAAAGAGGGGCGCGCAAAACGAGGACTGGAGTCCGTACTAAGCTCCAGGACATTCCTTCAGACACTCCCTCCATGGCCACTCACCTCTCCTAGGATTTGGTCACATTCAGGGCAGGATTTGGCTTTCTACAGGAAGTTCCAGGCTTTTCTACAAGAAGTTCCAGGCGTTTCTACAAGAAGTTCTGAAACATCCTGTAGAACCTTCGGATGATCCAAATTCAATTTTAAAAGGGAATCTGTTGGTTAGGTCTGCAAGCACCCATGTTTCCATCCCTCACCTTTCTCCATCATTTTTTCCACCTCATTGTGCTTCTATAGGAAGTTCCTCTAGAAATTAAAGGAAGCTAGAAATGGATTTCAAAAAGGTAGTTTGGAGAACATGCTAGCTTCCTCAAGGGTTCAGAAGTCCTCCTGCTATCTTCAAACTCCTCCTCCATCATCTCCATGCCTGCAGAATGCTTTGAAGAAAAATACATAGAACAGAATATTTTTTTTCCCTAGCTTGAAAACCATGCATCCATTTGCAAAATTGTTACAGGGGGAGTTGTATAGGGACGATGGCAACATGCCCGAGCAATTTCAGTCAATTCCGGTAAACGGTTTCCAAGGAATCATCCTCCATCACCTTCAGCCATTTTTGCATTTTCTCCATATCCGTGGATTCGTTTCAAAACCTGTTTCATGGGGATATGCACATGGGTGATAGTAGCCTACCCAAGCAGTTTCAGCCGATTCTAATGCACGGTTTCTGAGAAATTGATCTCTGTAATCTTCAACCATTTTCCATTTTTCTCAAAATCTGTGCTTTGCACCAGCTCTAAATCTAGCTTTGCACCAGCTCTAAATCTCTCTTAGGAGGTTGTAGCTCTTGGGGTTGGGCCCATCTCAAGTGCCCAATACCTTCTTTGTTTATCTTTATGTGTTTTTGCTGCATTCTTAGAATAAAATCTGCTATTTAGATTTAAATCTTGTTTTGTTGTTTAGGTTGCTTTTGATGATTAAAAAGGATTTTCATGTTTAGATTTAGTTGATAAGTTGTTAATAGGGAAGATATCCAAAAAAGGCCATCAAGGACCTCTGATTTCACCTCTCCCTCAGTGGGATCAAGAGCTGGGATCAAGGTGACCTTGCTGCCAACAAAAACACAGTCTTTGCTTTGCCATGCAATCATTAGTGTTCGATTCTTATTTGCAGAAGTTGGTTACATGTTCAGATTCTTGATTGCTTCGTTGCATAAGTTATTTCATCTGATTTCAGTGCAAATAAACTTATGTTCCATTTCTTCGTCGTTATCTAGGTCAGAATAGACTAACGTAACTAGGTCTTTGATTTTCCAAATCCTTGTTTGTTTCGTTTGAAAAACAACTTGCAGAGCACCTCTTATCCTTCTTTATCTACCCATTCTCCATCAATCCCACCTGCTTCATCCTCTACTTAGAATCTTTGCCTTACGTTTTCCATTTGCTCACTCTGCCCTAAATTCCCATATTGTTGTGCAACATTGCTCTACCTCTCCTTGAACAAATCCAGCCATCTACATCTTTCCTCAACTCCATCCACCAAGTCCTAGACCACCTCAAACCCTTATCCTACCTCCATACCCACTCCTTCATCTTTCTTCCTCCATCCATCCTCCAAAATCCCATTTCTGAACATCCTGTAGAAAAATTACAGACATCCTATAGAAATTCCAGAACATCTTGTAGAACCCCTGCAGACTTCCTGTAGAAGCTCACGAATGAGGTTTCTTGATAGCCAAACTCTGTGAAACTCTCTGGAAGGGTGTTAGGGACCCCTTAGGCCCTCTCTGAACCTTCCCAACCTTCTGCAAGCATTTCCTCTCGCCAATCCACCTCTGCACAGTCAAAAACCAGTTAAAAGCACATGCATGATAGTTCTAACAACTTATTCAAAAATACAAAAAGATGTTTTTTTCAGATGTTACTGTAGAAGTAGCTTAGACACATGCATTTTACCTTCCTAGAAGTCAATGGCATCTCTTTCAGTAGCTTGCATCCTCTTTCTTGCATCAGTAGGGCTAGCTGGTAAAATTAGGGTTTGCTAGGGTTTACATTTCCTTTCAGCTTTCCAGTTTCTTTTTGCAAGTAGATTAGCTTTCTTTGAGTTAGCTTTCGTCCATCAGTTAAAAAGCTTCTTCTGAGAGCTCATAGAAGTTGGCTTAAGCTCCTAGCGGACTTGTGCCAGCTGATCAAGTGACAGCCGCGGCAAGAGCTAGTACTTGTGCATACAGCACCGTCGCTTCCAAGTTTGTTACGAACTACCGGGTTGATAAAATTAAAGAAGGGAGTTCCAGGAGTTGCAGCATTATTGCTGCAATACTGGGGCTCACCAGTGGTCAAAAATTAAATGATGTCTGTTAGGGTCCTATAATTATAGGAAATCTGATGATGATTCAGACATTATTTGTTGCTCTCATGATGAAGCTTTTGTCTTACTGACTCACCCTTGTTGTGGGGAAAAATGCCTATTTAGGACGATCCTATCCACCTAAGGTGTGACAGCGCCTTAGCAACAAACGAATACAGCTATCATGATTTCTTCCTTTATGAAATATGAAAGAGAGGAGATCGGCAGATTTACCGTTGTCTTCCGGTTGTCCCTCGAACTAGATCCTCTTCTCTTTGTGTGTCCACAGCTACTTGCCTCCTCGCTTGATCAAGAGAACAACTACTTGAATCCCACGAGATCATAAGAGAACAGCTACCTGTGACAAGAGAACAGCTACTTGCAACAAGAGAAGAACATAATACAAAGGCAAATACACATATTCATAAATGATTCAGGATTAGAAGTAAATCAAATATACTAATGCAATCATACAAAATACACCAGCATATAGGAAAGAATCAAGATAGCTTTATTGAAAGTAACAGGGTTCAGGAAGAGATACAACCCATAGGGCTCCAATCCAGCATCTCCTTCCCAGCAGAATGGAATTCCTTCTTCAGCTCCTTTCAAAGCATAACACACCCAATGTTTCTAGCCACAAACCAACAGCAATTCTTTGCAAATACCAAATTCCAGCCTCCTTGACCTCATGGAGAGAGATCTATATATAGGAGTTTTGGAGAGAGGATGAGTCAGCTTGAGACTGGTCTAAGACTGACTAGTGTCCTCTCCCACTTCAGTTCTTGAGTCCACTTGGAGGTTCTTGCTTCCACTTGGAGATTTGGAACCTCTTACTCATCACCAGTCGAATTCCCTGATCCAAGTGTCATTTTGGAAGCTTCCTGGGCATTGACACCTTGAGGAATGACTCTGCCACTTGTCCAAACTCGCTCAGCGCAGGTAGCCTTCTTTGCAGTTGACATTCAATGCAGGTAGACAGTGGAGCAGTTGACATTCAGCGCAGATGCTCAGTGGAGCAGTTGACATGATCCAGAATTGCCTTGTTTTTGAGTGTTTTCAGGTGGAGAACTTTTGTGAATTGCTGTGGTTACTTGGCCTTGTTCCTCTAGGGGTAGGAAAAACATGTTTAGGGACTTTGGATCCCTTGATTATTGACATTTCATGCTCAGTGATGCAAGGCACAAAAATGTCTATAACAGTTTCCCCCTAAAGTATGAGGCCGTTTATCGGGTGAAATGCTTTATCCAGGAGGGTCCGAAGTTCATCCATCTGCTGGGAGGAGACCTGTAGTAAAATACAATACAATACATTATGATTCATACTGCTTTCATGATCTAGCTGAGGCGGGCATTCCCATGCTCAACTTTATAAATTCATTTTTGTACATAGGACAGACGATCGTCTGATGGTAGACTGATAATTTCGGTGAAAATTATCATCCTTTGAGTAGGATGATCATCTGCTGCAATGATGT
Organism: Pinus tabuliformis; assembly: GCA_031772625.1. Classification (NCBI taxonomy): domain Eukaryota; kingdom Viridiplantae; phylum Streptophyta; class Pinopsida; order Pinales; family Pinaceae; genus Pinus; species Pinus tabuliformis. The sequence continues at coordinate 592,488,606 of CM062820.1, read as the reverse complement.
ACATGTCAAATGTCTTTATCTTTCCTGAATATATATCGCAGCCCGGATGGATGAAACTAGATCCGGGGTCTTCAAACTCGTTCGATCTTCACTCTAAGTACAAGTCGATCCATGTGAGAATTGCGCTGAAGTCGAACATGGAAAGACATCGCTTGATTACCGGTCAATGATGTAAACCGTTAATAAGCGCGAGAGGAATCACCAATAATGATAATGACCCTCAAGGTACTGCAGTACAATTCACGTGGCGTGAATAAAGGACTTGGCGTCGAACACCACGCAAAATCTTCTGGTCGAAGGTCATTGACGTATACCTGTCGCCGGAAGTGAGAAACTTGCCATTGAGGCATGCAAGCTTCAAAGTACTGAAGGGGTTGTTCCTAGATCAACTCCTTGGATAATGAGCTGATGTCGACAAGGAGCGATCCATCAAAGGAGGGCCTTAATGAATCCCACATCAGTGACATGGAACGGAGCTAATGATTTTAATGGAGGTGAAAACAATCTGTGACATATGATTCAGGGTGGCGGTCATGAATGGATGAAGGATAATGTATGGCAGTGGATGGGACCCGGTTGACTCTTTCTGAATGACTTCTCTTGAACATATGGCGACACTGATGCGATGGATCGGTAGCATTACCCCAAATATGGATGGTATGGCAAGACCATGGTGATGTGACCGGTGAATGAAACAACCCAACCCGAATGTGATACGGAGGAAAAGTGTCATGTTCAAGAGCGACCTGCTACCATCAAAGTTTTCTTGATTTTTCCCAATTTTTCTCCAGTCATTGCTGACCAATACCTCTTTATTTTTGTCAAGCTTGAGGAGGATAACATACGCTTGTTCTATAACCTGCCCTTCGGGCAAGCCCATCGCTATGTTTTAACGAGCCTAGCGATAGTGAAACTCGTTCTCGTCTAAAGACAAGTTTGTCGCTATTTAATAATTTTAACGAGTCTAACGACAAGGATAACTCGGTCCTTTTCATTTTTAGAGAGTCTGAAAAGGTACATAAAGTTAACTCCAAAATTCCTTTTTCGTCATCTAATCCCTTAAGTCCGAAAAAGTATAAAACAATACAAAAGGGATGAGTTTTCGATATCTTTAACGAGCCGAACAAAACAAGCGCTCGATCTTTTTGTGCAATAATCCCTCAGGTCCAAAAAGATTAAAATCTAGAGGAGGGATAGCTCTTCCTGTCACTTTAACGAGCTGGAAGGCCAAAACTCGGCAATCTTTTCATATTTTACGAGTCAGTTGAAAAGATCTTAAAGAAGACTCGTCTTTTGAGGAACGAGTGATAAACATGGATAGCAACTGATTCCAGGTACAGGTTGGAATTTTCCAATCACGGCAGTGTCACAAGGATGGCTAGGTGAAATCACTCTTCGCAGTTGTTCCTCAAAATGGGTAAACAATCATATGGAGGTGAACGATCGGCCAAATGAAAGTGGAGGTGGCAGGTGCAAACACGACCAAGGTTTTTATGGCTGATAAATTTACGATCACAAGTGGTTATTTACCGGGATAGGTTCATTTTTTAGATAAAAATGAGCTTAAACTCTGGAGGAAACATTGCTCACTGCTTATATTTATTTTTTAACGAGCATGAAGACCGCGTTAAAACTGCTCGGATCTTGCGTTTATTTTCAAACGAGCATGAACTTTATGCTAAAACTGCTCGAATACCCAGTCATAAGATAAGAGTGTCTCATGAAAGATCCCATTTTTTATAGAGCTTGCGCCTTACCAAAGCTATGCTCACTCTCCTTTCTTTATGCAAGTTAGGAAACGACTAACCCAAAAAACAGGTAAATAACCGCTCTTTGCTTGCACTCCAAAAGGTTTGCATGCCCCCAGGTATAAAACAGAGTTTCAAGGTTACCCCTCAATTTGCAGATAAAACATTTGTTTTACCGGGAGAGGCCTACCTCTTTCAGGCTACCCAAAGATTGTTCTGTTATTCTTTCAACAGAACACTTCCTCGGCAATGTCTACCGAAATAGACAAAGGTGAATGACCATTGTCAAACACGTAACTTTGACAAAAGAATCTTATTCTAGAACAACCCCTCTTCCAATCACGGACGGGGTACGGACTAGTCATATTCTCCCGTGGAAACCTACCCTATACCCAAAGTTTTCCTGCCGAAGCAGGCCAGGATGCATGCCCCCTGGGTTCCAGTCATATCCTCTCGGATTACTCGCGCTCATCAGGAGGACGGACCGTGGGTTGAGACACTTCTTGCATGAATAGACCATTTAGGGATGGCACATGACTATTTGCGATGTGTGATCCGGGAAAACGAAAGTTGGTCTACGAGCTTGACCATTCTTCCTTCATGCGGAAAACACATTACTCTAAAGAGTGAGGAGACTACAGCTCCCATGCAATATATATAGTCTCGTCCAAGGAGTAGGTTATAATCCAAGGGTCCTTGAACGACCATCACGTTCATTTGAACGGTCTTCCCTTTCAATGTTATAGGCACATTGGGGAAGATCCCTAAAGGTCGATTGGTTCCTTTATCAAAACCTGATAGATTTCTCATCTCAGGTAAAAGCGCTGGCGAACCAAGCGCTTTCCAAGCAATAGAGGAAAGGATACTCACAGATGCCCCCTCATCAATGATAGTGCCAGCCATTACCATTCTGTATATTTGACAAATAATTCTGAATGGCACACTGGCTGGCAACTGGGGTCTACCTAGTTGGTTCCAATCAAAGGACACAACCAGGTTGCTTAGTGGTGGGACCGAATATACGGCCGGATAGCGCTCTGATGAACTTCCTTCCTGCGACAAAGGAATGGTGACATTGCCCCCTTGATCATCAGAGTCAGTGCTGATGAAGAGAACTTGGACGGTGTCGTCTGTATTCTCCTCTGTGATGGTGTCATTCAAAGGTGGAGCCTCTGAAGGCAAAACCGGGTCAACTGCCGTATCAACCTTTTGACTTTCGTCAGGCATGGATCCAGACGGTTCTTCTTCAATGACAGGTGCTTCGGCTGACCATCTAAGTGGCTCAGCCGGATTCTCAACTAGTGAGGGACTTGGCAGGAGTCTTTGATATCCAGGAGGAAGATTCGCTCGTAAAATCGGGCGATCTTCCAGGACTCTTTTTGCCTCGTCTAAGAAGGGACAACGGTGGATGGCATGATCGCCTTCACACAGTCTGCAGGGAAATTTAACTTTCCCATTCTGTCCTGGAGCTTCACTCCCACTAGTTGACGGTGAGCAGTCGACATGGCTATCAGAGGTCGATGCTCCCGAATTGTGCAAACGGGGGGACCAGTCTCTTAGTATCCGTGGGATACAGGGACAATCTCTATGGAAATGGTCTCCCCTGCATATGACGCATGGCGATTTAGGCCTTACGAGTGCGGTGTGTGGATTTTTGTTAGATGACACTTGTTTGCCCCCAGTCGCCTTAGGCTCCTTCTTCTTCTTTTCTTTCTTCTTCTTCTCCTTCTTCTCCTTATGAACCCGATTTTTCGATCGACCAGTTCCGTCAAGCGAAGAGGAAGGAGGGGAGGAAGATGAAGTGGAAGGCTGGGAGGCAACTCTTGTCTGATCTAACTGTTGACTCGACTGTTCAGGAGTGGCGGTATTTTGAACGACATTGGTCGAAAAGAGCCAAACTGGTAGGCCAATTGTCAGTCCTGGAAGCGACAATGTGGCCATGTGGGGCGCACCAACATCTCCCCAAGAGGAGAAGGGACTAGGATTTCCACCCAAGGGAACTCCTTGGTTGGTGTGCTCCATCTTTTCAACCTAAAGATCAACGCAGGATTAAAGGGTGATTGTTCCGTTTAAAATAAATTGTTAACGACGCTTTAGACACAACTTGCTTTTTCAGTTTTAAAGAGTCGAGAAAAAGCTAAAGATGACTCTAGTCTCCTTCGATGTTTTAACGAGCCCGAAGTGACAAATGCTCGGATGGACTTTTTCTGTTATAGAGTCTGAAAAAGGCCAAAAGGAACTGCTCTGGAGATCTAGGCAGAGGGTGTGCCAAACTTTTCGCAAAACCACAGAATACTTTTTACGGTACGAGTGGTCGATCTTCGTGAATGTTGTGTTCACTGCATTGCGATCAGTAGGGCGGCCGACATGGCTTCCTAAGGATAAAAGATATATGCCTATAGGGGTCTCCCAATATATACGCGACAGTACGTGGGAGCACAATCTGTATTAGCGCCACCGACTCTCAGGAGGAATCACCCACCTTCTTCGAGATCGACAGTCACTATGTTTAACGACGCCGGAACACGTCTCTAGCCTAGACCTCTATGTTGTGCGTTATGTTACAAAGCGTTGTTAGGTTCATTCGGTTTATTTTAGGGTGATATTTTTAAAGTTTTCCTTTCAAGGTTCACCACGAGATGTATGATACAAATTCCTAAATGCAGTCTAAGATGATAAGCAAGCTTTACAATCTTTCAACTTTGAAAATCCTAGCTACTAAGGGAAAAGAGAGCGACTATCTTTTCTCAAAGAGCAATCAGCACACTCTAATGCACTTTCCCTAAATCCAACATGCAAACTTATCAAATGCAAAATGCACAATGCAGGTGTTTGTTTTCACTTTCTTAGTATAAATGCCTACAAAGAAAGCTTTTTGCACAACTTTGAATTTGCTTTTACAATGATCAAAATAAACAAGTTCACTTTCTTCGAAATCAACAAGGGTAGAAGAGATTACAATCACTTTGCGTTCTTCGAAATAAAGACTTGTTTTGATACTTTGAAAGAGACAAATTCAAACCAATAAGCAAAAGTAAAACTATAATCAATCTGAGCAAACAGCCAATGAACTCTCTTCTAAGATCACTCTCAATCAGATCTGAATCAAAGGCTACAGAAAGACTACTTTACTCATGCAAAGGAAGACTGTAAATGACGCCAAAAATACATAAAAACATTCACAATCTTTTTGTACAAAAATGGGGCGGAATTTAGGCAAAGAAAAGGGTTATCAGACTGGCACCTATACTTGGTTAAAGGCTGCAAAAACAGAGATCAAAACAGGGCAAGAAAGGACAAAGAACCCCAGCTGCACAAGGCCACACTGGTTCAGCGCAGGTCCAACACTGTCAGTTTGACATTCAGCGCAGGTAGCCCCTTCGGGACCTGCGTTGAAATGCAGACTGCCTTCACAGTGCCTGCGCTGAAGAGAGAAACTCTCATTTCCCTTGGTTTTTGGGTCACAAAATGCTCAAAAATCAACTGTTTCAGGCCAAATCAGAAACACAAGCAAGGTATAAACAGAGGGATGCTTTGATAGGGTACTAAAGACTATCACAAGGATCAATCAAATCATTTGTGGATCTAGTTTAGATCATAGACAAGTCCAACACACTCGATCAAAGCAGCAACTTTTACTTTGCATCCGGGAAAGATGCAGTTCAATAGTAGCTGTCAAGTCTATGAAGTAAACAAATGACGGAAACACAAATGAAATGAATAAACAAGTTCTTCCCCAGCGGAGTCGCCAATTTGTTGTGGGGAAAAATGCTTATTTAGGACGATCCTATCCACCTAAGGTGTGACAGCGCCTTAGCAACAAACGAATACAGCTATCATGATTTCTTCCTTTATGAAATATGAAAGAGAGGAGACCGGGAGACTTATCGTTGTCTTCCGGTTGTCCCTCGAACTAGATCCTCTTCTCTTTGTGTGTCCACAGCTACTTGCCTCCTCGCTTGATCAAGAGAACAGCTACTTGAATCCCATGAGATCACAAGAGAACAACTACCTGTGACAAGAGAACAACTACTTGCAACAAGAGAAGAACATAATACAAAGGCAAATACACATATTCATAAATGATTCAGGATTAGAAGTAAATCAAATATACTAATGCAATCATACAAAATACACCAGCATATAGGAAAGAATCAAGATAGCTTTATTGAAAGTAACAGGGTTCAAGAAGAGATACAACCCATAGGGCTCCAATCTAGCATCTCCTTCCCAGCAGAATGGAATTCCTTCTTCAGCTCCTTTCAAAGCATAACACACCCAATGTTTCTAGCCACAAACCAATAGCAATTCTTTGCAAATACCAAATTACAGCCTCCTTGACCTCATGGAGAGAGATCTATATATAGGAGTTTTGGAGAGAGGATGAGTCAGCTTGAGACTGGTCTGAGACTGACTAGTGTCCTCTCCCACTTCAGTTCTTGAGTCCACTTGGAGGTTCTTGCTTCCACTTGGAGATTTGGAACCTCTTACTCATCACCAGTTGAATTCCCTGATCCAAGTGTCATTTTGGAAGCTTCCTGGGCATTGACACCTTGAGGAATGACTCTGCCACTTGTCCAGACTCGCTCAGCGCAGGTAGCCTTCTTTGCAGTTGACATTCAACACAGGTAGACAGTGGAGCAGTTGACATTCAGCGCAGATGCTCAGTGGAGCAGTTGACATGATCCAGAATTGCCTTGTTTTTGAGTGTTTTCAGGTGGAGAACTTTTGTGAATTGCTGTGGTTACTTGGCCTTGTTCCTCTAGGGGTAGGAACAACATGTTTAGGGACTTTGGATCCCTTGATTATTGACATTTCATGCTTAGTGATGCAAGGCACAAAAATGTCTATAACAACCCTACTTCCTCTCCATTTTGCATCATCCTTTACTCAGCTTCCTGCTTTATCATCCACTTCTTGTTAATTCATCTGAATATTACCCCATCATAGGTCGAATACCTGCTTTCAATTCATTAATAATAGGTTTGTGTGACAGAAAAAGTTATATATTGCAGAGATTCTGGTTTAAAGCCTTGGATTTTATTGAAATTTGCATAAAAAATAAGCCCGAAAGCTTAGCTCCCACTCCATCTCCATGCGATCTGCATTCACACTATCTAATCCTAGCACACCTAACACCAAGCACAAGTGGGTAGACTTGGGCTTATTTTTTCGAAACACAATGTAACTATGGGCTTATATAAACCATCATGAAGAATGAAGAATGTTCTCTTGTGAATGTGGGATACATCCCATATATATATATATATATATATATATATATATATATATATATATATATATATATATATATATATAATCCCTCTTTTTACCCCTTACTTCACAAAAACCTATTAATATAAATTTTTGGACTTTATATTAATTTCTTCCTGCAAGCCTATACTACCTCTTCCCCTGCAAAGTCAACCAATGGCCTACCCCGCACTAAGAATTAGACCCCCTTCATTTTTATTTGCCTCGAGATTCGTAGAAATAAATGAACGGTTAAAATTCTATATCGCATCCTAACTCATCCAACACTTAACACTTCAAAAGTATTTTTGCTATATGGCAGCCCCACGTTATATCGCATCCTCCAAAATAATACCACCATACCACTTTAAAGCGGTGCGATAAACCATTAATTGTTTTGGTTTTGAATCTTATAAATGTTACAAGAATATAGGGTAGATTAATTTCAAGTGAAATACAAAGATATGAGAATGCGGTAATATTTTAGAGCTACGGGTGAAACCATACTTGAGGTAAAATTATATAGCTACAGGCAATATGAGACTAAGGTTGTGGAATGAGATTCAAAGGTAAAATGGTTTTATAACAACAAATGAAATAAAATTCATGGATGCCATGAATTTATCAAAGAAAATAAAAAGGAAAAATTTCACATGAAATTAATGTACAGGTGAGCAAAGATAACATTCATGTAAATGCATTTCATGGTAGAAGATTAAGGTGAAATCAATTTACAGGCATGGTGAAATCAATTTACAGTTGTAAAATCATGTTGCAATTGAAAGTAAAAGAGTAAAGTGAGAATACTCTTCCAACCATACAAATCAACACATGGTTTTGCAAAACCATCCAGGTATTCTACAAGGGTAAAAGGAATTTACATATAGACAAAATGAATTTACAGAGGGTAACAGAAACAAAACTACACATGGTTTTGTGAATGGTGAGCACCAATATCGCAACAATAATGCTACAACTCCTAGGCTTCCTGCTTTACTTTTATCAACCCGATAGTTCGTAACAAACTTGGAAGCGATGGTGTTGTATGCACAAGTACTAGTTCTTACTGCAGGTTGTCACTTGGTCAGCTAGTGCAAGATCACTAGGAGCTCAAGCCAACTTCTATGAATTCCAGAAAAAGCTTTATATGCGATGAAAGAAATGAAAGTTTACTCTACAGAGGCTACTCTACTTGCAGAAAGAGAAAGAAGACTGAAATGTGAAGTAAACCTAGCAAACCCTAATTAACCAACTAATCCTACTTTTGCAAAAAGAGAGATGAAAAACCATAAAATGAGTGCCATTACCTACTTATGAAGAAAACAACATCTATTCAAGCTATTTCTAGAAGGAAATGAGAAAAATAACATCTTTTTGGATTTTTATGTATTTTTACGTGAAATTGTCATGCACGTAATTTATTTGTGTGTGAATGTGGTAGTTAGGTGGCAATGGAGGGTGACTTTGGGTTTTCAAAGGTGTAGGAAGGTATGGATGGGTCCTAGGAGGTCCCAAGTAGCCTTCTGGAGGCTTTCCCTGCAATCGGACTTCAAAAAGACACCTACAGGAAAATCTACAAGAGGCTGCATGGGATCTATAGGAGGTCTACAGGAGGATGCGGAGAGTTGTTTTAGAGGTTTTGAAAGTGGGAAAATGGGTGGAAATGGTAGCTAATGGCTAGGAGGATGTGTTAAGGTGTCTAAGGTTCATCAAGGAGGATTTGGGACGAGAAATATGGTTGGACTTGTTCAAGGAAAGAGGAGAAAGTTCATGAGAAAAGTGCAGAAAATTAAGGCAGATTTGTGAGGGACTTTGGATGACCTATGGAACATGGATCAAAGAGAGATGGTGATGGCTGATTGGTTGACTTATTGTGAGCATAGATGTACTGCAAGATAACTAAAAAACAAACACTGAGACTAAGCAAGCAAAGAAACTAGCTACACTAAAAAACAGAACTGTTCATCAAGCTAGTCTAAATTCTGATCTAGGAAAGTAAATGTTGAATAATGCTATATGGAAAGGAAACATGGAAGGAAATTTATTGTAAATCCAGAAATGAACATGGTGAAATAGATCGACATCAAAATCATTAACCTTCTAACAAACTACAACACTAGAGATCCTACGGAAAAGACAAATCTATGTTTTTTGTAGCGGCAAGAGGGTCTTGGCCTCAGTTCATGGTCCCAAAGGGGAGAAAGGAGGCCAAGGCTCTATTAATGGCCTTTTTGTATACTATTCTATCATTTTTCAACCTGCTGCAGCAAACTAAAATGGAAACAACCTTTTAAATCACCAAAAGAAACCTATTCTTAACTAAGAAAGAAATCTATCTAACAACAACTCATTCATAAAATGAAACAAAGCATATAAATACAAAACAAGAGGTTCTTGGCTACTTGGATTGGGCCCTAACCCAAGAGATTTAGCCCTCTGAGGTAACTCAGTGCTATCTTGAACAAGATCTCATCTTCATTATCAAAATAATAATAGCATTACATGAAATTGTCACAAAAGTAAGCTCAAAGTTGAGCAGAGCAAAACTACAACAAAAGTTCAAAAATTTGACTAATATTCAACGAACTAATGAGGCCCTAGGGCTCTCTACTTATACAACTGGAGCTTCCAACAACTCCCTTAAAATTAGGGAGGCTTGGCTCCCAAAACTTGAGATAGACAACAATTATACTCCACTTGCTTGGCTGCCTCTTTGGTGCATTGATGTGGCTGCTTGTGCTCCGAGCTTTCTGAAGGAGAATTCGAAGTAGGGAGTCATAAATGAGGGGAACACCCTCCTATAAATATTCTCCCTTGTTTTCTTCGAACATTTGCTGTCGAATGTCCATTAAATCTTTAACTTTGTCTCCAAAATTGACCAAAAATCTGCATTAAGCACACATTAGGTTTCAAGGCATAATGACCAACCCAACTCACTCTATTAGCATAAATATAATAAAAAACATACAATAAACTAATGATAATGGTGGATTAAGCTAAGTTAGGAGGCAAAATGAGCCCATATAATTACCCATTTGTGGGTCTCATCATCACCCCCTACTGAATGTGTTGCTCATCCTCTGAGCAACTAGTCCATCTCCTCATCTTTGATGGCCCTGATGGCCTCCCTGACATCCCATGCTTCTGATGTGAGCTCTTCTTCTTTGTCATGGAATCCTGCCTTTCTATCCACCTCTTCCCACTACTGTTGTTCTTCTTCCTCTTTTCCACCTTCCAGTAGGCCTAGCAACAGTGGGGGACTCAATTTGAGGCTAATCCAATTGGCCTTCAAACTCTGCATAGAGTGCTTGTACAGTGGCACTCTCCTTAATTCTTCTTTCATCCTTGTTGGGGAGTGATACTCCCTGATTTGCAGACTATGTGGAAGAGTGTTCCACCTTCTCATACAAGCATGAATACAGTCTTGCCCAAGTAATCTTTCCATCTCCTCAAAATGTGCAATGGCCTAAACCTGCTCATTGATATACTTAGGGGCAATTTGAGGATTATTTGCAAGCAGTTGGTGGACATTGATGAGAGCCATGGGGTTTGATGGCTCAGCTCTGATCATTAAGGGTTCATTTCGCTCTTTTTCCACCAACTTTTTGATTTCTGTTGCCCTTTTCTCCTCATGATTCATCCATGATGCCAAGGCCATCAGTTACAAGTCCCCTAGCCTAGCATTGGGGTCCCATAGGTTCATATCAGTGAGGTCCATGTTATGAAAATAAAAATCTGCTACCTTTGGCTTGTCTTCTGCTGAACTTTGGTCACATAGGTCTGTAAACTGTTTATAATCTTGGAAAGGCATGGTGCCTCTCTGTGCCAAAGTCTTGATTTGAAACTGCAGCCATTGGTCTTTGAGGTATACTCCATATGATTTTGCTAGTGTCCTGCATTGTAGCGCCTCCATAGACCAGCTGGCCATGCATGCCAATTGTGTCTCCTTTTCTTGCAGCTGTTTTCTTAGCAACTCATTTTCTGTTTCCAAGTGAGTTCTTTTGATTGCCTCTCTATGTCTTACATCACTTAATTCCCTGCCCATCTCTCTAAGCTTGTTCTCCATGTGGCCAATATCCTCTACCCCCTTGGATTTGGCAATTTGCATCCATCTATGGCTCCTTATTCTTTCTTTCTCCAGCTCAAAGAAAAGTGGGACTGCAAATTTCTATGGAATGATTTTCCCCTCAAGGAGATTGTAATAAGAGCCCAAACTAGGCTGGGGGTCAGGTTCTTGGGTCTCTGTTGTTTCCTCCTTCCCCTTTGGCTATTCTTCTACCCTTTTTTCCAGTTTTTCGGTCTCTTGTAGCTTAGTTAGGGTCTCCTGTAGAACAGTCTATGCTTCCTGTAGAGCTGTTTTTGAGTCCTGTAGTTGCACTCTTTCCTTCCAAGTGGAAGATCTGGGACTTCCCCTTTCATATGTGATGGGGGTTTTAGAGGGATATTCTTCCCCTTTGACAATGGGTGAATCTTCAATTAAATAGGCACTGTTGAAGATGGTTGTGGTTTTCCCATTTTTATCCTTGTGCTTTTCTGAGCCCTGAAGTACATTGATGTTCGCCTCTTCCTCTTTTGTTTAGGTTTAACAGGCATGCTGAGGGCAGCAAGAGCAGTTGCTGCCTCCCTTTCTAGGGTCTCAGGAGACACTTTTGTCTTTTCTGCCCCTTGTTCCTCTCCTTTTGTCTTCTCTGTCTCTGTTGATTTTGTTTCCTCTTGCTCTATTTTTTGTTCTTCCTCCTTTGGTTTAGTTTCCTCCTGCTTTAGTGTCTTCCTCCTCTATTTTCTCCTCAGTTTCCTCCCCTTCTTCTTCTTGTTGTTTCTCCCCCTCACTTTCAGAAGGAATTTGGTCATATGTGAGGGAATTTATATCATCTTCTCTTATCATATTTCTGAATGTTTCCCATGTTATGAGGATTATGAAGGTGTGGAGGGCTTCTTCCACTAATAGTTTAATTAACCCATGGTGAGCCAACTGATCTGGACCTCCTACCTTTAACTTCATGTTGGAGTCTATTAGGGACTACAGGAGAAAATAGGGGATGTTGACTTTTTGGGGTATGGGAGCGTCCATGCCATATCTCAGCTCATGGAGAAGTCTAAAATGGTAGCCATAAATTATGCTATACCTCCCTTCGTAGGAAATATACTTAATGATTTGGTAATTGACCTCATCCCAAGGGTAAGGTATGCTTGTTCTTCTAATGCCATTTTTGTTTTCTACAGGATGTTCATCTAGTTGGAAAAAGGTTTTCTTGGCAACTTGTCCCATTGGCTTTTCATCTTTGCTCCAAGGTAATCCAAGGGGAAGGCTGGTAACTCTACTGATATATTCTGGGGTGATTTCCATGGTGAGAGCTCTAAAAGTAATAGTGGCATGGGTCTTTGAGCAAGGTACTAAAGCAAGGGCAAATTCCTGAGCCACTTCTTCATCAAACCCTCAAAGTTTTTCGAAAAATGGCATCCAATTTGCTCTGGTGAAAATGGCTACCACCTTGGGATGTTCATGGGGCCTGACTGAATTTTTGGGTTCCTTCCTCATGAATCCCCCTGTCATCTTCCTTATACCCTTTTAGAACACCCTAGGTAGAGATGGAGACAAAAAAAAATTAAAGACACAGGAAACAGAGAAAATTGTGTTTTTTTCAAAAAACAGGCAGAAATGTTTTTATGGAATTCCTCTCTTCTACAGGCTTAATTCCTCCTTAAAATTGTATCATTTCTTACACATATTAATATTCAAGGTGGGTTTGTACAGAGCCTACCTCTTCAAGCCAAAATTTGAGCAAAAACCCTGTGTTTCTTCCTTTAAAATTGCTTATTGTCCCTCCTGTAGAACTGGCTATAGGTGCTCCTTAGAACCTGTTCCTGTAGAACCTATTACTGCTCCTGTAGGACTCTGATAGCAAAAAGTTGGCTGAAATTGATAGAGAACAATATTTTCGAGGCTATGGAGGTGGTATGGAGGTTACTGCAGCTAACTGGACGAGGACAAAGTGGAAGAAAAGGTGGTGAAGGAGTTTCGAGGAGGAATACTTATGTCTTCTTTAAGATATTTCCGTGATGGGGTGAGTTGGCAAAAAGGTATGTTGCCAGATTCGGACCGTTGGTCCCCATTGCTTTGTCATCATGGCCCTTCATGACTCTTTCCTACAATCACTTCCCATCATTGCATCAGAGCTCATCGGATTTTGTATAACCTCCACTACCTGTCCTTTGGATTTTCTATGAGTTGACTAAGCACATGTGTGGTGGCATCTCTGGATGAGTGCAATCAACTATATGAGGGTGGCTAGTTAACTGGCCACCTTTATCGTTCAAACCTAACCATATCATTCGCTTATGCATATTTTCAGTTACACAGATGCAACAGAGGAGAGGGTTAGACACTTACCTGCAAGTCGAATGTTCGTGTTGTGGTGCATTTTGGTTCCTTTGTTGCTGCATGCTCGAATTTCAGTTGTTGCATGCCTATATCTCCTCTGTTGTATGCTTTCTGCTCTCTGATGTGTGGCTTGTTTACTTTGTGTAGGTACCCTCTAGCTGGATCTGCTTCAGAAATCCTCTTCAATCCTATGGCTACACCTATTTTACTATTGTGGCTTGATTTTAAGGGGATCAGCTGCTACAGGAAATCCTACAGGAGCTCCTGTAGCTGCTTCTCCCTTTAAAATTTTTAGCTGATTCTTGTGTTGGGAGCTATGAGGATGCTACAAAGATGCTGATGGTGATGGAGAGGTATTTGGTAAGCTACAGGTGAGATTTGGAGGTGTTGTTCCTTTTATTTCTTTATTTTTTTGTAAAAACTAGTTTCTGTGTTTTTTCTGCAGGAAGGGAAGAAATCCATGATAATGAGGTGGTGCAGGTGTGGGATGGATGGCCAAGAGGGTGGATAGTTGTAGGATGGCCTATAGGCTCTATTTTTAAAATCCATTTCGAGCACTCTGTGATTTCTACAGGAGCCTCCTGTAGAACACACAGGGCCTCCTGTAGGATACACAGTGTTCGGAAAAAACACACAGTGAGGTGGAAGAAAGGCCAGAAATGATTAAGAAGAGTATGGAGGAGGTGAAATAAGCTCTGTGGCATCCTCTCTTGCTTCTTGTGGTCCACTTGTAACCTAAAATGAATGTCAAAAGTTAATTTTCTCTTCCCTTTTTTCTTTGTTTTTTTTTTGAAAGACAACTAGGGCGCCTCCAAGAGATTTTCACCCTAATTGCATGCCTTGGGTGCCTCCAAGGGAGGTTTTCACCCAGGGATCTTATTCTCTCTCTTTTTTTGTTTTTGTCATCACTGGGCCGCCTCAAAAGAGGTTATAAACCCAATGATAGGACTCAAGCGCCTCATGGAGGTTTTCACTTGAGCCCTTATTATTTTTTTCTTTCTGCTTCTTTAGTAAGTGGGTGGAGTGGAGGCTAAGACCTGCTCCACTACCAACATTGTCTTATTCAGATCTTCAATGAAATCTTGCTTGGAGAGGGGCTTCTTGAAAATTTCCAACCTATGCCCATTGACAAGGATGGGGATGGCTTCCTCATCAATGGTGGTTCTGATCAGAACTGAACCATTGTCATTGCATTTTTCCATAGTGTAGGGTCCCAACCACCTTGTCCTCAGCTTGCCTTTGAAGTCTTTATACCTTGAGTCATAGAGCAATGCCCAATATCCCTATTGGAATTGCTTCTCCCTGATATTTTGATCATGCCATATTTTCCTCTGATGCTGGACTACCTCTGTGTGGAGAAGGGCCTACAGTCTTTGTTCATCCAATCCATTGAGCCAGAGTAGCCTTTCTCTTTATGCATGGCTGAGGTCTAGGTCCATCTAAGCTGCCATCCTTAGTGTATTGTATTCAAATTCTATTGACAACAAAGCCTTCTTCCCATAGACTAGTTCATAGGGTGTGAACCCTGTGGTGGTCTTCCATGTTGTGTTGTAGGCCCAGGTGGCCTCAACTAGTCTATCCACCCAATATTTCCTGTTGCTGCTCACTACCTTGGTCAACATTCCTTCCAAAGCTCTATTAGTTACTTCCACCTGCCCATTGGCTTGTGGATGGTAAGTGGTGGAAGTCATGTGCTTGATTTTATGATGTGTAAGTAGGTCTTCAATCAAATTGGAAGTGAACTGACTGCCTTGATTTGTAACCAGTTCTCTTGGATACCCGAACTTATAGAAGATTTTCTCTCTTAAAAACTCAACTACTTTTTCCTCTGTTGCTACCTTGATTTCTTTTGTCTCTGCCCATTTTTTCAGATAATCAGTGCACACAATGATGTATTCCTTGTTTTGAAGGAGGGTTGATAGGACCCACAAATTCCATGCCCCACTTCTCAAATGGCTCAAAAGTCACTTGAGGTTGCATGGGCATCTCATCCTTTGGAGTAGGTTTCCCCATCCTTTGGCACCGATCGCATTGGCTGGTATATATCTTCACATCTTGATGAAGAGTGGGCCAATAGTAACCTGCTTGCAAGATTTTGAAGGTAGTCCTTTTTGCTGCAAAATGGCCTCCACAAGGCCCATCATGACAAGTTAGGAGAATGTCAAAAACTTCCTCCTCCCTGACACATCTTCTCAAGATCTGATCTAGGCCAAGTTTGAAGAGATTGCCCCCAATCCAAGTGAAAGGGACGCTTTTCCTCATGATCTTGCTCTTCTCTTTCGAGGACAGGTGTGGTGGGAACTGTTCTGAAACCAAGTAATTTGCTATATTAGCGAACCATGGAGAGAGTACTGAGATAGAAAATAGGAGCTCATCTGGCATTTGATCATCCTCCATTCCTTCCTCACCTGTAGGTAAATTTACTCTAGACGAAAATTCAACAACAACATTTTCTTTACTAGGCTTATCAACAATGGTTAAATCAAACTGTTGCAATAAAAGAAATATCTAATAATGCGAGAATTTACATTTGTTTTATTCATTAAATACCTAATTGCAGCATGATCAATGTGTAAAAAGGTTTGATAGCCTGTGATGTAATGTCTGAACTTATTTAAGGAATGTACTATAGCTAGGATTTCCTTCTTGGTGACCGTGTAGTTTAACTCTGCCTTTGACAAATTTTTACTTATAAAGTATATGGCATAAGGTAAATTTTCATCAATCTGCCCCAAGGCTACTCCTATTGCTTTGTTCAAGGCATATATGTGAATGTGGAAAGGTAGGGCCCAGTTTGGGCCTCTCAAAATTGGGGCAGTCACAAGTTTGTTTTTCAAGGTATCTAGGGCTTCTTGACAGATTTCAGTCCATATGAACTTGACATACTTTCCCAAAAGACCAAACAATGGAGAGGCTAACTTACTGAAATATTTAATGAATCTTCTGTAATATCCTACTAAGCCTAGGAAACTTCAAACATCTCTCACCTTTTGAGGAGGTGGGACCCTTTGGATGATGGAAGTTTTGTTGGGGTCCACCTGCAATCCTTGTTGAGATATTGCATGACCTAGCATGGTCCCTTCAATCATCAAAAATTCACATTTTTCCGGATTGGGGGATAAGTTAATTTCAATACACTTGTCCAAAAATTTCCCTAGGTTAGATAAAGCTTCTTGAAAGTTAGAACCATAAGGAGTAAAGTCATCCATATATATTTCCACCGCATCATGAACCAGTTCAGAAAATATACTCAATACTGCTCTCTGGAAAGTGGCTGGAGCGTTGCACAAACCAAAAGGAAGGACCTGGTATGCAAAGGTACCCCAAGGACAAGTGAAAGTGGTCTTATCTTGGTCTTCCAGGCTGATTTGAATCTGATTGTACCCGCTAAACCCATCTAGGAAGGAGAAAAACTTTTTCCCCGCCAGACCATCTAACACTTGATCTATGAAAGGCAAAGGAAAATGGTCCTTTTTAGTGGCCTTGTTCAGTTCCCGATAATTGACATAGATTCTCCACTTACCATTTTTCTTTGGCACTAGCACCAAAGGAGAGACCCATTCACTGTCAAAGATGGGGTAGATGAATCCTGCATCAAGTAATTTTTGCAATTCTTCCTTAACAATGTCTTTAAGGGCTAGATTCATCCTCCTTTGAGGCTGCCTGACTGGTTTGCAATCCTCCTTAATGTATATATGATGAGTACATACTGAAGGGTGCACTCCCTTCATCTCCTTATAACTCCAAGCGAAGGCATCTAAATGTTTTCTTAATAAGCTGCATAGTTCCTTCTCCTGGGAGGTGGATAGGGATGAGTTGATTTTCAAGGTTCTTTCTGGGCAAAACTCTATATTCTTAACATGGAGAGAGGTCGGGTCAGCCACACAGAGATTAGTTATGGGATTGTCTTGGGTTTCTTCCACTCTATCTTCTAATGGAAAAATATTGGGGGGTGGATTCTGAATTAAATTTCCAATGATATCATCCTCATTTTGTGGTTTCCCCCCCATGAAAGTTTCTACTTCACACAGTGGTGCAGAATAGGCTTCATCCTCATCCTCCTCCTCCAACCAAAGAGGTAGATCATGTTCTAGCAGGGGTTGGGTAGGAGGTTATAGGATTAGCTGCTTTGACATATGCCCATTCTTGATGGTCATATTCCTAGCCCGACAACTGATGTAAGCATTGGTAGTGGCCAACCAGGGTCTTCCCAGGATCAGAGGATACCCAGTGAGCTTTTCCTTTGGCTGGAGAACCAAGAAATCAGTAGGGTACTCCCAAAATCAATGGGGACCATCACATCCTCCACAATCCCTTCTGGGTCCATGGTGGAGCGGTCTGCTAGCTGTAGTACTGTCGTGGTCTTTCTCAAGGAGCCCTAGAGTTTGAGCTTGAGCATGGTGTCCTTTGTCATCACATTAATGATAGCTCCCAGATCAATCAAGGTATGTGGTATCATGGTGCCATTGATGTGGACATCAACTACTGGGCTTCTAGGGTTTAGATATTTCAGATAGATTACCTACCCCAACATCAGGTCGCACAATTGTCCTATGACATTGATGGTTGGGGCATCTCTTTTGTGCCTGCCTAGATGCGTGAAGCACTTCTCTTTGATCATCTTATTGTATATAGGCACATCCTTTATGTCTTGGAGAAGTGGTATCTTTACACATAACTATTTCAATTCTCCTAGAAGTTTAGTTTCTTCTGGGGTGGGCTATGTTGTCCCGGATAGTCTCTCAGGAAAGGGTGGAATTGCTTTTGGTTCACTTTCCTCTTTATCTTCCTCAACCTCCTGAGGGGGAGGCTGGCTATCTGGGAGAACCTTCCCAAATCATAGGTTAATCTCCTGAATCTGCACAGCATAGGTTGGGCATCATAGTTCCCCACTATATACTTGCTAAGCATGTCTGTTGTTCGGGTTCGAGTTCGGCTGAGCAGGCATTTGCGGTTGCCTTAGTGGAGCAGGAGGCAATGGTTGTGTTTGAGCAAGTGGTGGAGGAAAAAGAGCGGGAGGAGAGTTGTACTGGGGCATCCACCCCTGATGAGATGCATTCCACTGAGGTTGTGGCTGAGCATAGGATTGAAATGCATGAGCAGTGGATTGGGCATGATATTGAGATGGATAGGACCAAGGAGGAGGTGCAGACTAGGAAGGATGAGCAGGAGGGCCCCAAGAGGTATGGAAGTGGCTTGGTTGGGGTTGTAGTATGCCTGAGATGTCCTTTGCATTCCCTGCTGGTATGGTCTAGGTCCATGTGGTCTCCTTTGGTTTATGAAATAGAGTGGTTCAGTGGATCCTTCAGCCCCTTGGTATACAGCTTTAAGTTTGGTCAAGGAATGGCACTTATCTGTAGAATGATCTTCTTCACAGACTAAATAAACATCTATGGAGTTCAATGAACATTCATTCCTAGGATGCCTTCTGGTGCACCTACGACAAAAAATGGCAAAAGCCCTCTCTTCTTCCTCTTGTTTCCTTTTGATATGCAAGGTATCCATTTGCATGGCAAGAGTTTGCAACATCTCACTCTTGAAGTCTTCCAGCATGTGTCCAAGCTGACCTTTTATGGATGAACTGGATGAGAAGGTACTGGCTATGGGTTGACTCCCCCTACCTTTCTTTCTGGATGCCCTAGAATGGTTTCTAGAAACAGTCTTTATATCTTCATAAGGTAGTTGGTAGATGTCTCCCCCAGCCAGCAGATGGAGGGTGTCTAGAAGGTCTTCCAGAATTCCCCTGAGTAGGACCAACATCAAAAATTCAGGGTCAAGTGTGCACCTGGCCCTTTTATAACTGAGCTGGAACCTCTCTTCATAATCTTCCAATGATTCATCACTTCCCATGGTCATTCGAAAGATTTCTTCCTTGGTGTCTTTTGACCTACAGTAGTCTTGATATTTGTTATTGAAGGCTTGCAGCATCTGAGCCCAAGTTGTGATGCTATTGCTAGGTAACCCCATGAACCAGTGCAATGCTGCATCCTTGAGGGTAGAAGGGAATAGTTTCAACTTTTGCTCATCTTCTACATAGTCATAGGTTCGACAAATAACATTAAACTCAAACAAGAAGGTGTCAGGATCTTCTGTAGTCAATCCATGGAAGTGAGGTAGGGCAGAAGGGCTTATGTTTTCATTTTAGTGTCCCCATTGGTTTCTCGGATGGGAAAGGTACCCTCTACTCTTTCTCCATTCCCCCTAACATTTCTGTTTTCAGCCATTGTCTAAGGAGGGATTTTTTCTTCTTCTTCTTCCCCTATAGGTTCTTCAAATATCTCTGGTTGTTCCTCTAAAGGTTCTTCTAGATCACTACCAACGCAGAAGAGAGAAGGGTGGCTATGTGATGTGGTGGAGGTGTTGGGTAAGAATTTTCCTGAATTATCTATGTTCCTACGAGGCATGAAAGGAAATATTTTTTGGTTGGTTTTTGCTTTTTTCTGCTTGTACTTGCAAAACCAAATTGATTGAACAAACAAATTGCAACTAACTAAAATGAACTTGTTGAAATGAAATTGCAGAACTAAAAAAGGAAAGCAAATGAAATGCAAAAAGGAAATGACTAATCTACTCTTGCTCGAATGGAAATTGCAGAATTGAAATGAAAGCAAGGAAAGAGCTAATCTACTTTTGCTGGAATGGAAATAGCATAATTGAAATGAAAGAAAGGAAATGGCTAATCTACTTTTGCTGGAATGGAAATTGCAGAATTGAAATGAAAATAAGGAAATGCAGAAATTGAAAGAAACAACTACTCTACTTTTGCTGAAATAAACTACTTAGCATAATGTTGCAGTAGGAAATAGAAGAAAAGCAGTAATCACACAATACTCTGACGCTTCCCTGGCAACGACACCAAAAAGTGGTGAGCACCAGTATTGCAACAATAATGCTGCAACTCCTGGGCTTCCTACTTTACTTTTATCAACCCGGTAGTTCGTAACAAACTTGGAAGTGACGGTGTTGTATGCACAAGTACTAGTTCTTACTGTAGGCTGTCACTTGGTTAGTTGGTGCAAGATCACTAGGAGCTCAAGCCAACTTCTATGAATTCCAGAAGAAGCTTTATATGTGATGAAAGAAAGGAAAGTTTACTCTACAGAGGCTACTCTACTTGCAGAAAGAGAAAGAAGACTGAAATGTGAAGTAAACCTAGCAAACCCTAATTAACCAACTAATCCTAATTTTGCAGAAAGAGAGATGAAAAACCATAAAATGAATGCCATTACCTACTTAGGAAGTAAAAAACATCTATTCAAGCTATTTCTAGAAGGAAATGAGAAAAAAAACATCTTTTTGGATTTTTATGTATTTTTAGGTGAAATTGTCATGCATGTAATTTATTTGTGTGTGAATGTGGCAGCGATTAGGTGGCAATGGAGGGTGAATTTTGAGTTTGCAAAGGTGTAGGAAGGTATGGATGGGTCCTAGGAGGTCCCAGGTGGCCTTCTGGAGGCTTTCATTGCAATCTGACTTCAAAAAGACACCTACAAGAAAATCTACAGGAGGCTGCAAGGGATCTACAAGAGGTCTATAGGAGGTCTACAAGAGGATGCCGAGAGCTGTTTTAGAGGTTTTTAAGTTGGGAAAATGGGTGGAAAGGGTAGCTGATGGCTAGGAGGATGTGTTAAGGTGTCTAAGGTTCATCAAGGAGGATTTGGGAAGAGAAAGATGGTTGGACTTGTTCAAAGAAAGAGGGGAAAGTTCATGAGAAAAGTGCAAAAAATTAAGGCAGATTTGTGAGGGACTTTGGATGACCTGTGGAGCATGGATCAAAGAGAGATGGTAATGGCTAATTTGTTGACTTATTGTGAGTAGAGATGTAATGCAAGAGAATTGAAAATCAAACACTGAGCTAAGCAAGCAAAGAAACTAGCTACACTAAAAATAGAACTATTCATCAAGCTAGTTTAAATTCTGATCTAGGAAAGTAAATGTTGAATAATGTTATATGGGAAGGAAACATGGAAGGAAATTTATTGTAAAGACAGAAATGAACATGGGGAAATATATCTACAACAAAATCATTAACCTTCTAACAAACTGCAACACTAGAGATCCTATGGAAAAGATGAATCTGTGTTTTTTATGGCAGCAAGAGGGTCTTGGCCTCAGTTCATGGTCCCAAAGGGGAGAAAGGAGGCAAAGGCTCTATTGATGGCCTTTTTGTATCTTCTTCTATCACTGTTCAATCTGCTACAACAAACTGAAATGGAAACAACCTTTTAAATCACCAAAAGAAACCTATTCTTAACTAAGAAATAAATCTATTTAACAACAACTCATTCATAAACTGAAACAAAGCATATAATACAAAACAAGAGGTGATTGGCTCCTTGTATTGGGCCCTAACCCAAGAGCTTCAGCCCTCTGAAGTAACTCAGTGCTAGCTCGAACAAGATCTCATCTTCATTACCAAAATAATAGTAGCATTACATGAAACTATCACAAAAGTAAGCTCGAAGTTGAGCAGAGCAAAACTGCAACAAAATTTCGAAAATTTGACTAATATTCAACAACTGAATGAAGCCCTATGCCTCTCTACTTATACAACTAGAGCTTCCAACAGCTCCCTTAAAATTAGGGAGGCTTGGCTCCCAAAACTTGAGATAAATAGTAGTTATACTCCACTTGCTCGGCTTCCTCTTTGGTGCATTGATGTGGTTGCTTGTGCTCTGAGCTTTTTGAAGGAGAATTTGAAGTAGGGAATCATAAATGAGGGGAACACTCTCCTATAAATCCTCTCCCTTGTTTTCTTTGAATATTTGCTGCCAAATGTTCATTAAATCTTTGACTTTGTCTCCAAAATTAACTAAAACTCTGCGTTAAGCACACATTAGACTTTAAGGCATAATGACCAACCCAAATCACTCTATTAGCATAAATATAATAAAAAACATGCAATAAAATAATGATAATGGTGGGTTAAGCTAAGTTAGGAAGCAAAATGAGCCCATATAATTACCCATTTGTGGGGCTCATCAGTGAATTCATGGAAAGAGAAAACAAAACCATGGATTGGAAACAACACATGGTTTTGTAAAAATTTAATTATAAATTTCATTTAAAATATTTTGGAAATATTATTCAGATATATATATTATTATATATTTTCCAAAATATTTTGTGACACTAATGGATGATAAAACAGCAGGGCAGTCACAAGATCAGCCATCAGTGAGGGAAGTCTCAGATTATCAAGTCAGAGGATCAACAAGAAGTTGAGTGAATTACTAAGAAAAAGAGAGATACATTTGCATCTTCTAGTTCATTTTCCAGCACAGACACAAATTTGGGTCCACATCCTACCTACTCCCACTTCCACAGCAACAACATTTTCACAGCACATTCCACCAGAACTATTAATCTGCAGTAGTTAGAGCTTTTTAGTTCATCTATAGTCTAAAAATGTCTTGTCTGTTAGAGACATCATTTATTGTAAACAGTTTGTAAATTTTGTATAAATACTTCTGCTTTTGAAGTATTAGAGGTCGATTGTTTGAGATCAGAAATATTAGTGATCTGTTGGAGCATTGTAAGTTTTTTTAAAGCACTGGAGCATCAATATTAAGCAAACCACTCATACGATTCTTGTGGCTTAAATACTAGTGATGTTTTTCTTATGTTAAAGTGTTTCACTGTCATCTCTTCATTGTAATCATCTAAATTCCAATTGCAAAACAGAAATGTGATGAATAGGATTTACTTTTGAGTACCTTATTCTAGCTGCTTTTGCAATCTGTATGTTTTCTATTGAAGGCCACACTAAAGAATTCTTGACTGCTCTTTAGTTCTTCCTGATTGACTGAATGCCACACTAAAGAATTCTTAATTTCTATTTAGTTCTGCTGAAGGTTTTCATTGTTCTGCCATCATCCACTTATTATTCTGAAAGATCCAGTAAAAATTCCTAACTTTCCCTGAATTTACTCTGTGAAAAACTGATGCAACCATCCAGTTTACCTTTTTACTCCATTGCCTAATAGATGTTAATTAAATTGAATACAATCAGTTTTCCAAAACCCAAATCAAAACCCAAAACCAAAGTGCAATCATAACTAGTCTAAGATTTTCAAGTAACAAAGACAAATTTTACAGAGAGCCCTCTCTGGGATTGGAAGGGATAGATTCCCATCCCGAAGTTGGTTTGATGTTACATTCTTGTGATTTGTCCTACAGCCTTCAAATTACAGGGTGCTAACAATATATACGAAATGGTCATCTGGCACTCTGATTGCAAATAACTGCGCATTAGGGAGATTATCCTCTATGCTGGTTTGTTCTTCCCCTATTTCCATTCGTGACAGATGGTTAGATCCTACATTTAGTCTCCCTAATTTAACAATGATATCAAAGTCATATTCCTAGAAAAACAGTAACCATCTGCAAATATTTTCTCTTAAGATAGGATTATTAACAAAATAATTTAGTTCAAAATGATCTATAAACATTTTAAAGTGTGACCCCAGCAAATAGTGTCTAAAATTCTGCAAAGCATACACCATGGCCAATCCTTCCCTTTCTGTAGTGGTGTAATTCTTTTCTACTTTAGATAACTTTCTACTTGCAAAATCTATAGGATGATCAATCTCTCCTGCACCAAGTTGTGCCAGTACCACTCCCAAAGCTATACAAGAGGCATCCACATGGACATGGAATTCCTTATTCCAATCAAGGAACACTAGTATAGGTGCAACTACCATTTTTTCTTATTCCAATCAAGGAACACTAGTATAGGTGAAAAATTGGGTTCCATCTCTGATCATATGTTCACCTTCTTAGTCTTCAGTGGCTTCATTATATCTGGTATCTCTAGCTCGAGTCCAGTTACTTTGCGGTATCCTTCTGCCTCTGTTATGTCGATGTTGCGAGGATCTTCTTCTTCCCCTGTCGTAAGGTTATAGCAATCCAATGCAATTTCTATTTACGCAACCTAATCAGGTTGCTTCCATGTCAATGTGGTTACATTCTCAAAGATCCTCTTCTTGATTGTGTGAAGCGCCAAATCTATGTATGGGAAATCATCCTCAAAGTTGAATGTTAATATGAAGCCATCTACCATGTCTACCTAATTCATGGTACCATGTCGAAGCTCCATTTCTAGGTACCAGTTCTTAGGGATTGTCTATAATGTATGAATGAATCCATGTACCCATTCTTGTTGTGGAATCTCCTTCCATGCTGTAGTGCATAGTTGGATATGTTTCCTAGGATTAGTTTCACCATCATATTTTATCTCCACCTTTATATTTATCTATCCAAACCTTATCCCTATCAGTCTTCGGTAGTCCTTCTGACCTCCTATATTCTTCTTGTGTTCATTCCACCATCTAGCAAGGGTAGCTTTCAAGGCTATATGCAAGGTTGATGTGTTCTTCATAATCATTAAGAAAAGTATTTACATCACCTAAACCATTATAAGAAGGCAGGTTACATACCTCAAATATCATGCAACGAACTGATTTGGTAATTCTTGCACAGTTCCTTGTGGATACTTCATGCAGCCTATGTTTCCAATTCTCCAACACTTCTTCTGAGTTTGGGGTACAAGAACTATAACGCTCCCAACTCAAATTTCCCTCTGCACTAGGGTTAACACAATCATGATATTTCATTGTCATTTGATAGATATTGTCTATGTCAGTTGCAAAGAATTCTTCTTTGACTAGTTTTGTATATCCTACTCCTTATGGATCTGAGGGAACAATTACTTTCATGTTATTTCCTTCAAATATCATTTGTCTCTTCTTTAGATTAATTATGGCCATATTATCAAATATGTAGTCAATTCCAAGCAATGCAGGATAAGGGTTACTGTCATCGATGACCTCTATTACCTCAAAATCAATAATAGTAAGAACTCCTTCAATATCTATTGTGACACCTGGTAGTCTTCCCAAAGGGAAGATATTTTGTTTATTTTCCATCCTAAACTGATTAGGTGACCACTGTAGCTTCAAATTTCCCATTAATTCCCATGTCTGCTTCATCAAGACATTAGCATCAGATCCCAGATCTAGAATAATTTGATCCATTTCATATTATCCTATCTGCGCACTAAGCCTCATCTCTCTTCGAGTTCTCTTCTGTCGATGAAAATTATTAACTCCACACATCTCACTCCGAGGTGTTTCTTTGGATGCACGAAAATCTATTAACCCATGAAGCACTTCTACAACATTTTGATCTCTTAAAAATTTCATACAAGTCTGCAGAAAAGACTCTAAAATACCTACTTGATTTGTTGAATCTTGGTCTTGTGTCAGAGCTTGATCCTATGTCAGAGCTTGGTTTTATATAGAAGTTGATGACACATCGTAGTTACTTTTATGATTGGGCTTTAGCTGTGCACTAGAGGTCGAAGTTCCAACATCCATAAAAATTCGCTTTGCTTCCATAAATACTTCTTTTTATTTATGAATATCAAGAATATGAGCTTTCTCAATAGTCTTTCTGACCCGTGCACTTTCAGATTCTTTCTTTTCATCCATTTTATCACTATTGGTCGTAGCTCCACTTCTAGTGACAATACTAATTTGAGGTTCATCGGCCCTCCTTTCAGCAGTCATCATTTGAGTATTATGTGTCAGATGTTAATTCCTTTTTTCTTGCATCTTCGCCATAAGTACTGGACATTATTCAATTACATGGTCAAAGGATTTACAATACTTTCATGTCGTTGTGGGTTTCTTGCGTTTTCTCGCAAAATGACCTGCCTAGCCGCAGTTATAGCAAATGATATATCCACGTCCTCGACCATCTCCACCACCTCGACCACTTCCTTGGTAACCTCCTCGACCACAGCGTTTTCCATTGTACTCATGTTCATTCTCTTCCACTTGCATTCTATAAGTGTCAGCACCGTGCTCCATCATTAGTTCATAAGGTCGATAATTATTTCATCATATCCTACTGATTTACAGATTTTTCAATATAGATTCCTCGGAGTCTGTATATATTTTTGTAATAAGTAACAGTCTTCTGAATGATGTTGGCCTATAGTCTTACATATTTTTCACCACAGGCTCGATCTTGTATTCAAGGGATTTTGTGCCCCACCATCCATGTAATTCCTGATGATAGGGTACTGTTATTTAGAATGACCCTTCGATCTGCACTTCGTACATCATACTTCTTCTCTAACTTCTTTGCTTTTCTTGATGTCTTGTATATGTAGGGTTAGGTTTTCCAACTGTTTCTAAATCTATTACATGCCTGCATTAGTATCTCCTATAGGCGAAGCTTCCAATTTCATCGAAATCTATGGAGATTGGAATTGACTTTCTATCTTTTATTGCATCAATGGAAATCTGATATGTGGTAGTAGTGCAACTATAAACCATTATTTATGTTGCTACAGAGCTATGTCAAAGCTTACTTGATCCAATAACACCTTAAATCTTTGATCAAACTCCCAAACAAACTTAGTAGGCTTTTGTTTGATCTCTTTCAACCCGGTGATGCACTGCAACTCAGACTTTGGTTTCTTAAACTCTCTTATCAATGTTGTTTTAATATTTGCAAACGTTATATTCTAATTATTTGAATACTTCATATATCGTGTCAATGCTCTATCTCGAAGCGTCGTAACGAGCTGCACTTTCTTTATATTCTCATCGTTGATATGCTTCATTGTCCATACAGCTCCACATAAAAACCAAAATCGTTTCGAATCCTCCAATCCAATTCCTTTGAAAACAGGTAACTTAATATTGCTAGCCATACTTCTTCTTAGAGGGGGAGGGGGATGAGTAGTGGGAGGGGAATGAGTAAGGGGAGGGAGATGGGGGGTAGGAGGGGTATGGGGCAGGGGAAAGCCAAAAACGCACTGGCTATTATTAGATTCTAGCTTCTGTGAACTCTCAGGCTGGGAGGGTGAATACTGCGAAGTTACTTGGGGGTTATCAGGGTGCCTTTCTTCTCTTCACTCTCAAACCCACTCAAAAGAGGACTATAATCAGTCTCTACAAATGGCTTCAAGTCTTTTCCATGAGATTTGTTTTTGGCATGTACTCTATATATCTTTCCACTTCGTGTTACTCTAATCTCTTTCTCATGTTTATTGTATCTTCTTCCAAATAGAAGTAAACTAGCAATCTAATTGCATCTGTAAAACTCCCTTTTCACACAGAAGAATATTAATCCAAATTTTCATAGATTTTAAATACTTACCTCGCAGTCCTTTGAATAATCATCATTCCGCTTCGATGGAGGACATATTCGAGTCTACAACGAACTCAGTAATGAATCCTTCCAAAATTCTATCAATCTAGAAATTGGCAACCCTTGAAATCCTATTGCTAGTGCTCTTGAGTCGTTGTATCATTTCAGGAGTCCACACCATACGTTCTTCACCCTTAAAACAATTCTTCCTTTCATTCAACCTCTATATCCACTCGTATATCTCAACAGGAAAAGAATCGATGAAAATCTCGTATTAATCTGTAAAAAT
This sequence comes from Pinus tabuliformis, assembly GCA_031772625.1. Classification (NCBI taxonomy): domain Eukaryota; kingdom Viridiplantae; phylum Streptophyta; class Pinopsida; order Pinales; family Pinaceae; genus Pinus; species Pinus tabuliformis. The sequence continues at coordinate 592,460,771 of CM062820.1, read as the reverse complement.
ATACTTATGTAACCAAGCTTTAAATGTCAAACGGGGGTTTTCGTTTTCTTGATCCGCAAATTGAAGCTATTTCAGGTCTATCCAATCTTGAATCTCCTTCTTCGACATGTACCACATCAACATATCCCTCAAATAGATCCCAGTCCCAGAAACGGAACCATTTGTTGGCTTGATTTGGGCTGACCAAGGTTCAATCTATACTGCACACCAACAAAACCCTTGATCACTGGCCCTTTCGGTAATGAACTGCAAGCAAATCGCAATCTCACCCGAAGTGATCTTGGGAGGATGTATAACCAAGTTTCTTCAACCTTGAAGGACTTGGAGATGTGGTATTATTATGTTATCTTATTCTTAGCATTTATAAATCACTTCACCGCATTATATTACTCACTTAAACATGCCATATAAAACAATAAACCATCACTATGCTGAAGTAAAATACAACTGTAATAATTGCTACTCTACAATAGATAATAAGAAAATATACACATCAAAACACCAAAGTAACATGGTTCACCCCAGCGTAGGGTTACATCCAAAAGAACTGTTGCTTAATATAATGAATCTTTGAACAATAACCAGTTCTTGGCCTACGCACTAAGCTATAAGTTGTTTGTGCACTCAGCTACAAAGCCTCTCCTTTGCTACCAAATCATATATCACAATAATAATTCACCCATAAAACTAATCTGGATCAAAGCCGATCATTCTCTTCTTATTATTTTACCTTATATATAATATTACATTGTAGGGTTACATCATCAAAAGACCATGGTCCAAATACCTTGGACTCCCTAAAACAAGCAAATATGGCCCTAAAACCATTGATCCCTTACAAAATCGTGCACTCGTACTAAAAGGAGGGGCTTCAACCCACCCCGAAGCCCTTACGACACCATGTAGTATATTTAATTCCTCACAATGTGCTCCGTTGCACGCTCCACTACACGCTATGCCCCACAAAATGTGGAGTTTTTGCCAAAATCTAGGCCAAGTTCATTTTTATCGATTTATTACACAATTCAATTTCTCTACTAATATCATCAAACTTATTCCCACCACCATGATGCTTGCGTTCCAAGTTTTGTCGCTCTCTTTCACTAATGGAGGCAACTGCTAAACTTCCAATAAATATTTAACCGCATTTCTTTTAGCCATCTACAAAATTTTGTGCTTCGTTGCTCCATTCACCAATAGCTATAAGGCATCAAATTGGATGCTATACTATGGGATCACAACCAAAAACCAGTTGTGGACACTGAATTCAAAAATCTATAAAACGGTGGATTTGTCATCTTAGAAGCTCAAGTTTCTCTATTTCATGCACTTGATGTTATCGGTTTTGGTGTTTGGCTCTGTGATTTTCATGGATTTGGATGTTGTGAACTATTATTGTGTGCCCTCCACCGCGAACATCACAACCATTATGATCAAGGGTCAGTGCATGATCTTCGCCACCATGATCTCCATGATGACATGTTAGTGACATATGTGGACTTTGATGACTACCCCGGCATAACTTTGCATTTGTGGGGCTGCATGTGTTTCTTATATCTTGTGTATTTATGTTTATTGGAAATTATTTTTGTTTGTTACATCATTTTCGTTACATTTATCCCTCACATTTCACCACTTCATGTGTCAAAGGATGTTCACTATTATGACATGAAGTCACTCATAGGCTTAGGATCAACTTCCTAACTCTAGGTTAAAGGCACATTCGTATCCAAGGATGAATATGAATTTAGGGCTTCTAATTTATATGTCAAAAGTAGAGACACTTCATGGTCTTCGAATTTGCTCTGGAAACATCTAAATGTAGCGTCTAAACCTTTACGTGTAGTCGATGGAAGAAACTAAAATGAAACCATGAGACAAAAAAATAAAGTTGCACCACCCCACACCCTTTTTAAATACCATATAATTGTTAAAGGTTCAAATGACATGAACCATATGTCTATAGTGAAATGCATTTGGGTGGAATCGGTTCATTAGAACTCCACATGTGATTCCCAGTATCATGACCATCCATACTTTTGTAATCCTAGCACTGAGGTTGTTTCCTACTTTGGTGTAGACTGCGAGGATGATTGAAGGTGAGAATTTGTAAGTCATATGTGCGTGCGGTGAAATCTCAAAGAAACAACCTGTTGCAAAAACATCAGGGAAGTGTGATTACAGGAAATTCTTGCATCAAAGGCTCCAACACCTTCTTTCCATTATATCGAGAAACGTGTACCATAGCATTTGCATGAATATGAATACATGGCTCGTTTGCATATAAACCTTGTTGAGAAAAGACTCTTGTAATGTATCAACTAATTAATTGCACAAAGATGTGAGCACGCATTAGATACATTGCCAAGTTTTCCCTGCCTGGTTGATATTTTACTTGCGAATACTCAAATCCCGTTAGGTTAGCAGTGGGATCGAACAAAAAAATATTGTGTGTAGGTGTGAAGGAAGAAATCATCTTTGCACTCTTCATAATGTATCAAGCTTTGAACGATGAAAACCACTTCTACGCGGAGTGCAGATCTTGGTACACGGGAAACTAGTTATGTGTGGAGTACAGAGCCCAACGCAATGAAAATCATTATCTTTGTGATTTGTCAGACGTATCTTTATTATTGAGAGAATATAAATGTGTATTTACGTAGTTAAAATAATTTCATCTATGTGAATTGTGAAGCTCCACATGATGGAAACCACCTCTGTGCGGAGTGCGGAGCTTCGCATGATGGAAACCACCTCTGTGCGGAGTGTGGAGCTCTGCATTCTTGGGTTGTGAAGTATACCTTTTTTTCCTTCTGCATTCTAAATGTTGGGCCCAATATTTTATTTCAAAATACCACTTTTCACAAAGTTGTCATTTTAAAGCAAAAAATACACCGTCGAAATAAATGCACAACACATAACTTTTCATTGATTGATTAAACAATTCAATTCATCATAGTTTGTGTTTATGATTAAAAATTAAATTCATTATAGTTTGTGTTTGTGTTGTTGGGGTGCGTCAGGTTGGTGTTGTAGCACAACACACAAGCAATGCCCAAGAGCTGCAATATCAAGTTTTTGAACATTGAAGTGGGACTCTGGTGCTAGAACGATGACATTATTTAAAAGTGTACCTAGAGAATATGTGGTGCGATTGTATACATGCCTAGATAGAATAATTAAATAACTATTTCTCCTTCGCACAATTGTTGTAACACATAAATTGTTGTACATTATTCTCTTACCTCTGTAATAACAAGCACAACTGGAAGGTTTGCTGTACCAATTTCAAGAATTCTAAATTTGTGGAGTGCGGGATGCAGGATGCAATTTGCTGGAGTGTGGAGGAAGCAATTTGCAGAGTGCGAAGGAAGCTTTCATTATGCTTCTTCCAAAATTCACAAAACCTTAATCAATTGATTAGTGGTAGATGAAAGGACTGTGTTGCATTGCAACTATTAATCTTGTTATTAATATTAATATTGTTTTTGTTATTAGATAGAGCTTTAACCTTCATAATTATTTTGATCTGAGTTCCCTAGCTAGTCATAAATTTCTTGCAAGTTGCCACTTGGGAGCCCATTACGTTAATATTTATCATCCAATTGAAATGGAAATGTGCTCTGAGGATGCAACACTAGAGACTTAAATGGCCCTAAAATTTGAAGTCCTTCAAGAACATAATTTCTTGTTATTTTTTTCTATACCTATTATGTTTTTCTAAATAGTTTTTTTTGTTATTTAATATGTAAGGTAGTACAACTACTAGTCTTATAAATGTTATAAAAGGAAAGTTTAGAGTAAGGAATTTTTGATGATATGGTATATATTTTTATTAATAGCTCTAAATATTTTTATTGCACTATTATCGAATTCCTCTACAACTTATTCTAATATAAAATAATAAAAATTAATGTGAAAAAAAACTTGATCCTAATTATGTGAAGGATTAAATGAAATTAATAAACAAACAAAATAAAATGATACAATAAGAACCAATTTCTATTAATAAGATAATTATGAAACAATGCATATAAGTGTTGGGTGTGGAGCCTGATTATCTTCTTTATTCAGAGGTATCACCGCATTGGACCCCAGTTCGTAATGTGGCGGCAACACCTCCCGTAATATTTGCGCTACAAGGGGGGTTCAGGGGGGGCAGTTGTGATCTTTGGGAGCCCCCCCCCCCTTGGCAGGGGATCAAAGGCAGCGCCCCGAAGCTAAAAATAGATGTAAAATTGCCTTGTAAAATGTTGTCATTTTGTAGTCAATTTGAGCCCTTCATTAGGCGGAGATCTGATGGTAGAAATTATGTTTAATTTAGGGTTTTTGCCGTAGAAGGAAACTTCTCGCTATATATGAAGGAATTGTATTGTGTCTATGTAGATATGTATTCTGAGCGAAAAAGAGAGAGGAGATTGTGTGAGAGCGAAGATGGAATTACAGCGGATCTGTTGTAGATTGTATCTCTTCATTTTGCTGGATAATATAAAAGGAAAGACTGGATGTTTCTCCGTGGATGTAGCCCAAATTGGGTGAACCACGTATATATGTGTCTCTCTTGTTTTATGTGTTTTTTCTATTTATATTTCTGCAATATTTTATGTGTTCCATTGCTTTGTGATATATAATTTTCTAACAATAAGTACAATATCTAGAGTGGAGGTAGTTAATCTTACAAGAGATGTGTGTACTATACTTAATCATAAGAAATCCATAACAAAAAAATGAAACTGTATTTATAATGATGCAAACTTTTGCATCATATAATAGTCCAATCTTGAAGGTGTTGTAACTCAAAATGTCCTTTTAAAGTATTTTCACTTTCCATAATGTATTAAGTCTTTGGCCTTCTTTCCATAATCTTATCACCTTTTTCTATTCGAAAGCCTCACTATTCACCCTTCTTTATCTCTAATCATATGATGATTTTTCGTATCATACTTATTAAATCTACCTCCACCCTACTTAATACATTACATGTAACATCTAATTATCGTTACCATAGAATATTTTTATTTAAAATTATATCTAGGTCATCTTACTATAACATGATATGTCGTCTATAAGAGGTACCAAATTATAAAACATCCCTTTATCTTACTATTTGCATTATTACTTTTCCTAAGACTATATTAGAGCTCTCCTTCTTCCTCTATATGTTATACATCCATATTAATTTAAAAGGCCATTACAATACTAATTAAATCTTTAAATTATCTAATTCTATGTTATATTAAGCCACCACATCCATCTTCATGGAATATAACATTAAGGTTATACAAATTCCCCTTACTTAAAAGTAAAATTATTACATCGGGATTAAATCCTTCCATTTATTTGCCTTATACATTTTATATTTCATAAATTAATCATAGGTCTATTTTGACAAAATGGTTACATAATAAGAAACTTAGAAACTAATTTTCGAGAAGGGTAAAAAGGAGAACAAGAGAGAAAGAAGGGGTTCAATTTTTAGTATTGATGAACCGGTGGGTTCACCTCTTGCATTACAGATTCAATGTTTTTCTTATGTGATCGACCTCCTTTTTATGTAATTCAAAAATTGTTCTTTTTCTAACTTAAAAGTGGAAATTCTTGTGCAATTTGGTTTTCAACCATTAATAAATATTTTGTAGACTTTGATATCAAAATTTATCTTTTGGTTGTACTAGAGAAGCTTTTTAATCAATAATAATAGAAATATACACTATTTAATATTTTGTAGACTTTGATATCAAAATTTATCTTTTGGTTGTACTAGAGAAGCTTTTTAATCAATAATAATAGAAATATACACTATTTAATATGTTTATTGTGATTGATTGTTTAGGGTTTCAACTAATTTTTTTTCTTCTAAAACTTTGTAACATGTAGGATATTCACTATCATGTATTTATTATGAAGATTATATTTGTGAGAAATCATATGTTTAAGAATTTATGTTTGATTACGAGTTATTAGGTTAATCCGAAGATGTTATTTTCATGCATACAATAAATTTATTTATTTTGACCTAATACACTTTCTTCTTATCAAATTGTCGAGGAGCACGTATGTTATTGTTTTTAGCATTTTGATACATTTGTGTTTCTCCATGCCAATGAATACTCATGTTATTACCATTGACATTTCTTTATTTTGAATCTTTCATCGTATAATTTTGAAGTATATGTATTGTTGGGTAAAGGTGTCCATTGGAGGGACCATAGTTTGAATCTAATAGTTCGAGTGTATTATTGTCTTCAACTTGTTTTAATTCTCCATATTTTTTTTAATCATCAATCTTGAATCTGGCAATCTAGGAGATTACCAGAATTGCTTTAAGGTAACTTAAAGCAATTATCATTTGTGACAGTTCAAGTGTTACCCACTTTGTTCTCGAGGTTAACAATTCAAAGCATGAAGCGAAGAGGTTTCTAAACCTCCATAGGATGTATTAACATTGATTCCTAAATAGGATCAACTTGAGGGACAAAAAAAGGAATTAACTTCTACTAAATACTATATCTTGTCAAGAGTCAAGAACATTAAGATGTAAAATCCTTAACCTTACCATTGATGTTGGTGCCAAATGTGCATGTTGAGATGGACAACATTGAGTTGTCTATGAAAAAGGCTAGCCTTGTCAAAGACCATAACTTTTTGGTTGCTTCTCCATTTTAGTTTTTCTTTAGCTCACTGGAAAGAGAATTTGTAAACTGAGCTAGATACTCTTGTATCTGGTGTTAGAACCATTAAAAATACATGATCACTTCGAAAATTGTTTATGAGCTCATGACCTAAAAATCATAAATTTCAAGACCATTTTATTAGATTGTCCTTTATAACTACTTGATCGTAATCTTTGTTTTCAAATTGTGCATAACAAAGTTTGTTCTCATAAGAATTGAATGAATATTAACTATCACATACCTACTAATTAATGTATAGGTAATTCATATATTAGGGAGTTTGAATAGAAAAAATACATCATTTCCTTTTGTGAAATGTGTGGTAAATATTATTGCTTATTTAAAAATTCTTGTACTTTGAGATTTTACATTCACCATGAAAACCAAGTAGGTGTTTCTTTTTCATTGGATAGTTTACCCCTAGGTCCAACTTTATTTATGAACTATTGTCGTATTACCCCATTATTCATGTAAACAAGGACATACATGCATCTTTTCAAATTTTAAAATGTACTTAGTGTCAATATTTTCTACAGTCTAAAGCTTTGACTTTCTCCACTTCAAACATTTAAAAATATCATTTTCAAGCTTTGACTTTCTCCACTTCAAACATTTAAAAATATCATTTTCAATAAAATCTCAACCAAATTCAATGTTTCAAATTTCCATATCATTTTCCTTTATCTTTCTCCACCCAAATTTTAATATGCTTTTATCATATTCAAAATGCATAAATACATATTCTCATTATGGAAAAAGAAGATATTCACCAATAAAAAGTTAGAACCATAAATGCTTGGGCTCTTTCAAGTCCCATTTGCTAATTCATAATTCTAATTTGTTATAGTGATGACTGTTATTAGTTTTATATATCTGTATATATATGATGTTAAATGCAAATTTGTGTATATGGAGAAACACCAAAATTGTAAAATATATTAAATTATGATTTAATAATTAAGATAATTATTATTAAATTAATAATTTAAAATTATTTAATTTATATTTATTTTTATGTAAAGTTACACAATAAGGAATCAAAGTTTAATGGTTTTAGAATATGATTTAAAATTGTTTTTGGTTGGTTGAAAGTTCATAATTTTGGGATTTAAAGAAATGGGTTAATGTCCTAACATCTAGAAGCATATGAGAGGAGTAGTGATTCTATGTGAGGTGATGTGATTTTTCTTGAATAATAGTAATGAGTCAAATTGGCATCGTACCATTTATGATTACTATCTAGTGATTCTATGTGAGGTGATGTGATTTTACTTGAATAATGGTAATGAGTCACCTTGCCGTCGTACCATTTATGATCACTATCTAGTGATTGTATATGTGATGATGTGACTTTTCTTGAATAATGATAATAAGTCACCTTGCCTTTATCATCATGATGATTCTATGTGAGGTGATGTGATTTTTCTTGAATAATAGTAATGAGTCACTTTGGCATCGTACCATTTATGATTACTATCTAGTGATTCTATGTGAAGTGATGTGATTTTTCTTGAATAATAGTAATGAGTCACCTTGCTGTCGTACCATTTATGATCACTATCTAGTGATTCTATATGTAATGATGTGATTTTTCTTGAATAATGATAATAAGTTACCTTGCCTTCATCATCATGATGACAATCTTCACTATTATTTTGACAATTAAATTCTGATAATTTTTCATGCTCTTAATTTTTTTAATAAAACTAATACTTATTTTTTAATATTGTGTAATCCTTTGGCAACTGGCCTTTAAACCATTAACCATGTACTTCACAGTGACATAGAAGGTAAACTTATCCATCCATCGATGTGTACTGGTTGTAAATCACTAACTTTAAGAAGAAAATATGTAAGTGTAATAAAACTAATACTTATTTTTTAATATTGTGTAATCCTTTGGCAACTGGCCTTTAAACCATTAACCATGTACTTCACAGTGACATAGAAGGTAAACTTATCCATCCATCGATGTGTACTGGTTGTAAATCACTAACTTTAAGAAGAAAATATGTAAGTGTACGTAGATTATTAACAGATTTGATATGTAACATTGAATTTTTGAAAAACAAACGCTAATAAGAATAGTAGTCGGGGACGGGAGGGATATTTTTGTGGCTGAAACTTGCAGGTGGAAAGGAGCAGCCGTAGAGTTGCGGCAGGAGAGGAGAGGAAACGAAGAGTATGGTGGAGAAAGATGGATCCCACTGGGGATACCCTCGTGACCTCATCCTCCTTATCGATGAAAATTCATTAGCGTGAGAAACTTAGTTGTCATGCATTTTGTATATGTCATATGTGCGTGTGCTGTGTGTCCGGCCCTCTGTAGTGCCAGAGCCAGTGCCACTAATGAGTCCAGGAGAGATGTTAGTGCCACTGGACAAGGGGCAGGGGCAGGGGCAGGGGCAGGGGAATTGCTGAGATTGAACATGTTGATGATGATGGAGTTTGGGGATTCTGGTATTGGTGAGGATGGGGAGGAGAATGAGAGGCAGAGAATGGAAATAGACATGGGACAGGGAGAGAAACCCACCATTTCAATGAGCAACATATTCAGCGCCATCAAGGAGACTTTATCGCCGAACCTGATGGCTCTTGTCTGCAAGAAGTGGGATCGCCGAACCTGATGGCTCTTGTCTGCAAGAAGTGGCAGAAAATGGAGAGGGCGAGCGACTCGCGTGTATCTGTGCATATAACCTGTACTTGCTGCCCATGTGTTTTCAGTCTGTTACTAAATTGGATCTCACAGTCTGCTCCCCCTGGGGTAATCCCCCTCTGAATTTCACCACTCCGCCAGAAATATAGAGAAATTGTCCTCTGCTCCCCCTGGGGCTATCCCCCTCTGAATCTATTGTTGGACTGAGGACACACCGATTGCCTTGAAAAAACCATCTGCTGGAGATTGGAGTGTCAACAGATGGGACCAGAATCCAGAGTGTGCTTTGGGGTCATCCTTGCAGTTGGCTCCTGAGTTTTGCCCTGACCTCAACTGCGCAAAATTCGATTTTGGTTCAAGCCCTTCCGATGTACCGATAACAAATTGAAGCCTGGATCTCAACCTCAGTGCAAGCTCCCGCTGTTTTCCAAGATAAATTTTCTTCAAAGGACATGAAGAAGCGAATTCCCGTGTCATGTTTAGAGGCATGGATGTGAATGGAAAAGCGACTTTGTTATTCCAATATCGGCACAGTTTCAGATTCGTCAACTACGGAATTTGTGAACTTTTGGGGGTAAAAATGACCAGCATCATTGAATGAGCATATATTAATTATGGTAGGGAATTGATTGGCAATTCATCTCAAAGATATAGTCTAAGGAGAACAATGGAAATTCTCCCATGATTTTTAATAAAATTAGTTTAAAATTTATTTATTATTTTCAAATTTCAAGATTTTGGGTGTCCAAAGGTTTTTGATGGTGTTGAATTTATTTCCACCATTAAAAAACGATATTCAAACATGTCTTTTCACTGTGGATTCTGGTGATTTTTCATTGTCTTGGCAAATATGATGCCTTGGTAGACACTCCCATCTCAAATATGGGGTGTAGTAGGGGAGGTTAGCAAAATGACCTCCTCACCGAACTTAGAAGATGAACAATTATACAAAAGGAAATATATATTCTACATAAAACATAGAATATCCATAGAAACTTTTTAGGGAGAAAATAAAAAGGTTTCTTTTAATTGATTGTTCTTTGTAGGCACCAATCTATTGTTACAATCTTTGTAGGAACCAACTTATAAGAGACACCAACCCTTATGAGAAACTAATCCCTTTTGCTATTTTGTAGGCACCAGCACATAAGACACCAATCCCATCTACTGCTCTATAGGGACCAACCTATAGGGGACACCAATCCCCTATGAGCTCTGATTTGTAAATATTTTATTCTTTGGTTCATTGTTCTTTTCTGAATTTTGGTAATCATGTCATCATAGCTTTTATATGTAATGTTTTTTTCTTTGGTAGACTCTTCTTTTTTAAATTTTTGTAGTTATCTCATCAAATCTTTGCTATGAACCTAGTGCTTCCTTCAAATCCCAACTTCCGGAGCTGCAAATTTTGTTCTCTAACACTCTTTTATCACTTATCTCATCAACATTCCTTTTACCAATGTAATACTTTCCTATATTGTGCTTCCTTCAACCCATAGATCAAATCTACAGTTTAATAACGCAATTCATATTTTATTTTTGTGCTTTCTTTAGCCCAACCTTTCACCCTTGACAATTATCTAGTTGAGCAATATATGCCACATCTTAAGCACAACTACCACACTAGTTATTTTATAAGTTATTCCTCTCAAATAACTATCTTATTTGCCCAAGTGCTTATTATACTTTAGTATATTAGAGCTCCCTTCAATCTACCCTTTTCATTTTAGTGCTTATGCATATAATTTTGACATCATATATCCAATTAAGGAACCCAAGGGCGTTTATACCAATATATCGGAGAATTAAAGTTATTGAGTAGATGAGAGCTAAGCCTCAAATTTCCATGTATATTCTCACTTTAACCCATATTGTGGCAAGGGGCATTTGAGGTCCCAAAACTTCAAATTTCACTTTTTATTAGGAGATCGAAAATAACCTAGAATCATTTAACATTAGAAAACGACATTTTCGAGGGCATTTAACTCTTGGTGCTAAAGTGTAAGCACCCTATAATTAGGGGCTATAATAAAAGGCTTTGCTAAATCATATTCAGATATTGGTTGTTTTCAACCTAAGTGCTCCTTAGAAACCTCTAGTTGTCGATATGATGAGGGAACTAAGTCCTTAGTGATATAACTAGGATATTCACGACCAAGAGCATGATTAGAAGAAAATTATATTAGGATATTGAAAAATCCCGAAACCTTCATTTTTTGCTATAATGATGATATGTCAATATGCCAAGGGCTCTTAGCCCTCGAGTGCTACACCTTAGCACTCATGTGACTGAAGTTGTGACTAGAGGTTGTATATTCCGAATATTGGGAAAATCACAAGAACTAAAGTGTTTTCTAATATGTTGGTATGTTGAGAGCTTGGGCCCTCATTTCCTATACATTAGCACCACATGACAAGCGGTGTGATAAGGAGCTACTCCATACTAGGATATTAGTGAATCTCATGAACTCTGCATTTGTAAAATGATGATATGTCGATATGCTAAGGAGGGGCTTAGTGCTCAAGTGCTACACCTTAGCACCTCTGTGAACAAGGGCTAGACTAGGGGCTCAAATACACCAGAATATTGGAAAATCTCATGAACTTGTGCATTGTAAAATCTCTGGTATGTCAAGGGTCTCGTAGACAGATCAACAATTGACAATAGGATGCATGTCCATTAACTAAGGTGAAGGTCCAAAAACATTAGATTTGTGGGGATTTCCATGTTATAACAAAATTTGAGGCTTTTTTTCCGAGACTTTGAGGTTTTTTCCTTGTGCTCCACCTTAGATCAATTTTAAGGTTTTCCCCATTTTCTTCTTTCCACACCCAAATGAGCTCCTACGTTGGACCAATTTTGAGGATTATTTAAGGTTTTCCCTTTTTATTCTTTTCATGCCTTAGCTAGTGCTCCCACCTTTTATCAAGCTCCCCCTTTAGGTCATGCTCCTGCCTTTAGGTCTCCCCCTTAGCTTTGATATCAATGACAATATTATTAAACATAACCCACTCCTAAATTCTCTACTCAACTATAAAACAATAATAATATTAAAAAGAATGGAATACCTTTTCTTTCTAATGGCCCAATATTTAACATAACCTTATAGTTGTCGAGGATTAGGGTTAGTGTTTTTTCATGCCTCAACCATCAATTAGTATTAGGGTTTTGGACCCTCTAGGATATTCCTAAAATTCCACATGTGACTAACCCCACATGTGTATGTAATGGGGGATGACATGGAATCCACTCGGTACCATGGTGGTTAATAAGGTAGGTAAGCTTGTGGGATACATAACTTCCACATATGAACTTCAATTGAAGTGATGTTTACATCGTTGGGAATCTTTCAATGTGTAAATCATTACTAAGCGAATATGATCTGTGTTCAAAAGGTTTTGGCCCAAAGAAGTGCCATTTGATGCCTCAAATGAGCTTTGCAAGGTTCCAGATTCCATATCACCAAATTAGGACCCCCTACAAGCTAATTCCTCCAATTTTTCAACCTAGAAGGTACAAATATATATGAAAAAGTATATGACAATCCATTATAGATCAATGCATGAGTGAAGTTGTGGATTTGTATATAGCAAGGATGAAGGTGTAAATTTGTACACAATTCCACACTTTCACCCATCACCACTCTTTTTGTAAAAGATAAAGAATAAAGGGGTTTTAAATTAAAATCAACATCATATGTAAATGGTTTGTTGCATTGTACATTTTCCATTGAGATGTATGTCATTAGGTTAATTTTTTAATATCAAATTTTAATTAGTATGTGGGAGTGAAGATGTGGACTTAGTACATAGTGAGGATGGTAATGTTTAACTTGTGTACATGGCGAAGGATGAAATGTTCATATTTTTTTGAATTGTAATTTGGTGGTTGAGATGAATACTATTGAATAATTGATTTAATAATCTTTAACCAATATCTTTTATTTTTCCCTAGTTTGTTCATGTCTTGTGGGACTAACTTTTCACTAAGAAACTACAACCTGAGGGTATCTAAGCCATCAAAATTGTTTGAGGTTCACACTCAACCTGACCCACATTGGCCCTTAACATGGTTGGATTTTTTGTATCCATAGGGTTTCGAATCAATGAACTTCATATAAGTAGTGTCTTAACAGAGCACCTTGTTGTTGATTGTTCTCCATCTCATGGGTAACCAATATCTATTTTCATCTAAGTGAAGGTGTGAATTTATAAATGGTAAGAGATGAAAGTGAAAACTTTGTGCACATATTAGAGGATAAATATGTAAATTTGTACACAATTCCACACCTTCACTCATCGCCACCATTTGTGTGGAAAATGAAGATCTACACATTATTATTACTATTGTTGTTGTTGTTATTAGATGGAGCTTTAACCTTCATAATTACTTTGATCTAAGTTCTCTAGTTAGTCATAAATTTCTATCAAGTTGCCACTTGGGAGTGCATTACATTCATATTTATCATACAACTGAAATGGAAATGCGCTCAGAGGATGTAACACAAGAGACTTAAGTGGCCCTAAAAGTTGAAGTCATTCAAGGACATAATTTCTAGTTGTTTTTTCTATACCTATTATGTTTTGCTGAGTAGTTTTTTGGTTCTTTCAATATGTAAGGTGGTACAGCTACTAGTCTTATAAAGACTAGAAATGGAAATTTTAGAGCAAGGAATTTTTTGATTATATGGTATATATTTTTAGTGGTAGCTCTAAATATTTTGTATTAAATTATTGTCGAGTTTCTCTACAACTTTTTCTAATATAAAATATATTTTTTACTGTGAAAAAAAACCTTGATCCCAATTATGTTAAGGATTAAATGAAATTAATAAATACAAGAAATAAAAATATACAATAAGAAACAATTTCTAATAATAAAACAATTATGACGTAGTGCATATAACTACAATGTCTAGAGTGGAGGTAGTTAATATTACAAGAGATGTGTCTACTGTACTTTATCATAGAAAGTCTATCACAAAATTTTGAAACAATATTTTATAATGATGCAAACTTTTGCATCATGTTACAGTCTAATATTGAAGTTGTTGTAACTCAAAATTACCTTTTAAAATATTTTCACTTTCCATAATGTATCCAAGTATTTGACCTTCTTTCCAAAATCTTATCACCCTTTTCTATTCTGAAGCCTCATTATTCACCCTTCTTTATCTCTAGTCATATAATGATTTTTCATATCATAATTATTAGATCCACCTCTACCATTCTTAATGCATTACATGTGACATCTAGTTACTATTACCATAGAATATTTTTATTTGAAATTATATCTAGGTCATATTACTATAACATGAGATGTCATCTATAATAGGTACCAAATTATAAAACATGCTTTTATCTTACTATTTTCATTATTACTTTTCCTAAGACAAGTATTACAACTCTCCTTCTTCCTCTACTATGTCTTTTTGTTTTTGTTTTTTGGCTCAAAGAAGAAAAAATCAATAAGCTTCCTATTAAATAAGTTGTTTACATATAACATAATTTCCATGATATTCACCATATCTAGTGTATGGCCTATAAGCACTAATTTGAATATCACATCTCCTAGATTTGAAATATGTCTCTATAAAGAGTTCAACTTGTTAAAACATTTTATGTTTCACTAGATCACAAAAAATATGACACATATATAGAAAAGAAAAGGCTTAAGTTCTGAATCAGAAAAGAGGATCTTATGAGAAGTGGATTTTTTCCACCCTCTAAAATTTATCATCGTAGAAAGCAAAGTATATAATCTCCCTAGATTAATAGTTGTATCCTGCTTTTGATAGTGCATCAACAATAACATTTTATTCCCTGTATATATGGGAATAGTTAGCCCACGAAAATGACCAATCAACATTCTAATTCTTTTCATTTAGTATATGAGCAGGGGGGATCAAATGAAGATCGCAACAAGATGCATCAATAACCACCTTTGAATCACCAAAGACATCCATTGAATCGATCGATAACCAATTTGCACAATATAAGACCCCTCAAAGAGTAATGGTCTTCGCACAGGTATTGGAACCCATCCGATTGTTCCAAATTATAATAATTTGTAGGCTTTATGACTATGTATGCCCCACTACTACACATATTATTACAAGTTGCCCCGTCAAAAAACCCATAGGGTATCTACTTCATATATTCAATAGATGAATGCATCTTGATGATCCCATTTTGGTCGCATGTCTAATTTCATTGAAGTATGCAACAATCTTCATACATATACACTTGATGTTCAGTGAAATTTTCTCAAAAATGTTTGCATTCCTACTCCTCCAAATGTCCTAGATAATGTAAAGAGGAAGCGAATGAAATTTCTTGTATTCCATCATCCAATCTTGCAAACAAGCTTCTAATGAGGTGGAGTTCTAATATAAAAAAATATTTAAGATGTTCAATACACTAGTCCATATAGAAACTGTAAATGGACACTTTATGAAAAGGTGAACCACATCATCAAGTTCCAACTTACACAACACACATCTACATGGTCTTATGAAACCTCCCTGACATAAATGATCCCATGTCAATATCTTATTTTGTGAGGCCAGCCACCCGAAGAATTTAAGCTTAAGGGGGAGGTTCCAACTCCAAATATTTATGAACCATATTCTTTCCTTAGAATGCGGATGAGCAGGAGTGATGTACTTATAAGCCTCCTTAACTAAGATCTAACCCTGTACAGTTTTACCATCCCATGTGAAGATATCATTCTCATCTAACAGTGTGATACCAACCGAGTATAATTTGTTCACGTATCTATCCCATGACACAACCAAATCACCAAATAAACCAAGATCCTGAGAGCATGCCCATGAAGGTAGAAGAGTGATGGGATCATATGAAACATGTATTTGATTTAAAAAATAAATACCCAAATTATGGATATACTTTATAAGAGGGACAAAAAAGCCATGATTTCCATCAAAACCTTTGATGGGATCCAGACCGATCTCCACCAAGTTGCCCTATCCAATCTCCCATCTCAAATTCCCAATCAACCAGTGTTTTACTTTCATTATTCTATTTCATATGTATGAGACAAAGCATGGTACCCGAGCCCCATCCTTTATCCACGCCATAATAGACTGGTTTCTCAGGTACTTTTCCTTAATAATCCTTTTCCAAATTCCATTTATGTTTAGCATGTCATAAACTCTTTACCAACAAAGCCCATCCAAACTTCTCAATATTCTTTAAGCCCCATCCATTGTCCTCATTCATCATTGAATTATCCTCCAAATGAACAAGATGGATCTTATTGACATCATTTAAACTAGACCAAATAAACTTAGAGATAAAAGAATTTATACACCTGGTGATATTTTTAGGGATGATATAAATATGCATCCAATATACCGCAATACTTTGCATGACCAATTGCACCAAGGCCATCCCAATGCCAAGAGTTAACCATTTAAGAGACCAAGATAACAACCTATGGTCAAATTTATCAATCATCCAACACCAATCTCTTATACCATAGTTATTTGGTTTCAGGAGAAAACCAAGTTACTTAAAATTGTTGTCCATCTGAACCATTTCAACAAAAAAATAATTGCAATCACCAATACATTGACCTCATCCGGAGACACAACAATCACTATAGATTTTGTCTTACTCATATAGAGACACAAATCATATGTTGAAAATGCAACAATAAAATCTCAGTTTGACTTTGCCTTAGTCAAACTAGAGAAAATTTGAATTTCTATTTTAGCATAAATCTTGGAGGTGGTTAACTGAGGTGGCATGGCACTTGTCACTCAATTAACTCGGATAATTCGAGTTGGGGAAGCTTGAGTTCAGTTCAATGTGTTTGATTGCTAATTTGTAGCAATCTATTTCAGTTAATTTGAGTTATTGTCAGTTTGACTAGTTTTGTAATGCGTTACTTAATCTTATCATGCTAATTTTTATTAGTTTAATTGACCTGAAAATATTGACTTATAATTATCAAGAAATATTGGTATATACCTACATTGTGAAACTGTAATTTTATTTTACTGATATAAATTTTATTATTGTTATTATTCAATTCCCAACTTGTCTTCTCAAATTTAATTTTGGATAGGATATGGTCTCCTCTAATTTATTCCAAATTAAATATTCATATCCCAAGGTGTCTATTCAAATCTAGTTTTGAGAAGATATGGTCTTCTCCAATTTATTCCAAATTAAATACCCATATCCCAAGGTGTTTTTTCAAATCTAGTTTTGAGAATATATGATATTCTCCAATTAAATTCCAAATTAAATATCCATATCCCAAGGTGTCTTCTCAAATCTACTTGGGAGAAGATATGGTCTTCTCCAATTTAATTTTAAATTTAATATTCATATTTTATTCCTAAAATGTCTTCTCAAATCTACTTTAAATAAGATATGGTAAGAAAAGTCAATGATACTAAATGAAAGGATGAGAGTGTAGTCATGACATTAATGATAGATGGTTGGGGTGGATGGGAGGAAGAGACATAAAAGGGGAAGGATGATGAGAGGAGAGGGGAGAGATCCTTGGTCTTGGTTTCGGTTTTGATTTGAAGGATTTTGTTTGGGGGGAGGGATGTAGAGAAAGAAAAGGGAGAGAATGGAGAGATAAATGAGAGAATACAAACTTGGATCTAGAGAGTGTTTGTTTAACTTGGACACACTACACCTCGTTGGACTTGAGCTCAGAGGGCTAAAGAACCTGTGGAGGTTCCCTGGGCTAGGAAATCATTCCTAGTTAACTGGGAGGTAAATTCAGTCGGGTAGTCGAGAGGAGCATCCCAACAGAGTTAAGAGCATCTTAACCAAGATACTGGAACATGTATTCTTCCGTTTATTGATTACTTATGTAAATGGTTGCAATGAAATTTATACTTGTTTAATATGTTGTAAATCAATTTTAATTGTATATTGCCATCAAATAAATGTTGACTTATAAATAAGTTATTTCCGTTCTTATTGGGTTTAAATTAAATAAATTTAGTTTGTAGTTAGAGGACGCTAGGATGGATTCTCACATATGGTATTAGAGCCTAGGTTCAAAATCTGGACCTTGAAACCTACATACTAGGAAAAAAAACACAACAACATTGCAAACAAATTTAATTATATCAGAAACCAAAATAAATTGAATTATTAAATTATTAAATGACATTGTCCATAAATTTAAATGATGGAAAAATAATATTTTTTTTATTTTTTTTATTGTTTTCCATATTTTCATCAATATCTATATATATATATATATATATAGGCAAAATGTCACTTTTACTTTTTCCCTACAATTTGTAAAGAGCACAATTTTACCAATGCTAGATGTAACCACGATGTAAAAAAATTGCTATAGATTTAACCATCAACATTTTGAAAAAAAAATTAAAATCTATTAAAAAAAAATTATTATCAAAAAACAATGGTGTTAACCATAAAGAGTAACGCTGGTCACCATGGCTCTACCCACGAAAACAAAGTTGTTGTTGCTTCCACCTCACAAGAGAAAATGATCAGTGTTAAACAACAATGCCAATACCTTTTCTCTATGTGGTTTCTTTTTATCCAGAGTGATCACAATAGTTGTGGAAGTATTTTAAATCTACCCATCTCTGCCCCAGTCCCTACTCTTGCACTGCTGCAGGTGGGCACTCCACGGTTCCAGTCCCTATTGAATTTCATCTCTTGTACTCCTTCTATGGTGGTGGAATGTTGAGCTTGACGCCTAGAAACCTTACCTTAAAACTTAATACAAGATTCACTTTGCATTGAAAATGCCTAAATTCAAGACCAAGAAAATATCTACCAACTACCCAAAATAGAGCGAGCATTGTACAGTGATTAACGTAGTCATGTGAAATTTAATTTATATCTACCTAGTACTCAAAATAGAACGAGCATTGTACAGGGATTAACATAGTAACGTGAAATTTAATTTTATTTGCCCCGTATGCAAGCATAAACAATTTGAGGACGTAATTATGTAACGAGACATGAAGTAAATAATTTTGGATTAATACTCATTATTTGAAGTTTGTTTTTAAATTAGATATAAAGTTTATATATATATATATAATTGTATTTAAAATAAGTATTTTATTTCATTATAACAAATAAAAAATTAAAAACATTATTTAAATAAGAAAAATATATTGTTCTATTAAAATTGATATTAAAAACAAAAAAAAGGAAAAAAGATAAAAGATATACACACTAAAATGAGTAAGTATGAGAAGAAAATTGTCATTAACAAATGGCATGAAAAGCTTTTATAGCTTTATTTTTTGTTATTTTCAAAATAAATCTTATCCAAGGAAGTAGAAATAGAGCTTGGAATGAGAGCTGCGTACTTCAAGCGTTCCTTAAAAACAAAAAAAAAGGGAAAAAAAAAAGATAAAAGATACACACTAAAATGAATAAGTATGAGAAGAAAATTGTCATTAACAAATGGCATGAAAAGTTTTTATGGTTTTATTTTTTGTTCTTTTCAAAATAAATCCTATCCAAGGAAGTAGAAATGGAGCTTGGAATGAGAGCTTGGAACAGAATGTATTTACGATAAGTTTAATCTCCTTGCTTCTTGTTTCCCCACGATGTGCATGTATGTATGATAAGTTTAATCTCCTCACTTCTTGTTTCCTCACGATGTGCTCCCATTGGTGTTCTGTATATGTATGGTGAGTTGGAGCTTTTGACAAAGAGTAATGTCAAACCTCAACCATCAAAACATGATTAATTCATTCTAAAACCCAACCACATTCTATAGCCTATATTAAATGTCTCCCTCTTTACTATATCTTTGCTTAGGTGAAAACTATAATGTTAAGATAACAATGGGGAAACTAGATTGTTAATATAAAAATTACTCATTTTTTTTGTAAAAGGATATTTGCTATATTGCAATTAGATTTCCTGAGCGGCAACCAAAAAAAATAAAAATTTTGACATCTTATTTTTAGAACACCACTTTCTGATAACACAAATTTAGGGTTTATGTTAATATTTCATTTTCACTGACCTTCCTTGACTTTCAAATTAATCATGTTCAAAATGATAAACTGACCCACCAATGAGAATTAAATAGTTGAAATCAATAAGAATTAAATAGTTGAAATATTTTTCCTTGGACCAATGAGAATTAAATAGTTGAAATCAATAAGAATTAAATAGTTGAAATATTTTTCCTTGGGACATTATTTACACTTAGATAACTAAATATGTTTACCAATAGTTACTGCCCACCATAAATTACGCAATTCACTACATATATTTACATAGGAGTAAACTGAGGTTAGAGTTACTGCCCACCATAAATTACGCAATTCACTACATAAATTTACATAGGAGTTTACCCAAGTTAGTGCCCACAAAATTTATGCAAATTGTGGCAGAACCTTTAGATAGAAGAATTATTGACTTAGTAAACAAATATAACTTATCTATGTATACAAGAAGGTTGTAATTTCCTATAGATTTAAGTCCCTTTAATAAAATTGAGATTATTTCTTAAAAATTTAGATTAACATTAATTAAAAGAAATATTATTTTGCAGAAAATATATTTTCTTACAACCATATTAATTCATATAATGACAAGATTTAGTGAGAATGTTGACCTTTTAAGTTGCATTTAAATAAGTTGTTTATTTATTAATAATATTCAATAATATAAATGAACTTAAGTGAAATTTTTACAAGTTACTCACATTATGCTTGATGCTATGCATATTTCTAATTTTTTTTTTTTTTGGATGCAACTTCTTGAAATTTTCTTGAGACACAATAGAGTTATATTAGATATTGTCATAGTATTAATATGCATATGTTTACAAAACAGAAATCCAACATATTCAGATTAAAGTGTCAAAGGTGAGCACCTATTGATTAGCACATTATAACCTCCTTTAAGACAATATAGATATTGAAATATTAAAACATGTAGCACTAGCCATTCTATATATATCATTGGGATTGAGGCCATTAGAAACCTACTTTGAAAACACAAGGATAATATATATAAAAAATATAAATGACAATCTAGCATTATTGATGGAATTTCAAGAGGACACCTAGTTATAATAATGTGATTAAAAATGGTAAGTTAATGTTTAAGTGAATGCTTAAAATATATAAGATGGATTTAGGATGATTGTTTAGGGATATCTAAAGATGTTTGAGGGTGACTAGCAGTGCATCGTAGCACTTGTTTAGATAGCAATGGGAGAGGATTTGGTAGATCCATGGTTATCTTCTTGATATTAGAAATACTCGTTTACAAGCATAACAAAAGGAAAAATTACACCTATCATTATGAAAAACATGTGTGAGCTGAGTAAGAATTGACAAGGCCCTAAGTTGTGCTAATAAGTCTTGTGTATCATACAGATATTTGAAAAATTCAAAGTGGTGAGGATGCAAAGAAATCAAGGTCAAGGAGGGTCATCACAAGGACCTCCTACAAATAACCCATTACCTTCCCTGGAGTTAGCTCTCATCTTGCGTTCCATAGAAGAAATTAATGAGACTTTAAGAGGGTGCCAAACAATAGAAGTGCAAGTAGAGCACCCTCCATCAGGGTTGAGAAATCTCGAAGGATCAAGAGAGTCAGATAGAGGACCTCCAATCGAGGACAATACTAAGGAGCTCCAAAATATTAATCTCCCAGAGTTTGCTGGAGGTCGTGCCAGTGGACGTACAAAAGCCTGGTTAGAAGGAATGAGAAGGTGCTTCACACTAAGAGATTATACTTCCAATTCAAAAGCTAAAATAACGATATTCCAACTCAGAGATAGTGCTCTGAATTGGTGGGGTAACTTAAAGCGTCAACTACACCTCACTCCAGACACAGTTACTTGGGAGTTATTTGAGGAGAGATTAAGGAAAAAGTACCTAGTAGCATATTATGAAGAACAACAAGTAGGAGCCTTCTATGATTTCGTACAGGGAAATCATACGGTAGAAGAATATGAGATTAGATTCATGGAATTGGTCAAGTATGTCTCCTACATGGATACTGATCAGTGCCAAGCAGATCGTTTCATTTATGGATTGAACCTTAAGATTAGGGAAATGGTGCGGATGTGGAAACCATCCTCAGTTGCAGAAGTTGTGGAACATGCTCGTTATGTTGAAGAGAACTTAGACTTAAAGGGTGGAAACAAAACCATTTTTCCACAACAACCAAGGTTTATGGGGAAGGCCCCTCGTACCTTCCCTAGGGGGGAAGTTTGAGGCCACCACCATATGGAAACAGGGTTGTACCCATAGCACTGACAATGGGGATTTCAATGGTTACTAGTGCAGCTTCACTCGCAGCTTCAAGGATTCGTGCAAATCAAGGTCATACACGAGGAGCAACAAGTAGGGGCAAGGGTCCCAAGGGAAGAAAATCTTTCCAAAGAACTCCACAACATTCGTTTCAAAGTCTACCACGTATCACTTGTTGGGGATGCAGGGGAGCTCATTACTAGTGTGACTGTCCTGAGTTACAAACTGGTAACAACCGTAGAGAAGGAAAATCTCCAATGGGGGGAGCAAGTAGCCATCATCGAATCTATGCAATAGTTGATAACCAACAAGTTGAACACCAATCTGCCGTGGTAGAAACCTTAGGTATGATAAACAAAGTAAAAGTTAAAATTTTGTTTGAT
Organism: Pinus tabuliformis; assembly: GCA_031772625.1. NCBI lineage: Eukaryota > Viridiplantae > Streptophyta > Pinopsida > Pinales > Pinaceae > Pinus > Pinus tabuliformis. The sequence continues at coordinate 592,437,793 of CM062820.1, read as the reverse complement.
TCAGGTGCTACAGATAGTTTCATTTCACCAGTTGCATTAGAAAATGTGGGTTGGCAGCCTATGGGCACAATGACTTTAAGCAAGTTGAGATGGCTTCAGGGATAAAACAAGCTGTAGGGCCTAGTGTTGACCAATATCAAGTAAAGCTCAAGGTGTGTATAACTAAGTTGAAGGCATACATCATAGCATTGGGGACGTACGTTGTAATTATTGGAATGGACTAGCTAGAATCTCATCGAGCTTTGGTAGATTGTTTCAAGAAGAAGGTGATTTGTTTAGATGATGAAGGTAGGTCAATTGAGATTTGTGGAATCAAGAGAGGAGTGTCGCTACAATTCATATCCATGATGAAGGTAAAATGGTGTCTCTGACAAGGTTGCAAACTATATGTGGTCGAGGCTATAAGTGACCAGAAAGGGCCCTCCCTAGATCAACACCCAATTTTGTCAGAATTCAAGGATGTTTTTCCTAAGGAATTGCACGGATTACCTCCTGTAAGGGAGAATGATTTCACAATTGACCTAAAACCTGGTGCAAAACCAATATCTAAGACACCCAATAGGATGAAAACTCTAGAACTTTGTGAGTTGCAAACGCAGTTAAAAGAGCTTTTAGATTTGGGATTTATCATACCAAGTATTTCACCTTTGGGTGCACCACTGATTTTTGTCAAGAACAAGGATGGTTCCTTAAGGCTATGCATAGATTGTTGGGACTTGAATAGAGCCACAATAAAGAATAGGTACCCGATACCTAGAATAGATGACCTATTTGATCAAATGAAGAGAGCAACGGTTTTCTCAAAGATTGATCTACGATATGGATACCACCAATTGAGGATTAAGGAAGGTGACATATCAAAAACAACATTTCGAACTCGGTTTGAGCACTACGAGTTTGTAGTTGTTCCATTTGGTTTGACCAATGCACCAACAATATTCATGAGCCTCATGAATGGTGTGTTTAAGAAGTATTTGGACCAATTTGTGCAAGTATTTCTAGACGACATTCTTGTGTATTCAAAGAATGAAAAGGAGCATGAAAAGCACCTAAGGGTTGTATTGACTTTCTTAAGGGAAAATCAATTGTATGAAAAGTTGCCAAAATGTTCCTTCTTTCAAAAGAAAGTTCATTATCTTTGGCACATCATTTCGGGAGAAGGGATTTCGGTTGACTTGGAAAAGGTAAAGGCCATAATGGATTGGCTAGTACTGAAAAATGCTCATGAGGTGCATAGTTTTATGGGGTTAGCAGGTTATTATCACAGGTTTGAGGAAGGGTTTTCGAGGATTGCAGAACCCATCACCACATTACAACGAAAATGGGTCATGTATGAATGGACATTTGAATGTGACACTGCATTCAATGAACTAAAGAGGTTACTAACTAGTTCACTGATCCTTCAATTACAGGACATGGAAAAAGACTTCACTATCTACACCAATGCTTCGAAGAAAGGATTGGGAGCAGTATTGATACAAGAAGGCAGAGTAATAGCTTACACATCTAGGAAATTGAAGAAACATGAAGAGTTGTATGCTACCCATGACTTAGAGTTAGCAACAGTGATGTTAGATTTGAAACTATGGATACAATATCTTGTTGGGAGAAGATTTGAGTTAAGAACAAATAATCAAAGCCTAAAGCACCTCTTCACTTAAAGGGATTTGAATGCTAGACAAAGGTGATGGAGCGAATTCATGAGTGAGTATGATTTTGAGATCTCTTACATTAAGGGAAAGGAGATGTGGTGGCCGATGCACTAAGCAGGAGGCCACGAACCTTCTCCCTATTAGCCTTGAGGGTCAAGTTAAGGGAACGTGTGTTGGAAAAACTCTTTGAAGATAGTTGGTATCTAAAGGTTATATCAACACTCTAGAGTGGGAATCAAATAGAACCAAAGTTTGAGGGATATGTCCTTGAACCAGATGGACTATTGAGATTTCAAGGGAGAATGTACATACCTAAGGAAGGGGGTATAAGAAGGACCATCCTCAAAGAGTCACATAGAGCACTCTATTGTGCACATCCTGGAGTGAAGAAGATGTATGCGGACATGAAGAAACTCTTCTTTTGGGCAGGCATGAAGCACGACATAGTCCAGTTTGTCGCCAAATATCTTGAATGTCAACGAGTGAAACCTGATCATCGCCATCCAGCAGGACTCCTACAACCACATGACATCCCTATGTCTAAATGGGAGGTAATTTCTATGGTTTTTGTTGTGGGTTTTCCTCTCATGTCATAGAGGCACAATGCTATATTGGTTATAGTTGATAAATTGACCAAAAGTGCCCATTTCATACTAGTAAGAGACACTTACGATGTTACTGATGTGGCACGAGTTTTTATAAGTGAATTTATTTGAGTAATGGGTTACCCATAAAGATCATTTTTGATAGAGACTCTCGATTTACATCTAGGTTTTGGAAAAGTTTGTAGTCAGCACTAGGGACTCAGTTAAACCTGAGCACTGCATATCATCTAGAAACAGATAGGCAGACTGAAAGAGTAAATCAGGTTATGGAAGACATGCTTAGAATGTACGTCATGGATAATCAAACTTAGTGGGAAAGGTACTTACCATTGGTAGAGTTTTCCTATAATAATAGTTACCACAATTCAATCGGGATGCCTCTTTATCAAGCTCTATATGGGAGGCCATGTAAGACGCCATTGAGTTGGGAAAAGTTGGAGGACCGAGTAATAGTTGGGCCAGAATTAGTTCAAGAAATGGAGGAACATGTAAGGAAGATTTGACAAAGGTTAAAGGAAGCACAAGATAGACAAAAGAGTTATGCTGATTCACATAGGACTGATCGAAGTTATGAAGTAGGAGACCAAGTTTTTATTCGTATCCGACCCAACAAAAGCACCATTCGGTTTGGGAAAGGGATGAAGTTGTCACCTCGGTTTATAGGACATTTTAGGATCAAGGAAAAGATTGGACCAGTTGCCTATTGTCTTGTACTGCCACCCCATTTGCATAAAACTCATGATGTTTTTCATGTATCTATTTTACGACATTATGTTTCTGATGAATCTCACAAACTGGATTGGAGGAAATTGCAGGTCTCAGACATGGGAACCATAATGGTCGAACCATTACGCATATTGGACCATAGGGTTCGACAACTCAGACGTCGCATGGTGGACCAGGTTAAGGTTCAGTGGGACAAGTATAGCCCAGGATCTGCTACTTGGGAGGATGCAGAGACTATATGTCGTGACTAGCCCTCACTTTTTGAGCATCTGTGATGCCCATTTTGACTTAGATAGCTACCTATGATAAGGCTCTATTGAAGTTTCATGTTATTTATGTATGAACGCTATGTAATATTGATGCATTTAGTTGGAAAAGTGAAACTACTTAAATAAATCATTAGATAGATTAGGTATTGATGATTGAAATGTTTGATGTATGACCTAATATATGGCTTACTTGGTTATGATTTATCTAGTGCATGACTTATCAGAGTTATTGTTTTTTCATGTATAGCTTAAGTGGATATGATTTATCTAATGTAATATTTATTTCCAGTATGAACTACAAAATTGACATGTGGATACTAGACTTAATAACATGATGTTTAAGATCACTTATCTATATGTATTTTGTTGTTATATATATGCATGAATGAGAACTAATCCACATATTGGAAAGAACTATATGATAACCAAGATATACTCTTCCATTGGGGAAGGTCGAGACATCTAATGAGGAAAGGTATGATGTACACTGTTCTATTACATTTTGTATCTACTTGATATGCAGTCTTATGACATGGGTAAAATGTAAATGGTAGGTGACAAGACTACCTAACTGGATTATTCGATGACAAGTATCCAACTAGCGCTGTCATGTGGTCCATATTAGGGTCTTGACCCTATTTGTGAGGAAGGGTGGACGTATTTCCCACCATGTAACCTCCAAACCTGGAATCATGGGAGGGAAGTGATGGACACGCTACCCTAGATGTGTGATGATGATTGCCAGTTCCCTGCTGGAGAAGTTAGGTCGATATAGTCGACGCTTCCGCCATATTGGTTTTATTAGTGGTTAGATTGGTATAGCCGATGCCATAGTATATACCACCAGAGAATGGATAGGGTGGGAGCAGAAGTAGGTTAGGAAGGATAGGAGGATGTAGATTAGTTGGAGACCCTTGATGGGAAGTGGTATCATTGTCTAACTTACTTAATTTTACTACTATAACTCTATTTTGTTATGCCTTATTGTCAAACTTCTTTCGAACTCCTTGTATCTTTTTCACTCTAACTTCGGGATGAAGTTTTCTGAAGGAGGGGTGTATGTAATTCCCTACTTAATCATATCATGCTAACTTTTATTAGTGTTTAATTAACCTAAAAATATTGACTTATAATTATCAAGAAATATTGGTATATACCTACATTGTGAGACTGTAATTTTATTTTTCTAATATAAATTTTATTATTGTTATTATTCAATTCCAAACTTGTCTTCTCAAATTTAATTTTGGATAGGATATGGTCTCCTCCAATTTATTCCAAATTAAATATCCATATCCCAAGGTGTCTATTGAAATCTAGTTTTGAGAAGATGTGATCTTCTCCAATTTATTCCAAATTAAATACCCATATCCCACGGTGTATTTTAAAATTTAGTTTTGAGAAGATATGGTCTTCTCCAATTAAATTCTAAATTAAATATCAATATCCCAAGGTGTCTTCTCAAATCTACTTGGGAGAAGATATGGTCTTCTCCAATTTAATTCTAAATTTAATATCCATATTTTATTCCCAAAATGTCTTCTCAAATCTACTTTGAATAAGATATGATAAGAAAATTCAAGGATACTAAATGAAAGGATGAGGGGGTAGTCATGACATTAATGATAGGTGGTTGAGGTGGATGGGAGGAAGAGAAATAAAAGGGGAAGGATGATGAGAGGAGAGGGGGGAGATCCTTGGTCTTGGTTTTGGTTTGGAAGATTTTGTTTTGGGGGAGGGATGTGGAGAAAGAGAAGGGAGAGAATGGAGAGATAAATGAGAGAATACAAACTTGGATATAGAGAGTGTTTTTTTAACTTGGACACGCTACACCTAATTGGACTTGGGCTCGGAGGGCTATGGAACCTATGGAGGTTCTCTGGGCTAGGAAATCATTCCTAGTTGGCTGGGAGGTAAATTCAGTTGGGTAGTCAAGAGGAGCATCTCAATAGAGTCAGGAGCATCTTAACTAAGCTATTGGAATAGGTATTATTATGTTTATTGATTACTTATGTAATGGTTGCAATGAAATTTTTACTTGTTTAATATGTTGTAAATAAATTTTAACTGTACATTGTCATCAAATAAATGTTGAGTTATAAATAAGTTATTTCCGTTCTTATTGATTTTAAATTAAATAAATTTAGTTTGTAGTTAGAGGACCCTAGGATGGATTCTCACAAGTTTTAAATGTCATAAGAACTAATGGAGGCCAAGTTGTTGAAGTGGAACTTCAGCCACACTCAGTGATCCACTAGTTAACTTATCAATCAACCCCGATAAATTTTTGCATGCATAGAATTCGAGTTACCCAGTTGAGATGGAGATTACAAGGAAATATACTATTAGTTGTAGCATATTACAATGTGTACAGGTGGTGAATGCAGTCAGAGGAAGGACCCTAGGGAATTTCACAGTTCAATAGTGGGAAATTCCTAAATAATAGGGGCCAATTTCCTAGAGGAACAATGCAAGGAAATAGGAGCTTAGAGGACTTGAAAATTGGCTAAGTTCTTTCTAGAGTTAGTCAGTCAGGTAGAGGGATAGACTATACACTTGCAGGGTGTGCTCAAGTTTTATAGGGCATATGTATTTCATCTCTATTATATGATTAATGCAATATAGATAGTGCGGGGTTTTTGAGTAGTTTCTTCCCCCTAGATAAATCTTTGTGCATGTGTGATGTTTCCTTTTTCATGTCTATGATTTTTGTTCTAGATGATGAATTAACTTCCACGGATTAGTAGAGTAGCTTCAAGTCTTGTGATTTAGTAAATTTCATGAGCAGTATTGAATCTACACATTAATTTGTACATGGTATTAGAGTTGTAATCACTGTAGAAAAAAATATTTCGAAGTTGTCATTGCAAGAGGTTTGAATTTGAAGATAAATGTTGGAGGTTTTCTTCAGGACTAACAAGATGGCTTTCAATGGAGTTAGGATCAAGTATGCCTTTGAAGGCACCTCAAACTTTGTTTCATGGAAGGATTGTATGGAGGCCATATTGCAATACAATGGGCTGCTAGAATGCATCAACACAGATGTAGAAAAACCCCAAGAATCTCATGCCCAAAATCTTTCTCAGTGGAATAAATATGTGGCCAAAGCGAGGAGCATCATATTGGAGGGAGTACAGGATCATCTTGTCTCCAATTTCCACAAAAAATAGACTTCATTCGCGATGTGTAAAACACTGAAAAAATTGTTCGAGAATAATAATGACCACATGAAGCTGGCACTCAAGGAAAATATTCGAAGTATCAAGATGTGGAATAATGACGCAATTCTGTAGTATCTAAGTAGGTTTACACAGTGTCATGATGAACTTAGAAGGGTCGGTGTTAATTTCCTTGACGAATACTTGGTACCTCTAGCCCTTTTGGGCCTTCCCAAGAGTTGGCATAACTATCAAGATTCAGTAAATGGTAGGGAGAAACTACCAAGTTGGGAGCGCTTATGGTCTGACATGGTACAGGAGGAAATAAGGCGGAATACCAGAGACAAGACTTCATCCAAGGGCAAGGATGAGGAGAAATATGTCTTGGCTGGAAAGGAAAAGAAAGGGAAATGGAAGAAATCACAATCTAAACAAGAATCTAGTTAAGGGGGAAATAATAAATACTTGTCCAAAACCAAGTTCTTTCATTGTCATGAATTCAGTCACTATATCACGAAGTGTCCACACAATAATAAAAGCAAGAAGACCTCAGGAGGAGATGTGGGCGAAGCTTTAGCTTCACAGTTCGAGCTCGATTTTACTCTCATTGAATGCATGACAAGCACTGTGATGGGAAGTGTGTGGTACCTCGACAACGATGCCTCATTCCATATAACAGGGAATAATAATTTTTTTAGTGATTTGGAGGAGAAGGATCTCTAGATGCACATCGAGATGGGAGGTACAACATGATCAATATTAGTACAGTCACCTTTAAGAGGAAGTCAGGCTCACCTATCAGGCTCAAGGATGTGATGTTTGGTCTGGGTCTAAAGAAGAATATTGTCTCCATTGCAGTTTTGGAAGACCATGGTTAGGATGTGATCTTCAGTAAAGGAAAGAAATTCCTGACACATATAGCCACAGTGCAGGTGAAGCAAATTGGAGTTAGTGTGAATAATCTTTACAAACTAGATGTGGAGGATTGTGTTGCATTGAGCATAAAGGCGAAGAAGGTGAAAATTCGCAATGCCAATGAATTTTGGCATAGAATACTTGGCCATTTGCATCATGGTGCTTTGAAGATCATGCAACATGTTACCATAGGCCTTCCCAAAGGAGCACTAGAAAAGCAAGACACATGCAAAGGACGTACCTTAGGGAAGTACACAAAATCCACCTTCCAAGATCAAGACAACGGAGCACATGCAATCCTTGAAAGGATCCACTCTAATGTTTATGGACCTTTCTCAACAGCCGCCACTGCTAGGCAAAAGTATTTTGTCACCTTTATTGATGACTACTTGCGAAAGTGTTGGATGTTCTTGATGCGGAAGAAGGATGATACTTTCTCCAAGTTATTAGAGTTCAAGGCACTGGTGGAGAAAGAAACAGGCAAGAAGGTGAAGGCTCTCAAGAGCAATAATGGAGGTGAGTACATGTTGAATGATTTTAAAAATTTGTGTGCAAAAGAAGGAATTCGATGAGAGTTGATAAAACCCCACAACCCACAATAGAGTGGGGTGGCTGAGAGGAAGAATCGAAGCATTATGGGAAAAACACGGGTGATGTTGCATGACCAAAGCCTACCTCTGCACTTATGGGTTGAAGTATGCAACACAATGGTCTATTTATAGAATAAGAGTCTTCATCGGATTCTTGGCATGATCACACGAGAGGAGGCTTTCTTGGGGAGGAAGTCGGATGTGTCGCACTTCAATAATTTTGGAGCCTCTATCTATTGCCATGTCTCCAAAGAATCAAGGAAGAAGCTAGAGTCAATAACAGAGTTGGGGGTATTTGTGTGTTACACAGAAACTCCATACAACTATTGTGTGTATTTTCCATCCCTCATAATGATAGTTGTGCGATGGGATGTCAACTTTTAGGAAGACAAATCCATGTGGTGCTCTCTTGAGAGGGAGCTTCAAACCCACCAAAGGAGGATATTTTATCTCCAAAGGAGAAGCCTCAGAATGTTGTGGAGCAGCCATAAGTTGAGGAACAAAGAGTGGAGACAACCACTCAAGCAGAACCATCTAGAGAAGGTAAGAAGAGAACTGGAGAAGCTGAGAGACTTGTGCAGGATGCGAGAACCATCTAATGAATGAGCTAGTAGAGACTGAGCTATCCTCTTTCAAGGAAGAAGTGGAGAACATTGTATGGGTTTATGCAATGGTGGAGGAGAATGAATCCATTGTGAAGAACAATGTTTGGGAAGTAGTTCCAAGACTAGAAGAAAAATTAGTTATGGGTTCGAGATGGATCTTCAAGGTGAAGCAAACAACAAATGGAAGCATAGAAATGTACAAGTCCATATTTGTGGCCAAGGGGTACTCTTAGGTGGAGAGGATTGACTATGAGGAGACCTTTTCTCTTGCAGCAAGGTACTTATCTATCATATCAATCTTTGCTTTGGCCGCACAGATGGGGTGGAAGATCCACCAAATGGATGTGAAAATAACATTACCTAATGGAGTTATTGAGGAGGAGGTGTATATCAAGTAACCAAAAGGGTTCAAGACTTTTGATCGAGAGTCTCATGTGTGAAGACTCAAGTGAGCATTGTATGGTCTTAAGCAAGAACTCTGTGCTTAGTATACTAAGATCGATAGCTATCTCACCAGTTTGGACTTCACCAAAAGTGAAGCAGATGCAAACGTCTGTCATATTTTGGTAGAAGGTAAATTGTTGATTATTGTTTTATGTGTTGATGACTTGATCTTAACTGGTGATGAGAAAGTAATCAGATCTTGCAAGGAGGACCTTTCAAGAGAGTTCTAGATGAAGGACATAGGTCTCATGCACTACATCCTTGGATTGGAAGTATGAACAATGTAAACTTTCCAATGGGAACTGATACCATTACCCGTTTCGTAGAGGTAGCAAAAAAGTGACTCGATTTTGAAATGTGGCGATGCAGAATACACATATTTTTTGTTTAACATAGTTTTGGACACTTTAATTTTTTTATGTACATTAGTTTTTAGAATGTTAGTGATTTGCACGCTGATTTTAAAAAGTGTTGATTCTGCATCAAACCCTTTTTTTAAAAGACCTATTTTTTTATTTTAAAGTTTCTAATGTATTAAATGTAAATAATTATTTTCTAAATTTAACAATATTTGAAGTGGTCTTCTTCTTCATATGTTCTTGTTTTTATTTTATTTTTTATTTTTTTTGCGAGGTTTTTATTGTTTTGCATATTTAAATAAGAAGGTCAATATTTTAAAATTTCGATATTCTACATATTTATATATCGTTAATTAATTTTTCAATGCACATCAAATAATTGTTTCTAAAAAACAATAACTTTTAACAATTGACATAAAAATAACCATTTTCAACATAAATATAACTAAAAAATTACACATTTTGATAATTTTTTGCTAGAAATGACATGTCAAAATCACAATTTTTATAAGAAAAATTTAGAAAAAAATGGTCAAATAATAATTTTTTTTTTTTGAATTTCATGTCAAAAAATATTAATAATCACAAATTTTTTCAAAAAATAATGATTCACATAAAAATTAATGTGAAAATCACATAATACAAATATTGAACACATAACAACATTAATTGAATGCTTATTCTTCTCATAAAATATCAAAGTCAAAACATTACAAGTATAACTAATTAATAGTTACAAAAAATGAGCTTGATTTCCAAGTATAACTTAAATTTAATCAACAATATCACGTAATCCAAACTCTTCATCCTCTAGAGTTTAATCATTGTCTTCTTCCACAATATTTTCTGCTTCATTTTGCTCATTTTCCTCTTCTAATGGATCTTTGATGTCTGTGAATCTTCCAATGTATGCCTTTCCAATCATTCCATGTAATCATGGTTGAGGTTCCTTTGCCTTTTTTTTCCACACGCGATTCACTAAAATCCACTTTATTCAATTCAATTTCTTGCATTGCATCTGGAATGCAATGCAAGAAATTGAACATCATTAATTATTTGCTGAATAAAATTACACTGTATTGGATATTTTTCAATGGCAATGCAATTTCTTCCTTTTTGTAGGCAACATGCTAGTGTTGTACCTAATTATCAAGCACGAAATAAATAATGAAGTAAATTAGTATAATGACATATAAATTAAGAAAGAAGATATTGAAATTTAATTCCATATAATAAAACTTACTTGAGCCAGATAATAAATCCAAAATCCAATCTCCTTCATTTGAAAATGCGTCTATAAGGGAGTTAATCAATAACTATGGTTTTTGATAAATGTTAACTATCTCTCCTTTTGCTTCTTTGTTTTCATATGTTAGTTTTTTCACAATATCATCATAAACCAGTACTTGGCTATGACTCTTTCCATCTGCCTGATAAAAAACCATAGACATATAGCTATCATCTTTTGCCCAACTATCAATATGGATGAACTCACAATCATTTATAAATTCTTGATATTCACAGTTAAGAATATTTTACTTTTTCCTGTAACATGAAATAGTAAAAGTTCAATTAACTTGTACATAAATGAATTTTTTAACATTAATCAAACATACATTTTCAACGCCTTACCATGTAAGCTGCATCCTTGAGTTTGTTTTCCCCTTGAAGCTCGACAATAACATTGCCAAATGTGTGTCTGAATGAAATGTCACAAATCTCCATAATGGTGATGATGTGACTTCTACAAATCCCGTAACCACTTTACTAAGAGCATGATAAGTATAAGTGTCACTATCATATTCAATGTTTGGGATATTGAAACCATGGGGAATATCTACAATAACTAGGGCATAATCCCTTTTAGATATGAGTTTAGCAATGTCTTCACAGTTGCCTTGTATTACTTAATATTGAATAGTTTTAAGCACATTCCAAATGAAATAAGTAAGATTTGGATCAAGTTCAACATTCCTAAGACGTTGCTTCTTCAATGTTTCGATCTTAACTTTATCAATAAAGGTTCTAAAACTATCTGGTGCTCCATTTTGATCCTTCCCCATATTTAATAAAATAAAAAAATATATGTATAAGTTATAAAATGAAAATAGTATACATATGAATAAAAATGAATGTATAAATCAACATACCTTTTTAAATGAAAGATAAAAAAAAAATTAGTGTTGATGTAGAACTTGAATCTGGATAGTTGCGTACAACATCATCCCAACTATCTTCATTCAACAATTTAACCATCTGCTCTTGCATTTTCATGTAAACTTTGTGATAGAATAGATAAAGTAAAAAAAGTTAATATAATGATATGTATAACAAATACTACCAAGAACATTATGTTATATTTAAAATAAAATTATAATCTAGAAATAAGTAAAAATAATTCAACAAACTTACTTTTGAAATTCCTCATAAATTTCTTCCAATGATAATTCCCTTGATCTCACACGAGATAATATTGCTTTGACAAGTTTTTCATCCTTACTCATTGCAATGCTCTCGAAGGTGTGATAGTCATATCTTCTGGAAGCTGCTTCATTTCAGGACCTGATTTATTGTTGCTACATATCAATGATTTAGACCTTTTGGCCTTCTTGTTTTTAATGCCAATGTTCTCCCACATGCTAAAAATCTCATTAATCAATTCCATGTCTCTCTAGTTCTAAATGCCAACTGGAAAATGTTATCAATACCTCTGAACATAACAATATTTACTCTGCCACCTTTTGAATTTATTTTCTTCTCAATTTGATATCCTATTTCCATACAACATTCCTTTCGGAAATCTATAGTAACATTTATCTTATCCCCACCACATTTTTCTTCAAATTCACTATGAATAAATCTAACCCTTTGGATCAAAGTCATAGACATCTTACATTCGTTATCTTAATTATGTTCCCATGCCACTAACTTTGTTTCTGTATTTGATAAACCAACATAAATGATACATTTCATTGTTTCAAAACGTGGGTTATTGGGATATTCCTCCTTCAATTGCCTTTGAGCTTTTACAGAATGGTTCCCCCATGCACATAATAATTGTATTCAAAACATTTTGACTTATCAAATGCTTCTTTGTTGGGAACTTGAACTGGATCAACAAGAAGCACATAATTAACCACATGAACATATGGATTGTACCTCATCAATGTCTTCAAGTTGTGGACATGCAGGTGGTGTGGCTTTCTGCTTTGATATTTACATTGTTCTTCACTTGCCTTATAGATTTGTCTCACATTATGTTGAAATGTATGACCACCCTCAATTAAGTTTCTTTTTTTCAAGTTATTTCGAATGGAATTTTGTTTTGTTTTAATAATGCCATCCTCTAAATCAACTCCTGGTGTAATGATTTCCCTATTATCTTTTGAAGTCTCACTAGGATCTTCACTGTTGGTAATGACTACTTGAGAATGTTCAACTTTACTTTTCTTCCTCCTAACATTCTCATCATTAACAAGAACAAAGACATTCTTGGGCATTGTTACCTTTGCTCTCTTATGGATCTTCTCCTTTCTAACATCAGTTCCAATGTCATCCTCAGTAATGGCAACATATTCTTCAGTGTCAGTTTCAACTTCCTCATCTTCAAAAGTAATCTGTCTACCTTTGCTAGATTTATCCACTAAAGGAATTTTTTTTCTGATCCCTTGGATGTAGTTTTTTTAGCATCATAAATTACTACTTTTTGCTTGTTTTCCATATCTTCTTCTGACCCTGAGTATAAACTGCTCAAAACATTCATAATATTTTTCTCTATGAAATGAATGCCTCCCAACATAATTGAAAGAATTTCAACAAAATTTTGTCAAACAAAATATCGTATGTCAATAAAAACTAAGTTATAAAAATATAATGAGACAGTTACAATAACACAAAACACAAAAATAAATAACAATACTTACGATATCTTGTGCAATCTCATTTACAATTTGTTTACACAACTTTGTAGATACCTCTCTCGTGTCATACAGTGAATATAATAACTGATATTTAATCTTATCATGTGACTTGGGCGGTTTTTTATATAAACAAATTCAGTGTTCAGTACCAAACACATGTCTATGACCTTTCCCAACACCTCATAAATTCCACTATCGTTAGGGATATCAACATATAGATATATTTTCACATCTTCACCTTCTCTTTCTTTCACATACCATACATTTTCTGGAAGTCTCACTTCTTTTGGTTTCTTCCAGTATGAAATTGTCTTCTTATCGTTTGAGGCACTTGATAGATTTATAGCTATCATCTCAGGTTTGGTTCGTTCAACAGTGCTTTTTGAGGATCCACCTTTAATTTTAGCAGTCATTCATCCAGAAAGATTCATAGAAATATTCTTTGATGCCATTTTCCTGCAAAAAAAAATACACATATATAAATCAGTAAGTTACAAAAAATAATAGCTTAAATTAACAAACAAAACGATAAATGATAATTAATTTTGTAAAATATAACAATTTAAAAAAAAAATTAAAATAAGAAATTAAAAAAATACAGCTTCCAGCCGCCTCACTCTAGAAATCGGCCCGCCACCCATGTCAATGCCCAGGCCCCCACCCCACCCCGACAGCCCAATGGCCCGCCACCCGGGCCGGCAGTTGGGCCACCGGGGTGGTGCAAGGGGTTGGCAGCCAACCCCCCTGCTCCTCCCCCATAGGCCTGTTGGGCCACTGTGGAGCATGATTGGGCCCACCATGCCCACTGCGAATGTAGTGGGTAAATTTGAATCAATTAAATTTTTAATTTCTAAAAAAAAAAAAATCATTAAACCTATTCTATTTTAAAACTTGCACACGACAAAAGAGAAACTAACCTTTCAAATGCGATAATCTTTCATTGAATATGTTGTTGATAACAATGTAGATGCTCCACAAATTCACTCTAAGTATTTTAACGAACTTCGAAAAACCTTGATGTGATGTGAGGAATAGCGATAATGAAATTTATGTTATAGTGGAAATTACGGAATTATTTTACTGCACGGTTAATGTGGGACTAATTTGTTTTTATAAAAACTTTAACATGTAAATTTTGTTATGGTGATATAGAGAATTGTGATCAAACAAACATTACGGAATTGTTTTACCACACAGTGAGTGTGGGATTAATTTGGTTTTATAAAGAATTTAACATATAATTCTTGTTATGGCGATATAGTAAACTATGATATAGCGAATATTACAAAAAAAATTTACAGCACGATGAATGTGGGATTAATTTGTTTTAGAAGATATAATAAAAATTTAAAAAATACATTCAACTGTCTAGTAAATATTATATAGTTTAAGTAAAAAATTAATTTAGGTAAAAGATTTAGTTTACAATTTTAATTTAAATATTAAATTTAAAAGATCTATTTCATAAGAAAGTTTTAGTTAAATTTCTTTGATAAATTGTAGAAGAAAATTATGAAAGGAAATACATGGAATGAAATTTTTGGAGGGAAATTTTCATTCTTTAAGCTATATATTATCATTAGGAGAGAGTGCATTTGTATCATTCAACCTCTTCTATTTGAAAGGCATGGATTCTTCGGATAGTGAAATTTCGCTTTGTGAAGCATAAACATCTTCGTCACGTAATAACTCTATTCATATTGATGAATATAACGGAAATTCTTCCACTATGAATAGAGAGTCAAATCTTACACTTAGGCATAATCCTAAGGACTATTGAAGTAGCATTGATGAAATACATGATGAAGAGTTTCAAATAAATAAAGAGTCACGGTTTCCACTTAGTCCTAATCCTATGGACTATGAGAGCAGCAGTGATGAAGAGCATGATGGAGATTTTCATATAAAGAAAGAGTCGCGGTTTCCACTTAGTCCTAATCGTATGGACTATGAGAGCAGTAGTGATGAAGAGCATGATGAAGAATTTCAAATGAATAAAGTGTCACGATGTCCACTTAGTCCTAATCCTATGGATTATGAGAGTAGAAGTGATGAAGAGCATGATCAAGAATTTCAAAAGAATGGAGTGTCACAGTGTCCACTTAGTCCTAATCCTATGAACTATGAGAGCAACAATGATGAAAAGCATGATGATGAATTTTAAAAGAATAGAGTGTTACGGTGTCCACTTAGTCCTAATCCTATGGAATATGAGAGCAACAATGATGAAGAGCATGATGAAGAATTTCAAATGAATAGAGTGTCACATTGTCCACTTAGTCCTAATCCTATGGACTATGAAAGCAACAGTGATGAAGAACATGATGAAGAATTTCAAATGAATAGAGTGTCACGGTGTCCACTTAGTCCTAATCCTATGGACTATGAGAGTAGCAGTGATGAAGAACATGATGAATCATTTCAAATGAATAGAGTGTCATGGTGTCCACTTAGTCCTAATCCTATGGACTATGAGAGCAATAGTGATGAATATTTTCAAATAAATAAAGAGTTGCAGTTTCCACTTAGTCCTAATCCTAAGGACTATGAGAGCAGTGGTGGCGAAGGACAGGATGAAGCACTTAATCCTAATCCTAAGGACTATGAGAGTAGCAGTGATGAAGGGCAGGATGAAAAATTTTCAGTAAGTAAAGAGTCACATTTTCGACGTAGTCCTAATCCTATAGACTACTAGAGAAACACTAACAATGCACATGATGAAGAATATCCAATAAACATCGAGTCAAATTTTCCATTTAGTCCTAATTCTAAGGACTATGAGAGTAACACTGAAGAAGGGCAAGATGAAGAATATCCTCCGAATCAGTATTTCAAAAGGACAGATGATCATAGTGAGGATAACATTCCTCAGAATGATGATGAAAATGCTTATACAAATGATGATCCAATGATGGAGATGTTGCCAAGAATTATTGTATTGAGGAGTGGGAGAAGACCTTTTCATATCAATCCAAAATGTTCTAGTTATACAAGGGGTAGAGAAGAATATCTGACGAGAAGAAGTTATATCAGCGCTCTCATTTCAAGTGAATGTTGTAAAAAAGATTGCTTGAAACATATGGATTTCAAGTTTGCATTAGAGAAAAGGAAGAGATATTTGTCAATGAACAAAAGCATGCAAAATTCATATTTAGTGTGGTGCGTGAAATCTACATTGTCAGGTTATGATTATCATATTGGGTCTTTATTTATCTGTAGAAAGGATTTCAGAATGTTTCATTCAGTGGGTAATTTTCGTCTGTTAAGAATCCAAGAAAATTTGGAAAAGGATCCAACATTTTATTCAGAAGTACATCATAAATGACAGTTTGGGCCATTATCAAATATTGCAATGTCATAGATGAAAGATTTCTTTTCAAAACATGGAGAATGTATGCCAAATAGAGAGACAATACATATTCCATTTAATTTCTCAAGACGAAAAATCTACAACTTATACAAAGAATATATAGAAGATGTTGAGGGACATGGTCGATTTATTACATATCACTATTTTGTGAAGGTATGGAAGAAAGCATTCAACAATGTCCATATTCCTAAGAAGACAAGGATGGGGATTTGCAGTACATGTGCTTCTCTTAAATAAAAAAGGGATAAATGTGAAGGGTCAGAAAGAGGTAAGTATTCATAACTTTAACTTTTAAAATTGTATAGTCATCAACTATGAAAACGTATTTCTTAATGACTTTCATTTATGTTGTGTAGATTCCATTGTCAAAGCACTTCAGGAGCATCACAAACAACAAACAAGTGAAAGGAAAAATTTGTACAAGAATCAAAATAAGTGTTATGAGAATCTGAATAAATATTTGGGTTTGATAATTCAAGGTATGGACCAGAAGAAAACACTTTTACCACATTTTGTTTGCACACCCAAAAATTTACAAGAGGAAAATTTTATTCAGTATCACTTGGTCGGTTGTATGGTATTCAAAGGGAAAATGTTGCCAAGGGTATACTTCACAGCTCCAAATATTCATAATGATGCAAATCTGACAATAACCATAATTCATGATGTGCTTTCTCATTGTTCTGGTAACCTTCTTGAAGTTTTGTATCTACAATTGGACAACACTTGTCGTGAAAACAAAAATCAGATTGTTTTTGGATATCTAAACATGCTTGTTGAATTGAGAAATTTTCAGAAGGTAAATGTTGGTTTCCTTCTTGTTGGGCACACTCATGACCATATTGATCAGGTGTTCAGTAATTTTTTAGTCACATTGAGGAGGAAGGAAGTTGGGATCTTGCCATCATTAATTGAAGGTATTAAGAAATCATACATGCCAGAGCCTACTTTTGATGTGTTGGAAGAAATTGTTGACATGTGAAGGTTTATTCTAGGATTGCATGGCGAGGAGAAATGCATTGAACAACTCAATGACATTAGCTTCCAACATCAATTTCGTATCAAAAAAATTGATGGGAAAACACTAATATGGGGCAAGAAGTATTCAACTACTGCAGAATGGGCACCGTCATCAGGTTTGGAATTTTTTAAGTTCATTCCAGATCATCCAATATTTGCATCAAATATATTGTTATTACAATCAGTTGCTAAAGTTCATAATGCACGCAGTTTTAAGGTTTAGATTCTCATAATAGTGGACATGAAGATGAACGCGACCTGGAGCTGCGCGAACCTGAGAGCCTGAAACCTGCAACTGCGCCTCAGTATGGATCCTCCGGATCCACCCTGTGGGGATCCGGATCTGCAAAGGGCCTTTTCTAACCTGGTTAAATCTCTTCCCCCACAGCGACCCCGACCAGCAGCAACAAAGTTTGTAAAGAAACTCGATGTATTACAGGAAGTTCAACTGCCGCCTGCTACCCCACGCATGGCAGCCCTTTCTCTAGCAGAGAAAGGATTAATTGGACAGTTCACAGGGCTTTGGCCATCGCCCAGAACAGTACAAAGATGGGTTGAAAGGAACTGGTCGGACAAGATTCAGGGCAAAATATCTATTAGATTCTGTGGCAGAGGATATTTTACATTTCATTTTGAGACAAAGGAGGACAAAGATCTAATATTCAGGAACGGACCATATTTTATGGACTCCAGGGGCCTCTACCTCAATAAATGGACTCCGGATTTCGACCCAGAACTTGATATCCCGAATGCTGTTCCAGTTTGGGTACGGCTGCCTCATCTTCCTCTTCACTGCTGGGGGGATGAATCAGTCAAAGCTATAGGAAATGCGGTGGGAAAATACATAGATCGCAGTGAACCCAAAGACAACATGCAGGCATGCGCAAGGATCTGTGTTGAAGTCAACCTAGGCCGAGGACTGCCGGAGGCGATCAAGCTGAAAGTGGATGATTGGAGCCATATCCAGCAACTGGACTACGAGCAGATACCATTTAAATGCAAGGTATGTCACGAATACGGACATTTTGCAAATAGATGCACAAAAATTGTGAATGTAGACAATGATGAGCAAGAAGGCCACTGGGAACCTGTTAAAAAGAAAAAATCATCGCCTCCCCTCAAATCACCTATGGATACTGATTCCCCTGGAACCTCCAATCAGCAACCTTCTTCCCCTCCCTCTCTGATTCCCGATCCACCTCTCCCCCCCTCTTCCAATCCCTTCTCGATCCTTTCTGAGGCTGAATCAGGCCCTGACATCCCCTCCATTGAACCCCCGCCCCATTAATCTACTCCTCCCTCCATGCAGCCCCCTCCTGAACCTCTCGCTTCGAGAATTACCAGGAGCTCTTCAAAGGACCATGGAGCGCCCAGTGATGTTCCAAAAAAGCAAGTCCCTGGAAGAAAATCAGCGAAACAGCAAAGGGATGAAAGTGCACAAAAAGATACAACATTGGGCACTCAAACACCAATAGAGTCCTTTATACTTGGGCACCTGGAAAAAGAAAACAGTAATAAAGGACATGAGAGGCGAGCACCTCTCCACATATCAAGTATCTCATGATGAAAATACTATCTTGGAACAGCAGGGGATTAGGGCACCCCTCCAAGTTATTTGCCCTCAAGGATCTAATCCACAGTGAGAACCCTGAAATCATGCTTATACAAGAAACAAAGCAAGATCAATGTGAAATGAATAGAGTCATTAGTCAGCAGAAACATTTTTGTGGAAGCATAAGTGAGGCAAGAGGAGCCTCAGGCGGTATAGCAACATTATGGGATAGTAACAAATGGATGTGCAGCTCTACTAATGTTCATCAAAACTGGATTCGAACCGCACTGGACAGCAGAACCGGAGGCCAATCAGTGACAGTGTATAATGTGTATGCTCCAAATCAGTATAGAGAAAAAGAGATATGCTGGGACACTCTAAAAGCAACCATAGATCTGGACCAGAATACCAATCTCATTGTAGCAGGAGACTTCAATCTAGTGCTGCATGCTAATCAGGGAAAATTTTAAGAACGCCCCCTAAATTTATAAATATAATAAATGGGCGAATCTCCATGGTATATAGGAAAAATGGAAGGCGATTTTATCAATAATATAATATGTATATATAATTTTTTGGCGAATCTCTCACCAGGCATGGCGAATATTTTACTCAATTACAAAATCTTGTAAGATCTTGGCGAGTCTTTCACTAAATAATAAAACTTTGTAAAGTCCTAGTGATTCTTAGCATAGGCTACATGCTGGTTTAATTCCCCCATTTAAATAGGCTACATTTTGGTGAATACCATGGGTCAATACCATGTGCCATTTTTGTTTTTATTAATTCTAATATTAGGGTTAATAATGGTTTTTTGCATGGTATTAATAACAATCTAGTCCATGGTATTTGTCCCATAGTATTTTGGCCATAGGTTTCACCTAAATATAACCCATTTTTTTTAGTGTTCGTAAATATAAGGTGACTTATGGAGTAAATATAAAAAAATGTTTTATTTGTTTACCATACCTCTCGTTTATTTATATTTTTATTAATTTACCATACCTCTTTTACAAATATGGTATTTGGCCCATAGGATTCACTTAAATAAAACCTCTTTCTTGAGCCTCCATAAATAGAACGAGGGTTATGGATTAAATATAAAAAGAGGTTTTATTTATTTACGATACGTCTAGTTTATTTATATTTTTATTTATTTACCATACCTTTTGAGTAAGTATAAAAAGACGTTTTATTTATTTACCATACCTCCACTTTACTTATATTTTTATTTGTTTACACCCTTACATGTATATAAGGTGACTTATGGAGTAAATATAAAAAACGTTTTATTTATTTACCATACCTCCACTTTACTTATATTTTTATTTGTTTACACCCTTACGTGACTTATGGAGTAAATATAAAAAACGTTTTATTTATTTACCATACCTCCACTTTACTTATATTTTTATTTGTTTACACCCTTACATGTATATAAGGTGACATATGGAGTAAATATAAAAAATGTTTTATTTATTTACCATACATCTCATTTATTTATATTTTTATTAATTTACATACCTATTTTATAAATATGGTATTTGTCCCATAGGATTCACTTAAATAAAACCTGTTCTTGAAAATGGGCGAATGGATTCACTTAAATAAAACCTATTCTTGAAAATGGGCGAATGGAAGGTTGTAAGTCCTAATTTCAAGGGCTAAATTTACCTTTTTTACCCTCTCCCTTAAAATAAGGTGGGCTATTTGAGGTGATTTGTAAAAATGTACTATGATACAAAATATTCGCCCACTAAAAATTTAAAACCCCTTAATTTCGCCAAAGGGCGAACATTCGCCCCTAAAATTATCCTTGATGCTAATGAAAAAAGAGGAGGTAATTTCACCCCTGATCCTTCCAGAAGTCGATTAGAGACCATAATACAGGATCATGATCTAGTTGATGTCAGACCCAAAAATCGTAGGTATACCTGGAGTAATAGAAGAATTGGTGCCAGCAACATCATGGAACGGCTGGATAGATTCCTCATTAGCATAACATACCTTTCCACTTTCTCAACAGGATACTCAAATATCCTCAATATGTCGGCCTCTGATCACTATCCGATAACTTTAACTCTCCAAAGCCACTGCCCGCTAGGGCCCATACCCTTCAAATATAGCTCAATATGGAACCGGATACCAGCTGCAAAAGAAGTGGTGCAAGCGACATGGATCCATCATGTAGAGGGGTCTCCAAGTTATATCTGGGAGACAAAACTTAAACGAGTAAGGCATGCTTTAAAGAGCTGGGCAAGGAGCAATTATCGAGAGCCTGAATTAAATAAACAGAAAATCAAGCAAGAGTTAGAAGAGATTCAACAGAGAATTGAAAGGTAGGGGCTATCTCAGCAGAATAAAGAACAGGAAGGTAAATTATATTCATAGCTGCACCAAACCCTCAGGGACGAAGAAATAAAGTGGAGATTGAAATCAAGGCAACTTTGGTTGGAGGAAGGAGATAAAAACACAGCTTATTTTCATAAGCAAGCCACTGTGCGAAAACTTAGAAACATAGTGAGCACAATAATGGACAATGAGGGAAACCGATATAGTACCCAGGAGTCTATAAAGGAAGCAGCCACCAGGCATTTTTGTCAACTTCTGACTGAAGACAAAGGTTCAGAAGATTACTCAAACATGCTCCAGTATTTGCCTAAAGGGGTCACTCAAGAAATGAACAACAATCTTACGAAAGAAGTGGAAGAAGAGGAAATTAAAGCAGCTATTTGGAATTTACATCCGGATAAAGCACCAGGACCGGATGGATTCCCCATCTGCTTCTATAGGGAATACTGGTAAATAATTAAAAAATATCTCTTAAAGATGATTCGATGGGTGATGAGAAAAGGTAAAATGGGGGGATTCACCAACTCCACTTACCTTGCTTTAATTCCAAAAGAAAATCGCCCTTCCTCCTTCTCGAGATTCCGGCCAATCTCATTATGCAACTCAGCCTACAAAATAATTTCGAAAATATTGGCAGCCATACTTAAACCTCTCCTTCCCTCCTTGATTTCTGAAAATCAAGGGGGCTTTCTCCCCAACAGGCACATCACTGATTCTATACTCCTTGTACAAGAGGCCATCCACTTAAGTTTAACCAGGAAGGAAAAAGGATTTGTCCTAAAGCTGGATCTTGCAAATGCTTTCGATAGGGTAAGGCACTCCTATCTGTATGCTGTTCTTCATAAAATTGGGTTCGATCCTTCCTTCATCACTATGATTGCAGCATGTATAACTGGACCTTGGATCTCCCCTTTAATAAATGGGAGACCATGTGCAGTCTTCCAATCATCCCGTGGTCTCAGACAAGGTTGCCCGCTTTCTCCCTATCTGTTCATCCTCATGGCTGAATCATTCAGTCAAGTCTTGGACTATAACAGGAGAGTAGGATTAATCACTGGCATCGAGATCGAACATGGAGCAAAGAACATCAATCATTCACAGTTTGCAGACGATACTCTGCTGATAGGAGGAGCATCCACTACAATAGCAAGGCGATTTAAAAAGCTCTTGGACCAATTTATGGATTACTCAGGAGGGAAATTCAACCAGATAAAAAGTTGCATTTATGGATGGAATACTGCAAATCATACCATCCACAGCATAGCAAGCATATTTGGAGTTACTTGCAGTCTAATATGGAACCACTTCTCCTACTTAGGAATGCCAGTAAGTTTGGGGCCCTTGAAAGCTGACACCTGGAATGAGATACTGGATAAAATAAAGAGGAAAGTGCAGCAATGGGGCACAATGTGGTTGAACCCAGCAAGAAGGCTAATTCTACTAAAATCAGGTATTGCATCTCTCCCCATATACCGTTTTTCTTTATATCATGCTCCAGCTGCTTTCCATCAGAAAATGGAAAGAGTTCTCAGGCACTTCCTTTGGCAAGGAGGGAAAACGGATAAAAGCAAATTCAATCTAGTAAGCTGGAAGAACATAATCCAATCTCAGGAGAAAGGAGGATTGGGCATCAGATCCCCAAAGCTTCTCAACTTGGCCCTCGGAGCAAAAATAGTATGGAGACTGATCACAGGGCCTACAGTGTGGTGGAAGAAGGTTTTGGAGGTAAAATACCTAAACTGTACAAGGCAGCAGCTTCTGGAGTCTAATATCCCTAACAGAGATTGTACAAAAATCTGGCATCTTTGTAAGAAGGCAATACCATTCATGTATCAAAATATCTCTAAGGTCCCAGGCGGGGGAAACAGTATCAATTTCTCTATAGACAAAATCCTCGGGCAGCAGCCTATCGGATCCAAAGCAGAGGCAATCCCAATCATAAACTGGCTCAATGATAAAGGATTCTCCCACCTGTCCCAAATATCAAAATGGGATACCCATACTCATGCCTGGATAGGCTGGAATTTTCCGGACCCCCCCAATGAGTTGGAAAACAGCCTCATCGCCCTAAAGACGCTCCTCCACAGCAAAGCTCCGGTTCAAGAAGGTACACTGGATGGGTATCGATGGGATCCATCTGGAACACAATACACAGTTAAAGCGGGACATCAATATCTTTGTGACAGCACCTATCAACAGGAATCCTGGAACCACTGGAAAATAGTATGGAGAGCAGAGGCACCCCCCAAGGTTAAGTTCTTCATTTGGCTTCTTCTGAAAGGGAAAACATTAACAGTGGAAAATCTAAGAAAGAGAGGCATAATGGGCCCATCCAGGTGCCCAAACTGTTGCAGATCAGAGGAAACAATGCAGCACTTATTTATTGATTGCCCGGTTGCCGGTGAATGCTGGAAGGAAATGGCCTCAATTGGAGAATCACCATGGGAACCCCAGAACACAATTGCAGAAACGATCTATAAATGGAGGAAGAACTGTCCTTGGAAGGAGAAAAGAAGCCAACTGGCTCAAAGAGTATGGAACACCATACCACTCACACTTCTATGGCGCATTTGGCTAGCGCGAAATGGTAAGGTCTTCCAAGAAAAAGGATTCAGCACCAGGAAAATTTGCCATAAGGCCAAAATGTTGGCTCTAGAATCAATAACAAATCACACCAATGGCAAAATTGATGCAACAAATTACAGTACAGAGGAGAGAAATCTTCTCAGCTACGTTCTGGAGAACATATCCAGTGCTCAGGAAACCAGCAGGAGGGGGACAAAGGTGAAGGAAGCAAATAGCGCATGGAAACTGAGATTGAAGGAAGAGGAACTTTCTAACTGGATGAGTAACTGCAATAGATTCTGCTTATTCTTTGATGGCGCATCAAAGTCGAATCCGGGTTTGGCAGGTGCAGGGGGCCTTATTTGTAATGCAAACGGAGACCGCATCCTTCAATATGAATGGGGGCTAGGGGAGAACTCCAACAATAGAGCTGAAGGACTAGCCCTGTTTCAGGGACTCACCCAACTAATCAAACTTGGGATAAAGAAGGCAGCGGTGTTCGGGGATTCCTCAATAATCATTCGACTTATGGCACACCGACAGAGCACTCCAAATATACTCCTCCAACAGATAAATCAGCGAAACCAAATCCTTCACGAGACAATGGAAGAGGTAAGTTATCATCACATCCTACGCAGTTTGAACAAGGAAGCGGATAAGCATGCCAACAGTGCATGCGAAAGGCCCATTGGCAGTCTGTGCTGTAATTCCAGCGTGACATTCCAACCATTACCATGACCCTTTCATATCAAGTCAACAACACGCGGTCCCCAGCTGACAGAACTAGTGGGATAAATCAAGTAATCCGTGCCGGCGACAGAATAGGACATGTGGGTAGGATTTTGCCCAGATATGCAATCAGGAACTCGTCTAAAAACGCGAGAAGGCACAGGCTCTCAGGCGTGGATTGTCCTTTCAGATCGATCCTCCATGCTATGCAAGATTTGCATCTGATCACTCTGCGGATCAGCAATAATCCCAAGATGCCCAATTTGACATCTTCCCGCCTTCGAAGCAAGCAGTCCAATTCTATTTATATAACAGAAAATAGATCTCATCAACGCATTAAGCAAAGTAGTCCGGGTAAGCATTGGCACCGCAGTATTTGGCATAGTGCTCAAGAGAACTGTCCATCCATCAAGCCTGCTCGAGTTACAGTAGCTGCCTCGCCCAACTATAATCGTGCTCCAGAGACTCGAGTTTCAGTGGCTGATATTTCAAACAGGAAGTCGCCTGAAAAAAATATGGATCGATCAGAAGACTGTCTTCATTGTGCAGACCTTCAGGGAGAATTTGAGGAGTTAAGAGCGCAGCAGCGCATCATGGAGGACCAGGTCAAGAGTTTGGAGGCAAGAATGGAGGACCAGTATAGGATTCTTAATGAGAAATACAGGGCAGAAATTAATCTTTTTTTGCACAGAGTGTCCTCTCTCCATGAACAGTTCAGAAACTTGGCGAATCGTTGTAGTCATGCAGAAGAGTCGATTGCAATCCTACAGTACATGATGGATAAAAAGAACAAGGCTGCCCCCAGCTCCTCCAGTGCAAAACAGGTGGATCCAGACCCAAATCCGGAAGAGTCCACGGCTAGGCAGATCAGTCATATTGAAATAGATTAATTATGATGTGTAGCTGTAAATTTTGGTCTTTGCAATTTGTTAGGATTTATAGTAGTTTAGGAAGTTTCAGAGGCAGAACTACTAGAACAAGGATCAAGGAAGGGACCCTTTTTGTAATTCCTCTGATCCATGATATCCAGAAAGTATTGTATGTATGGAGAACTGACTCCTTTTTTCAGCTCTTAATATAGCAACCGAAATTTGTCTAAAAAAAAAAAGAATTATGATTTTTTTTAAACAATTATTATTGTTATTATTATTTTTTATTTAAAAATACAAATTATTAAACTTACATTTTATACTTAAAAAAAAAAATTAAAATTAAAATCTATTTTTTTTAAACAATCTCTTTTTTTTATTAAAAAGAATTATGATTTTTTTAAACAATTATTATTATTATTATTATTTATTTAAAAATACAAATTATTAAACTTACATTTTATACTTATTGAAAAAAAAATTAAACCTACATTTTATATTTAACAAAAAAAAAAAAAAAATCTACATTTTTTTTAAACAAATTTTTTTTATTTTTTTTTTTCTCCGTAAAAACTAGCTAAGTCATATATTAACTGTACAAGTAAAAATTACAGACTGTAAGACGAGTTTTCCAGGGCCTCTGGTAGCACCCTGGGAACCTTGACCAAAATTCTGAAGGCTCCCACGCAGGGAAAGCCTTATCAAAACCATTCAGACCATGCTCGACCCTAAAAGCTCCCACGCAGGGGCAGCACCGGATCAAATTTGCAAAAACAGTTCTAGAAATCAACGGACTCCCAGTGGAGCCACAGAAAGAGGACCCAACACATTACTGCCCATGCAGGGGCTAACTGCCAAAAGGGACTGACTCAACAACCAGATAGAAGTGAGCAAGACAGAAGCGCTCGACGTGGACCAATTGAAATTAAGATCAGACCAGAGACAAGGCTTAATTACATATGGCGACGATGCAAGCATCAGCTGCCAGCAAGCAAAACGAAAATGCAAGAGAGAAGTACCTGCGTCTGCGTCTGCGTTAATCCTTGTGATGAGTTGAAGATGAAGGAAGGGTCGCGAAATAGGCATCAGCTTCTTCAGCGAGGCTTTTGTCCTCCACAACATACGCCCAGCCATCCCCCTCTGGTCGTCCCTCCCACATCTTTCTCCATGTCTCTTCATCAATATCTGAAGGAGCTGGCCCCACCGGAGGAGAGGTATCGTGCGGTCCAGCCTCAGACGCTGGTGGCTCCATAGCTGAGCTCTGTTTCCCTGCTTCATGTTCTCCTTTGTCAATTTCTTTGCCTTTGCCTTCCGCTTGCTTCTCCTGCAAGTTCTGAGGGGTGTTCTCCCATTTCCTTCCCGAAGTTTTGTGAACATGATTGAGATGTGGGCATTGAGCCCTGGGTTGCTCTCAGAACTTTGCAATGTGAAAACCACTGAGCCAAAGGAGGGAAGCTCGGATTTTTCTTCATTAGCGCTCCCAACCTCCAAGAACTGACTGATGGGGAGTGGGGTAGCTCTGGCTCTCCTATGGCAATAGCAGCAGCAGCAGTGGTGATGCTCATCCACTGCTGGGGCTCGCGAGGAGGAACCTCTTGCTGGACCTCTCCTACATGGCTGTCGTTGTCGGAGTTTAACCATGGTGATTCTGAATCTTTTCTTGTGTGTTTGCAGGTGAGCTTGGAGTCGAAGACAGAGCCAATTGTTTCCCAGATCTCTCTCTGGTGCCCAATTTCCTTTCTGAGACCCGTCCCTTGGTAGCAAGGTGGACCAATTCCAGTTCTTACCCTGCAATTGAGCCAATTGCCGCCGTCTACATGACCAGCAACCAGAGTGGCAATGGCAGTGACAGTGACCACGAGAAACCAGGCGTCGAGGTGAACGAAGCTGCCACCGCCTCGGCTCTCTGTAATTTCCCCTCTTCCAAAATTCTTCAGACAATAATTCTTTAAATGAATCGAGTTACCCTCATTCAATTGAAGGCTGACATTCCCTACACCCTTTCCAGGATAGGTGGCATCGGCTCCAAGTATAATCCCACGATTGTTTCCATCTCTACCAAATTAGAGAGTGCACCCATCTATCCGATGAAGTGCCTTGAAGCACTACAATCTATAAGCCAGATTCCCAAAGAATCTGAAGGAGAGGGCCAATACAAGATAACGCTTCTTTATCTTATCAGAAACAACATTTGATTCTTCATACCTGGGGTTCCTTGCTTTCTATGAAGAGTCGGCCATTTCCTTGATGACCTGCATTACCTGTCATTCCTTTGATCATTGAAGATGTCCCTGGAATGATTGTTATCATCATCAAGTGATGTGTCCATGCCATTCGGACACTCCTTCACATAATGGCCGAACTAGTTATCTGTCTTTCCTTCCACCCTGAGATCCGATCTTCCAATGAAGTGATCTTTAGCTAGGCCATATTCTGCTACGCCATTCTGATAATATTCTCTGCTTCGACTTCACCCTTGGTGAATTTGAAGAGGGATGAGGAATCCACTAATCATTTTGTCATTTCCCAACTGTTTTCGGTGATTGCTCTCACTCTTGAACAATGTAAACTTTGAAACGGGAACTGATACTGTTACCCGTTTTGTAGAGATAGCAAAAAAGTGACCCAATTTTGAAAAGGGGTGATGCAGAACACACATGTTTTATTTTAGCATAGTTTTTGGCACTTTAATTTTTTTATGTACATTGTGTTTTAGAATGGGAGTGAATGGTAGTGATTTTCATGCTGATTTAAAAAAGTGGTTATTCTGCATCACACCCTTTTTTTAAAAGACCTATTTTTTGACTTTAAATTTTCAAATGTATGAAATGTAAATAATTATTTTGTAAATTTAATAATTTTGGAAGTGGTCTTCTTCTTCATATTTTCTTGTTTTTATTTATTTATTTAATTTTTTTTGTAATGAGGTTTTTATTGATTTGCATATTTAAAGAAGAAGGTCGATATTTTGCATTTTCGATATTCTACATATTTATACATCGTTAATTAAATTTTCAATCCACATGAAATAATTGTCTCTAAAAAACAAAAAAAAAATATATATATATATATATATAAAAGAAAAAAATAAAAAATAAAAAATGTTAAAAATATTATCTTATAAACTATAAAAGAATTTGGGAAAATATATATATATATATAAGTAAAAATAGAGAAATTAAAAAAAAAACATTAGCAAAAACTAGTTAAAAATATATATATATATATATATATATATATATAACGAAAAAAATTAAAAACTGGTAAAATTAATATTAAAAAAAAAAAAAAAGTGTATTTTTTATTAAAAAAAATGTAATTATTTTTTATTAAACATACATATTTTATTTATAATAAAAAAATAAATTAAAAATTAAAAAATTAAAATTAAAATCTATTTTTTTTAAACAATCTTTTTTTTTATTAAAAAGAATTATGATTTTTATAGTCAAA
This sequence comes from Pinus tabuliformis, assembly GCA_031772625.1. Classification (NCBI taxonomy): domain Eukaryota; kingdom Viridiplantae; phylum Streptophyta; class Pinopsida; order Pinales; family Pinaceae; genus Pinus; species Pinus tabuliformis. The sequence continues at coordinate 592,408,640 of CM062820.1, read as the reverse complement.
CTATTATAGTTGTAATAAAAGGCTTTAGAATTATCAGTGATCGGCGACCTGGAGCTGCGCGAACCTGAGAGCCTGAAACCTGCGACTGCGCCTCAGTATGGATCCTCCGGATCCACCCCGTGGGGATCCGGATCTGCAAAGGGCCTTTTCTAACCTGGTTAAATCTCTTCCCCCGCAGCGACCCCGACCAGCAGCAACAAAGTTTGTAAAGAAACTCGATGTATTACAGGAAGTTCAACTGCCGCCTGCTACCCCACGCATGGCAGCTCTTTCTCTAGCAGAGAAAGGATTAATTGGACAGTTCACAGGGCTTTGGTCGTCGCCCAGAACAGTACAAAGATGGGTTGAAAGGAACTGGTCGAACAAGATTCAGGGCAAAATATCTATCAGATTCTGTGGCAGAGGATATTTTACATTTCATTTTGAGACAAAGGAGGACAAAGATCTAATATTCAGGAACAAACCATATTTTATGGACTCCAGGGGCCTCTACCTCAATAAATGGACTCCGGATTTCGACCCAGAACTTGATATCCCGAATGCTGTTCCAGTTTGGGTACGGCTGCCTCATCTTCCTCTTCACTGCTGGGGGATGAATCAGTCAAAGCTATAGGAAATGCGGTGGGAAAATACATAGATCGCAGTGAACCCAAAGACAACATGCAGGCATGCGCAAGGATCTGTGTTGAAGTCGACCTAGGCCGAGGACTGTCGGAGGCGATCAAGCTGAAAGTGGATGATTGGAGCCATATCCAGCAACTGGACTACGAGCAGATACCATTTAAATTCAAGGTATGTCACGAATACAGACATTTTGAAAATAGATGCACAAAAATTGTGAATGTAGACAATGATGAGCAAGAAGGCCACTGGGAACCTGTTAAAAAGAAAAAATCATCGCCTCCCCTCAAATCACCTATGGATACTGATGCCCCTGGAACCTCCATTCAGCAACCTTCTTCCCCTCCCTCTCTGATACCCGATCCACCTCTCCCTCCCTCTTCCAATCCCTTCTCGATCCTTTCCGAGGCTGAATCGGGCCCTGACATCCCCTCCATTGAACCCCCGCCCCATCAATCTACTCCTCCCTCCATGCAGCCCCCTCCTGAACCTCCCGCTTCGAGAATTACCAGGAGCTCTTCAAAGGACCATGGAGCGCCCAGTGATGTTCCAAAAAAGCAAGGCCCTGGAAGAAAATCAGCTAAACAACAAAGGGATGAAAGTGCACAAAAAGATATAGCATTGGGCACTCAAACACCAATAGAGTCCTTTATACTTGGGCACCTGGAAAAACAAAACAGTAGTAAAGGACATGAGAGGCGAGCACCTCTCCACATATCAAGTATCTCATGATGAAAATACTATCTTGGAACAGCAGGGGATTAGGGCACCCCTCCAAGTTAGTTGCCCTCAAGGATCTAATCCACAGTGAGAACCCTGAAATCATGCTTATACAAGAAACAAAGCAAGATCAATGTGAAATGAATAGAGTCATTAGTCAGCAGAAACATTTTTGTGGAAGCATAAGTGAGGCAAGAGGAGCCTCAGGCGGTATAGCAACAAATGGATGTGCAGCTCTACTAATGTTCATCAAAACTGGATTCGAACCGCTCTGGACAGCAGAACCGGAGGCCAATCAGTGACAGTGTATAATGTGTATGCTCCAAATCAGTATAGAGAAAAAGAGATATGCTGGGACACTCTGAAAGCAAACATAGATCTGGACCAGAATACCAATCTCATTGTAGCAGGAGACTTCAATCTAGTGCTGCATGCTAATGAAAAAAGAGGAGGTAATTTCACTCCTGATCCTTCCAGAAGTCGATTAGAGACCATAATACAGGATCATGATCTAGTTGATGTCAGACCCAAAAATCGTAGGTATACCTGGAGTAACAGAAGAATTGGTGCCAGCAACATCATGGAACGGCTGGATAGATTCCTTATTAGCATAACATACCTTTCCACTTTCTCAACAGGCTACTCAAATATCCTCAATGTGTCGGCCTCTGATCACTATCCGATAACTCTAACTCTCCAAAGCCACTGCCCGCTAGGGCCCATACCCTTCAAATATAGCTCAATATGGAACCGGATACCAGCTGCAAAAGAAGTGGTGCAAGCGACATGGATCCATCATGTAGAGGGGTCTCCAAGTTATATCTGGGAGACAAAACTTAAACGAGTAAGGCAGGCTTTAAAGAGCTGGGCAAGGAGCAATTATCAAGAGCCCGAATTAAATAAACAGAAAATCAAGCAAGAGTTAGAGGAGATACAACAGAGAATTGAAAGGCAGGGGCTATCTCAGCAGAATAAAGAACAGGAAGGTAAATTATATTCACAGCTGAACCAAACCCTCAGGGACGAAGAAATAAAGTGGAGATTGAAATCAAGGCAACTTTGGTTGCAGGAAGGAGATAAAAACACAGCTTATTTTCATAAGCAAGCCACTGTGCGAAAACTTAGAAACACAGTGAGCACAATAATGGACAATGAGGGAAACCGATATAGTACCCAGGAGTCTATAAAGGAAGCAGCCACCAGGCATTTTTGTCAACTTCTGACTGAAGACAAAGGTTCAGAAGATTACTCAAACATGCTCCAGTATTTGCCTAAAGGGGTCACTCAAGAAATGAACAACAATCTTACGAAAGAAGTGGAAGAAGAGGAAATTAAAGCAGCTATTTGGAGTTTGCATCCGGATAAAGCACCAGGACCGGATGGATTCCCCATCTGCTTCTATAGGGAATACTGGTCAATAATAAAAAAAGATCTCTTAAAGATGATTCGATGGGTGATGAGAAAAGGTAAAATGGGGGGATTCACCAACTCCACTTACCTTGCTTTAATACCAAAAGAAAATCGCCCTTCCTCCTTCTCGAGATTCCGGCCAATCTCATTATGCAACTCAGCCTACAAAATAATTTCGAAAATATTGGCAGCCAGACTTAAACCTCTCCTTCCCTCCTTGATTTCTGAAAATCAAGGGGGTTTTCTCCCCAACAGGCACATTACTGATTCTATACTCCTTGTACAAGAGGCCATCCACTCAAGTTTAACCAGGAAGGAAAAAGGATTTGTTCTAAAGCTGGATCTTGCAAATGCCTTCGATAGGGTAAGGCACTCCTATCTGTATGTTGTTCTTCATAAAATTGGGTTCGATCCTTCCTTCATCACTATGATTGCAGCATGTATAACTGGACCTTGGATCTCCCCCTTAATAAATGGGAGACCATGTGCAGCCTTCCAATCATCCCGTGGTCTCAGACAAGGTTGCCCGCTTTCTCCCTATCTGTTCATCCTCATGGCTGAATCATTCAGTCAAGCCTTGGACTATAACAGGAGAGTAGGATTAATCACTGGCATCAAGATCGAACATGGAGCAAAGAACATCAATCATTCACAGTTTGCAGACGATACTCTGCTGATAGGAGGAGCATCCACTACAATAGCAAGGCGATTCAAAAAGCTCTTGGACCAATTCATGGATTACTCAGGAGGGAAAGTCAACCAGATAAAAAGTTGCATTTATGGATGGAATACTGCAAATCATACCATCCACAGCATAGCAAGTATATTTGGAGTTACTTGCAGTCTAATCTGGAACCACTTCTCCTACTTAGGAATGCCAGTAAGTTTGGGGCCCTTGAAAGCTGACACCTGGAATGAGATACTGGATAAAATAAAGAGGAAAGTGCAGCAATGGGGCACAATGTGGTTGAACCCAGCAGGAAGGCTAATTCTTCTAAAATCAGGTATTGCATCTCTCCCCATATACCGTTTTTCTTTATATCATGCTCCAGCTGTTTTCCATCAGAAAATGGAAAAAGTACTCAGGCACTTTCTTTGGCAAGGAGGGAAAACGGATAAAAGCAAATTCAATCTAGTAAGCTGGAAGAACATAATCCAATCTCAGGAGAAAGGAGGATTGGGCATCAGGTCCCCAAAGCTTCTCAACTTGGCCCTCGGAGCAAAAATTGTATGGAGACTGATCACAGGGCCTACAGTGTGGTGGAAGAAGGTTTTGGAGGTTAAATACCTAAACTGTACAAGGCAGCAGCTTCTGGAGTCTAATATTCCTAACAGAGATTGTACAAAAATCTGGCATCTTTGTAAGAAGGCAATACCATTCATGTATCAAAATATCTCTAAGGTTCCAGGCAGGGGAAACAGTATCAATTTCTCTATAGAAAAAATCCTCGGGCAGCAGCCTATCGGATCCAAAGCAGAGGCAATCCCAATCATAAACTGACTCAATGATAAAGGACTCTTCCACCTGTCCCAAATATCAAAATGGGATACCCATACTCATGCCTGGATAGGCTGGAATTTTCCGGACCCCCCCAATGTGTTGGAAAATAGCCTCATCGCCCTAAAGACGCTCCTCCACAGCAAAGCTCCGGTTCAAGAAGGTACATTGGATGGGTATCGATGGGATCCATCTGGAACACAATACACAGTTAAAGCGGGACATCAATATCTTTGTGACAGCACCTATCAACAGGAATCATGGAACCACTGGAAAATAGTATGGAGAGCAGAGGCACGCCCCAAGGTTAAGTTCTTCATTTGGCTTCTTCTGAAAGGGAAAACATTAACAGCGGAAAATCTAAGAAAGAGAGGCATAATGGGCCCATCCAGGTGCCCAAACTGTTGCAGATCAGAGGAAACAATGCAGCACTTATTTATTGATTGCCCGGTTGCCAGTGAATGCTGGAAGGAAATGGCCTCAATTGGAGAATCACCATGGGAACCCCAGAACACAATTGCAGAAACGATCTATAAATGGAGGAAGAACTGTCCTTGGAAGGAGAAAAGAAGCCAATTGGCTCAAAGAGTATGGAACACCATACCACTCACACTTCTATGGCGCATTTGGCTAGCGCTAAATGGTAAGGTCTTCCAAGAAAAAGGATTTAGCACCAGGAAAATTTGCCATAAGGCCAAAATGTTGGCTCTAGAATCAATAACAAATCACACCAATGGCAAAATTGATGCAACAAATTACAGTACAGAGGAGAGAAATCTTCTCAGCTACGTTCTGGAGAACATATCCAGTGCTCAGGAAACCAGCAGGAGGGGGACAAAGGTGAAGGAAGCAAATAGCGCATGGAAATTGAGATTGAAGGAAGAGGAACTTTCTAACTGGATGAGTAACTGCAATAGATTCTGCTTATTCTTTGATGGCGCATCAAAGTCGAATCCGGGTTTGGGAGGTGCAGGGGGCCTTATTTGTAATGCTAACGGAGACCGCATCCTTCAATATGAATGGGGGTTAGGGGAGAACTCCAACAATAGAGCTGAAGGACTAGCCCTGTTTCAGGGACTCACCCAACTAATCAAACTTGGGATAAAGAAGGCAACAGTGTTCGGGGATTCCTCAATAATCATTCGACTTATGGCACACCGGCAGAGCACTCCAAATATACTCCTCCAACAGAGAAATCAGCGAAACCAAATCCTTCACGAGACAATGGAAGAGGTAAGTTATCATCACATCCTACGCAGTTTGAACAAGGAAGCGGATAAGCATGCCAACAGTGCATGCGAAAGGCCCATTGGCAGTCTGTGCTGTAATTCCAACGTGACATTCCAACCATTGCCATGACCCTTTCATATCAAGTCAACAACACGCGGTCCCCAGCTGACAGAACTAGTGGGATAGATCAAGTAATCCGTGCCGGCGACAGAATAGGACATGTGGGTAGGATTTTGCCCAGATATGCAATCAGGAACCCGTCTAAAAACGCGAGAAGGCACAGGCTCTCAGGCGTGGATTGTCCTTTCAGATCGATCCTCCATGCTATGCAAGATTTGCATCTGATCACTCTGCGGATCAGCAATAATCCCAAGAAGCCCAATTCGACATCTTCCCGCCTTCGAAGCAAGCAGTCCAATTCTATTTATACAACAGAGAATAGATCTCATCAACGCATTAAGCAAAGTGGTCCGGGTAAGCATTGGCACCGCAGTATTTGGCATAGTGCTCAAGAGAACTGTCCATCCATCAAGCCTGCTCGAGTTACAGTAGCTGCCTCGCCCAGCTATAATCGTGCTCCAGAGACTCGAGTTTCAGTGGCTGATATTTCAAACAGGAAGTCGCCTGAGACAAATATGGATCGATCAGAAGACTGTCTTCATTGTGCAGACCTTCAGGCAGAATTTGAGGAGTTAAGAGCGCAGCAGCGCATCATGGAGGACCAGGTCAAGAGTTTGGAGGCAAGAATGGAGGACCAGTATAGGATTCTTAATGAGAAATACAGGGCAGAAATTAATCTTTTTTTGCACAGAGTGTCCTCTCTCCATGAACAGTTCAGAAACTTGGCGAATCGTTGTAGTCATGCAGAAGAGTCGATTGCAATCCTACAGTACATGATGGATAAAAAGAACAAGGTTGCCCCCAGCTCCTCCAGTGCAAAACAGGTGGATCCAGACCCAAATCCGGAAGAGTCCACGGCTAGGCAGATCAGTCATATTGAAATAGATTAATTATGATGTGTAGCTGTAAATTTTGGTCTTTGCAATTTGTTAGGATTTATAGTAGTTTAGGAAGTTTCAGAGGCAGAACTACTAGAACAAGGATTAAGGAAGGGACCCTTTTTGTAATTCCTCTGATCCGAGATATCCAGAAAGCATTGTATGTATGGAGAATTGACTCTTTTTTTCAGCTCTTAATATAGCAACCGAAATTTGTCTAAAAAAAAAAAAAGAATTATGATTTTTTTTAAACAATTATTATTGTTATTATTATTTTTTATTTAAAAATACAAATTATTAAACTTACATTTTATACTTAAAAAAAAAATTAAAATTAAAATCTATTTTTTTTAAACAATCTCTTTTTTTTATTAAAAAGAATTATGATTTTTTTAAACAATTATTATTATTATTATTATTTATTTAAAAATACAAATTATTAAACTTACATTTTATACTTATTGAAAAAAAAATTAAACCTACATTTTATATTTAACAAAAAAAAAAAAAAAATCTACATTTTTTTTAAACAAATTTTTTTTATTTTTTTTTTTCTCCGTAAAAACTAGCTAAGTCATATATTAACTGTACAAGTAAAAATTACAGACTGTAAGACGAGTTTTCCAGGGCCTCTGGTAGCACCCTGGGAACCTTGACCAAAATTCTGAAGGCTCCCACGCAGGGAAAGCCTTATCAAAACCATTCAGACCATGCTCGACCCTAAAAGCTCCCACGCAGGGGCAGCACCGGATCAAATTTGCAAAAACAGTTCTAGAAATCAACGGACTCCCAGTGGAGCCACAGAAAGAGGACCCAACACATTACTGCCCATGCAGGGGCTAACTGCCAAAAGGGACTGACTCAACAACCAGATAGAAGTGAGCAAGACAGAAGCGCTCGACGTGGACCAATTGAAATTAAGATCAGACCAGAGACAAGGCTTAATTACATATGGCGACGATGCAAGCATCAGCTGCCAGCAAGCAAAACGAAAATGCAAGAGAGAAGTACCTGCGTCTGCGTCTGCGTTAATCCTTGTGATGAGTTGAAGATGAAGGAAGGGTCGCGAAATAGGCATCAGCTTCTTCAGCGAGGCTTTTGTCCTCCACAACATACGCCCAGCCATCCCCCTCTGGTCGTCCCTCCCACATCTTTCTCCATGTCTCTTCATCAATATCTGAAGGAGCTGGCCCCACCGGAGGAGAGGTATCGTGCGGTCCAGCCTCAGACGCTGGTGGCTCCATAGCTGAGCTCTGTTTCCCTGCTTCATGTTCTCCTTTGTCAATTTCTTTGCCTTTGCCTTCCGCTTGCTTCTCCTGCAAGTTCTGAGGGGTGTTCTCCCCATTTCCTTCCCGAAGTTTTGTGAACATGACTGAGATGTGGGCATTGAGCCCTGGGTTGCTCTCAGAACTTTGCAATGTGAAAACCACTGAGCCAAAGGAGGGAAGCTCGGATTTTTCTTCATTAGCGCTCCCAACCTCCAAGAACTGACTGATGGGGAGTGGGGTAGCTCTGGCTCTCCTATGGCAATAGCAGCAGCAGCAGTGGTGATGCTCATCCACTGCTGGGGCTCGCGAGGAGGAACCTCTTGCTGGACCTCTCCTACATGGCTGTCGTTGTCGGAGTTTAACCATGGTGATTCTGAATCTTTTCTTGTGTGTTTGCAGGTGAGCTTGGAGTCGAAGACAGAGCCAATTGTTTCCCAGATCTCTCTCTGGTGCCCAATTTCCTTTTTGAGACCCGTCCCTTGGTAGCAAGGTGGACCAATTCCAGTTCTTACCCTGCAATTGAGCCAATTGCCGCCGTCTACATGACCAGCAACCAGAGTGGCAATGGCAGTGACAGTGACCACGAGAAACCAGGCGTCGAGGTGAACGAAGCTGCCACCGCCTCGGCTCTCTGTAATTTCCCCTCTTCCAAAATTCTTCAGACAATAATTCTTTAAATGAATCGAGTTACCCTCATTCAATTGAAGGCTGACATTCCCTACACCCTTTCTAGGATAGGTGGCATCGGCTCCAAGTATAATCCCACGATTGTTTCCATCTCTACCAAATTAGAGAGTGCACCCATCTATCCGATGAAGTGCCTTGAAGCACTACAATCTATAAGCCAGATTCCCAAAGAATCTGAAGGAGAGGGCCAATACAAGATAACGCTTCTTTATCTTATCAGAAACAACATTTGATTCTTCATACCTGGGGTTCCTTGCTTTCTATGAAGAGTCGGCCATTTCCTTGATGACCTGCATTACCTGTCATTCCTTTGATCATTGAAGATGTCCCTGGAATGATTGTTATCATCATCAAGTGATGTGTCCATGCCATTCGGACACTCCTTCACATAATGGCCGAACTAGTTATCTGTCTTTCCTTCCACCCTGAGATCCGATCTTCCAATGAAGTGATCTTTAGCTAGGCCATATTCTACTACGCCATTCTGATAATATTCTCTGCTTCGACTTCACCCTTGGTGAATTTGAAGAGGGATGAGGAATCCACTAATCATTTTGTCATTTCCCAACTGTTTTCGGTGATTGCTCTCACTCTTGAACAATGTAAACTTTGAAACGGGAACTGATACTGTTACCCGTTTTGTAGAGATAGCAAAAAAGTGACCCAATTTTGAAAAGGGGTGATGCAGAACACACATGTTTTATTTTAGCATAGTTTTTGGCACTTTAATTTTTTTATGTACATTGTGTTTTAGAATGGGAGTGAATGGTAGTGATTTTCATGCTGATTTAAAAAAGTGGTTATTCTGCATCACACCCTTTTTTTAAAAGACCTATTTTTTGACTTTAAATTTTCAAATGTATGAAATGTAAATAATTATTTTGTAAATTTAATAATTTTGGAAGTGGTCTTCTTCTTCATATTTTCTTGTTTTTATTTATTTATTTAATTTTTTTTGTAATGAGGTTTTTATTGATTTGCATATTTAAAAAAGAAGGTCGATATTTTGCATTTTCGATATTCTACATATTTATACATCGTTAATTAAATTTTCAATCCACATGAAATAATTGTCTCTAAAAAACAAAAAAAAAATATATATATATATATATATATATATATAAAAGAAAAAAATAAAAAATAAAAAATGTTAAAAATATTATCTTATAAACCATAAAAGAATTTGGGAAAATATATATATATATAAGTAAAAATAGAGAAATTAAAAAAAAAAACATTAGCAAAAACTAGTTAAAAATATATATATATATATATATATATATATATATATATAACGAAAAAAATTAAAAAACTGGTAAAATTAATATTAAAAAAAAAAAAAAGTGTATTTTTTATTAAAAAAAATGTAATTATTTTTTATTAAACATACATATTTTATTTATAATAAAAAAATAAATTAAAAATTAAAAAATTAAAATTAAAATCTATTTTTTTTAAACAATCTTTTTTTTTATTAAAAAGAATTATGATTTTTATAGTCAAACTATTATAGTTGTAATAAAAGGCTTTAGAATTATCAGTGATCGGCGACCTGGAGCTGCGCGAACCTGAGAGCCTGAAGCGACTGCGCCTCAGTATGGATCCTCCGGATCCACCCCGTGGGGATCCGGATCTGCAAAGAGCCTTCTCTAACCTGGTTAAATCTCTTCCCCCGCAGCGACCCCGACCAGCAGCAACAAAGTTTGTAAAGAAACTCGATGTATTACAGGAAGTTCAACTGCCGCCTGCTACCCCACGCATGGCAGCTCTTTCTCTAGCAGAGAAAGGATTAATTGGACAGTTCACAGGGCTTTGGTCGTCGCCCAGAACAGTACAAAGATGGGTTGAAAGGAACTGGTCGGACAAGATTCAGGGCAAAATATCTATCAGATTCTGTGGCAGAGGATATTTTACATTTCATTTTGAGACAAAGGAGGACAAAGATCTAATATTCAGGAACAAACCATATTTTATGGACTCCAGGGGCCTCTACCTCAATAAATGGACTCCGGATTTCGACCCAGAACTTGATATCCCGAATGTTGTTCCAGTTTGGGTACGGCTGCGTCATCTTCCTCTTCACTGCTGGGGGGATGAATCAGTCAAAGCTATAGGAAATGCGGTGGGAAAATACATAGATCGCAGTGAACCCAAAGACAACATGCAGGCATGCGCAAGGATCTGTGTTGAAGTCGACCTAGGCCGAGGACTGTCGGAGGCGATCAAGCTGAAAGTGGATGATTGGAGCCATATCCAGCAACTGGACTACGAGCAGATACCATTTAAATGCAAGGTATGTCACGAATACGGACATTTTGCAAATAGATGCACAAAAATTGTGAATGTAGACAATGATGAGCAAGAAGGCCACTGGGAACCTGTTAAAAAGAAAAAATCATCGCCTCCCCTCAAATCACCTATGGATACTGATGCCCCTGGAACCTCCAATCAGCAACCTTCTTCCCCTCCCTCTCTGATACCCGATCCACCTCTCCCTCCCTCTTCCAATCCCTTCTCGATCCTTTCCGAGGCTGAATCGGGCCCTGACATCCCCTCCATTGAACCCCCGCCCCATCAATCTACTCCTCCCTCCATGCAGCCCCCTCCTGAACCTCCCGCTTCGAGAATTACCAGGAGCTCTTCAAAGGACCATGGAGCGCCCAGTGATGTTCCAAAAAAGCAAGGCCCTGGAAGAAAATCAGCTAAACAACAAAGGGATGAAAGTGCACAAAAAGATATAGCATTGGGCACTCAAACACCAATAGAGTCCTTTATACTTGGGCACCTGGAAAAAGAAAACAGTAATAAAGGACATGAGAGGCGAGCACCTCTCCACATATCAAGTATCTCATGATGAAAATACTATCTTGGAACAGCAGGGGATTAGGGCACCCCTCCAAGTTATTTGCCCTCAAGGATCTAATCCACAGTGAGAACCCTGAAATCATGCTTATACAAGAAACAAAGCAAGATCAATGTGAAATGAATAGAGTCATTAGTCAGCAGAAACATTTTTGTGGAAGCATAAGTGAGGCAAGAGGAGCCTCAGGCGGTATAGCAACAAATGGATGTGCAGCTCTACTAATGTTCATCAAAACTGGATTCGAACCGCTCTGGACAGCAGAACCGGAGGCCAATCAGTGACAGTGTATAATGTGTATGCTCCAAATCAGTATAGAGAAAAAGAGATATGCTGGGACACTCTGAAAGCAAACATAGATCTGGACCAGAATACCAATCTCATTGTAGCAGGAGACTTCAATCTAGTGCTGCATGCTAATGAAAAAAGAGGAGGTAATTTCACTCCTGATCCTTCTAGAAGTCGATTAGAGACCATAATACAGGATCATGATCTAGTTGATGTCAGACCCAAAAATCGTAGGTATACCTGGAGTAACAGAAGAATTGGTGCCAGCAACATCATGGAACGGCTGGATAGATTCCTTATTAGCATAACATACCTTTCCACTTTCTCAACAGGCTACTCAAATATCCTCAATGTGTCGGCCTCTGATCACTATCCGATAACTCTAACTCTCCAAAGCCACTGCCCGCTAGGGCCCATACCCTTCAAATATAGCTCAATATGGAACCGGATACCAGCTGCAAAAGAAGTGGTGCAAGCGACATGGATCCATCATGTAGAGGGGTCTCCAAGTTATATCTGGGAGACAAAACTTAAACGAGTAAGGCAGGCTTTAAAGAACTGGGCAAGGAGAAATTATCAAGAGCCCGAATTAAATAAACAGAAAATCAAGCAAGAGTTAGAGGAGATTCAACAGAGAATTGAAAGGCAGGGGCTATCTCAGCAGAATAAAGAACAGGAAGGTAAATTATATTCACAGTTGAACCAAACCCTCAGGGACGAAGAAATAAAGTGGAGATTGAAATCAATGCAACTTTGGTTGCAGGAAGGAGATAAAAACACAGCTTATTTCCATAAGCAAGCCACTGTGCGAAAACTTAGTAACACAGTGAGCACAATAATGGACAATGAGGGAAACCGATATAGTACCCAGGAGTCTATAAACGAAGCAGCCACCAGGCATTTTTGTCAACTTCTGACTGAAGACAAAGGTTCAGAAGATTACTCAAACATGCTCCAGTATTTGCCTAAAGGGGTCACTCAAGAAATGAACAACAATCTTACGAAAGAAGTGGAAGAAGAGGAAATTAAAGCAGCTATTTGGAGTTCGCATCCGGATAAAGCACCAGGACCGGATGGATTCCCCATCTGCTTCTATAGGGAATACTGGTCAATAATTAAAAAAGATCTCTTAAAGATGATTCGATGGGTGATGAGAAAAGGTAAAATGGGGGGATTCACCAACTCCACTTACCTTGCTTTAATACCAAAAGAAAATCGCCCTTCCTCCTTCTCGAGATTCCGGCCAATCTCATTATGCAACTCAGCCTACAAAATAATTTCGAAAATATTGGCAGCCAGACTTAAACCTCTCCTTCCCTCCTTGATTTCTGAAAATCAAGGGGGTTTTCTCCCCAACAGGCACATTACTGATTCTATACTCCTTGTACAAGAGGCCATCCACTCAAGTTTAACCAGGAAGGAAAAAGGATTTGTTCTAAAGCTGGATCTTGCAAATGCCTTCGATAGGGTAAGGCACTCCTATCTGTATGTTGTTCTTCATAAAATTGGGTTCGATCCTTCCTTCATCACTATGATTGCAGCATGTATAACTGGACCTTGGATCTCCCCCTTAATAAATGGGAGACCATGTGCAGCCTTCCAATCATCCCGTGGTCTCAGACAAGGTTGCCCGCTTTCTCCCTATCTGTTCATCCTCATGGCTGAATCATTCAGTCAAGCCTTGGACTATAATAGGAGAGTAGGATTAATCACTGGCATCAAGATCGAACATGAAGCAAAGAACATCAATCATTCACAGTTTGCAGACGATACTCTGCTGATAGGAGGAGCATCCACTACAATAACAAGGCGATTCAAAAAGCTCTTGGACCAATTTATGGATTACTCAGGAGGGAAAGTCAACCAGATAAAAAGTTGCATTTATGGATGGAATACTGCAAATCATACCATCCACAGCATAGCAAGCATATTTGGAGTTACTTGCAGTCTAATCTGGAACCACTTCTCCTACTTAGGAATGCCAGTAAGTTTGGGACCCTTGAAAGCTGACACCTGGAATGAGATACTGGATAAAATAAAGAGGAAAGTGCAGCAATGGGGCACAATGTGGTTGAACCCAGCAGGAAGGCTAATTCTACTAAAATCAGGTATTGCATCTCTCCCCATATACCGTTTTTCTTTATATCATGCTCCAGCTGTTTTCCATCAGAAAATGGAAAGAGTACTCAGGCACTTTCTTTGGCAAGGAGGGAAAACGGATAAAAGCAAATTCAATCTAGTAAGCTGGAAGAACATAATCCAATCTCAGGAGAAAGGAGGATTGGGCATCAGGTCCCCAAAGCTTCTCAACTTGGCCCTCGGAGCAAAAATTGTATGGAGACTGATCACAGGGCCTACAGTGTGGTGGAAGAAGGTTTTGGAGGTAAAATACTTAAACTGTACAAGGCAACAGCTTCTGGAGTCTAATATTCCTAACAGAGATTGTATAAAAATCTGGCATCTTTGTAAGAAGGCAATACCATTCATGTATCAAAATATCTCTAAGGTCCCAGGCAGGGGAAACAGTATCAATTTCTCTATAGAAAAAATCCTCGGGCAGCAGCCTATCGGATCCAAAGCAAAGGCAATCCCAATCATAAACTGACTCAATGATAAAGGACTCTTCCACCTGTCCCAAATATCAAAATGGGATACCCATACTCATGCCTGGATAGGCTGGAATTTTCCGGACCCCCCCAATGTGTTGGAAAATAGCCTCATCGCCCTAAAGACGCTCCTCCACAGCAAAGCTCCGGTTCAAAAAGGTACATTGGATGGGTATCGATGGGATCCATCTGGAACACAATACACAGTTAAAGCGGGACATCAATATCTTTGTGACAGCACCTATCAACAGGAATCCTGGAACCACTGGAAAATAGTATGGAGAGCAGAGGCACCCCCCAAGGTTAAGTTCTTCATTTGGCTTCTTCTGAAAGGGAAAACATTAACAGCGGAAAATCTAAGAAAGAGAGGCATAATGGGCCCATCCAGGTGCCCAAACTGTTGCAGATCAGAGGAAACAATGCAGCACTTATTTATTGATTGCCCGGTTGCCGGTGAATGCTGGAAGGAAATGGCCTCAATTGGAGAATCACCATGGGAACCCCAGAACACAATTGCAGAAACGATCTATAAATGGAGGAAGAACTGTCCTTGGAAGGAGAAAAGAAGCCAACTGGCTCAAAGAGTATGGAACACCATACCACTCACACTTCTATGGCGCATTTGGCTAGCGCGAAATGGTAAGGTCTTCCAAGAAAAAGGATTCAGCACCAGGAAAATTTGCCATAAGGCCAAAATGTTGGCTCTAGAATCAATAACAAATCACACCAATGGCAAAATTGATGCAACAAATTACAGTACAGAGGAGAGAAATCTTCTCAGCTACGTTCTGGAGAACATATCCAGTGCTCAGGAAACCAGCAGGAGGGGGACAAAGGTGAAGGAAGCAAATAGCGCATGGAAACTGAGATTGAAGGAAGAGGAACTTTCTAACTGGATGAGTAACTGCAATAGATTCTGCTTATTCTTTGATGGCGCATCAAAGTCGAATCCGGGTTTGGCAGGTGCAGGGGGCCTTATTTGTAATGCAAACGGAGACCGCATCCTTCAATATGAATGGGGGTTAGGGGAGAACTCCAACAATAGAGCTGAAGGACTAGCCCTGTTTCAGGGACTCACCCAACTAATCAAACTTGGGATAAAGAAGGCAACGGTGTTCGGGGATTCCTCAATAATCATTCGACTTATGGCACACCGGCAGAGCACTCCAAATATACTCCTCCAACAGATAAATCAGCGAAACCAAATCCTTCACGAGACAATGGAAGAGGTAAGTTATCATCACATCCTACGCAGTTTGAACAAGGAAGCGGATAAGCATGCCAACAGTGCATGCGAAAGGCCCATTGGCAGTCTGTGCTGTAATTCCAGCGTGACATTCCAACCATTTCCATGACCCTTTCATATCAAGTCAACAACACGCGGTCCCCAGCTGACAGAACTAGTGGGATAGATCAAGTAATCCGTGCCGGCGACAGAATAGGACATGTGGGTAGGATTTTGCCCAGATATGCAATCAGGAACTCGTCTAAAAACGCGAGATGGCACAGGCTCTCAGGCGAGGATCGTCCTTTCAGATCGAACCTCCATGCTATGCAAGATTTGCATCTGATCACTCTGCGGATCAGCAATAATCCCAAGATGCCCAATTCGACATCTTCCCGCCTTCGAAGCAAGCAGTCCAATTCTATTTATACAACAGAGAATAGATCTCATCAACGCATTAAGCAAAGTGGTCCGGGTAAGCATTGGCACCGCAGTATTTGGCATAGTGCTCAAGAGAACTGTCCATCCATCAAGCCTGCTCGAGTTACAGTAGCTGCCTCGCCCAGCTATAATCGTGCTCCAGAGACTCGAGTTTCAGTGGCTGATATTTCAAACAGGAAGTCGCCTGAAACAAATATGGATCGATCAGAAGACTGTCTTCATTGTGTAGACCTTCAGGAAGAATTTGAGGAATTAAGAGCGCAGCAGCACATCATGGAGGATCAGGTCAAGAGTTTGGAGGCAAGAATGGAGGACCAGTATAGGATTCTTAATGAGAAATACAGGGCAGAAATTAATCTTTTTTTGCACAGAGTGTCCTCTCTCCATGAACAATTCAGAAACTTGGCGAATCGTTGTAGTCATGCAGAAGAGTCGATTGCAATCCTACAGTACATGATGGATAAAAAGAACAAGGCTGCCCCCAGCTCCTCTAGTGCAAAACAGGTGGATCCAGACCCAAATCCGGAAAAGTCCACGGCTAGGCAGATCAGTCATATTGAAATAGATTAATTATGATGTGTAGCTGTAAATTTTGGTCTTTGCAATTTGTTAGGATTTATAGTAGTTTAGGAAGTTTCAGAGGCAGAACTACTAGAACAAGGATTAAGGAAGGGACCCTTTTTGTAATTCCTCTGATCCGAGATATCCAGAAAGCATTGTATGTATGGAGAATTGACTCTTTTTTTCAGCTCTTAATATAGCAACCGAAATTTGTCTAAAAAAAAAAAAGAATTATGATTTTTTTTAAACAATTATTATTGTTATTATTATTTTTTATTTAAAAATACAAATTATTAAACTTACATTTTATACTTGAAAAAAAAAATTAAAATTAAAATCTATTTTTTTTAAACAATCTCTTTTTTTTATTAAAAAGAATTATGATTTTTTTAAACAATTATTATTATTATTATTATTTATTTAAAAATACAAATTATTAAACTTACATTTTATACTTATTGAAAAAAAAATTAAACCTACATTTTATATTTAACAAAAAAAAAAAAAAAATCTACATTTTTTTTAAACAAATTTTTTTTATTAAAAAAAAAATTATAAAATCACAAACAAATTTAATTTTTTAATTTAAAATTTAAAAATTATTATTTAAAAAAAAAAAAATTCGGTGGCCCTCCACCCCCCAGCCTCCCGTGGTGGCGCGGCGGTGGGCGGAGGGTCCTGCGTCCACAGCCGCGCCACCACGGGCGGCTAGGGGCAGGAGGGCAATTCCGGGAATCGCCCTCCCACCCCCCGGCTGCCCGTGGTGGTGCAGCGATGGGCGGAGGGGCCTGCGTGCAGGCCCCTCCACCCACGGCCACAGCACCACGAGCGACCGAGGGGCGGGAGGCCACCGAATTTTTTTTTTTATAACAATTTTTTAAATTTTAAATTAAAAAAATTAAATTTGTTTTAAATTTGTTTGTGATTTTATAATAATTTTTTTTTTTTTTAAATTGTTTACAAAGAAATGTAAATTTTATTTTTATTTTTTTTAATAATTAAATGTAGGTTTAATTTTTTTTATTTTTTTAAAAAGTATAAAATGTAAGTTTAATAATCTGTATTAAAAAAAAATTGTTTAAAAAAAATTAGACTTTAATTTTTTTTTTAAATAAAATATGTATGTTTAATAAAAAATAATTACATTTTTTTAAATAAAAAATAGGCTCTTTTTTTTCTTCCTTTTTTCTTATTCTTCTTCTTCTTTTAATTTAAATTTAAATTTATTTTGTTGTTTTTAATATTAATTTTACCAGTTTTTTAATTTTTTCGGTTAATTTCCTATTTTTTTCTAACTAGTTTGTTTTTCATTTTTTTATTTTTTTTCGCAGTTTTTGCTAATGTTTTTTTTTTAATTTCTCTATTTTTACTTACTTAAATATATATATATATATATTTCGTTTTTTTCCAAATTCTTTTATGGTTTGTGAGATAAATTTTTATTTTAACATTTTTTATTTTTTGATTTTTGTCTCTTATATATATTTTTATATTTGTTTTCTAAATAATCAACATTTTAATCTTAATTTTAGTAGTTTTTAATTTATTTTTTTTGTTAATTTTCTATTTTTTTAAGATTTAGTTTGTTTTTAATTTTTTTTTTACTATTTTTTTTCTTTCTTTTTTTTTTTTTTTTTTTTTTTTTACTATTTTTACTTATTGATTTTAAAAAAAAAAATTTGCTTTTCCATTTTTTTTCCTTTTGCAAATTTTTTTTATGGTTTACAAGATAACATTTTTTTCCCATTTTTTTTTAAATATTTTTTTTACCATTTATTTGTTTAATTTTATTTTTTTTAGTTTTTTAATTCTTATCATTAATTTTGTTTTTTTTTTACATTTTTATGATTGATTTTTTTTTTATATATATTTGATTTTTTTTTTCATTTTTTATTTTTATTTTATGTTTTGTTTTTAGTATATATTTTAATTTATGTTTTGTATTTTTTTTTAACTTTTTTTTAGTGTTTTTTCATTGTTTTATTTTTATTTTTATTTTTTATTTTTATTTTTATTTTATTTTATGTTTTCATTATTTTTTTAAATTTAATGTTTTTTGGGGTCATGATAAAAAGTGTTCTCCCATAATTAACACTTTTCGTTTTGAGGGTGTTTTTGGATAATTTTTGCGCAAAAAATTGGTTTTGACCGCCATTTTTAAAACATGTTGAAAATTTACCCAAAAAAAAAAAAAAGGATGTTTTTTCGGGGTTTTTTGGCTAAAGTTCTCATTTTGAGTTTATTGTTCTCGTTTCAAAGTTTACATTGTTCTTGCTTGTGCGTTGTCTTCGCCTCAGCTTTGATACCATGTTAATTTTAGATATGTTCTATGCTTAGAGAAATGTATTTCAATTTTCACAGTTAGCTCCATATTTTTTCCATATTAGCAATCACATCAGCGTTAAAGTAAAATGCAGATAGAACATAAACATAAATCGCAGAAAACAAGCCAAGACAAGAGGACACTAGATGTGGCGCTAGCCAGGGACAAACCCCAATGTGGGAAAACCCTTGATCAATTCTTCTTATATGTTCTTCAATAGTTCAACACAGAGAGAGAGAGAGAGAGAGATAGTATGTTTACAACAGAAGTCAACACTTTGGCTTATCTAAATAAGAGCATAGATCATCTCTAAGAAGATGATACATGAGACCAGTTGAAGACACGCTGCTTCAACTAATTCCCCAAGGTGACTCCACCTATCGTTCTGTTGCATTTCGTCATTATGTTGCACTTCCCCCGCTACACCCATCATCACTATGCTACATCTCATCACGCTTCATTAATCATGATTGTACCCATCACTGTAGTGCATTATGTGCCATTGTTGCACCATGTTTCCATCCTGACCTATGTGTTGGCTGCACCTTGCTTGCTTGTTGTCCTTAGCATGCTTGTTGTTGCATGCTAGTTGTCCCTTGCATGCTAGCTGTAACATTGCATGCTTGGTGTATTCGCTGCTAAGTACCATACAACTGTCCCAATGTTAGTTAGTTGTCCCTTGCATGCTGCTCTTTTTCGGAGACAGATGCTCCAGCTGTTTTGGCAATTCCCGGCAATTCTTGCAGTTCCAGCTGTTCCCGACAGTTCCAGCAATTCCGATTGTTCCCAGCAGTTCCGGCAGTTTCGGTTTTTCCGGTAGTTCCGACTTTTCCGGCTTTTCTGGCAGTTCCGGCTTTTCTGACATTTCCAGCTTTCCGTCTTTTCCAGCAGTTCCGGCTTTTCCGGCAATTCCAGCTTTTCCAACAGTTCCGGCTTTTCCAACAGTTCCGACTTTTTTGGCAGTTCCGACTTTTCCAGCTTTTCTGGCATTTCCGACAGCTCCGGCTTTTCTAGCTTTTCTAGCTTTTCCGACAATTCCGGCTTTTCCGGTAGTTTCAGAAGTTTCAGCAATTTCGGCTTTTCTAGCAGTTCCGGCTTCTCCGACATTTCCGGATTTTCTGATAGTTCCAGATTTCCTGGATTTTCCGGTAGTTCCGGCTTTAACGACTTTTCCGACTTTCTAGCAGTTCCAACTTTTCTGGCAATTCCAGCTTTTCCGGCATCTGGATCGGGGCAGCGTTATCCCTTAGGATCTCTCTTCCTACTAAAACCCAAAGACAAGTAGAAAGAGGAAGAGATCCCAAGTGTGTTGAAATAACTTGAAGGCCACCTCTATTTATACTAAAACGTTGAGCACATGTGGGATTTATTTCGTTGGTGGTCGACCTTAACGAATTGTCTTATAACACAAATAAATTCATAACTCCATGAATACTTATCAGAATCGGATGATCTTTAGATCAAACCTACACCTCTCGATGAGAGGGATCCGAGAAAAATATCCGCTGCCATAAATAAGATGACCCACACGGAGTTTTGCCCTAGTTGCCAATTTTAACATATTACCATATGCCCCATTAGTCTTCTCTTCTTGTTCTTGACTAATCTTCAATTATCCCTATCTTTGCAAGTCTAACAAACTCTAAAGGATCATTGCATTGACCTTTGCCTGCTTTTGCAACTTCTTATCTATGCCCTCAAACTCCTAAATGTGTCTGCTATATTAAGCGAGTACTCATCTCCTTGTTGCCCAATTGATCTGTAGGGAGACTCATGTGAACAGTGGTCCACCATTTTGCTCGTCATCTTTGATTCTCTTCTTTCTACAAGCATGCCATGTCAAATAAACCAAACAGATACCATAATCAAAATCATACCTCAATGACGTTCAGAGGAGGCTTATCTCATCTACAAAATTAGTCCAAATTAGCACAATACATGTATAATCATAATCATATCAACACGTCAACATCATGCATGACAATACCAACTCCATACTATGACCTCATGCATGACAACCATAACCATGACAATGCATGCATAACAACATGCATCTAGCCCATCCAATCCAAGTATTTGAACCATGTTCTGATACCAATCTGTAACCACCCATCCTACCCACTTTCACTGATGTGCCTA
The DNA here is from genome assembly GCA_031772625.1 of Pinus tabuliformis. NCBI lineage: Eukaryota > Viridiplantae > Streptophyta > Pinopsida > Pinales > Pinaceae > Pinus > Pinus tabuliformis. The sequence goes on along the minus strand of CM062820.1, from coordinate 592,387,765 downwards.
GATAAACACGAGCTGAGGGATACTATGACATCACTCAACCTCCTAAGTACAATTAAAAAAGTGGAATCGACCAACCAAAACTTTATTTACCTTCCTCAGGAGCTATAGGACCCACAGGAGCTAAACAACCACTCCAGGTGCCCAAACCCTGAGCCAACTTATTTTTTGAGTGATTTGGACTCTCAATCGTTTGCATTACAAGGCAATCCAATGAATGTAACCCTCCAGCTGCATGGATAACCCTACCTCCCAGTGATTGCAATCTAGAATTCTCAGTTTTTGTGCCTGCGACCCCGAAAACTGAGCCACTTTTTCAGGGCCAAGATCCAGACCTCTGTCCGGAACTTGATAGAACTTTCCATAATGATAAATGACACTAAGATAAAGTCATTAACACAAAACTTAGACAAGAACTTGACCTAACCAGGCCTAACCATGAAAGAAATTTTCTCAAACACATGGCGAACATGAAATCTACAGGTCATGAATGCATATCTGAACATAGAAATTTGAAACTTATCTGAGAGTCATCAAGAAGGTCTAATGTCGTCTCACAATAGGTGCAACAACATCTATTAGGTCATCCATTCAATAACCATTCATTTACCAATCAATTCATGTTAAGAGCCATAACTAGAGTCTGTCAAAAAACCATGCTTATAACTAGCATATAACTAGAATAATAACCATGATAGAACAACCCTCAAAGTCACATCATAAGAAGTACATTTACTCATAAAATTAAGAGGAAATTAGCTCTTATTAACATATGCAAAAGAAAAACCAAGTCAGGGACTTCCATGTACCACTCGACCATAGATTGTGCTGAACCAAATCTCTCTTTTAGCCAATCACCCCCATGCCATATTCCAAGCATGAATGTGGGATCTCATGGAATAAACCAATGTATAACCAACCAAGGGAATTCAGAGGTTAAACCACCTCCACCCTCACGCTAACCTGATCTCACCTAAACCAGTCCCGAGATCACAAAACCAAACCGAGTTTGGATGCCTCAGAATTCCTTCACCATCATTTGAGGAATTTTTCTTCTCCACCCACCTATTGAGGGCTTCTCGAAGAAAACTATCTTCACCCCCAGCCTTTGGGATTGTCCTAAGGCCACCTCACCTGGATCCAAAACCTTCCGAAAATCCAAAGTTCAACCAAGAATGAATCCCATCACACCATGGCTATCTGGAAATGCAAGGCAAGGTTGAAACCACTGTCAAACCAAGAAAAATTCATGTCAATGACAACCAAATCCACGTATGCATGTACCATGCGTGCCAAAACCAGCTAAGAAATCATACATGCAACTTGTTACCTGCAAGTATTCTCGTTGAAGCCATTTGATCCAACTCTTTCTTGCTTTCTTTTGCTTTCTTGTCCTTCCTTTGGTTGTTTGCTTGCTTTCTCCTCTTGGTGCTCTTCTCCTCTCTAAAGTCAATTCCAAAACTCAACTGACAAAAGGCTAATTAGCAAACGCTGTGAACTAATCCTCAGAAACCTTTCTATTATTAATGTCTCTGATTTCTTCATTTTTCCTCTATTTTCCTTCAATTTCCTCCTCAAATACAACTTGTGACCTTTCACCTTCCTTTTCTCATATTTTCCTTTATTTTCATAAATAAAATGTCAATTAATGTCTCTTTGCATTTTCAAAGTCTTTGCCAATTCCCTTAGCCATAATAAACAACAAGTGATGTCCACTAGGGTGTTTTGTCCAACATTAAGCTTGGAATACGTGTCCCATGACCTTAGTCTTATTTTGTCTTTATTAACTTTATTACATGAAATTGAAATCAAGCTCCAAGAAATTGACCAATAAAGAAAAATCCAAATTCCAACCTGCGTGTGGTTTCCCACCTTTCCACGTCCATTTTTTAAAATATTGTGGCATTCGTGTGTTATCCCCAATAATGCAGTTTCAAGCCAAAATTACAGTGTGTGCTTAGCCCCCACATGATTTTCAACAGATTTGATCAATCACATGTGCTTTGAGTGTGTTTTGACCACTACCAAGTCAATAATATAAACGGTCGTGCCTGTGAACTTGTCGGAAATGTGCGATCAGTAAAAATGTGGCCAAATGGCTATCACCAACATATTATTGACAATAACTCAAAATTTCTAGTCATGTTCTACGAAGGAAATGCAAGACACATGAAACTTCTTCAAGAAAAAAAATATGAATTGTTTATTAGTGTATTACATATAGTTGGCAATCCAATGGAATTCTAAGAGTTAATGATAATATACAATTGCATTAAAGGCATGTTAGCTACTTTTAACAAACTGGTTGCATAGATATTTATTATTGAATGTAGATGACATCCACAATTTAGTAGCAAAAAGAGGCTCCCACACAATTGGTTTGCAAGCATAACGAGTTCCAATTACTACCTACAAACATGGCAATAGGCAAAATTCATATCCACCTAGTGCAAACTAGGGTGTGCTCAAGTTAACAATGGACCACAATGAGTTATCTCTCTCATTGAGAAGAAATTGGAATCTTTGGTTTTCTTGCAATATATTGTTGCAATTCTCATATCTATATCTGTGTGTATATTGATATTCTGTATGTAATCCTACCCCAACTTGTATTTGAATAGTTTCTTTCCCAACAGATTCAAGCAACATGGGCACAAAAGAATGATTGCATATTGACTGTCATATGTATTGACCCACAAGATAAAGGGAAGACTTCAAACCTAGGGAAATAAGGCAAATATTCCTGAAATTATATATGCAGAAATTACCTGTTCGTATATGCCTAAGAAAATAAGTGGTAACATCCATCACAATAAATCTTAACAGGGATAGCTCTGAGAGGTGGCTCAGCAGGTTTAAGTACTGTGCTGTCCTACTGCCGACCCTGGTTGATTTCTCTGGTAAGTGTCAACAGGTTCAGCAACAGCAGCAGTAAGGATGAAAGTCTGCAGCTGGGTCTCAGAGGGTGAGGTGTACCAGTCAATCCTAACCGGTTTACTACAGATGCCATCCATGAATGTGAGGAAGTGTCCCCAGTTTCCATGGGGGATTGTTTCCTTGAAAAAGAAATGGTAGCAGGCATGAATTACAGGCCCCACCTCAAACCAAATGACAAAGAACAGGAAAGGTAAGTTAAGATGCATTTACACATTACTGAGACTTGCTTGACAAGTTTACAAGGGTAAGCATTTGATAAAATACTATGTATGGGAAATATCTCATCCAATCTGATTTCTGAAATACAAGTTAACTGCATGTTGAAGTTTGAAATACACCCCAGACAAATTTTGCTGCAATTCAAGATACAAATAACTACAAAAGCGATAAGCTTTCCTCTCATTTTCCTTTCGTTAAAAAAAAAGTCAATGAAAATAAACAATTGCAACACAGAGAAACGTTGCCCTTCAAAAATTACAAAGAGTAATAACAGCAGAAAATAGGGAATAGTACAAGTCCTCCAAGCTTATAATAGTAAAGGGAAAAAAAACACTCCAGGACAAATAACATGACCTAACCAAGAGCTCTTTCATTACTACACATAGAAACCTTAAACAAAATAGAAATATATATGAAGAGAAGCAACAAAAAAATCTTTTTTGGAGCATTCAAACCACATCACATCCTGTTCATGGATTCCTACATCTACAAGAAGCATGAATAAATAAATATTCATTTATCTTTCAGGTTTAAACTAGCCATTCCAACAACTGCCCTGTTATCCTCATATTCATTGTACTCTTCTTCATCTTCACCCTCTGAGCCTTCATCTTCACTGCCACCATCTTCTTCATCAGAAACATTTTCGAGGTGCCCAGCATAATCATTACTATATGCGTCACCAAAAGATGATTCCCCATAATAATCTGTTTCACCGTGAGCCTGTTACATGGGGAAAATATCGTTGTGATGATTAGTAACTTGAAAATGCTTATCGTGCAGCTGTGTCCAATATTGCTGTACTAGCATTTTATAAATATAAAGATAAATATTTTCCTCAATGAATTTAAGTGTTAAAGTGATTTCATTCACAATCATGAAAAGCAAACATCTAGGCAAAAAAGACAGATCCCCACCCAAAGTAGAGACGAGCAAGCCACAAAAGAAACAAAAAGATTACAACAGGTAAGAAATGAGGAACTGGAGTTCAATTGATGAAGCATTACATTAAAAATTATGATATGTTGCACCAAAGATAGGAAACATAAAAACAGAAACACTAGAAAAAGAGATTTCCAAAATAGGGACAGCTAATGTCCAATGTTGGCTGGAAACTTGGGTAAAGCGTATAGAGGGAACAACAAGAAACAACAAAACAGCAAGAAACTTCAATGAAACCTCTTGAAACCTTTGTGCAAGCTTTGGAAACCCACATGAAACCCTTGAAAACCCCTACACAATTCGATGAATATATGAAACAGAGCCAGAATATCCTAGAAACAGCCAAAAGAGATGGACTAGAACAAGTCCCAATGTGATGGGAAATGTGTTTCAGGTAAAATAAAATCACAGTTACCAGGCTCAAAAGTTTGGTCAGTTCAGGAGGGGGGAGGTTTGGAAAAGTTTGGTATTTCAGAAAAAGTTCAAAAGGTTTGAAAATGGTTCGGAAATATGGAACATATAAAATTATACTTAAAATTAGACATATTATGCATTCATTCAAATAATCATAGAAACATGCACAAATATAGTATAGTTATGTGATGTGGGGTGCCACAGGAACTCAGGAGTTATTTTGCTTTTGAAACATTTTAAGGATTTTTTTTCCATGCCTTTTTGAAGGAAAGGTTTAGAGGTCCACTCTGGATCAGTTCAGCTGGTCTGAAAGGTTCAGGGTCTGGTAGAACCTGGTAACTATGATAGAAATTATGCAGCCTCAGGGTTTATAGAAATAGGGTGACGACACACCAAGTTAAATACCTGTCTAGGATCACCACTAAGCAGCTTGGGATGTCAAATTGTCAATTCTATTTTCAACGTCTTCTACAAATATGTAATATAGTTTTGCTAACCAACATGTATCATCTCTTCTTTCCTATTTCACATGAGTTAATCGTTTCCTCTCAGACATTGTGTAGATATAAAAAAGTAGTTATTTTGTGCACTAACATTGTGACTTTGAATGAATTTCCATCTTGAATACAAAAACAGAAGAAAACAAAGGTAATAGTTTCAAGATTCAACAGCAAGTATTTAATTTTTATTTTTGGCAAACAAAATCAAAGGAAATCCATAGGGTAGAATCAATCATACAGAATGAATAAAATTCATTTATAGCAGTAAATAAGTACAAAAAGACTAGGCAAGAGATGTCAAAGTGCATGGATACCATAAAAGCAAAAGTTCATCCTATTTTATTAAGCACAACAATACAAGAACAAAAATACTTCAAAAATGAAGTTCTCAAAATAAAGAAGTACAGTTAAATATGATGAAGTTGAAGCTTATTAAGGTTACCTGGCGTCCAAACTTGTGTTGCCGAACAGAAACACTCAGATCTTTTGTCTCTCTCAAAGCATAACCACACTTCTTACATGTTAGTCCCTATAGAGTGACAGGAGATAACAAATGTCAATTAGTCATTTTGTTTATTTATCCCTTCAACATTCAGTACAAGAACAATTTCACATCTCTTTCCTTATAAATGGAAATCCAGCTAAACTAATTCATAACGAAATTATATGTAAAATGCACGAACACATGTAATTAGTTGATGGATAATATTGCCAACTCCAAATTCAAATAATAATAATAAATCCCTATCTATGAAAAGAAATAGGTGAATGGCTAGAATGTCATTTGGGAGATGAGAACTGACATCCATACCTCTCCTTTCCTGGTTGCATTAGTGACACTTTTCACATGATCATCACAGAAGCAAATCTTGCAACGCAAGCATGTATATATTCCAAGACGATTGCAAGACAAGCAATGAAAAGTCTCACTATCAAGCTGTTGGCAGGAAGCTTGATGCTCAAACTGATCATCCTCACACAACCATTGATCACATGAAAAACATCGGAACATCCTCCCACCATGATCCCAAAGAGTCCGCTCACATTCAACACATGTTGCATCATTTAGTGGACATGTACAGCAATGAGTTGTAAGGCAGCGTTTGGAATGGCATATGAAAGCTTCACAGAAATCACATATGCTGCCAACCATGTTCATTCCTGTAAAGTGCATCATCCAAGAAAAATAAATGGAAAAGTCCTGTTAGATGTGAGCAAATAAACCTTAGTTGATACAAATCCTGTAAAGTTCATCTTCCGAGAAATGTAAATAAAATGGAAAATTACCTTTAAATGTGAGAAAATAAATCTCAGTTGATACAGGACGGATGGCATCAAGCATGTTTGCCATTTGCAAAAGTGATTCCTAATGAGTACTAAAATAGCATTGTATATGGAATGAACAGAAATGAAGTGAAATTGTATGAATGTCAACAAATGACCAAAATAGGTAAACGGGACTAGGAAGGTCCAATCATCTAAATTTTACATATTCCCTATATTTATTTGGCAAGAGGAGCAACCCCATAACAATAACAAAACATTATACCAGTAGAACCCTCACAAACCTCTGAACAGTGACAATTATATAAAACAACAATGGAAGTTTGGCTTAACGTGAAAGATACTCACAAATCAGGCAGTTTAGGCAAGTAGTTTTAAACTTTTATGTTATTATTCTATTGAATATGAAATTTCACTTTGGCCATTAAGCATCTCAAAAGCAACATTTTGGAATTTAAGACAATTGAGGATACCTTCAAAATTTCAGCTTTCTCTTTAGTTGGTTCTTGCAAGTGAGCTTAAGCATGCATACTGTTTCGGAGGGCACCAAGGTCATCAAAAATTCAACAGTGTTGCTGCAATTAATCTTCAATCTGTATCAAATTGTATGAATGCAACTTTGTCCAATGCTCTCATTGTGAGGTCTCACCCAACCTTCTCACCTGCTATCATGCTAAAACAAAAGCTTTAAGCCCAAATGAGCTAGTAAGCCTGAGAAACCAGTTAGAAAATCAGAAAGGCAGAAAGATTTTCTTATATAAATAATTACTTGTGATTCTTTTATCTTTATGTTCTTTTTTTATCCTTTTAGTTCATCAAGCAATTACCAAAACAATAACACAACGACAACAGATGTAGGCGGACAGCCAGGGAAAAACCCTTATCTAGGGGAAAACCCAGTGAATAATTCTTCCTTCAATAGTTTCTCGAGATAATCCAAGACTCTTTGACCCAGACAAAGACTTCTTCCACACCAAGTCAGCCCTCAATCCTACTTGCAGATGATAACCCTTCAATAGCAACTTCGACCTAGTAGCATCAACATGCAGTAGCAGCTTTGACCCAGTAGCAGTAGCAGCAGTAGCTTCGACTAGACTAGGAAAACTTCGATCTCCCTTGATACACCTCAGAAGTGAGTGAGAGTTGTCCCAAAATTTCGATCTTGAGGTCTTCTATCTTCCTCCAAAAACTCGCACTCCTTTCTAGCTCTTCTTCTAGCCCTTTTTCAACTTCGCACTTCCCAGCTTCCAGCTTCAAATATCGAACTATGTGTGAGAGAGTGAGATGCTCCAAATGAATTTGAACTGCCTTGTATATATAGCCTTCCAGTGAGGTCAAATTACCTGTCTTGAGGCCGACGGGGTGTGGAGGAGACTAGATTCATTTTTGACTCATAAATAATTCTTTTTACCTGATTCAAAAGCTCAATAAGGGTCTCTTTTAATGTACAATGACTCTAATGACTTATAATAAATCCTAGAAGTCCTCACTGGGGACTTTGACCTAAAACATGATGACCCACACATGAAACCCATGCTTTAATAAGTCATAACAATAATAATAAAAATATTTTCTTCATTCTTTTGATAGGTACATTTCATTGTGACTCAAATACTTTTATAAAGACCAAACCTAGTTACATATTTCAACAACACCAATATAGCCCATGGCATTATCATTGAAAGAAGAAAGCTACAAGAGTTGGCTCCATCCTTCACATAGAACTAGATCCAAGTTGAATTCTAGAACAAGAAGTGGCATTGGTGGGAGCCACAACAGGAGGGGAACCCAACCAAATATGGCAAGCATATCATAATCACTAAAAAGGAGATTTGCTTCTTCCAATGTTCAGCATAGAACAAGATAATGATTGCCGGGAATTGAATCCTTCCCCAGCAACTAAACAATCTATCCTTGAAATGGGCTAAAAACAATAATTAGCAACTCCTCCTTCAACTAGCAACAATGCAGCATGCTCTAAGTTTCCTACTTTTGGCACTCTCACGTTTTGCCTGTGCATTGATAAGTGTTTAATATACTGTGAACTTTATGTACCTTAGAATTCTTTGCTGCTTTCCATGAAAACCTTTAGGACTTCACAGAAATTGTGACACAACCCCAACTGCATAATCAAATCTGGCCTTGTAGTAGTGAAATAGACCAAAAATCCTACCAGATGCCTGTATTAAGTTGTATCCACTGGCTTTGAATCCTCACAAGATGATAACTTCTTTACTGTTTCAATAGGACTTGCCACTAACTTTCAATCTGCCACATTAAATCTTTTAGGTTTTGAGTGTTTCCTGCAAATACTCAGCCTAGGACATAAAGATGCCGCTATCTTTTTGCCATATTGTATCTTTTGACTGTTTCCCATGCATCCTTTGGCCTAGGTCATAAAGATGTTGCCATCCAATTGTAGGGTGAGGCTTTCACACTTCTTACTCTTCATAGTACATACACACCTCCCTCAGATGTGGTTGTGGAGAGTATTTTTCTTGCAGTTTCCATAAATGACCCACCCATAGATAACAAGGGCCTTCCACTTGTCCTTGCAACAACTTCTTGTGTTAGATTACTTTCCTCCCAATAACATTGTCTTAGCCTACGTGCACAATTATGGCTAGTCTAGATAATGTCTCTTGTTTTGATAGGTCTCCTTACCTTTGTCCCCTTTTATCTTCAGCCTTTGGTCACATGTTTGGCACTTATGCTATATCCTTTGGGCTCTCAATCTGGGATATCTTCCAAGTGATTTGATCGTTGCTGAGCTATGTAAACTATATGTGGTCCCTAGTTGGTTGGAGATGTTAGAAAATCAGAAAGGCAGAAAGATTCTCTTATGTTGATATTTGTGATATTCTTGTAGTCTTATCAACTTTTCTTTATGTTCTTCTTTTAGCTTCTTTTCAGCAAGCAATCATCAAATCAAAACATGAAGATCAATAACACCAAATATAGGCACCCAGCCAGGGCTAAAACCCCTCTATAGGGGAAGACCCAGTCAAACTTTTCCACTAGAAAATTCAAATCAAACTGAAACAATCCAAGACCTTAGTCCGGACCAAAAGACCTTCCTCCTCCACCAAGTCAGCCTTCCAAGATGATTATGCAAACTTCAGTAGTCACTTCTTGTCTAGCAGCTTCAGCCCAGCAACGGTCTAGAATTTTGGCCCCCAACTTCCAGAATTTTGGCCCTACAACAAATCTGAAATTTCTGCCTCCCTAGCAACTTCAGAATTTCACACATGCAAGTCAAAGAGAGAGAAAAACAACTTCTTCTTGCTTGAAAAATGTCTCCTTCTTCGCTAGGGCTTTCTCCTTCTTCTTGGGAATTTCGCTCTTCTTTTCTGCCTCTAGCTACTGCAGATCGAGCTTCTTGGTTGATGCTCCAAATGAGGTCGAATAGCTGCCAATATATAGTGAGTTTGTGAAGTTGAATTCCCTTGATGAGGCCAGCTTGGTGGAAGAGGCCTAAATGACCTAGTAATTTTTTTTCTTGATAGATAAAGCCCAAGAAGGGTCTTTTGCATGATGACGAAGACAAGGACTCTTGACATAAACCCTAGAAGCCTACAATGGAGGTTTTGACCTAAAAATCATTAACCCAAGCATGAAACCCATGTTTTAATAAGTCACTTTCTTTTACAATAATTTTTTTTTCTTTCTTTTGACAAATACATTACATTATGACTCAAATACAATTATGAAGATCGAAACTAGTTACATTTTTCAACAGGAGATGCCTCACCTTGGGTCTCCAACATCCCCATATCCATTTGTGCACTCTTTCCAAGGGGTCTACTTGGTCAAACTCTCCTTACTTTTGGTGCATGGTGTGAACTATGAGTTTTCCATACCATACCATGAAAATCTCCCATAGTCTATAGATCAAAAGGGTTACTTTTCCAAAATTACCTGTAGTACCCCTATGGAACACATTATACCTTGATCAAAACCTGTAGACCATTTCATACGAGAAAATTACCTTGTCGACTAGCCTAAAACTCGGTTACACCCCTTAGGAATTTCCAAATCTATTTAAATTAGCGTTGATAATATTGGCATTGGCAAAAAGTTGGTGAGGATCCAAATTCCAAAAAACATATTCACGGAAATAGTGGCGAAAAAATCGACAAACCGTGGCAAACATTAAAAAATACAAAATATATTTTTTTTCAAAATTTTAAACATATAAAGCAACAACAACATCAAATAAACACATGGGCACATAAATATGGAGAATGCACTAATATATATGATGTAGTGGATGCCAAATAAAAAATTATACATCAAATTCAACACTGAATCTTGAATCCTCGTCATCAATATCACCATCTAACCATTAAAATAAGATAGAATAAGCTTAACATGTCAAATTGAGATTTTGTTTGAGTAATGGTTACATTTTTACTAGGGTCATGACACAGGAGTTCAGCAATCACTACCACCGACGTTGAGTTATATAGAGGGCATGGTGCTCTTGATTAAATACTAGTTCCATACCCTCATACATGACAAAAGTGAATGGAAACGTTACAATCTCCCAAATCCTAAAAATTGTTAAGTTTGCTAGATTTTGAGTGGGATCTAAAATTCTACTTTCTCCATATGAAAGCCAATAAGGTTGAAACCGCTCTCCAACATCCTAAAACAATTAATGGTGATTTTAATAATTTAAGTAAAAGTGATCCTTTACTTTAAGAATTTAACATTACCATTAATTACATAACATTAGTAGGGGTTGGACCAGGGTTGCGGGGGAGCGCCCCCCTTCACGTCCCTACTCCCAATTCGCGCTCTGGGTGGGAGCTATTCGGGAGCACGCTCCCGAAATTGCTCCCGAAGAGGGAGTTTTCAAGAGAAAATTTGGGAGCGCGCTCCCTGGTTTTTCGAGAGCGTTTAGGGGAGTGGTCATGAGCATTCGCTCCTTGACCACTCTTGTACACTCTAGGAGTGTTTTTTCAAAGGAGGGAGCAGTTCGGGAGCGATCACTCCTGACCACTCCCCCCTCTGAAAAGACGCTCCCGTTCGCCGGCGCCAAAAAAAAAGGTCGCACGACTGAGAGGGAGGACGGCAGCCAGCGACGAAGAGGAGAGAGGAAAGGGAGGGAAAGGGTGGGGGAAAAGATAAATAGACCCTGTCCCCTCCCATTATTCACTTCATCCATTGGGAGCAAGAGGAGTAAGAGAGAGTTTGGAACTTGGAGAGAGGAGCTTGAGGAGCTTGCAAAGGGAGATTAGAGCTTGGGATTGAAGGCCAAAGAGGTAGGATCTACACTCTAATCTAGCATTTTTTTTATGTTCATTGCTAAATAAATAAATTCTCTATTTACCATTCCCATTCCTCCATTTTTTGTAGACTCAAAACTTCAAAGTTCAAACATCATGGTTATATGGCTTGACATTTTCTTCTTCTTAGTTCCTTTTTTGGTTATTATGGTGTTGGAGAGTAGAAGGAGGGTTGATCATCAAGAAGAGGATGAAGAAGTGGGTTATAGTGGATTTGATGAAAACCCTGGAGAGGAGTACCTGGGTGAGGAGGAAGCGAATGAACATGATTCAGCCCAAAAAACTAAAGAAGACCAGACCCCAATGTGAAAATATGTTTCTAGGTTTGAAGGAGGGAAAGGGGGTGGAACCACTAAATTTGATTGCCCCCATTGCAACAAAACTTACATAGGTTCATACACCGGTGCCAAAAGGCACCTCTGTGGGAAAAGGCCATGGGATGAAGATAAACCAATAGGAATCAAAACTTGTGCAAGTGTGTCAACAACAAATAGAGCCAAATACATAAGGGAAGAGGAGTGTTACACAGCAATTTGTCACCGTTTGTCACCGTCCCTGTTACCCCTCACCTGTACACTGGAGGACTCATTCTGGGACCTGTGAGAAGTGACATGACCTGAAACCACTTGCATCATATTCCTCTTAGTATGAGCTTTATTTGCCCTGAAGACATCTCCTGCAAAATCCTCATGAAAACAGCTCTTTTTACATTAGCGCGGGTTCACAGTTCACTGCCCGCGCCAATGAGGGAAATACTCTATAAAGGGCGTGCCATTGGCGCTCTGTCCCAGAGTCGCACTCGCGCCAACCGAATTGAGTAAAGTTTTCAACGACCAAACTCCCGAAGGTTCTCTTCAACCCATTCACCAACTGAATCTATGTTGAGCTAGGATGGTTTGGCTTCGAATCTCCATAGAAGGGAAAGTGGTTTGCCACCTTTCATGGAAGTTTCCAAGTGATAAAGCCAATCCCATGAATAATGTGGTTGATCCTATCTCTTTCCCTCTCTATCTATAAAAGCTTGCCTCTATGCCTTGAGCAAGCTAGTTACAATAGTTGGAGTGATAGTTCCAGGAGTTTAAGAGTTTGAAGCTGCAAGAGCCTTCTTTGCACCCATAAGGCCAAATCTAAGTAAGGAGATTCTTGTCATCCAAAGAGAGAGAGGCTTGTCCCTCATCCCAACAAGCTTTGCAAGACTTGTGTAGCAAACTACCCAGCCAAAGGAGGATTTGACGTCAGAACAATGGTTGTATTCTTCTTTGTTATTCATTAATAATAGATGACTATCGTTATGGTTCCACTCTCATTGTTTCATGTTTGATGTTGAGTTATATCTTTTCTGACCGATATATAATTGCATCTACTAGATTTTACGCTTGTTTTCGTGTTGTTCTTTGCATGTGCAGGTATCCTATCACGGAGATCGTGCAGATCGTGACCGGCCAAGGCAAAGGAACGAAGGCGACATCTCTTCGACGAACACTAGCGTTGGAATCCAAGTAGGTTCTCACCATCTACTTTGTATTTGCAGTTAGGAACTTGCGTGATAGCATTGTGTGATTGTTGCTAGACCCGGTCTGGGCTAGTAGGGATCGTCTCTGTCCGCAGAGAGGATTTACCTCCACAACAATTTGGCGACTCCGCTGGGGAGATCTTGTTGTTTGATTTGTAAACTTTAGACGGAGCCTGAAGCACGGCCAGGTAGCCTTCGAAACGCTATTGCTTTGCATTAGCGAAGTAGATCAACGCCACTTCAGTCAATCTCCGGTTTGGTTTACGAACTGAACAACTTGGAGTTTGTCTTGTCTCTTTGGTTTTTCTTGTTTTGATTGCTTAGATAGCTTTCTGGGTCGAATTTCTTGCTGTTTCTTGCTTCCTGGTTTGCCTGGACACTGTTCTCAAGCCCTGAGTCACCTGCTTTTGTTTTGATTTAAGTTAGCTTGATTAGCGCGCTTTTTAGCCTAACAGTCGCGCTATTGGCGCAAGTTGCTCAAAGACAACCCGCGCTAATCCTATAAAGGCGCGAGTTGCAGCCTGACAGTCGCGCCAGGCCTGTCCACTTTTCAAGTTCGCTTGTCCTTAAGCCCTTTGAGCTTGGATTTGTGTCTAGCTGTCTTTTTTTCAACTACCGGAGTGTGTTTGGTCCTGATTTGACTGGTTTTAGACCTTCATCATTCAGGTGTTTGCTTTTTTCTATGGGTTTCACATCTTAGCCCTAGGGCATCTAGTGGCTTTGTGCGTCGAGCCTCCCGGAGGTGTTTTGTGTTCTCTGATCGTCCGGTCAACATTGTGGTTATTCCTTTGCCTTCGCTCAGTAGTTGTCAAAGTTTTTGATATTCAAGTGATTTGTTTCTTTATCGCTTGGGTTTCACTTGGCTTCATTTGAGCTTGGATCACATAGCTCATAAGAGGCCTTTGTATTTTCTTTTTGGTTTGAAGGACTGTTTTGGTGTTTTTGGGATCCGTTTGTGTTCTCATTGAGTGAAATTGGTCTTTTGCTCGGTGTTACTGTCTCTCAAAATTCATTTTGTGCACTTTGCCATTGAAAAGGAAAACGAATAATCTTTGTTGCGTTACATTAGTTAATTGAAAGTAGAAGCTTTTCATTGATTTAGTGATTTAAAACAAAAGAAAAGTTTCGTTTATTTGTCATTAGCTGCATCAAGGTGATTCGTGCTTGTTTGTGGTCATTTTGTTTGAAAGATCCTTAACTCTCTTGTAGTTAGCATTCATCGAACGAAATGATATTGTTTGGCATGTAGTTTGCATTTAGGAAATTGTGAGAGATTACATACGGTAGGACCTGAAACTGAAACTTAATCAAAGATCAACCATAAAATGAACTGAATGAACTTAAAAACGCATTGGAACATAACGCTCACTAAGTAGAGGTCTAGGCTAGAAACGTGCTCCGGCGTCGTTAAACCTAGTCACTGTTTTTTCACACTACGGTTGGGTGATTCCTCCTTTTGTGACTCGATAGTGGTCTAGCACGGACTTGAGCTCCCACGTACCGTCGCGTATATAGGGGAGACTCCACTAGGTTATCATCCTTGATCCATAGGAAGCCGTGTCTGCCGCCTTACAAGCCGTAACGCGCCAAACACAGCATTCGGGAAGATTGACTGCAGTACGGGAAGTCCTTGGTTTTCATATGATTGCCAAGGTGTATAAGCAGTTTTACGGATTGTCTGGTAAACCCTTTGCCTAGCTTCTCCAGAGTAGTCACTTTTGATCCTTTTCAGACTCCTTAAACGAAAAGGCTCACTTGAGCAGTTTGTCACTTCGGGCTCATAAAATATTCGAAGGCGACTAGAGTCACCTTTTTGTCCTTTTCTCGACTCTTAAAACATGAAAAGGTCAAGTTGTGTCTTTGCGTCTTAAAATTCATTTGGCCAGGATAAACATTACCTGGTTAGATATTGTGTGCGTTAGTTTGAGTAGGGTCTTTTATCGTTAGACTCCCTTAGGTTTGTTTGAAGTTTGTCATCCTGGCTGAACCGTCGACTCCCGTTCCAAGTGATCAAGGCTCTCCATCTTCCGCTGCTCCTGAGGTACCGGTTGTGAGTGATACTCTTCCTGTTATCCCGAGTATCCAACCGATCAACTCTCGCGCCCCGGAAGATGAGGGTTACGAAGTTCATTGGAACCCCATCTGGGAGCCTGACGACGACGATATTCCTGTTACCCCACCTGGTGTTTCGTCTTCAATGTCTACCTCCCACATGGATGAGACATCTCCTAGCATGAGTGAAACACCTGTGGTGTCGAATATCGACACTCCCATCCCAGCTACTTCTCCACTCCCCCCACGCTATCAGTCGTTGAGGGACAGGGTAGCTGCCAGGACTTCTGCTTCAACCATGTGGGATCCTCATGTTACTCCCACCACGGGACCTTTTGTTTCACAACCCCATACTACACCTGTTACTTCAGTTCCGACGAATCCAACTGTTTGTGTAGCACATTCAACTCCGGTCGTTAGTGCCGTAACAGCGTCTTCATCTTTGAACACTGGTGCTGGTCCTCCCCCTCACGGCCAAGTGAGTAGTGGCCAGCCGGAACTCTCGCCTAAAGTTGTCCACCCTGCACAAAGTGCTCCATCCTCCTCTGGTCCCATTCCAGGAGGAGGGTTGTATGATGCTTCTGGACAAGCTGTTCAGGATCCGAATGCGCAAGGTCCGTTATTTTACTATGATTCTACCGGTCAGTACCTTCAACTATCTCAACCCTTGCCTACTCAACCTATGGTTGAGGTTTCAGTACCGTTATCCATTACTTGGGACCCTAGCACTCACTCTTTCCATGGAGGCCAAGCAATACCTGGACAGCTTCAAGGACCACCTAACCAAGGCCAGCCATCTTATCTGCAAACCCCCCAGGGGCAGCAATATTATGGCCAGTCTTACCCAGGACAATCTGGGGGCCTACAAGGACAACCCTATCAGGGACAACCTTTGGCCGCTGGCGGTCCGTCCTTTACCTATTTGACTCAACCTTCGGGTTATCCGGGGCAACCCGGTACCCAGCAAGGTTACCCGTCTGGACAACCAGGACAACCTTATATTCAACAAGGCCAACCTGGTATTCAGCAGGGTTATCCCTCTGGACAAACCGGACAAACTTACATTCCACAAGGTCAACCGGTAGTCCAACAGGGGTATCCTTCTGGGCAAGGGGGGCAACCTTACGTACAGCAGGGCCAACCCACTGCCCAGCCTAGTTATCCTTCTGGGCAAGGGGGCAACCTTACGTACAGCAGGGCCAACCAACTGCCCAGCCTAATTATCCTTCTGGGCAAGGGGGGCAACCTTACGTACAGCAGGGCCAACCCACTGCCCAGCCTAGTCATCCTTCTGGGCAAACGGGCCAGCTCTCTGCACAGCAAGGCCAACCTACTGCCCAGCTCAGTCATCTTTCTGGACAGGCTAGCCAACCTCAAGGTCAACCGGCCGTCCAGTCCGCTCAACCATCTGTCCCGCAAGGACGACCCTTGGTTGTTCAAGGACAACCTGGTACCCAGCAGACATATCCCTCTGGGCAACCAGGCCCGTCCCAAACCCAACCAGGCCAACCTTCCGGCCAGATGGTCCAAGCCCAGCCTGTTCAAGGACATTCTTCTGGGATCCAGACTCAACTTGGTTATCAAATGCAAGGTGGACCACAGCCCCAACCTTCCTACGAAGCGCAGCCTTCTTATCAGGCCCAATATGGAGCTCAGCAAGTGTATGGCTACTAGCGACCCCAGGGGCAAACTCAATTTACCCCTTACCAAAATTATCAACAAATGCAGGTTACTCCTTATCAAAATTATCAACAACAGTACGTTGCACCTGCAGGTCAAGTTGCTAATCCATGGGGTGCTGGGGGGCAGACCTAGGGTCAACTGTCTGCATATGGACAGAACCCCTACGGGCAAAATCCCTATGGGCAAGGCCCCTTCGGGCCGGGCCCATCCGGACAAAGTCCATGGGGGCAACCACCACCTGGTTGGAACCCTGGTACTACCTCTCTTCCACAGCCACAAATGTCCTTTAACCCTCAGTTGCCTTTCTTAGCGACGTTGGAACTTCCGGATGTGTCCAAGTTGACGAATGATCCCATTCTTCATAATCCATATTGGCCACCAGTTCCGACTAAAATACCCGGTGATTGCCCAAAATTTGATGGCAAAGCTGGTGAAGACCCTCAAGCCCATGTCATGACCTATCACCTTTGGTGCTCATCGAACTCATGGCTTGATGACTCCATCCGGCTTCGCCTCTTTCAAAGAACTCTCACCGGCTCAGCCGCTAAGTGGTATATTGAGCTGAATCGCGGAACATTTCAAGATTTCAACTCGCTGGCTATGGCATTCCTAACTCATTTTCAGTTACCCATTCGGTATGAGACAGGGACACATCTCCTTACGTCTCTCAAACAGGATACGGCTACGCATATATCCGATCATATACATGAATGGAGACGGCGTCGTCGCTTGATCAAATTTTGGATTCCTGATCAACTCCTGACCGATTGGTTCACGACTTCCTTTGTCCCTGCGATCGCGCGAGACATCGCCATGGGAGCTTGTGTAACTGAAGAGCAAGCTATCGCGCGTGCTCAGTACCTTGACTTAGTATACTCTCAGTCAGGTACTTTATATGATTATTTGCCAGACGCCCCGAGACCCGGACAATCCAAAGCTCCGCCAAAACCATCTGTTGACGGAGTTATTGGCTCTGTAAACTCGTCATCAAAGAAATCGCCCGCGAACCCTGGGAAGCAAAAACAGAATGCTTCTAATGGAAATACTTCTCAGGGCCAATCTAATTCTGGAAGTACCTCCGAGGTTAACGCCATCCAGTCCACCGCGGCGGATAAATCCTCGAAAGGGAAAAAGAAAGGGAAAGCTAAGAATAAGACCGAACAGCCCAAACAGGACTCCCCTAAAAATCCAACCGAGGAAGGAGCCAAACGAAAACCTAAGTATCCTTGTCTTATCTGTGATGAGGATCACTACACTAAAGACTGCCCAAGGCGGTCCGAAGTTAGTCGGTTATTGAAAGGTGCTCCTGGGACTCCTGCTGTGCTTAAGGAACCTTTCCCTTCTCAGCAAACTCAAATGGTGGCAGACCCATCTCAACCCTCTTCCTCATTTGGCTCTCAAGTATTTATGGCTGGGACAATTCCCATCCATGTTACTACTCGAGCAAAAGAATATCCCTCTCCTGCCGGGAAAGAGCCGGAGGTCCCCTCCAGCGCTCCTCCGTCCAGTTCTGGTCCTCTCCACATCGAAAGGCCCAGCACTGAGACGATCCCCCGACCCCCTCCGAAAGGTGTACTCCGGAAGTCGTCTTACAACCCTAATGCTCGTGCTGCCCAGCACTATAGCATTGTTGAGGACTTAGCTCAGGCTCCGTCTGCTATGTCCGCTCTAGAAGTCCTCCAGAGCTGCCCCTCCCAGAGGAAGTCCTTGCTATCGGCTATCGGTGGCATAGACCCGGCTGATTCGGATTTGATTTCTTTCGATCTCGAGGGCTTTACACCGAGACTGCCACACCAAGTCGCTTTCCTTATACAGGTCATCATCAATGGCAAAACAATCCATCGAACAGTCATTGATGAAGGTGCCTCAACTTGCATCATGTCTGTTGCTTGCTGGAAGGCTATTGGTTCTCCTACGTTAAGTCAGTCTCCTACGACGTTAGAAGCCTTTGATGGAAGAGAGTCTCGTCCTTACGGTATCCTCCAACGCTTGCCCATCTCCCTGGAAGGAAAGACGGTAGAAGTGGAGGTAGAAGTCGTTGACGCTAATCTCACCTATAATCTCCTCCTCGGACGTAGCTGGACATATGCCATGCAAGCCGTGGCTTCCTCCCTTTTCCGTGTCATTCGTTTCCCTCATCAGGGGAAGATTGTCACGGTGGACCAGCTCTCCTTCTTCGCCTCTTCTTCTGAAGGTAATGTGCCATTTGTGGAGCATACCTCTAAGTCATTCGAGAGTGTGGGAGCCGAACTTTTTAAAGATCCCGCTCTAATGGGTGTCTTTCCCCTTCCACCTCCGAATCTCGCCCCTATTAACATGATCTCTGTGCGTTCTGATCCGTGGGTCCTTCCTCCCGCTAATCAGGAAGAATCCTGGGGCGATATGATGCCGTTGAGTCCTGCCGAGCTCAACTACGTCGAAATCGTCGCTGCATCGGCTCCCCCTGCTGAACCTGCTCTTCCGGGCAGTGTTCCCGATTCATATGTTCATTTCCCTTGGCTAGGAGATGATGCTACTTCGGATCCATTAAAGGAAATATTTCCTTCCGATGAAGCCATCATAGAGACCATGTCTCTTGAAGAGCTCCCTTGGTCAGATCATCACCACCGCTCTTCGTTTCTCCCTCCCCATCAGGAAATGATCGCATGTCTCGAGCGGTTTGCTTCGTGTATCCCATCCTCGCCCCTTCAAACACCTATTGAGCTTTACCAAGTGTCTTCTGAGGGCAATATGGGAAACATCACGCAAACCCAACCCATCGACATCTCTGTGAAACCAGGGATTGTTGAGTACATTTACATAGGAGTCACTTGCACTCCAGAGGAAGTTCAACTTTACACCGCTCTATTTCGCGAATTTCGTGATGTCTTCGCTTGGTCCTATGAAGAAATGCCCGGCATCGACCCTAGTATCGTGGTGCACGAAATACCTACGTATCCAGGTGCTAAGCCTGTCCGTCAGCGCCTACGCCCTGTGCACCCCCGAAAGGCCGCAGCCATCAAAGCAGAAGTCGAAAAGCTTCTCAAGGCTGGTTTCATTTACCCCATTCCACTGACGGATTGGGTCTCTAATATAGTTCCTGTGAACAAAAAGCAGGGCACTATTCGAGTCTGTGTTGATTACCGTGATATCAATCGCGCTTGTCCTAAGGATAACTTCCCTACACCCTTCATCGATCAGCTTATTGATGAGTGTGCAGGAAGCGAAATTTACTCGTTTATGGACGGTTTTTCTGGATATAACCAGATCAACATCGCGCCTGCTGATCAACATAAGACCGCTTTTATCTGTCCTTGGGGCACTTTTGCCTATAAGAAGCTCCCTTTCGGTTTAAAAAATGTCGGCGCTACCTTCCAACGCGCGATGTCTTATGCCTTTCATGATATTCGACACATTGTGCAACCGTATCTGGATGACCTTCCGGCTCATTCAGCCAAGCGTCAAGACCATCCCTCCCATCTTCGCGAAATTTTTCTCCGCTGTCGACACTATCGTATTAGGCTCAACCCTCATAAATGTGTCTTCTGCGTGGAATCAGGCCGACTACTCGGGTTTATCGTCTCCCGAGAAGGCATCCGTCTGGATCCTCTCAAAGTCGAGGCCATCCTGAATCTTCCTCCCCCTGCTTCTTTGCAGCAGTTGCAGAGCTTGCAGGGCAAAGCGAATTTCCTTAGACGGTTCATCCCGAATTATGCCGAGGTGGCTAAGGGTTTTACACGGTTGTTGAAGCGAGACACACCCTTCCATTGGGATGCTATTGCTCAGGAGTCTTTCGAGCGACTCAAGGGTCTCCTTGTCT
Organism: Pinus tabuliformis; assembly: GCA_031772625.1. Lineage (NCBI taxonomy): Eukaryota > Viridiplantae > Streptophyta > Pinopsida > Pinales > Pinaceae > Pinus > Pinus tabuliformis. Next base: position 592,367,134 of record CM062820.1, on the reverse strand, counting down.
CTGCTCCATTATTGCAACCTCCGAACTACCACCGTGATTACACTCTATATCTGGCCGCTGCCGATACCACTATCGGCATGGTTCTAGTGCAAGATGACGATGATGGCAATGAACACGTTATTTATTACCTCAGCCGCAACCTCTTGGATACGGAAACTCGCTACGCTTACGTTGAGAAGTTGGCATTGGCTGCTGTGTGCGCCGTCCAACGTTTCCGGCACTATATCCTGTTGCGTTCTACGACCGTGATTTCGGACTGCAACCCGATGACGTACATATTGTCGCGTCAGTTGTTAGGGGGAAAATACTCTAAATGGATCGTAATCCTCCAAGAGTTTGACTTGGAATTCACTGCTGCCAAGTCTAAGAAGTCTCTGGTCTTCGCTGAATTGCTTTGTTCTTTGCCATCCCCTTCTGCACCTTCTCTTTCCGAAGATCATATTCCGGACGAAACTCTTTTTCTGATCAGCACCCTCGATCCCTGGTACGGGGATATTATTGTGTATTTACAGACCTCCTCGTTCCGCCCCGCTCTATCCAAGGATGCTCGGCGGCGGATCCGCCATCAATCTCAACCCTATCGGATCATAGGAGACACCCTGTACCGCCTCGGCGTTGACTCCGTTCTCCGCCGATGTCTTACCCTCGAGGAAGCTGAGAGAGTCTTGAATGACTGCCACTCTGGCGCCTGTGGTGGTCACATGTCCGGATATGCCACAGCTCAAAAAATCCTTCGCGCTGGTTATTTCTGGCCCTCCATTTTTAAAGATTGCATTCTTGCTGTCCGCTCGTGTCATGCATGCCAGATATACCAGCGGAAGATGCGTGCGCCACCGGCCCCGCTGCACCCTGTTGTGACCGTAGGCCCTTTTGCAAAATGGGGCATTGATTATACAACCTGTAAGCCTCGCTCGGCCGGGGGGCATGGGTTTATCATCGTTGCCGTCGATTATTTCACGAAATGGGCCGAGGCGATGCCCACATTAAATGAAGACGGTCATACAGCGGCGCAGTTTTTGTTCAATCATGTTATTACGCGGTTCGGAGTTCCACAAGCCATCGTCACGGATCACGGGAAGCATTTCCGTAATCACATGATGACCGAGTTGACAACCCAACTAGGCTTAAGGCACGATAGTTCAACCCCGTACTATCCTCAATCTAACGGTCAGGTTGAAGCTGTTAACAAGATTTTGGTAACAATGCTTCAACGCACTGTTGACATGCATAAGTCTAATTGGCATCTGATGTTGTTTCCTGCCTTGTGGGCCTACCGAACCTCTGTGAAGGATGCCACCGGGTTCACTCCATTTCAGCTAGTTTATGGACTGGAGGCTACCCTTCCCATAGAATGTGAAATTCCTTCGTTGAAAATAGTCGTCGAGTTGCTTCCCAACACCACTCCGGTAGAGGAACGGCTCCTTTATCTAGAACGGTTAGACGAGACCCGTCGTTTAGCCTCTCTAGCTATTGAAGCTCAAAAGAAGAGAGTCAAAACTCATTTTGACCATACCATTCGTCCTCGTTCCTTTGTTGAGGGAGACCTTGTCCTGCTATACGACCAAGCCAATGATAAGCTGGGGGCAGGCAAACTCGAGCCCATGTGGCTAGGCCCTTACATTGTAAAGAGAGTGTTGCAAAAAGGGGCCTACGAACTAATTGACTACGAAGGTAATCCTCTTGATAAGCCCCGTAATGGGCTGTACTTGAAAAAGTACTATGCATAATTCATGCGCTTCGATTTGGATATGCGTGTGTGTGTGTGTGAGTTTTCATGTTTTCGATTTGGTGTGAAAGCGTGATTGCCCCTTATTGTGTCTTTTTGCTTCTTGTGCAGATGTCGGGTGCACCTTACATTGGTTTCGCTAATGGTGCCTGCCGCAGTACTCGTAATTTGTCCTCTGCGACGTGGGTGATCTACGATCCTCACGGTGAGTTGATAGACCTTCAAGGTGTCTGTTTAGGTTGTACTACAAACAATGTCGCTGAATATAGCGCTGTTATTGAATTATTGGCCGAAGCAATCAATCTCGGTATTCGTACATTGCTTGTTAACCTAGACTCCCAGCTTGTCGTCCACCAGCTCAATGGGTGATATTCCGTCAGAGACCGTCACATTTTAAGGCTGTACTTACGTGTTAAATTGTTAGAAAGAAATTTTGATTTTATCACATATCAACATATTCCTCGACGATTAAACACATTATCTGATGCATTGGCTAACCATGTATTGGATAGACATTTGCGTAATTTATAATCAAAACATCATACAAGCAAGCACATAAAAGCACAATAATAAACCATAGGCATATGTATATATATGTGTGTGTCATAATGTTTGCACTGTGTGCGTTACAAAACCCAAAAAATAATATGTGTTCTGATACATCCTCGGACAACATGTCCCTCAAAAAATATGCATGAAAGAAACCTAGGAGTCTACTCATGGTGGTGCTCATGGTAGCACGTCACCGCGCGCACCAAGCGTCTCAACAGACGATGGATGCGGGACGGCACCCCCACCGTGTGCCTCTGATATGCGAACGGCACATCCGCCAATCTGGCATAGCCTGGAATCCCTTGGGTAAGTCCCTCGAGATTCTGCACTAGCTCTTCCCCCACGGCACCTCCTGCCTGAGGGTCAGCTGCAAGTTGGCCCCTCCTCGCTATAGGAGACAAACCGGCTGGACGCTCTGGGCCCACATCTGCATATATATATCACTGTCATCAGAACATGCATTGACAAAAAAAAAACATAAAAAATACATAAAAAACATCAAAAAGAGAAGATCATACCTAGCTCCTCTTCCCATTCCTCCCCCTCGGGCAGTGGGAGGTCTGGGTCCCCCATGAAGTTGGTTCCCGCATATGGCCAGTCTTCCACCACGATCAACTGGCGGCGAAGCCATATGAAGAACTCGGGCCGCGAAGACATCTGCTGGCCCCCTCCTCCTCTAGGCATCAATGCTGCCCAGCGAGCCATCCTAGGCTCTCGTGGTAATGGGTCCGCTACCACAGCTCCCTGGTACTGGAATAAAGGTAATCGTTCCAGGAAGAACGATACCACAATTGAACCATATCCGAACTGTTTCACCCCCCCCGCGCTTACACTTTGTAAGCTGCCTCTTTATATTTGTAGTCACTGCTGTAGCCCAATCAAAAATGGTGGGGCTAAGACACTCTGTCGCCAGTAACAGATGGTTCTTGCTGGCCTCATGGGGCGCCTATACCCCAGCTGCACGTGTGATGGTGAACAGTATCACCTTAAGAACCAAATCATGGATGGTGGCGATATCCACCTTGGCGTTGTTCTTCCCAAATTGTGCCTCTAGGCACACACGAGCCTTTACTTCACCTATTTTCTCTGCGGAAGGCCTGCTTCCGGTCAGAATGGGGACTGCCCCTCTCCGTGACAACCCAGTAATGAAGTACACATCGGATACATCCAGCTCTAAGGTCTGATCCCGTAGTCGAAATACTTGGTCATCGATGTCCCAAGCATCCACTATGAACTGTAATAGCTCTGGTTGAGCTCGTAGATAGGAGGTGAGAAAGAATTTCTTGAGACCACAGTCTCTCAGCGCATTCATACATCCCTCATCTGCGATGGCTAAGGCATCTATGGCATCGTGCTCTCGTTCTTTCCATTCCACCGGCATTTTTGCGTGTTTCCTGCACCCACAAGGATGAATAAATCATTAATGAAGCCTTGGTAAGCATATTCACCGGTCAAATTTCAAAATTGATGGGAAAATCTAAGTAAAAACCTAGGTCGCGCGGTTGGCGCGACTGTTTCTAAAACAGTCGCGCCAATGGCGCGGCACCTTTGGGTAAATCACCCCATTGGCGCTGACCCGTGCCGGATATCCGCGCCAATGGGGCGCAACCCTAAATTTTGAAATCCCCCTTGTAGAGGCACAAATCAGGAACAAAATGCATAAAATCAGGAATGAAAATGAAGCTTAAGAGAGCGCCTCTTACCTGGAGCTGGCGGAATCTCAAATGGCTGCCCGGATTGCTGGTAATCGCTGCTCGAAGTTTGCACTCCAAATGGACCACTACCACTATGCACAAGGTAAAAAGGTAAAAGTAATTTTGTTTTTACATTTTCACCACATTTATAGGCTTTTTGACTTGTAATAAGGTTTAAAAAGTTGATTTTTGAATATTTTAATGTGCTTTTGGTCAAAAACAGGTTTTACGCTTGTTTCTGGTGCTATGACAGGTCCTTTTTGCAACTTCGATGGTGAAGTGAGTTGTGTTTTATGCTTTTTCGGACTCGGTAAATACACGAAAAAGTCATGATGGAGTTATCTTTCAGCTCTTTTCTAACTCCTTAAAAGTGAAAAGATTGCCGAGTTGCCCCTCTTGACTCGTTAAAAGTAAATAAGAGGCGGTCGTCTTTAAACCCTTTTCCCGACCGTGTAAAAACGAAAAGATCGTCGGACCCTTGTCGTTTCCGGTTCGTAAATGGTTACGAAGCGACGTGATGTTGATCGCTTTTCTACTTTTTCGGATCAATGTCACTATAATTGAAAAGTACTCCTCGATCATAACGGTCAGGCGGTTCTTTCGAGCATTGTTTTATACTTTTTCGGGTTCGAGAGACACAACTTTACGAAAAAGGACCGCCCTGGAGTTTTCTTTTTGCTGTCTTTTCAGACTCTCTAAATAGGAAAAGGCGCCGAGTTTTTCCTTTGTCAGGCTCGTTAAAACTTAATGACATCGGATTCCGTCGTAATGACGCTCACAAGCATATGCTATCCCCATCAAGCTTGTTAAAAATAACTGGGGTACTCGCCAGAAATGGTGGGGAAAATGGATCCATAATTGTCATCGTGTCGGCAGTATGTCGCTCTTGAACATGGCACTTGTCTGCATTTGTGTCGGGGTGGGGACATCTCATCTTGTTTTACACTAGCCTCCATGGGTTTGGGTTATCCTATTCGACCTCTCATCTGCTCATTGCCTTGTCACCATGACCTCTGCTCATTTGATGTCAAATACTGCCAAATCCACTGTCGTGCCGCCGATATGTTCAAGAGAAGTTGACCTCTGCATCAATACCACCTCCTCTGATACCTCACATAATTTTGCATCACCACAACATCTTTCCTCTGTCTCGTGTCAATGATGTGGGAAACACTATGGCCCACCTTTGATCAAGATCACTTCCTGTCGACTTCAGCTCACTATCCAGGAAGCTGATCTAGAGACTCCCTTTGGTGCCTTGGAGCCTGCATGCCTCAATGGCAGGTTCTTCGTGTTCGACGAGAGGTTTTCATCATTGGCCTCCGATCGAATGATTCTACGGGTGTTCGACGCCAGCTCATTCATTCACACACCGTAGATTGTACCTATAGTACCTTGAGGGCCATTGTCATTATTGGTGGTACCTCTCGCGTCTGTTAACAGTTTTCATTATTGACTGGTAATCAGACGATGTTCATGCATGTTCGACTTCAACTCATGTATTCGCATGCCTGAACTTGTACTCTATTCGGGTCGGGATGGAGCGCAAGACCCTGGGTTTTGTCTATTGGAATCCAGGCTGCGATTTGTGGATTATTATGATTACATGACTCATTTACTAGATGGCTGCGACCATGCCTGAGTCTATTCATTGATCCTCTCCGGATGGCTGCGTCCATACCTTGGATCTAGATTATTATGTACTCTGTTACGGATGGCTGTGCCCATACCACACATATATCATGTACTTGAGATATCAGTTGTACTTCTTTACGCAGGTTCTCCGGCGGCCGTGTTTTCAATCACGCATATTCTTGTAAAGCATTTCACCCCTCTCTCTCGGGCCTCATGCTTTAAGGGGCATCTGTTACACAGCAATTTGTCACCGTTTGTCACCGTCCCTGTTACCCCTCACCTGTACACTGGAGGACTCATTCCGGGACCTGTGAGAAGTGACATGACTTGAAACCACTTGCATCATATTCCTCTTAGTATGAGCTTTATTTGCCCTGAAGACATCTCCTGCAAAATCCTCATGAAAACAGCTCTTTTTACATTAGCGCGGGTTCACAGTTCACTGCTCGCGCCAATGAGGGAAATACTCTATAAAGGGCGCGCCATTGGCGCTCTGTCCCAGAGTCGCACTCGCGCCAACCGAATTGAGTAAAGTTTTCAACGACCAAACTCCCGAAGGTTCTCTTCAACCCATTCACCAACTGAATCTATGTTGAGCTAGGATGGTTTGGCTTCGAATCTCCATAGAAGAGAAAGTGGTTTTCCACCTTTCATGGAAGTTTCCAAGTGATAAAGCCAATCCCATGAATAATGTGGTTGATCCTATCTCTTTCCCTCTCTATCTATAAAAGCTTGCCTCTATGCCTTGAGCAAGCTAGTTACAATAGTTGGAGTGATAGTTCCAAGAGTTTAAGAGTTCGAAGCTGCAAGAGCCTTCTTTGCACCCATAAGGCCAAATCTAAGTAAGGAGATTCTTGTCATCCAAAGAGAGAGAGGCTTGTCCCTCATCCCAACAAGCTTTGCAAGATTTGTGTAGCTGACTACCCAGCCAAAGGAGGATTTGACGTCAGAACAATGGTTGTATTCTTCTTTGTTATTCATTAATAATAGATGACTATCGTTATGGTTCCACTCTCATTGTTTCATGTTTGATGTTGAGTTATATCTTTTCTGACCGATATATAATTGCATCTACTAGATTTTACGCTTGTTTTCGTGTTGTTCTTTGCATGTGCAAGTATCCTATCACGGAGATCGTGCGGATCGTGACCGACCAAGACAAAGGAACGAAAGCGACATCTCTTCGACGAACACTAGCGTTGGAATCCAAGTAGGTACTCACCATCTACTTTGTATTTGCAGTTAGGAACTTGCGTGATAGCATTGTGTGATTGTTGCTAGACCCGGTCTGGGCTAGTAGGGATCGTCTCTGTCCACAGAGAGGATTTACCTCCACAACAAGGAGGAAGCCCAATACAAATCTAAAAAATCAAATGGTTGCTTTGAACATAGCCCACAATCACATCAACATGCACAAAGAACTCCTTTAGCATCCTCCCATGGCAGTGCATATGGAGGCATAGGACCAAACATCTCTTTAAGGCATAGAACCATATCAGATTTCCTTGATGAAGGGTGTAGGAACGATGTGGATTCAAAAAAATTTCAGTTTCTCTATGTATGTGGGATACCATTCAATGTTCTTCGCTCACCTTATTGGCATGAAATGGTTTCTGCCATAAATGATGCCCCTAAAGGGTACAAGAGCCCTGGGTATGACAAGGCTAGAACCATTGGACTTGATCATAAAAAAGCAAAAATATCACATTCTTTGAGTAGAATGACAAATTCTTGGACTGAGCATGGGGTGTCCATTGTATCTGATGGGTGGACAAATGTAAAAAGCAAGCCATTGATAAGTGTTCTTGTTGTGTCTGTTAGTGGTGCCATATTTCTTTCAGCATATGATTACTTAGAGAAGTTCAAGACCGGCATCAACATTGCATAACCATTACTTGAAACAATTAAATGTATTGGGCCATACAATGTCATGCAAGTTATCACTAATAACGCAGCTAATTGTAAGGCAGCAAGAACAATTATTGAGGATAAATACCCCAACATATTTTGGTTTGGGTGTTTGGTTCACACAATGAACCTTTTGATGCATTATATTATCAAGAACAAAAACCAATAATGCAAATGGATTGGTGATTTGTACAAGAGAGGCAAACAAATGATAAAATTTATTACAAATCATAGCAATACCCATGGGCTTTTCCGCAATCACTCAAGATTGGAGTTATTGAAGATTGCAAAGACTAGATTTGCTAACATGGTATCAAGTCCACACTAGCAGGTATTAAAGGAAAGGGCTACTAATGCAGCTGATAAGCAAGGTTTTGAACAGGTGGAGGAGACCGCTCTTGATGGTCTATTTTGGGCACGTGTGAGGAAAGTATTGGAATTCACCATGCCCATTTATAACATGATTTGTTTTGTAGATACAAATAAACCAATGATTGGGGAGGTGTATGAGCAGATGGAGACCATGTTGGGGCAAATAAAAGATATTGTTTAGAAAGATGATCCCAACTTGTATACATTGATTCACAATTTTGTGTGTATACGGTGGAATAAACTTAATGTTCCACTACATGCCTTGGTGTATATCCTTATTGTTGTGACGGTTTAATCACTGTTAATTGACTGAACCGCAACCATTTAATTGTCAACCAGGGTAGGTCTGTTTATTTCAAAGGTGTATGCACTATCTATGCCGATACATAACAACTAAGGATAGAAATAAAGAACGAAAAAAAATGTCGCTGAAACCAATTGCAGAAATTAAACACTCATGCAGAAATCAAAAATCATTCTACAGGAATGAAATCACACTTCATGTTTTACCAAGAAACGGGCGCGCCACACACAATATCAATGACTGAACCAACTAATCAATTATTACAGCTTAATCAATCCTGTGTAACAGCATATCATAAATCTGAAAAATAGAAGTAATTTGCTCTATGAATTATACAGCGACAACAATAACTTCACACTTACGAGAAAGAAATAATTAATCTACTGCTACAACTACTACTGCAATCCCTACTAAAGAGGAGGGCCCTTCCTCCCTAGCAGGGCGCAAGGATGAATTAAGAACTAGTTAGGAATTCAACATAGAATCTGTAAAAGCATCACCAACAATGTTCTTGTATTAAAATAGCTATGAATTACATAATCAAAATGATGGTACTATCTCGTGTTGCATGTTCCCTTCATGGAATCGAATCCTTTTATAAAGTTTACATGCCCAAAATAGGGAACAGATCAGTCATGAGAATCTTACGATTCTCATGCTGATCGATATTAAAAGAAAATAGAAATTGTTACAATTGGTTTCTAAATACAAGGCCTATTCAAGTTACATCATTTTCTAAAATCATAACCGCCTAGATTCTTTAACCACCCACAGGTAATTCATGCTTCTTGACAATTGTCTCGTGGAATAGTACCCACGATCTTTGACAGTTGTGGTGTAACAACATCTCGCGGTGTAACAACAACTTGAGGTGTAACAACAATGATCTGTAACAGCAAATCCTCAAAACATATTTGTGAATTAACAGCACAGTTGTCCATCCTTTGGCCTTGAATTCATGGGCAACACCTGAAAGAAAAAGAGCCAAAGAACTTCTCCCACACTTACCCTGGTTAGCCATCAAAAAGATATCACTTCATTCATATTTAACAAAAATGGCAAAATAATGTCACAACAAGAGTTGCTTCTTATAACCAGGAAAAGCGATAATTAGGACATAAAGCTCATGGGTTCAAAGGTAAAATGGTCAAAAATGGGGGAAAGAGGTATCTAAAATATGCCCAAAAGTTGCACCCAACATCTCCCCCCAACTGAAGCAATTGCATGTCCTCATGCAAAATTCTCAGATACTATTGTTGTACCTTCGTTGTAGATCTATCAAGTTGTAAGCGTCGACAATATCCTCATCAACGGACCTGTAGCCCTAAGTGGCCATCAACTGATGCGGCTAGGATTCCTCCTCATAGTCACACAGCTGATAATGGGGCTGATACTCCACTAGCAGCCAAATCAACAGATATTTAAACTTGAGCCCTATCCAAAAGGCTCCCAATGATCTCACAATTTGGGCATACTCTGGGACCCGTGCAACAGCAACCATGAAGTTTGGAAACCCAAAAGGGCCACCCTCCTGTAGACCTGCGCTATCGGCCTCAGTGCGTTTAAGGCACCCTATTATTGCTCGGCTCTTTAGCTGTACAAAAAGGTTGAGGCAAATTCCCACGATTCTCCTTTTGTAGATAGTTGATTGCTCTCTGATGTCAAGAGTACTCAAAAATCTCTTAAAATCACGTCTCAACTCTGTAGCCATTCCAGTGTTTTAAAAACTGGCCAGTCTGAACCGATAACCAGTCAAACCGGCCAGTTAGCTAGCCCACCGGGTCAAACCGGCAAAAAAACCCGGTTTGACCCTCCATTTCGCCAAAAATGTGGACAAACCAGTCCTAACCGGCCGGTTTAGGATGGAACCAGCCGGTTTATGGTCAAACCAGTCGGTTTTGTCCTAAACCGGTTGGCTTATTGCCAAGGCAACTATAAACCCTAAAAAATGCATTTTTATGAGTTTTGAAGCAGTTTTGAGGGAAATTTGGGGTTGTTTTCCTCCAAAAATAGTCCCTCTGAGAAAAACATGCCTACCCTCTCATTTTCCTGACACATTTCAACCCTAACAATGTTAGCAATTAATGGTAATTAATGTTAAATTCTTAAAGTAAAAGTGACAATTCCTTTCATTTTCATTTTCATCCTTTTACTTAAATTTTTAACATTACCATGAAATGGCTCAGGATGTTTGAGAGTGGTTTCGACCTCATTGGATTTCATATGGAGAAACTAGAATTTTAGATTTAACTCAAAATTCAGCAGACTTAATGGTTTTCAGGATTTCATGGTTTGGGGGTTTGCAATGTTTACATTTGATTCTATCATGCGTGAGGATATGAGATTGGCATTTGATCAAGAGCATGAAGCCCTTTAAGAACCTTGATCGTGGTGACATTGATTGTTGAACTTTGTTGATGTTGGTGGTATTGATTGTTGAACTCCTCTACCATGGCCTTAACAAGAATGCACCATTCACTAAAAGGAAAACAACTGGTTAGGCATGCTAATCATTTTCTACCACATTATAAGGTTGAGGAGATGAACCCTTCACTCAAACCAAAATCATTGGTTAGGCATGTTAAACCTTTTCAATTTCTATCATGTTATAAGGTTGAGTAATCCAAGTCTGAGGACTTTGGGCTAGATGATGTTCATGTATCTCTTGTTGATGATGTTTATGTATTTCTAGTAGTGTTGAATCAATGATGAGTTTCATGAGTGACCATGTTGATCAGTGATTTGTAGTTTTGATGTCTATTTTTGCTACTACTACTAAAGTTGTAGAGGAGTTTTAGGAGTCCTCAAACTCGGAGGCATATTATTTATGTAGCTCATGTTGATGATCTCTTGTCTAGTAGTGGTGATGAGTTTGATCATGATGAGGAGTGATCATGTTGTTGATCACTGATATGTAGACTTGTAGTAGTCCAGTGACCCCATAGCTTAGAGCATTGTTTTCGAACTCTAGAGGCCATTTAGAGCCTCATTGATTATGTATTTTGTTGCGGATATGTATTGCACTCGATGCCATTTTGATATATTCACCTTTACATGGTATATAGATGAGAAAACCTTGCATATTTTGTTTTTATTGGCTTGGAATCATGGTTTTAAATCTTAAAAATAGTTTTTTTCATCATAAATTATTTATTTAATGTATTTTTTTTAAACCAGTTCATTTAGACCTAACCAGTCCCAGCTTGACCGGTTCCGGTTCAAAACCCGGTTCATTAGGTGGACCGGTCCGGTCACTAGTTCCGGTTTTTAAAACATTGAGCCATTCCTGGTTCCGCCCTTATCCATAATGTTGCCTTTTCTTCGTTGGTGTTCGTTGACTTCATGGCCAGGTGCCATTCTATCTGATTTATCATGAAAGAAATAAAAGCACGCAACTGTAGGTCCCCCATGTAGGAGAAAATGCGCGCAACCATGTGCAAACTAGCATGCTCATAGATTATATTATGAAGAAACAGCTCACATAGTAAGCTTTGGTCATTAAAATTGCAAGCACGGAAAACTTCCAAAAAAGTTCGGGTAGAATTACCCAAATACGGTCTATTTTCATAGACTGCCTTCAACTGAAACAAATAAAATCTTTCCCACAGAAAGACTGGGTAGGATGGAGAGGGCCTTCTACACCCTAACAGATTTAGGGCGAGTTCGTGCAGCTTGTGTTTATCATTTGTTAAATCCCGAACTTGCTGCTGTAACCGCTGCCATTCTCCTTCCTAGCTTCCTTCTTTTCCCATCTTTCCCATTCTTTTGCTAATTTCTTCTCAGCCCACTTTTCCTTGAGCGAATCTACAACTTTCCAATGTTCTTCCAACGAGATCACTCCCTTTTGTAAGGAGAGTGCCTGTTGTTTCCATTTCTGCAATTCTGATATCAATAAAAATTTCTCCGAACACCATCCTTCTTCAAGACCCTGCGTTCAAATACGTGCAATATCACTTGGGGGTGTACCAGCTGCTTCGTTAGCAGGTTCTTGTGGTTCAGCTATTTCTTTTTCTTCCTGAGTAGCCTCTGCCTCTACTGCTGGTTCTTGTGTAACAGCAATGTCGTTCGCAGGTTCTTGTATATCAGCTTCCAGGTCGATTATCATGGGATGCTTCATTTCGGCTGCTAGTTCTTGTGTAACAACGTTGTTAACGGGTTCTTGTGAAGAGCTCCTTAGTCATTACATTAATGGTTGCCCCTAAATAAATCAATGTATTGGTAATGGGCTTGTCATCAATGTAAACAGTGACCGTGGGATTTCCTGGATCGTTATATTTGGTTAAGAGAGGCTAATCAGTCATCAATTCAGACAACTTTCCCATCACATGAATAGTAGCGGGGTCCTTAGGCTTCCTCCCAGGCTTTTTAACACACAGATCTCTTACTGTTTTTGCATAAATAGGTACATCTTTAATAGCCTGCAGTAGAGGAATCTGTATGTGTAAATTTTTTAACTCCCTAAGGAAATCAGATTCTGGTTGTGAAGTCATCCCAGCTTCGGCTAATCTTTGGGGATACGGAGGATCCTTAGTTATCATAGTCGAGTCAGTTGTTACAGGTGTATCAGCTTTACTCAAATTGGCTATTACATGCACAACAGTCCTTCCCGAGTTAGCTGTTACAGGTGTGACAACATCTTCAAGATCTGTGGTATCTTCTCTGGGTGACTCACACTCTTCTTCAGTGATAATAGGAGAGTGTTTTGGGTTAATCACTTTCCCTGACCAAAGATGAATTTCGTTACATCCGACAAGAGTGATATAATAAGTCTGAAAGGTAGTCGAGGTCTCAATGTTCTAGGCTGCCTTATTGTTTGGGTTAGGGTTAGGTTGCACAAGTAATTGGGGTCGTATAGGAGGTGTAGCAGCAGGTGTTTGAAGAGGTGGTAGTTGTAATTGTTGTTGCATTGGCATTGCAAGAGGGGCTAGACCTAGGGAATTTCCTCTCCAATTCTGAGTCCAAGGATATGACTAAGATGGAGGGTATTGGAAAGGTGGAGAGGGAGACCACTGGTTCCAAGGTGAAGGAATCTATGCTGGATTGTATAGCATACTGCCAAGGGAATTGTTGAGCATTATATATATTATTCCATGGATTAAAAGAAGAGAAGTCTTGAGACATACCCAGGGGTCGTGGTTTCCATGGTTTCCTGGATCCAATGAAATAGGAAGACTAAACTTCCTCGCTTGATTCTTTGAGCATCGCTTTCAGTCTGGGAAGCTTCGAGCAATGGCCTGTAGAATGCTCTAGATCACAAATGTTGCACAAGATGATGTTGTTTACTCTGCATTCCTTCAGGGAATGCTTCTCCCTGCATTTCAGGCAGAACACAGCTAAAGTTGTATCAGCTTCATCCTGTGCTTTCTTCACTTGTGTCGTCGTTATTTGAGCAGATAAGGTACTGAGGAGATCAGTTTTAAGGTTTTCAAACAGATTTCCAATCTCAGCTCTGGTCACACCTCCGTTTGCAGATTTCTGTATTCTGACAAAGGCATCCCGTACCATGCTTCTTCCTCTCGATGACCCTCTCGAGCATCTTAGGCAGAGCTTTATTATCTCATCAAATGATTCCTGAGATATGTCTCCCTTTCCTAGTAGATTCAGGGTATCAAGGCAGTCATCTCTCATTCCCCTTATGAATATGGTTTTCAAGATTTCTGGATCTAAATCACTATGTTTAGATCTCTGCAAGTTATAATGGAATCGTTCCACATAATCCTCCAAGCTTTCTTCCTCCTTCTATGTCATCCTGAATATTTCTTCCCTCAAGTCCCTGGTTTGACAATAGTCCTGATACTTGGATAGGAATGTAGCTTTCATGTCACCCCATGTCCGAATAGTAGCAGAGCCTAGTCCCATAAACCATCTCAGTGTTGCTCCTTTTAGAGTAGCAGGGAACAATTTCAGCTTTTGAGCATCCGAAGTATAATCATAGCTCCTGCACAAGACATCAAATTCAAACAAGAAGGTGTCAGGGTCTTCTACAGTCATTCCTTGAAAAGATGGAAGAGCTGACAAAGGAATGTTTTTCATGGGAGCTTCGCCCCTTATATCATCTATTGGGAACTCAAAGGTGGTAATGGTGGCATCTGTTTTGTTGTTATTGTTATTGTTATCCCCCATTGTTGATCCTCCTGACTCTTGCTGTGATGAGTCTCCTTCTTCAAACTGTCTAGGTGACTGTCCTGTGGGTGAAGATTCATGAGATAATAGCTCAGGCTACTCCGGGGCTGGTTGTTTCACCGTGCTGCCCAAATCTGGATATTGATAAGTAAATGAATGCTCTTTTGATTCAGGCCCTTGGTGTTCCCCACTAGTTTCCCCTTGGCCCTCAAACCTAAGGTCCTGACCACTAGTTTCCCCTTGTTGTTCTTGAATCGAGCCTACGGTTTTGGGAGTGGGTACACTAGTTTGAGGATGATGAGGTCCGGAGATAGAGGAACCAGATGCTTCTGGCCTTACTATGGGGGTAACAGCTTTTTGTGGCCCTGTTTTTCTTGTATCCCTCTGTGAGTTTGATTGTTCTTTCTCTGCTTTTGAGATTAGCTCCTGAATAAATGTTTTTCTCCCCAAATCTGCGCTCTTCTTGTTCCTTTTATGACCCGTTTTTCCTATGATTTATTAGAGTGGTTGTGTTTTGGTATCTCTGCTACTCCTACACCTTACACATGGACCCTATGTGTATTTATTTCACACCATAAGTGTCTCAGCTTCTATAGTGGTGAGCCCGCTCAGATATATTAGAGCGATGCGCAGGTTCTTACCTCTCGTCTTACCGCCCAGTGCCTATAAAGCTGAAAACACGTCTAAAGAAAATCCAAAAATTTCACACACCCTAAGTGTCCTAATGATCACAGTGGTGAGCCCGCCCAGGTATGTTAGAGCGATGTGCAGGTTCTTACCTCTCGTCTTACTGCCCAGCACTTGTGCACTAGAAACACTATATTAATGAAACACACTTTGTTGACTGTACCGTCAACTACCTTCCCTGGCAACGGCGCCAAAAAGTTGTGGTGGTTTAATCACTGTTAATTGGCTGAACCGCAACCATTTAATTGTCAACCAGGGTAGGTCTATTTATTTCAAAGGTGTTTGTACTATCTGTGCCGATACATAACAACCAAGGATAGAAATAAAGAACGAAAAGGAATGTCGTTGAAACCAATTGCAGAAACTAAACACTCATGTAGAAATCAAAAAGCATTCTACAAGAATGAAATCACACTTCATGTTTTACCAAGAAACGAGCACGCCACACATAATATCAATGACTGAACCAACTGATCAATTATTACAGCTTAATCAATCATGTGTAAAGGCATATCATAAATCTGAAAACAAAAGTAATATGCTCTATGAATTATACAGCGACAGCAATAACTTCACACTTACAAGAAAGAAATAATTAATCTACTGCTACAACTACTACTGCAATCCCTGCTAAAGAGGAGGGACCTTCTTCCCTAACAAGGCACAGGGACGAATTAAGAACTAGTTATGAATTCGACACAAAATCTGTAAAAGCATCACCAACGATGTTCTTGTATTAAAATAGTTGTGAATTACAAAATCAAAATGACGGTACTATCTCGTGTTGCTTGTTCCATTCATAGAACCGAATCCTTTTATAAAGTTTGCATGCCCAAAATAGGGAACATATCAGTCATGAGAATCTTACGATTCTCATGCTGATCGATATTAAAAGAAAACATAAATTATTACAACTAGTTTCTAAATACAAGGCCTATTCAAGTTACATCATTTTCTAAAATCATAACCGCCTAGATTCTTTTAACCGCCCACAGGTAATTCATGCTTCTCGACAGTTGTCTCGTGGAATAGTATCCACGATCTTTGACAGTTGTGGTGTAACAGCGATGATCTGTAACAGCAAATCCTCAAAACATATTTGTGAATTAACAACACAGTTGTCCATCCTTTGGCCTTGAATTCATGGGCAACACCTGAAAGAAAAAGAGCCAGAGAACTTCTTCCACACTTACCCTAGTTAGCCATCAAAAAGATATCACTTCATTCATATTTAACAAAAATGGAAAAATAATATGTCACAACAAGAGTTGCTTCTTATAACCAGGAAAAGCGATAATTAGGACGTAAAGCTCGTGGGTTCAAAGGTAAAATGGTCAAAAATGGGGGAAAGAGGTATCTAAAATATGCCCAAAAGTTGCACCCAACACTTATGCCAAAATACTACTCGCCATCTTGGTTGGGCCAACCTACACCTAGGGTGGGTTTAGGGTCAAACCCCATACAGATCCAGAGGTATCTACAGGATATATGCAAGCATTAGACAAGTTGGTACCTGACAGGGAGGAGTGTGCTAATCTGCGTCTTGAATCAAGCAGATACTTCAGTTGCACTGGATTGTTTGGTTCTTTGCATGCAATGGAAGAAAGAGACAGATTTGATGCTCTCACATGGTGGGAAGCATAGGGCGGCATGGGACTTTCGCCAAAATTGGCAAAAAATTTCTCTCAAAGGTTGTAAATACTTCTTCTGTAGAGAGGTGTTGGAGCACCTACAGCTTCATACATAATGTGAGAAGAAACAAACTCAATGAAAACCGGACAGAAAGCTTGGTTTATGTGCACTACAACTTGAGGTTGTTGAGTCATTATTGTGATCGGGCTTATAGCATCCAACATATAAAATTTGGGACAACCACCCAGAGGACGATAATTTGGAGGATGGCACTATACATCCTGAAGAACTGGAAGAAGAACTTATGAGAGATGAAGATGAAGCAACAACAACCATGCCACCCCCACCATCCAGTAGCAGTGCCAATGCTCGAGTTCCAAGTCTTGTACATTTGTTGTCGCCGCCTCCATGTACATCCTCACGTGGAGGGCATGTGCCTTCTGGTTCTGGTCACTCCTAGAAGACCACCACAACCTGCTCAGAAATTAGACATTTCTCGTGGCGGCAAGAGGAAGTTGTAGATGATAGATTTACTTGTCTTTTCTAGTTTCTAGAAGTTTTAATAATTGTTGACTCTTTCATATTTATTATGATATTTTTTGTAAACAATTTATGACAATTTAAGTTTGAAGTTTGAAGTTGGCAATTATAACTCATTGGAAATGAATTATGAATATGATGCTTTGTGAAAGTTGAAAGTTGTTTCATTTCATGTTAGATATTCTTTGTTGTAATCGTTACACTTAGCTTACAAGTACAACTTTGGTGATCAATTATGATAAATGTTATATATTGAATTTTGAAAGCTTGAAACTTTAAGATTGATGAATCATGAGACTTAAGATGTTGTATGTTACTAACTTGTGGACGTGGTTGATGAAGATTATAACTTCTAGATGATTGTTGTTATATGGTCCAATCTATGTTTTTTTTGCTTTTTATATCTAATTCATCATTCTACATGCTTTTGTTGACATATATGCATCAAAATATATATATATAAAAATAAACAAATAAATAAATAAAAAATAAAAAAAAAATGTATATTATATAAAAAAATCTCCCGGAATCGCCCCCAAACTGGGAGCTTATGAAAATGTCGCTCCCACTCCCCTTTTTTGCTCTCTGACCCAAGTAACCTTGGGCTGGACAAATCCACTTGCCCAACACCTGGAATCCCTTCTAAGATTGCACAATAACCCTCAACTACAATCCAAATTGTCTCACAAGTCCAACTTGTTGAATGAAATCACAAAAAATGAAGGCATTATGACTCAAGACCATGATTTGTTAATAAACCGCGCGAAAAATCGGAATAGTCACAATTTTTTAGTAAATTGTGCGATGTTTATTTTAAGGAAAATTTGCAAGCCGAAAATCAGATCCCCACAAAAATCATGATTTTTCGACACATTGCCGAAAAATCATTGATGTTATCAACACTGATTTAAATCATCTCTTGGGCCTTTGTTAAGGGTTCCAAATCTTACATGTCATTGCTATGTTAGACTAATATCGAACTTGTGATCTAGCTCTCTTGCTCTCACCTCTCAGTGACTTGCACATCTTAGATCTATTGTTTCCTTCAACCCTCCACCATTTGAAGGCTTCCTCAATAGGCTCTCCTTTACATTGCCTTGGTTTCATCCTTGTTGAATTGATTGGTTGTTCTCGATGTCTTTAGCTTCATCCCATACCCCATCTTGGTTTTCCAACATCGCCACTTAAAGGGGTGATGGTTTCCAACATAGCTTGTAAGGAAGGTGCATTCAAACTAAGGACACTTGGGTTACCAAACTTGCCTTTTAGGGTTTTATATTTTCTGTGTGATCCATTGCTTATGCATTTCTTTCATTGTTACATTGGTAGATAGTATATCCAAGTTTGTTTTGCAAGATGATTTTAGCACAATCAAGTGCACTTGGTTCATTCTTTTCCCTCTCCTAGCTACTTATTGTATTGCTTCTTGCCCTAGTCCAAGTAGCATTCAATTTGGATTCTTATTTACTTCCAAAGCTAGTTAAAACTCTAGTTCACCTAGGATGGTCAATAAACCCTAGGACCTCCTTCCATGTGCTTGCTCACCAAAGTAAAAGAGTAATTTATCAATGTTTGATGTACATTGTGTGCATTGAATGGAATAGTGGGGTTAGCTAGGTTGCATCTCTCTCTCCTTTTTCTTTCTTTCAATTCTCTTTACTTTCCTGCAAGTAAGTTGACACACCAAGAGTTTAAAGGAGGATGAACCTTATTTTGGCTCCCTTTGCTCTTCTTAATTCACCGTCGTATTTACTTTTTGTTGTTAAGACCTAAGAGAACTCGCCACTAATCATAATCACTATAGTCATAGGTTTCACATAATCAACTCTCTAATCCTAATTAAGTTAGCGGTTTATTTCCCTCCTTTCAACTTCTATCCTTCCCTTAGTTTCCCTGATTTCTTCTGAAAACTAGGGGGCCACCCCATTTCCCTTCTAAGCAATCAAGCTTGCACCTTCCTAATTGTGGTAGCATAGTGCCTCACTTTAACTATCACAATACATTTTGGTAACTCCACTAGGGAGTACTAGTCAATTGTTCCCTTTCTCAAGTGAAGGTTTCCCTCTTCCTTTTGTCACTTCCTCTTCCTTATCCCTAGAGGTCACTTCCCCTATCTCTTTCAATCTTGGTGCCAACCAACTCCTCTCTCAAAACATGTCAAAAATTATTATATGTAACAAAAAAAAGCATTGTAGACATACCTCTAGTACAATAGATACAAGCACTTATTTATGCAACTTGATAACTACTTCCAAAAATATAGATGATTATTTAGCTCTTTCAATGCATCATTAAGTAATTACACATTCAGAAATTCAACCATAGAAACACTAGAGTAATAGAGATCACAATGCACAAAGAGACAAGGAGATTTTTGCCCTGGGAAAATCCACAATGGGGGGGAACCCAGCCAACCTTTTCTTTAGAGAATCAATCCATGTTATCGGGACTGGACCAAACCGGTATGAACCGGCCGGTCCGACCGATTTGAGGCAAAAATTGGTTCAGACCAGTGACTTGAACCGCTTTTGGCCAGTTCGGTACCGAACCGACTAGTTTTGTACATTGTCGCCAAGGACCCTTTGAACACAATTTTTTTTCAAAAAAACAATGATTTATGATAGGGGAAGCCTAGTATTTGACCTTTTACTTAAATGTTTAACATTACCATGAAATGACTCAAGATGTTTGAGAGTGGTTCTGACTTCATTGGATTTCATATGAAGAAAGTAGAATTTTAGTTCTCACTCAAAATCCAGCAGACTTTAGTTTTCCAGGATTTTAGGATTGGGGGGATTGCAACACTCCATTGGATTTTCTCATGTACAAGGATATGTAACTAGTATTTAATCAAGAGTGCCAAGCCCTCTATGTACCTTGATGTTAGTGGCATTGGTTGTTGAACTCCTCTATCATGAGCCTACTAAAAAAGTACCCATCACTCAAACAAAATCTTGACTTGACATGTTATGCTTTTTCTATCTTATTTTAATGTTTATTTTGAAATTCTGAAGTTCTATGTTGTAACAATTACTTGATCCAATAACTTCTTTAATCGGAAATATTAGTTAAGCAATTGTAGATAGAACATAAACCATATACACAATAGAAGACAACCAAGAACTCAATAAGACACTGTGAATTTAGATCCAATGACCAGGGCAAAACCCAAAATGGAAAACCCAACCAAATTCTTCTTCTATTAGATATCAAATGTTCAGTAGCGATATAGAATACAATGAGAGAATGAAGAAGTTCACCCAAATCTGAAGAAGATCTCTGATAGCAGTAGTTGATGCAAACATTGAATTACTTTGGCTCACCAAGTTCTGCTCTTACTCTTCAAGGCTCTCGCTCTATCTCAATTCTTCTCTAGTCTCTCTAGTTCTCTCTTTCTCAAGTTTGTACTCTTCTTTCACAAGGCACAAGTGAGTAGTTGAGAGGATGAGAGGCACAAATATATAGGAAGAGCAAGGAGCTTGAATTCATGAAGGAGTAACTCCCATGCCTTGAGGATAAGTTACATATGTCAAAATAGGAGTGTAATGTATGCCATAAAGGAGGTATGCATGCCTTAGTAACT
The DNA here is from genome assembly GCA_031772625.1 of Pinus tabuliformis. Taxonomy (NCBI): domain Eukaryota; kingdom Viridiplantae; phylum Streptophyta; class Pinopsida; order Pinales; family Pinaceae; genus Pinus; species Pinus tabuliformis. The sequence continues at coordinate 592,346,378 of CM062820.1, read as the reverse complement.
CATGCCATCAAGAGGAAGTACGCATGCCTTGGTGACTTGTGCCATAAAGAAGGAGAACGCATGCCTTATTAATTTGAGCCATTAAAGAGAAGAGTAAAGTACGCATTAAAGAGGTGTAAGAGGAATTTTGTTTATGGCGAGTCAATAAAGTGTGTAAGAGAGTGTAGGAGGTGCATAAGAGCATTAAAGAGAGATAGGAATGAATCCATTAAGAAAGAGAGAGAGAGAGAGAGAGTAATGTATCATTGAATAAGAGAGTTCAATTTGCCATCAAGGAGAGAGATGTGAAGTGGCATGATTGAGTGTCAAGTAGGAGAGGTGACATGTAATTCCTCTTTAGATAATATTATAGTATCATAAGTGTAATAATAATATTAATAATATTGATGATTTAATTAAAAAAATTAAACAATTCAGATTTTTTTTTGTAAGCATGGCAGATCCTTTCTATTTCATTTCAAAAGCAGACAACATATACAGACATATCCAACAAGTGTTAGATGGCCTCAACCTGCCCACTGGGAAACCGGATCTGTTGGCCATCTAACTGAATGATAAGTCGACCAAAATTTAAATGTTCTCAGATTGTCTAACAGTGCATTGTACGTCTGAATATCCTTAATACTCCTAATAGCTACATATCTAAGACAAAAATTGAATAATTGTAAAGCCATCTATTCAAACTTTTCACAAAACATGACCATGTTGAACCGCCAATTACTCATCAAAAGAGTCAATAGGCGTTCGATCTTGGGCGCTGGAACCCGGCATCTTTGTCTGAGGGAGGCAAGGGATGTGCTTCTCGCTCTGACTGAGGCAAACATTTTGGAGTTGGAATTGGCATTGGATCAATTGAAATTCCCAGTGAATTTCCTAGAGCTCAGAATTTGTTTTAGATGGCCTAGCTGAATTGGACCCAATTCCTTTGGCCATAATGTTCTTCATTAGCCAGTAGAGATAAATCCTCTGTTGGAATTGGGTGTATCTGCCATGAGACTAACCAGGATCCTAGACTAAGAACTGCCATTCTTCCAAGTCTAGATCATTGTTTTCAGCTTGTTGCTTTAGTTCTGATTCCCAACCCGATATCATCAGAAGGACAGGAGGAGGCATTTTATAGTGGTAAGCCTGAGCAGCTTCCCGTGTCTTCCCTACTATGCCACGATGCCCTCTACCCCTGGCTGGCAGAGGTTGAGCCTGCCCTTCACCATGCCCTTTACCTCTGCTATGTCCCCGAACCTGAACTCCTCAACCTGTATTCCTTTTATGCGAGGCGGATCAGGCCATAGGACTGACTTGCAAACCAAGCAAGGGTACAATGAACCAAATCCAGAAAATTTTGATAACTACCAACTGAAAACTCGATTGAGCTAACACTTAGCCCACAACGAGACAGGGAAGTGTTGTAACGACTGCAACACCCTCCAAAAATTTGGCCTACATCCAATTTCGGAGCCTCCCTTAGGTTTTTACTTGATGTTTGCAAGCACTCGGGCTCACCCCGTGGGCCCGTGTTGAGTCTTTGCACCCTCCTTGCTTGACCGTTCAACGGATAGCTTTTTGCATATTGGTCACAATGTCACGCTTGCAGCCATGTTCTAGTCATGCACAAGGTCCTCGCTTCATGTGTACATGTTTTGTTCGTTATGTAAACATCCGTCGCACTCACACACGAAGTTGTATGCACTATCGCGCAAGCGTCGTCGTGGTCGTTAAACGATCTATCACAAGCATCGCACTTGTAGCTCGCGCCGTCAGTCAGTCACAATGAGTATGTGTTGTCTTGATGGTTTTAGGCGTCTTGTCGTCGAGTCATGTTGAGTGTGTGTTCGCAAGGTCATGTATGCACAAGTTCACTCATTCACACACTTAGCCATTTTTTGCTGAAGTTCGGATGACCGAATCATCCTCAAGCAGTCGAACCCTTGTTGAGTTGCATTGCGCAGTTTCAACACTTAGTGGACATGTACTACTACCTATAATTACGCAGAGCTTGAGGTTGTCCTCCAGGCAGCCTGCACTGCGCAATCCTGGAATCGACCGAACTGACTGTCACCCAGAACAGCACAGAAGTTTCTCAGCAAGCCATCTCAATCTGCGTTGCCCGCAAGCGAATCAACCAACCCTCCAACTGGTCAACCGGAGAGTTTGACCGGGCAGTGACCCCGAGACTCACTCCCCCAAAAATTGCACAAAAGCTGCAGACCTTGCCCGCTCTGTTAACTGAAGAAATTGCGCTGACATGCCAGACAAACACCCTGTGTCTATCCCTGTCTCCCTCAAAAAATTGCGCAGTTTTTCCAGCCAGTCACCCAGACAGCCGACCTGCTGCTCACCCGGAAAACTGCGCAGTTTTCATGAGCAGTCACCCAGCTTCCCAACATCCCACTCAACTCAAAAACTGCGATGGGGTGTCTAGCAGCCCAGCATCCCGCTCAGTTCAAAAACTGTGATGGGATGTCCAACAACTCAGCATCCCGCTCAGCTCAAAAACTGCAATGGGATGTCCAACAGACCAACCTCACAACATTTGCGCAGTTTTCACCAGCAGCACTCCTACAGCCCTTTGCCAGCTCCCCTGAAAAAATGCGCATTTTTTCCCAGCAAGCCTCTTGCAACCCGCTGCCAGCTCCCCAGAGGAATTGCGCAGTTTTTTGTTGCCAAGCCCCTCTGCTACCTGCACTGCTTCCTACCAAAAATTGCGCAGATCTGCCCGCCAGCCGAGCCAGATCCCGCAGACAGTCACTGCTAATCCAGATTATCCATCTGAATCTCCTAGTGACTTCTGCGCAATTTTCACTGCAGTGCCCAAAGCCCACATCTCAGCTTGAAATCTGCCTTGCACAGTTCGTAGCCTTGTCCTCTCTCCCAGTCACCTGCATCCAAAAGCGAACAACAATGCATCATGGTAGACTAGGAGGTTTATGGATTTGATGTCGTCTCGTCATGAGTGATTGCAGATACAGGTACATGGATAAGACATAACACGACGATGGACGGGATGAACAAGGAGAGCACATGCAAGGAGATTTTCTCACGAACGAACAATGCATGCGAGGAGATTTTCTCGCGAACGGACGATGCATGCGAGGAGATTTTTTCGCGAACGGACGAACATGTGAAGCATGCCAAAGAGTAAGCAAAGGAGCAATGTGCACAAGCAACATCAAGTGAACACCAAGACCATAAAAGACTTTGCACATCTTGCCATGTGGAGGTGAAGTTGTGATACACCAAGAGCACATCCATCACTCAGCAGCACTGCAACTCGACATGGACACCACCACCAGCATGAACATACCAACACTGTTGTGTCGAGTCATGTCATGAGTCATGTCGGCCACATCACTACTATGGGCCATACTGTTGTAAATCAATGTAATGTAATGTGGAAGTCCAAGAGACCCACATGTAATCTGAAGAGTCATGTAAAGTTGAAAAGTCATGAAAGTCAAACAGTCATGAGGGAAGTCGAACAGTCACAAGGGCCAGTTTTACCCTTGGCTATAAATACCCCTCATTTGTACATGCAATGGACTTTTCACCTTGGCTCCTCCCACATAGCCTTAAGAGTTTGTAGTCTTTTCTTTGAGGAGCGAACAGTACCTCCAATGCCCCCTTCACGGGGTTAGTGATGTATGGTGTACCAATGTGTCTTGGAACTTTCGCTTAATTCAGAAGCCTAATAACAGGCCAACACGTTTTCACACATGTATTGTAACTGTTGTAAGACTAATCTTGAACACTTGTAATGCATGTTGCTTTAACCTGTGTTAAAACAATTGAACTCTTTCAGTTGCTCTAATACATATATTGATGAAAATGTGTTGTATAAGTTGTTAACATTATCCTGTCCGCGTGAGTTGCTTCACTGGACATCAGACAAAACCTTTCACATAAACTTGTTATAATGACAGTCGCACTGGCGCGGACTGCTCGCTATGTGTGTACGTGCTATCTTCTCGTGTGTTGTGACTATCACATCCGTGCGGACTGCTACTCTGGAAGTTGCACATGCCCTGTTGTGTTGTGTGTCTCTGACAGAATTGGGACTTTTTCCCTATCGACTAGAGACTCACTTCCACCCTCGCTCTCTGCGGTGAAAGAACCTTGGCACAAGTAACACTATCACTCACTAGGCACGCGAACCTCGAAGACAAAGCAAACCACTCTCACGTGCTGACAAGCAAGAGCTAAGGCAAACATTTAAGATAATGGCAACTGGGCCATCATACCAGATGGGACTCCTACACCAAACGGTGTGAGGTCTAGTTGGGACTTCATACCGGGAGATCCCTTGAATGTTGGCGGGTCCAGCACCATCAACAGGAAGCACAAGAGCATTACCAAGCCAAAGGTGGTATGGACCTGAAAATATACGAAAACAAGATATAGTATGATAATAAGCAATAGAGTTAACAAAGACAAAATCTGCGACGAATTTGACTCGGCCACGACCCGATGAGCCGTAATTATTTTCCTTCAGAACCCAAAAACCCTTTATAGACAGGGTTATCTGCCAAACAAGGATATTCTTTACCCAGTTAACCCAAGCCGCTCGGGGCAGCTAATGAATCCTTAAGGAGACAATTTGTTTAGAAGCCCATAACCCCAGAACATTAGATAAAATCTCGACAATAATGACAAAATGCAAAGCCATCAGGGAGAGAAGAATTCCATAGAGCACAGAGAGACTATCAAGAAACATGAGGTTGGGTTCGAAATTGACAAATCTTGCTTCAAAAAAAACCCAGGGATCCTCATAACTTTCCCAATTCCTCAATTTAGAAACAGCCATGTTAATGCTCAAGTAGAGTCAAATAACCAAGCCTGAGAGGGTGAGATAAGAGCTAAAAAAAAAGCATACCCACACCGAACGCTTGCCGACTAGGAGTCAAGGATGGGGAGGAGCCACCCATCCTTAGCTTCTCTTGAAACCTAGAGAACACACTTAACCATAATCGACGAGCAAACAACTGTTATGGAGCATAACCACAGAGTCGAGCTTGATAATCTAAGCCCACACCTCCCAAGATAACTTACCATGAGCAATGTCACCTTTTGCATGCAAGAAGGAGAATGAAGGTCATCATCTGGCCACCTCTCTTTATATTCCATTAATGCACCGTCCTTGGCTCAGATCCCACTGAGGCCATTACGTCGTCTCTCACCCCGATCAGGGAATTAAACAATTTAGATTGATTAAGGATAAGTTAAGTGATTTTCCATCATCTATACATGATTACCAATTGAAGCAAGGTGACTTACTAATTTTGGAAAGTCATGGTTGCAATGATAGGCATGACGTTCTATTTTTAGAAACTCACTCTAGAATAGTCAAAAATGAAATTTTATTCAAGGAAATTCATCCCTTAGCTGCCAATATTCAACACTCCCTCTCAGTTAGGGAGGAATTTCTTTCTGACACAAGGATCTCTGCAATCTCTACTTTGGAACAATGATGTTACAATCTAATGAAGAAGAATCATCATAGCAGAGATTCTGTCATCACCCTATATTCACTTGGGGAGATTGCCACTTGCCAACACATGACAAGAATCTCGCACAACCAGGTCTCATCTCTGCTTGGGGGGATAACCCACTTGACAATGATCTCACACAACCAAGTCTAATCTCTACTTGGGGTGATAACCAATTTGTCAAGGATTTCACACAACCAAGTCTCATCTCTGCTTGGGGGGAATAACCCACTTGACAAGGATTTCGCACAACCAAGTCACATCTTTGTATGGGGGGGGAACCCACATGTCAAGGATCTTGCACAACTAAGTCACATCTCTGCTTAGAGGGATCCACTTGTCAACACATGACAAGGATCTCACACAACCAAGGCTCATCATCCATGACCACCCTCTCTAGGAAGGGTCACATCCGTCAGTCCAAGCTGCTCTTTGAAAACCAAGAACTTCCCTTTCGGCAAAGGCTTGGTAAGAATGCCAGCGATCTGGCCATCAGTCGTTATATGATGGAGTCTTACTACTCCTCTCTGCACCATATCTCATATATAGTGATATTTGATCTCACTATGCTTGGACTTGTCATGGAACACGGGATTTTCTACAAGTCGAATCCCTCTATTATTGTCACAGTAAATTATTGTTGTGTCCAAAACATGCTCAAACAACTCTCCAAAGAGCTTCCTCAACCATACTGCCTCACAGTTAGACATGCTAGTGTTGAGAAATGTAACTAGTATCGGTCTTCATAATTGTATTTGAGTCATGATGTAATGTATTTTTCAAAAAGAAAGAAAAGAAAAATTATTGTAAAAGAAAAATTATTTATAAGCATGGGTTTCATGCTTTATTTATTTTATTTCTAGGTCAAAGCCTCCATTGAAGGCTTCTAGGGTTTGTGGCATATGTCCTTGTACATGTCAGCATGCAATAGACCCTTGTTGGGCTTTGCTTGTCAAGAAAGAAGTTTATTTTTCAGTCAAAATTGTATTTTATGCCTCCTCCACCAAGTCGGCCTGCCCTCCAGCCAAGTCGGCCTTATTGAAGGAGTTTGACCTCACAGAATAACTATAAAAGCAGTGCTACTCAATCTCATTCAAACGTTCAATCAAGCAAGCTCGATCTATAGTCGCAAGAGGAAGAAAGAAGTGTGAAATACCTTGAAAAGGAGATAACCCTAGAGAAAAAGGAGACACTTGTCAAGCAAAAGGAAGTTAGAACTCTCTTTGTTCCACCACACGTACGAGTTTTTGGGTTGTTGCAGGAGGGATGAAGTTGCAGATATACAGTAGGGCCGAAAATTTGAAGCAGGAGGGTCGAAATCTAGGTTTGTTGCAAAATTGAAGCAATTTGACTAAAGTTAACTATTTAAGTTGGACTAATCATCTTAGGACACTGACTTGGTGGATTGGAGGAGGTCTTTTGGTCTAGTCAAAGGTCTTAGTTATCTCATTTGATTTGGTTCTAAAGGAAAAGGAGAGAAGTTTTGGGTTTTCCCCTAGAAGAGGGGTTTTAGCCCTAGCTGAGAGCATATATCCTATGTCTCTATTGTGTTGGTCTTCATGTACTTATGTTTTCGATAGTTGCTTGATGATAAGAAGATAAAAGAAGATAATAAGAATTCAAAGATAATCACAAGTAACTATGAAGACAAGAAAATATTTATGCCTTTATGATTTTCTAACATGGAATCAAAGCTAAGGTGAAGAAGAAGGGAAAAGGCAACTTTAAGGTCGCTCTCATCATCTTAAGGAAGGATTCAAGAGAAGAAAGGAAGTAAGTTTTCATCAAATAAGTTCACCCATGGCCTCATCAATGAAATCTGAGAACAAACTTCAAGGAGCCTCTAACTATAGAGCATGGAAGACAAGGATGGACCTCATCCTTACAAAGAATAAGGTATTGGATTTTGTTCTAGGAAAGGTCAACGAACCCTCAGATGACGCAGAAAAGGAGAAATACAAAGAAACTAACATTCTTGCAATGAACTTAATAGTGGATGGAATCAAAGACAACTTGATTCCCTATATATCCACTCTAGACTCTTCAATAAAGATGTATGATGCTCTCTCTAAGCTATTTACAATCAAGAATATTGGGCAAGTAGCAAGTCTAAAGAATGAACTTCGAACAGTTAAGATGACAAAGGATGATACAGTGTCCTCATATTTTGTAAGAATTGTACATATTAGAGATGAACTACAAGCAATTGATGAAGTAGTCCTTGAAAAAGAACTTGTGATTGTTGCCCTTCTAGGACTACCAAAGTCTTGGAATGCATTTGCAGTTGGAATTAGTAGTGAGAAGTATTCTCCAGCCTTTGAAGAAATGTGATCTACTTGTATACAAGAAGAAGCTTGTCTCTCCTTGGTAGAAGGAAAGCAAGAAAATCCCTCAAATGTCTATTCTGCTCATGTCAAGAAGAAAGGAGGATATAAGAAGTTTAAGTGGCCAAAGAAAACTCAAGGGAAGATTGATCTTTCTAAACTAGAATGTTATCATTGTTACAAAATGGGTCACTATAAGAATCAATTCCCCAATAATCCTAAGAACAAGAAGAGAGAAAGGCACCTAGATACAGTTGCTACCAATGATAATCCACCAAAGAAGTCTAGACTCTAAAGTAGAGAATTATGAAGTCAAGGACTTATTCTTTTAAGTCTCATATATCCTTTACTTATAATATAGGTTATTGTTTTAGTTTTTGTAGAATGTTTGTCTCTAGGATCAATCTTTTGATTTCTAGGGTTTATAGATTTAAAATGTTTTGTTAGAAGGTTCTTGAGTTGTTTTAATGAATTAAAGGGATCCCTCACAAGTCTAGGTTGATGTAATATCAAGAGGGAGATTCCCCACCTTTTTCACAAAAGATAAGTATCTTGTTCTTTATTTCTTTTCATTATTAATTCCCTCTATTTGTCTAAGTTTCATTTGTGCTTGTTTATAATCCTCTCTCTTGTGTTTTCCTTGGAAGGAAAGTTTGCAGGTATACTTTAAAAATGTTTGCAATAAGGATTATGGCCATAAGAGAAGAAAAAAGAAGCTTAGTTGCAAAGGAAGCCCTTCAATAGTAAATCCTACAAGGTTTGTAAAAGGAGCAACTCAAGGTATGTTTAAAATTGCAAAATTTGTTGAAATTCCTCATATAAGAAGGTGTGATCATTTTGTCTCGCTTTATATTACTAATTCTCTCATGTCTAGGGTTTTGAATCATAAAGATTCTTATTTGTTAGGGTGATTTAGATTAAATCAACCCTTGTCATACTCTCTATCCTTCGTTAACTTTGGTAAAACCCTAACCTTTGGGGTTCATTGTAAAACCCTAGCCCTTTAATGTTTAGGGTTTATTAATGTTATGATGAAACCCTAGCCTCTTAGGGTTTGTTGTTGATGTCTAAGATATATGATGAGACCCTAGATTTTTAGGGTTTGATAAAACCTAGAAGAGATAAACCTATGATTCCTAAAATGCGATATATTACAAAGCTCTTTACCTAATACCAAAAAAGCCAATTAACCCCATGATACTATGGTTGAAAAAGGGAGGAAATTCACTTCAAGATTATTCCTATTTTGAGAATCAAGATTTAATGTCATTAGATCAGCATATGATTTAGCACAATTAGGCCTAGCATCAAAAGCACTAGCCAATTAATCCTATAATACTAAGGTTGATAAAAGGAAGGAAGGAACTCAAGATTATTCATGTTTCGAGAATCAAGATTTTATGTCATTAGATTTTATGTCATTTAGCACAATTCTTACATTAAAAAAGAATCAAATTAAACCCTAAAAGAAAGGTATCTCAACAATTCTTTCAATGATGTCAAGTCTAAAATCTATAAAGATTAAATATAAATTTATTCACTTGGACATAAATAAATAATGGCTGTCAGTAAACCTAGAATCAAATGCTTCCATTTCCCACTATCAATGATAATCTTCTTGACCTGTGAGACAGTTACAACAAATATATTTATAACTTTGAACTCCAAATACCATGGTTGTGTTACACATTCTAGATTTCTAATAGTACAAAATAAATAAAGCTTAATTGAATGTAACATGACATGGAAAAATGATATTTTGGCAACCATCAATCACCAAAGCATCATGAGTGTTGACTGAAATTGACCCATTTGGACTAAGTCGGTCAGGGAATTAGATGTTCTCACACATATTGTTGCTCCATTCATTTGATCATGCTTGCACGGGGTGAGATTCAATGGTCAGTTTGAGTTTGGCTCTTTATATAACAGAGTCTCCTCTTTTAGATTCAAAGCCAACTGTGGTTGAGGCACCAATAACCAGGGCGAGTTCAGTGCTCTGATCTATTTACTCAAGCTAGCACTTGTTTGTCAGGTCGATTATTTGCAAGTCAAAGGTGACTCATCACTAACTGTCAATTGGATGTATGACTTAGTTCATGATTAACAATTCCCTCTATCACCAAGCGAAGTTGCTGAAGGAATTAAAAGAACACTTTAAGCTCATTGATTTTCGACACCTTTACAGAGATCAGAATTAAGAGGTATATCAACTCTCAAAAGCTGGTCTGAATCTGGATGATAATGTCTTTGTGCTAGAAGAATTTAAAAATCATATTACGTTGACTAGTAGGACAGATGTCCTGAACAACTTAAGTTCTGTTGTTTGTTTTGGATGACTTTAATCCCTAAACTTTAGATTGGAATACTCACGGAGCCTTGAGGGGTTTCATCTTCATAAATGGTAGAGAAAATCTTACTCAAAACCCCAATTCTGGGTTTTTCGCCCAACTGCGCCAAAACTTGCCCAGCAATGGGTATTTTTGGGGTTTTCCCCTTTTCAGATGGACTATATCCTACAGGGATGGATAGGCTAATGAGTCCTATTTTTCCTCAATTCGTTGAGGACATTACAGCTACCTACTACCTTGTAGTTGTTTTGTATTTGCTGTTGGTATTGTGATACAGGTTTGGCTCGATGACATAAGTGTTGTCCTTGATGGCAACTCACTCAAATAGCAGATCACAAGTTCAAGCTCTCAAAATAGTAGAAAATAAGATACCCGCAGGTTCCTGTTCACAAAGCCGCGGACATACACAAGTGTGCCGAACAAAAGCTGCGGACATGTACGCAGGTGCTCCGAACAAAAAGTGCGGACGTAAAGTACACGCACTTTCATGCAGAGAAAAGCACGCACGTGGGAAATCTTATGGTTGGTCCATGGTATTTAGTCCGACATTTTTGATCCTATGGTTTTGGTCCGTGGTGTTTGCATCTAAAGTATTGAACCCAGGTTTTGGGTCCCTAGTATTGGATCTCTATGGTTTTGGACCATGGTTTGAGTAAGGCCTAGACTATAAAAAGGAAAGGAGATCATTTGGTTGGAGCAACTAATGTGTTGAATATCTTGAGATGAGCAAGATCTGAAATACTGGTGATCGGTTGGTGAGTTATAGCTGGACCTGAATCAAGGAGAAACCTGAGCATTACAAGACGGATCTACTGATGGGTCGAGATCTCTTTGGCGCATGATCAGATCTGTAAATCTGATAATCTAGGGTATAAGTGAAGTCTAATAAATTATCTATACCCGCAGGTGTGACACAGCACAGGTGCGGATACCCGCAGGCTCGACACAGCGCAGGCGCGGATACCCGCAAGTTTGACAGAGCGCAGGCGCGGATACCCGCAGGCTCGACACAGCACAGGCGCGGATACTCACAGGCTCGACATAGCGCAGGCGCGGATACCCATAGGTTTGACAGAGCACAGGCACGTATACCCGCAGGCTCGACACAGCGCAGGCACGGATACCCGCAGGCTCGACACAGTGCAGGCGCGGATACCCACAGGCTCGACACAGTGCAAGTGCGGATACCCGCAGGTCAAAGAACTAAATACTGTGGACGTACGCAGGTTTCTATTGGTGAAGTTGCGGACTTTTTCTTGAAATATGTTTTAGCTGCTTTTGTCTATTACTGCAGTGTTCAGGGTTCTAAATTGGTGTCTGGTTACTGGTACTGTGTTCTGAGAAGTTATTGATTCAATATTTGTACAAGGAAGTTGGTTGATTGCAGATCTATTTGATGTTTGATTGATATTCATGGATCCAGTTTGAAAATTTATGAAACGTGGTCCCTGGAAGAAAAGAGAAGTCTTTTGTAGGTCAGCACCTACGTACTAGTATCTCAGCTAGTACAAGAGCTAAGGGGGTTGTAGCTCCCTTCCAGAAGAGTCTGGAGAACGAGAGAAGGTTGTAGCCTTCTATAGGTTGAAGCCTGCGTGCTAGTATAAGACTGCACCAGTACAGAATCATTGTAAAAGGAAGTTTCTAATTGAAAGAAGATAGAAACATATTGCAGCTGGTGGTTTTCACCCACATTGGGTTTCCACCTTATATCTTGTGTTCTTTTGTGTGACTGTCTACTCTACTTTTCTGTTCCTGCTTACTGTTATATGGTTCTGACACACAGATTAATGATCAACATCTAAATTATAAGTCTGGAAGGTATACACAAGTTTCATTAGTCAGATCTGCTAATCTTTATATAAGTTGAAAAAGAATTTGATAATACTGATTCACCCCCCCTCTCAGTATTATTTTCAACAATTGGTATCAGAGCAGGTCCTTCAGGAAAAGCTTGATCGCTTGAAGGAAGATCTATCATCATGAGCAACTACGAAAAAGAAGCATCTATCAGGCCACCAATTTTTGATGGGAGCAACTTCGTCTATTGGAAGGTAAGAATCACTGCTTATCTTCAATCTCTTGGTACAGAAGTTTGGGATATTGTGGAAACTGGATACACATTTCCATCAGCAACTCCTACAGATGTAGCTGGTAAGAAGCAGTATGAAACAAATGCAAAAGCTGTCAATACTCTATTAGGAAGTCTATCTCAATCAGAATTCGTCAAGGTTATGCAGCTCAAAAGCGCAAAAGAAATATGGGACAAGATCGTTCTGAGCTATGAAGGAGATGAACAGGTAAAACGAGCAAAATTACAAACTCTTAGAATTCAATATGAAAGTCTCAGAATGCATAATGATGAAAGTGTGGCTAGCTATTTCCTACGTATAGATGAGATCGTAAATTGTATGAAAAACTTGGGTGAAGAAATAAAAGAAGTTGTTTTGGTTGAAAAAGTTCTAAGATCTTTGTCTCCTAAGTTTGATTCAAAAGTTTCTGCCATAGAAGAAAAGCAGAATCTACAGAGCCTTACCATGTCACAGTTGCACGGAATTCTAACTGCTTACGAGATGAGAAAAGGAGGACCATCAGACAGGAGAGAAGTTGCATTCAAGGCTTCAAGAAAAAGAGATTACTATGAGGCAGGACATATGTCAGAAGAAGAGGAAGAATCAAATTTTGTCAAGAACCTTCAACGGGGAACTGGAAGATTCAGAGGTAAGCTGCCTTTCAAATGCTTTGCTTGTAGAAGAGTCGGTCATTATGCTGCAAAATGTCCTCATAAGGATAAACTAGACAAAGGTAAGGAACTTGTTAGATGGAACAAAAAACAGAATGTAAATAAGAAGAGCTATTACACGCATGAAGACAGCGATGGATAGTCAAATAGTGATGAAAATGAACAAGGTAATGATGATAGATTTTTTATGGCTTTTGAAGATGATGATTTCTTGGATGCTATAAATGAAGAAGGTCTTTATGAAGAAATTTCCAAACTTAAAGTTTGTTTAGAGGAAAAGAATATGATTATAGATACTCTAACATTCCAACTTGCTGAGAAAGATAAACACAATGAAGAGTTAGAATGTGAAATTGTGGGACTTAGAAAAGAAATTGAGAAAACAAAAGCCCTTAATCTCAGATTCGCTAAAGGATCTGAAACTCTAGATGAGATTATCAAAGTGCAGCGTTCTCCTCTAATCAAGACTGGTCTCGGATATTCCGAAGAAGCATCTCAAGCTCAGAAGCAAGCGCAGAAACCATCCACCTCCAAAAGTTACCTTGATGCAGCAAGGAGAAGTGAGCAAGTTGACAATCGACAGCAAAAGCATAATGCAGATCACTAGGTAAATCAAGGACAATTTACTTCAAGAATGATCAAAGATTATCAAGTAAATCGGGGGCAATCTACGTCAAGGATGAACAGAAGCCTCAACCGACCACAGGTAAATCATTCTCAATTTGGCTCAAGAATGGATGGAAACTACAATCATATGGTTGGTAGATTTGATAATCGCAGGAATTTCTTCAATGGCCAATGTTTCTCTTGTCATAACTTTGGTCATAAAGTTGCTCAATATGTTGCCTACAAGACCATCATGACTAGGGAAGCTCAAAAACAAAGGAGTATGATAGGAATCATGAAAAGAACTTACAATAACTTCTCTGCTCTTGAAAATGAAATAGAATGTTCTATCTGTAACAACTTCGGTCTTGAAGATTCTGAATGCAGAAGCAAGTTTCAGCAAACAACTTAGAAGGAGCAAGCTTCATTGAGTTCCAAAACATGGAAAAAGAAAGAAACGCAAACCGGAAAGATGTGGGATAGCCTTATATGCGGAAGGACAGGAAAATCAATGGTCCATCGACAGTGGATGCTCGAAACATAGGACAGGTAATAAAGAAAAACTTCAGTCATATAGTGCCTTAGAAAAGGAAAAGAAGGTCTCATTTGGAAATGACACCCCTACATTCATAAAAGGTAAAGGTTTTGTTCGTTTGAAAGAAAAGGTCAAGGCTGGAAATGTTATGTATGTTGATGGCTTAAAGCATAATCTATTGAGTGTCAGTCAGATGTGTGATCAAGGAACTGAGGTAATATTTCGATCAAATGGATGTATTGTTTGTGAGCTTGATACAGGAAAAACAGTGATCAGAGGCATAAGAACTCCAAATAACTTATACGTACTCAAGGGAGAACAACAATAATGCTATTTAAGCAAGAATGATGAACACTGGCTATGGCACAGAAGACTGGGGCATCTTAGCTTCTCTCAGATAAGGAAAGCATGCAAATATCAGGCAGTTCGTGATCTTCCTAACATTAGAATTCCAGACAATACAATATGCAAATCATGTCAATTTGGTAAGCAAACCAGAACTAATTTTCCTAAGAAGGAAGGATCAGCTAGCAGGCCATTTGAACTTGTCCACACCGATATATGTGGTACAACTAGGAAGAGGTCACCTCGAGGAGAAGAATATTTCATATCGTTCATTGACGACTTTTCAAGGATGTGTTGGATAGGACTCATGAAGTATAAAGATGAAGCTTTCGAAAAGTTCAAGTCATTCAAAGCTTTGGTTGAAAACGAATCAGATCGCAGAATCAAATGCCTCAGATCTGATCGAGAAGGGGAATTTACCTCAGATGAATTTTTCGATTTTTGTGAAGAACATGGAATACGAAGGGAATTCTCTGTTGCAAGGACTCCTCAGCAAAATGGAGTAGTGGAAAGGATGAACAGAACGGTTCAACAAATGGCTCGTGCTATGCTTGATGAGTCTGGAACTCCCGCAACCTTCTGGGGAGAAGCCGCATTTGCCACTATTACTATTCTCAACAAGACAAACATCCGGGTAAACAGCACTCAGACTCCTCACGAACTTTGGTACGGTAAGACTCCCACGGTAAAATACTTCAAAATTTTTGGAAGCAAATGCTACATTAAAAGAACTAATGAAAATCTTGGCAAGTTTGAACCTAGAGCAGATGAAGGCATTTTACTTGGCTACTCTCCTCACAACAAAGCTTACAAATGTTACAATAAAAGACTTGGTAAAATTGTTGAAAGTATTGATGTAGTGATTGATGAAGAAAGAAACACTCCTAGGCAGGTAAAATCTGAAGATCTCGAAGATGGCAAAGACTATCCGTCAACATCAAATCAGATTCATGACGAAGAAGAAACCCATGAAGCACCAGAAGAACAGATAAGGATAGAAAAAAACTCCATCCAGATACGTTTAGAAGAATCATCCAGAATCTCAAATTTTGGGGCAGAAAGAGGCAAGTGTACAAACAAGAAGAACCATTTCAGAAGCTTCAAGCTATCTAGCATTGCTCTCCTCCACTGAACTGCAGAATGTAAGAGAGGCTTGCAAAGATGAATGCTGGGTCAAGGCCATGGAGGAAGAACTCGAGCAGATTGAAAAGAATAACACTTGGGAGTTGGTTCCTAGACCAAAAGATAAGAATGTCATAGGGACAAAATGGATTTTCAAAAATAAGCTGAATGAAAATGGGGATGTGGTTAGAAACAAGGCAAGACTTGTTTGTAAAGGATATGCGCAACAAGAAGGCATAGACTTTGAAGAAACTTTTGCTCCAGTTGCCAGACTTGAGGCTATAAGAATGTTCCTTGCTCTCTCTAGCTTTCAGAAGTTCAAAATATTTCAGATGGACGTAAAATCTGCCTTTCTGAATGGAGACTTAAATGAAGAAGTATATATTGAACAACCAGATGGGTTTATTCTTGGAAATGATCCAAAACTTGTATGCAGACTCAAAAAGGCTCTCTATGGCCTTAAACAGGGTCCAAGGGCATGCTATTATTGGTTGGATAAGTACCTCCATCAACAAGGTTTTATAAAAGGATCGATTGATAGCAATCTATACATAAAAATTGACAATGATAAGTTGCTAATACTTGTTGTGTATGTTGATGATATCATCTTTGGTAGCAATGAAGAAGACATGAGTCAAAATTTTGCCTTGGTGATGCAAAAAGAGTTTGAAATGTCCATGTTTGGTGAGCTCACATATCTTCTTGGTTTACAAGTCCAATAAAACAAAGACGGCATTTTTCTATCACAAACCAAATATCTCAAGCAGATCTTGAAGAAATATGGGATGGAGGATTCGAAACCAGTATGTACCCCTATGGTGACAGGATGCAGCCTCAGCGCAAATGATGAATCGGCAGCTGTACATCAACCAACCTATAGATCCATGATTGGTAGTCTGCTCTATCTAACAAGTACCCGACTAGACATTATGCATGCAGTGGGAATAGTTGAAAGGTTTCAGGCAAATCCAAAGGAAACTCATCTTCAGGCAGTTAAGAGAATTTTCAAGTATCTTCAAGGAACTCAAAACTATGGCTTATGGTATCCTAGAGGTACAGATCTCACACTTCATGCATACACTGATGCGGATTGGGCAGGAAGCGTGGATGACAGGAAAAGCACTAGTGGTGGTGCATTCTTCATGGGTCCTAGATTAGTATCTTAGTTCAGCAAGAAACAAAACTCTATTGCATTATCTACGGCTGAAGCAGAATATGTAGCTGCTGCATCTTGCTGCACACAACTCCTTTGGATGATGCAAACATTGCAAGATCTTCAAATCACTTGTACTCCACCTATCTCCATTTTTTGTGATAACACAAGTGCAATTAGTATTTCAAAGAATCTTGTCATGCATTCAAAGACTAAGCACATACCAATCAAGTATCATTTTCTCCGAGAACAAGTGCTTGAACAAAAGGTCAAATTGGAGTATGTTCCCTCTAAGGAACAAGTTGCTGATATTCTCACCAAACCACTGCCCAGGGAGACCTTTGAATACCTCAAACAAAAGTTGGGGATAGTTGATGCATCATCTTGCTGTTGAATCTTGTCTGTTTCAGAGATTGTTGGTTGTACACGAGTTTCATATGGGGTATACGCGTACATACGCTGGTTTATGTGGATATAGTCGACTTGAAGAAAAACAAGGATGAGAAGAATCCGATATGGGTCTGTCAAAGACAATCTGGCACAAGTTCAGGGGGAGCATATATTCTTCTAATAATGCATTGTTGGCATTATCATAAAAGATCTTGGTTCAATTCTTCAGTTGTTTTGATTTCAGGAGGAGCAAGTGCAGAAGGAGAACATGAATACTGATCTGAATAATGATTGACAGATGCTGCTGATATTTTGTCTCTATCTTTCTTTTGTCAAGGTCATGTAACGGCCTATCTTGGTGCCCCACTATGCCTGGGATGGATAATGTAATATGCTTATTATATCATGTATCCCCACTTGGTTGGGAGTCGTATGTATGAGTCTTTGGTGATAGGAAGGTCAGTTATGCTGTATAAAGTCATATTTCTTTTGCAGATCTTGCCTATATGTCAGGGGGAGCTTGGACAGCACAGCAGAGCAGAGATTTCAGCATGTACTCAGGGGGAGCATAACCCTTTGCCCTTGATGTCAAAGGGGGAGAAAAGACTTTGAGTGACTTTGGGTTGCCATCAAGTCCAAAGGGGGAGATTGTTGGCATTATGACACAGGTTTGGCTCGATGACATAAGTGTTGTCCTTGATGGCAACTCACTCAAATAGCAGATCACAAGTTCAGGCTCTCAAAATAGTAGAAAATAAGATACCCACAGGTTCCTGTTCACAAAGCCGCGGACATACGCAGGTGCGCCGAACAAAAGCTGCAGACATGTACGCAGGTGCTCCGAACAAAAAGTGTGGACGTAAAGTACACGCACTTTCATGCAGAGAAAAGCGCGCACGTGGGAAATCTTATGGTTGGTCCATGGTATTTAGTCCGACATTTTTGATCCTATGGTTTTGGTCCATGGTGTTTGCATCTAAAGTATTGAACCCAGGTTTTGGGTCCCTAGTATTGGATCTCTATGGTTTTGGACCATGGTTTGAGTAAGGCCTAGACTATAAAAAGGAAAGGAGATCATTTGGCTAGAGCAACTAATGTGTTGAATATCTTGAGATGAGCAAGATCTGAAATACTGGTGATCGTTTGGTGAGTTATAGCTGGACCAGAATCAAGGAGAAACCTGAGCATTACAAGATGGATCTATTGATGGGTCGAGATCTCTTTGGCGCATGATCAGATCTACAAATCTGATAATCTGGGGTATAAGTGAAATCTGATAAATTATCTATACCCGCAGGTGTGACACAGCGCAAGTGCGGATATCCGCAGGCTCGACACAGCGCAGGCGCGGATACCCGCAGGCTCGACAGAGTGCAGGCATGGATACCCGCAGGCTCGACACAGCGCAGGCGCAGATACCCGCAGGCTCGACACAACGCAGGCGCAGATACCCGCAGGCTCGACACAGCGCAGGCGCGGATACCCGCAAGCTCGACACAGCGCAGGCACGGATACCCGCAGGCTCGACACAGTGGAGGTGCGGATACCCGTAGGTCAAAGAACTGAATACTGCAGACGTATGCAGGTTTCTATTGGTGAAGTTGCGAACTTTTTCTTGAAATATGTTTTAGCTGCTTTTGTCTATTACTGCAGTGTTCAGGGTTCTGAATTGGTGTCTGGTTACTGGTACTGTGTTCTGAGAAGTTATTGATTCAGTATTTGTACAAGGAAGTTGGTTGATTGCAGATCTATTTGATGTTTGATTGATATTCATGGATCCAGTTTGAAAATTTATGAAACGTGGTCCCTGGAAGAAAAGAGAAGTCTTCTGTAGGTCAGCACCTACGTACTAGTATCTCAGCTAGTACAAGAGCTAAGGGGTTGTAGCTCCCTTCCAGAAGAGTCTGGAGAACGAGAGAAGGTTGTAGCCTTCTGCAGGTTGAAGCCTGCATGCTAGTATAAGACTGCACTAGTACAGAATCATTGTAAAAGGAAGTTTCTAATTGAAAGAAGATAGAGACATATTGCAGCAGGTGGTTTTCACCCACATTGGGTTTCCACCTTATATCTTGTGTTCTTTTGTGTGACTGTCTGCTCTACTTTTCTGTTCCTGCTTACTGTTATATGGTTCTGACACACAGATTAATGATCAACATCACAAGTTTCATTAGTCAGATCTGCTAATCTTTATATAAGTTGAAAAAGAATTTGATAACACTGATTCACCCCCCCCCCTCTCAGTATTATTTTCAACATTTGCTATTTCTATTTTCCATTGGCATTGCTACTCAGGGGTCCTCAGGACTCAATACCTATGTAACACATTTTGATTTTGATGACTTAATGAGACAACTGCAGTTGCTTGTCTTTCTCCTATTAGATCATTGATGAATCTGTCACGATTGTATTTGTATGCATAATGTTACAACTTACAAATTTTAATTTACAATGTAGAATCTAGATCTATATCTGAATTTGTATCATCATGAGAATTTGTGTAATGTAAAATCATTGACATATATATATATATATATATATATATATATATCATGTGTCATATGTGTCCTGTTCCAGGGGTCTATGTGCCCCGACACTTGAATTTGCATGTCCCGTGTCCCCGTGTCAGGTAACTTAGGCTGAAGGTTTTTTACTACTTTTTAAAACATTGATCTCTCTCTATACTGGTGTTATTGCAGCTCGTCTGGATCTGGAAGATAACGTCATTGTGCTAGAAGAATTTGAAAATCATATTATGCTAACTAGTATGACAGATGTCCTGAACAACTTTTAAGTTATGTTGTTTGTTTTGGATGATTTTAATCCCTAAACTTTAGATTGGAATCCTTAAGGAGCCTGATAGATTCTAGCCTCCTAAGGCTGAGGGTTTTTTATTACTTTTTAAGACTTTGATCTATCTCTATTATTGGTGCTGTTGCCCGTGATGTATGTATTTTGTTTCTACTTGAATAAGAATAAATTATTTTCTCCGGGAAAATAATGTTGCTCCATTCTATTTCAAAACCCCATTGCTGGAGGCGAAGATGCTCCTGATTACTCATGCATATTTTGGGGTAGTTGGATCTTCAATAATGACTTGGATTTGGCAAACTCTGATAATGAGTTTTGTCTGTAAGAGTGTTTTAGTTTTTCGAATATGGATTGTCGTCTTCTCAGTATTCTTCTCCAAATGATTTGAGCCTTCATTCTCTTTGATGATTAAATGTTCGATTAAAGATTGAATGCAGTAATATTAAATATTCCACTCTGGCTTTACCATTTTTACATTCAAGTTTTACATTTGCAGTTTTGGTGTTTGATTCAATAAACGATTCAGATATGATAATGCTCCCAGCACAAAATAACTTGATTTCTTGTAAGAACATTCATTAGCCCAGTTTATATCATCTATTAAACATAAATTAGTCTTAGCAGGGTTTTAATTCAATCATTAGACTGACGGACAGATGGTCTCTGCTCTTGAGTTTAGGTTGGAAGGCTTGTTATTGTTAGGACTTCCACTTTTATGAGATTAACCAAAATTTAAACATTTAAACATTCTTTAAGTTTAGAATTTAGCCTTTGAGAATGAAATAAATCTGAAACACGCTCTTTCCTTCAATCAATTTTGGTGCCGTTAGGTCCAGTAAATACTTTTGGCCCTAAGTCCTTCTTGGTGTTTAAGTGAGGAACTTGTATAATATCATAGTTTTAGAGTAGCGTTGAGATAAATAAAAAACAAATTTTTGATATCGAGTCCTTGATCATTGAGTCAATTGACAAAATAGTCTTCGGCCTTAGGTTTAGGATTCTTAACCCATCCCACTTCGAATACAGACCTATGGATTTTAACCTTGTCAACTAAAAGAGATACAGATATTGATTGTTGCATCAATTTAGGATCACTGGATGCATTATTGCACTCGGTTTTGATCCTAGGCCACTTTTGGTTCGAGATCTTGTTTAGATTGTCCTTCACTTAAGGTTGACTTTTCCAAGCAATTTTGAATCTCAATTCATTAGATACAAATTTGAATCTCAATTCATTAGAACTAGTCCATCTTTCCAATCCCTCTTCACCAACAACCTTACAATCCTAGCTAAAATGCCATAGGGCCAATTAGAGTTCTGATATTTTGGCTTTAGCTGTATCCTGCGTAGAAATACTCAATTCCTTGCGTTAACACTTGTGGTTCAGTAGGATGTCGATCGTTGCATGAATTGGCTTTATGTCTTTGATCTTAGGTCGGTCTGTCTACTGTCTCGACTCTCGCAAGATTGTTGATTCGGTTTTAACTCGAACGATCAGAATTTGTGATCAACTGAGCCCTGCACTCAAGCAATGCTACCCAAGCTCTAATGGCTATATGGACCGCAGTTTGGGGCCCATTAAGCAGTAACAGCTACTGGATCTCTTCAACTTGGAGCTTTATTATCCATTTATAACTATCCTCGCCCTGGCAATCTGGTTTTATAGCTTTCAGTTTATGTATGGTATAGCTTAGCCATAGCCTTGGTAATTTTGTCTAAGACTCCATCGAAGTTTTAAGCATAAATGTATGAATTTTAGAGCCCGCAAAGTAATCTCATTTTTTCCTAAACCAAATTTCGCCAGCAATATCGAAAATTCGATACTCATTCTACAGAAGCCCTGCCCGCTACCCCCACCCATTTCTTCCCTTGGTAACAGTACTTAGGTTACAAGACATCACCCAAAAAAGCTTCGTAGGCATAGGAATCTGTGAATTGACTATAGGAAACCGCATAAACACTACCCTGTTTTCATATTGAATAGGGGAAAAATTGATCTTAAAGGAAGAACAGAGACAGATTTATGAAAGGAAAAAGTGTGTAAAGGGCACCACCTGTGACATTGCGGCCAGGATGATGAACAACGCAGTCAGATCCAGCTGCCATACATTTGGTCTTGCCGCATTGAGCACAGGCAGGGATTTTAGGAACGGAGCCGCAGAAGTAGCAGAAGGCCCTGTTCTTCTGGGGGCGGTGGCAAAAATCGCAAGTATAGAGAGCATTGCATGGATGTTTGCCCAAATCAATCTGGAATTGCTGTTGGGAAATGGCCTTCTGCCTCGCCCTCTGATTCTCTGCCTTCTTTCTGGCTCCCGTCTTCCGCTTTGGCATGTTTCTTTCTGACGAATCTCCTCTCGAAGCTCGTTTCAAAATCCGGTGTGCTATGAAATCTTTGATTGTTTTGGTTCTGGTTTATTCCCTTGTGACAGATACTATATAATTTATGTTCTGTTTGGCGATGTGCTAGGAAGCCTTTGATTGTTTTGTTTCTAGTTTATTCCTTTCTATCAGATGTCATATAAACTTGATTCCGTCTGGAGTACATAGACAATGGAATAAACCCAGACGTGTTGCCACTTTTGCGTTAGCGAAATGAAACCAGGACATTCAGGGTTGAAGCTGAACGATCCACTTGCGCTGTAGTTTTTGGCCTCTTTGAATCGATATATGCAATCCAAAGCACAAGCACATATTCCTACTAAATGCTGCTGTATTATGTTTGAATTCGAGTGATTGAATCCTACGCAGAATTGGAAAAAGCAATTGGTTGTCCAAACCATATCTAGTAACTTTGTGTTTTTTTTTTTCACTGTAACGGGGTATTTTTTGTTATTCGGTTTGAATTAAAAAATATAGATTTTCAGTGTTACAAAATTTTCCCGACAGTTACTGGACGTGGCCATGCAAAAAGCAGAGATGTGAGAAAGGCTCAAACCCGTTTTTTTTTATTGTGCACAAGGGCAGGACATTAAAGAAAATAAAATTTTAAGTAATGTGATGTTATATATATATTAATTTATTCAAATTATTTAAAATAAAATTAAAATTCAAAAGTAATAATAATTAATATTTAGATACAGTTAGGTTTGGATAAACTTGATTGTGAAATTATGGGAGGTTTTTGAGCTCCATGTTTATGAGAAACTATGGTTTTGTCTATGGTATTCATCTTTATTGTAGTCTATTTAAATGTGGAAAAACTCCATGTTAATTTGTCCTAGTGAATAAAGGGATCATGTTTTTCCATGTTAGTTTGTCCTAGTGAATGAAGGGATCCCTCATAGTGTTTTTAGACATCACCCCTTCTATCCGTGTTTGTCATCCTAACAACATTGTAAGATATTTTACAAGGATTTGATATATTACGATATCAAATCCAACAATATATTATTTGATGAAAGTTTTTAATTATATTTGTAGTTAGGGTTGAACATTAAATGGACTTTTGTTTGCTCAAAGGATATATATGTTGTACACCAACAATTGACTACGAAAGTTGATACGTACACTGACGGTATTGTAGTTCTTGAGGTTGTAAGATGTAGGAAAAGTATGACATCAAGCAACTACCACATAAGGAAAAGTATTGACATGAAGCAACTACCCCATATGCAATAACTTCCAGAATATAATGGGAACAAAGTAATATGCATATGAATGTAATTTGAATTTCACTAATTGAGATTGAAATATTTTTTAAATAAAAATTAAATTAAATTAAATTAAAAAAAAAAAAAAAAACAAAACAAAACAAAAAACAAAAAAACAAACAAACAAACAAACAAAATAAACAAAATTTATTTAGAAATTAAAAAACATATAATTTTAAGTTTTTGTATCTATATAATATAAGTACAAGGACAACAAAATGGCCTCTAGTGTTGGGAACAGGGATGGAGCTCTGATCTGTAGCTCCACAGGGTTTTGGTTAGGGTTCCATTCCCAAGGCCTCTACATTGCAATCATCATTGTTGCTATCCTCGCCCATCCTGCAATGTGACATCCTCACCGTGACGGTTTGCTATTCGATGTCAGCTCTCTCTACAGTCTGTTTTTCTTGTCCCCCTTCTTAGCTGTAGTATGTCAGTGATGGAAGAGGAAGTTGTTGATTATTCGGTGGATCTGAATCCCTACGAGCGCATCTGGTCCCATCCTAGCACATTGCCGAAAGTGTCGGTTTCTGGGCCCCCGTTCTCACAATCTCCACCGTGGTCGGGATCCATGCCTATCCGTTCGGACCCCGATCCTTTTGTGCCCTGCATTCCGTTTTCTGCTCTCTCCGTTGCTTCGTCAAGTCTTGACTGCCCTCCCCTCTCTCCGACCACACTTCACCTTCTCGCTTCCTGCATTTCACCCTCCCCGTCCTTTGATTTTCCACCTTCTGACTCCTCCTTCCATCCATCCATTTCCAATTCCCCCTTGACAGTAGGGTTAGACTATGCAACTGACCCCCTTCCTCATCTCCCGAGTTCTTCCCCATTTAATTTCCCTTCCGCTAACCCTTGGCAGTCATCCCTACCATCTGGTTGCTTTGAAGTTCCAATCGTAAACCCTCGGTCTTGTAACCCTAGTGCGCCGGAGGCTTTCTCGGGTTCTCGGGACCCCTTATAGGACCACCAGACAGCACCACGTACCAGCAAAGCCAAGAAGCCCAAGTGCGTCAAGGCCTCCCGTAAGGACCTCTCCCTCTGTTTCGGTGAAGGTGTTCAAATGGGTGAGGTTGTGGATACCACAAACAAGGTTTTGGTGGGAAGAGTTAGAGGTCGATCGTATTCTACCGCTCGCATTCACCTATGGGTCATGGAGATTTAGGGCAACATGCTCATCGAGCTCCCATCTGTAACTACTCTAGCTCGGGGTTGGTTTTCCCTTAGTTTTCAAAGGGAGGAGTACACCTCATGGATTCTCTCTCGGTATATGCACATTGATTTGGCTCCAATGCTTCTCAAGATATGGAGTCCACTATTCGATCCCGAGCGGGAATAATTGGGCGTTGGACCGCTCTGGGTCTGTCTCCCCGAACTCCCCCTGCACTTTTGGTCTGAAGATATATTCACCCGTATTGACAGCGCATTGGGCACCTTCTTGGATTATGACAAGTCTTACATTACTTCTGGCAATAGATCGATGGCCCGTATACTGGTGTACCTGGACACCAGGGATGGTCTGGAGAAGCAGATCACTCTACATTGGAGAAGGTTCACTCGCATCCAATCGCTAGCTTATGAGGGGTGTCATTTATATGCAAAAGATGTCATAAGGTCGAGCATCTCTACAAGGATTGTCCCCTAGTTAATACTACATCCTCCCCCTCTAAAGTCTTGAATGTTCCTGGTCCTAGGGCATCAGCACATGCGAAAGGACAGCGTACTCGATCTACTCGTCTGATGCCATCGATTGGATGTTCTGCTCATATGACTCATCAGCCTATCCTTGACCTCCTTCACTACCCATGACGAGATCTTAGGCTGCTGCTGCAGCCACTCTCTCTTCGGGTATTCCTCCACCTCTTTGCACTACTCCTTCTTTATCTATATCTTGTTCTGCACAACATCTGCATGTTTCAATTGCATCCATAGCTAGCATAAACTCCACGGCTCTCACATGTCCTTTGGATCACCCTCCCCCTTTCTACTCGACCACCCCTCCCTCTATCCATAGATTGATTGTTTCATCTACTTCACCTAATCCTCCAACCTCCTCTAGCCACTCACACTCCTAAAATCTCCGCTCTCGGGTCACACACCCTTCCGAGCCTTCAGGGATTGGCAGTATTTCCCCTCCTAAAACCACCAAGCTCCCTCGGGGGCGTCATTCCAATATCTCTAAAGCTATCATCCAAGTCGGGGCAGACGTGGCCCAGGGCAGACAATCAACACTTGACAGGGTCCTTAGAGCATTGAACCCCCTCCCCTAGTCTCATCCATGAAGTGGATCTCTTTTAACTACAGAGGGTTGGCTAGCCCTGCTAAAAAATTAGCCCTTAAAAGACTTCTGGATTCTGAGCTGATCAACATTATTTATTTACAAGAAACCCTAGGGAAGGTTGAGCAAGTCATCTCTGTTATGCACTCTCTGAAGCCTGGTTGGACTTTTCATGCACTTGATGTCAATGGTCGATCTGGGGGAATATCTCTTGGCATCAATCCCCGCATTGTCAATATCATCTCATCCTGGGGGGGTTCTAGATTTATTGGCATGGATATTTACTCATCGGAGTTGGGTATGGATTTCCGAATTATCAATATTTTTGCTTCCTGTCTTAACAGGGCTGAGTTCTGGAACCATTTGGTCAAATTATCTTTGACTAACTCCGATAATCTTATCCTGGGAGGGGATCTAAATTTCTCAATTGGCCATATGGAATCCTAGGGACATAATGCTCAGGTGGATCTCCTATCGAACTCCATGGAGCAACTTCCGGAGCAACACCATTTGATTGTTATTCCTATTAATAAGATGCAACCAACTTGGTGTAACAGAAGAATTGGTGATGCATCTCTAGCAAGACGATTGGATCAATTCTTAATGAAGGAGCACCTGGTATGGACCCCAACTAATTATCGTCAATGGGTGGGAACTGGTGGTATCTTTGACCACTCTCCCATCTTTCTGGAGCCGTCAGGTCCATTTCAGAAACCAAGAGCACCATGTAAATTCAACTCCACTTGGCTAATGGACCCAAATTATATCAAACTGGTATTTGATTTCTGGCAAGCTCATCCACCATCACAGGGGATATCCATATCAGAATGTTTATGTCACAATCTTATTGAACTAAAGAGCTTATCTATCCGATGGGAAAAACTCAAACGAGATCGGGATGAAAAGTCTCTTAGCATCATTAAGAACAAGATGGTTGATCTAATGGATGAGCAGGGTTGGGGTTTCTTCACTACTGAAGCTAAAAATATTCTCACTGATTTAGAAGCTCAGAGGACTAAAATTCTTAAAGAGTGAGAGGATACTTGGTGCCTAAGGAGTAGGGCCATCTGGTTGCAAGCTGGGGATGACAATACTAAATTCTTTCACAATTACCGAAGGGGAGATGGGCTAGTAACACTATATGGAAGATGCCTACTGAAAATGGTTAGACTTCTCACACCTTTCACCAACTAGCCCATCTTGGCTCATCCCATTTCCAACAGCTCTTCAAGTCTCCTCCCGGGGTCACACTTGTTGAAATAGTCCGAATTGTTAGACTTTTCCCTCGATTCATTGACCAAGATGCGACAGATGACCTTATCAAACCTGTATCCATGGGGGAACTGGAAAGCACTTTAAAATGGTTCAAAAAGGATAAAAGCCCTGGTCCAGATGGATGGTCGGTGGAATTCTATCTAGCCTTTTTTGAAATCATTGGATAGGATATTCTAAAGGTTGTGGAGGAATGCAGGTCAACTAGTCATATGTATGAGGCTATCAACTCCACTTTCATTGCTCTCATTCCCAAAGTAGACTCCCCACTTTCATTCAATGATTTTAGGCCCATCTCCCTCTGCAACTATCTCTACAAGATTATTGCTAAGATCATTGCCAACTGTATCAAGCCCATCCTTTCCGCCCATATTTCACTTGAGCAATTTGCCTTCCTGCATAACAAACAAATTCATGAGGCCATTGGCACTGCTCAAGAGGCTCTACACTCCATTAAGATGAAGCATTTAAAAGGAGCCATTCTCAAAATCGACCTCTCCAAGGCTTTTGATCGAGTTAGCTGACTTTATATTAGAATGCTCCTTACTCATTTAGGATTCCCCCTCACTTTCATTCAATGGATTATGTGTTGCATTTCTATTGTATCCTTCAGTGTTCTTATTAATGAATCAACCTCCAATTTCTTTCATGTTGAGCATGGCCTCAGACAAGGATGTCCTCTTTCTCCACTTCTTTTTCTCCTTGTAATGGAAGGCCTGAGCAGATTGATATTGCAGGGAAGAAGAGAAGGGTGACTTCGGGGACTCAAGATAACGCACAAATGCACTATATCCCATCTACTATTTGTTGATGATGTGCTCATCTTCCTCAATAGGGGTATTCAGGATTTCTCTGTTTTTTATGAGCCACCAGAATGGAATCGAATAGGCTGAAGTCCATTATTACATTCTCAGCATGCTCGCCACAGGAAATTCGTTTTTCCCTTCAGAAATTCCCATTTCAAAGCCATCATTTGGAAGAAGGCCTTAAATACCTTGATTTTCACATCAAACCACACTATTATAAAATTGCGGACTAGATCTGGCTTATGGCCAAGGTAGAGAAAAGACTTCACAACTGAAGCCATAGTTTCTTATCCAAAGCAGGACGTTTAGTACTTATTAAATCGGTCCTAGAGGCAACCCCGGTTTATTGGATGTCTTTGGCATGGATTCCCAAAGGAATACTTACTCGGATCCAAAAAAATTGTTGCAGATTCCTTTGGAATGGATACAAGGAAGGGAAGACTTTTGCCTGGGTGGGATGGAGTCACATCGCACTTCCTAAAAAATGGGGAGGATGGGGATTAAAAGATCTTCCTTCATTCGCTCATGCACTAGCAGCAAAGATGGGATGGCTCATCCTTAACTCTCATAGCCTCTGGACAGAGGTTGTTCATTATAAATACATATGGCCTCTACATATCATGGAATGGATTCGTCTTCCATCATGGTACATGAATGGTATCTCGACAATCTGGAGGGTTGTTCTTCTTACTCTACCCAATATCAAAGATGGCCTTGTATGGTGTATTAAAGCTGGCACATCTATGCGCATCGGTATGGATCCATGGACTGGATGTGGCAATATGTATCATCTTCCCCATGATCTTATTAATTTTCTTAAGGACAAGGGCATAGCCATGATTGCCAATATTGCGGACTCAGAGAACACCACTATATTTGCACAGGCTTGGAAAACAACTGACCAGTTGGAAATTCCAGCTCAGTGGACCTAGGATTGGGATGGATATATTGTAGCATTGACTGAATCTCATGTCATAATTAGAGAGGAAGACAATGAGCTCATTTGGGCACCTGCACCGCACGGATCTTATTCTCCCAAAGAAGGATACCCAATCATCCACGCTTCACACAAGGCACTTGTGTTGGTGTGGTGGTGGCGATCTATCTGGAAACTCAAAGCTCCCCCTCGTACCAGACTGTTTATGTGGAATGTATTAATGAATAAATCACCTACTAGGGAAAATCTGAAGAAAATATCATTTTATGGCCAACAGGTTGAGGAATTGAATGAACATCTCTTCCTCTTTTGCCCTACTGTTAGCAATATTTGGGAACAAGTTCTCTCCTCTCTAGCCATCACTCAGCGATGGAATGGTCAAAATATAATGGATGCTTGGAACCTTTGGTGGGTTGACTCCTCGAACCTGAAAAACCGCAATCTCCCATTGCTTATATGCTGGTCTATTTGGTTAAACAAAAATGGAATCATACTTAGAGACAAAGTCATCTGATGACCTA
Source organism: Pinus tabuliformis (assembly GCA_031772625.1). Classification (NCBI taxonomy): domain Eukaryota; kingdom Viridiplantae; phylum Streptophyta; class Pinopsida; order Pinales; family Pinaceae; genus Pinus; species Pinus tabuliformis. Next base: position 592,317,063 of record CM062820.1, on the reverse strand, counting down.
TATCAGTTGCTCAAATTATCAACGCCTTCCATGAAATCCCTGATGATTATATTACTCCTTCTGTCTGAGTCATGATACCTAAAGTTATCAACTGGAATCACCCTTGGGCATTTTTTCATGGATCCGCACAAGATCAAGGATGTGGGGGGGGCATACTATTACACTTAACGAACAATCATTTTTTTTCGCATTCAGATGGGGTTGGGGGCTGGTACAAATAATTTTGCCGAACTCATCACAATTAGACATTTGCTGCATTTCGCATTGGCACATGATTGCAGACATCTACAGATATTCACGGACTCCAAAATCATTATAAATTGGTTCAATAATACATTTGCATGTCATGTTCACTCTCTGAGGAATATATTGGATGAAGCCTTGCTTTTAAAATCTCAATTTGATTATATTTCTTGTCACCACATTTACAGGGAACACAATCAGACTACCGATCAGCTATCCAAGGAGGTCACGGTCCAGCCCAAGGTTTATGGCTTATAAAAGAGCAATGGGAGGCATAACACTACCAGTACTACCACACGCCATATATGATCAGCTATATTAGAGGGCCGATAGGCCCTAATTACATTTCTATATACTTGCAAATACCATCAGAACTCTATGTTATATAAATATTGTATATATTTTTTATCTGAACAGTCACTGTATACCCCATGAGGGTAATTTTGTACAAACTTATATTTTTGAAGGCTATGACCTATACTTACAGCATATGCCTATTAGGCATCTACAACATGTAATTTTCAAGTTTAATAGAAAATTACGATTCTTCTCGAGGGAAAAAAAATATAAGTGCAATAAGAATTTTCTATAACACTAAATTTATTTCTACATTTGAAAACACAATTTAAACAAATACAACATTGCAATCTCATTGAAATGGTAAAATAAATAAACTAGCCCAGATCCATCTTAACTTTGGATCTATCAAGCGTCAAGAGGGATTAAATTTCTCGAGGTGCTAATATATCTTCAAGTTTTGCACTCAAAAAGGAAGTTTGCACCTAGAGAGATTTGATCCCTCTTGGCACTTGATAGATCCAAAGTCAAGATGGATCTAGGCTGGTTTAATTAGATGAGTTGGAAAGATAGATGTTAAATTGAATATCATAAGAATGTAATGGAAATCATTAGAAAAGAACATAAAATTTTATTTAGAAATCTCATCAAAGGGTTATTTTCAATTAATTTAAGTAATTTTTGTGATTTTCTCTCATCCATAAGTAATTGTTGTGATTTTTTCTCATTCATAAGAAAGGTGACGCAAGAAATTATTTAATTTTGTTGACAATGAGGAAGGGTGACCCATTTTCAAGGGTGGAAGGAGGGGGAGAGGTGCTTTATGGCCCCGAGGAAGTTAAAGTTGTAGAGTATTCATGGGGCTTAGGATGCATGACAAACAACCAAGCTAAAGTTTATGCCCTCTACCAAAGAATTCAGTTAGCCAAAGAAAATCAAGTAGCTTCTCTCACTGTTTCAGGAGACTCCCTCCTTCTTATTCAACGTTTGGTGAAGGGCTCCTCTCCGAGGGACAAAACATTAAAAAGTCTTATGAAAAGAATTAGGAAAGCAGTGGAAGGGTTCTCTTCAATAACATATTTCCATGTTCTCTGTGATCTCAATAAAGATGTGGACTTATGTGCTAATGAAGGGTGTAAATTAAGATTGGGAGATTTAAAAATCAATAGTTGAATCAAGCTCTCTCATATTCATTAGAGTTAAATGGATTGGCATTCATAGTTACGAAGGATTACATTATCAATCAGTTATAGTATGACATGTAAATTTTGCTTTTTGGTGGGTCAATTTTGTTAGGACAAAACCTTGTTTTGTGTTGTCCAGTTTAGAGTTCCTCTAGAAAAAATTGTAGTTTTGTTGGATACGAGGGCTCAATAAAAAGTTTTTAAGATAGAGCTATGTACTACCTAATGTATTTGCTACGATCCAAGCGTGGACTTGCATATAAATACAAAATTCTCATTCTAGTCATTAAAAAAACAAAAAGGAAGGGTATCCTATTTTCACTAGTCTTTAATGACTTCCATAATTCATCAATGTATAATGAAAAAAGATAATAAAGAATGTCAAACACATTATGACATTGTCTGACATTTATCTTCATATTAATATAAATTGCATTTGAAGTTATGAGTACATTTCATTAATGGTTATCACCTAATGTTAACAATATGAAAGGGTTGAGCATTGAGTTGTTAAGGTTTACAAACATCATGCACAAGGAGTTTGCATGGGGTAGCACAATTTGGATAAGTGCAACTACACCACTATTGCAATGATATTATCCATGATAATATGTAATTATTGTAGATTGCATTCTTAAACTCACATTATGTTGTGATACGTGCCATAGATAATGGTGCTTGATATTTGTATGTTTTTCCTTGAGTTAGTTTTATTTACAAGGGTATTGTTGTGATTTTTTATGATGTCATTATGCTCTTCCATAGTTTGTCTTTATTTAATTTATATGATGTTGTGTTAGCATGTTAGTTTCAATTGTATTCAAGTTTTTTATTTGGATTTAACCTCGTTCCAAATATGGGAAATTACCACGATGGTAGTTGATGGGATGAGATAGTTACAATAAGCATAGGGAAAGGAAATGAATATATATTCACATAGAGGTCTCACCACATTGTGGAGGAACTTCACATAATGTGATAACAAATATATAATAGCCATATTCACAATAATTTGCCTCATAACCTCTTTATTGTCCTTCATGACCAAATTAGGCTTGCATGTGTCTTTTATTTAACCATTGTTGGATCCACTTCACTTCTTATTGCCTTTGCTTTGTGATCTTAGTTAAACTGATGCAATTTTGTGTTAGGCCCAAAGAGCACATAACTCAATGATTATTCTACACTTTAGAGCACTAATCTTCAGATGTTTATGCAATCCCCATGCGATGGCATATACTTGATTGTTGCCTACAAAATAATTTATTTTTCCAATTTTCCAAAACAAAAGCATTCATTCATGCCTTTAAGAGACTAATTGCTAGCTAAATTGCATAATTTTAGGGTTTCAATGTTGTTGTGGCATTGTTTCATTGAATTCCTCATTTAGCTCTCTTTTTTATTAATAAACATTGATGGGGAGGTTATATTTATATTTATTAAATTTGTATTTATGCCCTCTACTACAACTTCATAAGGGTTCATTTCAATTGTTTCATGTGTTCCTTTGGCTCCTTGTTACCCTTGACAAGATCAAATCCAACACCTGATCATCTCCATCACATTCATGATTTATACTCTTGCCATGTGCAAGCAACATACACTTAATATTGGATGTTCACTTTAACAAGAATATTGAAGGCTCAAGATTGTGACATTTACATATGTACATGTTTACTTTACACCTTTGTTAATTTTATAGTAAATTGAATGAGTTGCATATTCTTTCATCGTAAAAATTCTTATTATTTATGGATTTTCTCATGTAGCACAAATATTTTGTTTTCAACAGTATTTTCTAATTCAATGGTGTTGAGCCTCATAATTTTTTCTTTTTGACACCCTTTTTCACTCTCTTTATTTCTTTTTGACCTCCATAATCACACAGTGGGCATCAAAATGCAAGATTATGTCATGGTAGGTATATACTTATCTTGTATTTCATAAATTGATAATGTTCTTTATTATTTAGTCTAATGTTTGCTTTAGCTACCAAATTGCAACGATTTTGTAGCTAACACATGATTCTGCAACCAAGTCAGTGGTTTGACAGGTTCCAAGGTGCCAACTAGGAAGCAAAATACATGGATAGGTGGAAATTGATGCACTCAACGGTTTCCTCCTATTCTTATGAACTGGATTGATGGAAGCAGGTATTGGCGATGCAGTCAAAGATAAATTCAACCCTTGTAAATCGGCAACAGGCGAGCGAGAACGAGATATGCACCTCATGATTTGCTTTGATAATAGAAAATCATGAGTGAATTATGCTATATTATATTTTCTAGTTAAAATTAGTATTTTGTTGACAAGGATTAGGCGTAGAGCTCTGAACAATTAATGTTATGAGCTTTATAAATAAACCTCTCGGCAGGAATGAAATGTTGTTAAGAAGTACGCGACAGTGAAGACTTAAACTCTGTTTTTAATATCCAGTTTATGAAAGAACCTTTTCATTTCCATGTGTGGTTGATTGTTTGATTGATAGCGTGATTACCTACTTCTCGTGGAAGGCTCCCTCGAGCAGTAAGGATTCTTGTTCGTTTCCAGTAGATAGAATTTTTGTATGATTTCAAAAGCTTTATGTTCTGTTCAATTGAGTAGATGCGATTTTAAAAACCCAGGTATGGATACTTCAATTTTTAAGAAAGTCATCCCATGTACAAGTCTTAAATCAAACGGAGAAATTTACTGCTGGTTATCCAAAAATTCATTACTTGTGAAGGAAGGTTCAACTGTATGTTTTTCTGTCATATACGTTTGATGATGCATTTTCTTGAGGGTAGGGAAATTAATCTGCCTTATTTATTACTCAATAGTCTAAAGAAAATGACCAGTAATACTCAAAGGAAAATACAGTCTATTGAGAATACTCTGTATCATCATGGTTTAATAAAAATGTTAATTGAAGCCCACCTCAAGAGCATAGGAGATGATTAGGAAAGTTTTATAGTCACGAAACATTTTAAAGAGATAGAACAAGAAGAACCCAACAACAAAATAAAAAGAAGTAGAAGAAAGCTATCTCTAAACCCTAAAGATGACCTACCTCTACAATGAGAGCAACCCTCAGAAGATGAAACTCGTCTTGTTGATGTATTAGAAAATCTTAAGAAGAAGAATATTAAAAGAAGAAAAACCATTGATAAAGAAGAAAGTATGTCTAGAAAGAAATAAGAGGAAATAGAACAGGCAAAGACTGAACAAACAAAGGTTCAAAAGCAAACTCCTCTTACTAAAGCCTCATCTACTATTAGGGGAAGTGAAAGACTCAACAAGTCAACAAAAGAATCATCTCAACAATATGTAGAGTTTTTTCAATCTAGAGGAAGATGAAGAATTGAAGATTCCATCGCCTATAGTTCCATCACCAGTTGCTAATACAGTAAGAAGCACACTTGAAATTGACCCAGTTCAACAAGAGATATATGATTATATAAAGTCCTTGGAGAAGAAAGATACAGAAAATGCCACTGCATCCTCAAATCAAGAAAAAGGAATTCAGTATGATAGTCCACAAGAACCTCCAATTTTGAATACTCTCAAACAATAAATTTTGAATTGGAGACACTAGACAGACACTTAAAATAGCAACATGAAACATTGAAAGTGCAAAAGGAAATACATAAGACTCAAAATGACAACATTCTCTTACATCTTGCTATGTGGTATGATAAGAATAAAAAACTAAAGTAAAAGAACAAATTCCTTAAGAGAAAAGTCATAAGTTTGAAGTATAAGATTCTAATGAAGAAACCAAGGATGGAAGTCATTAAGAAAAAGGCAAAGAAGACAAATCTAGATGTTTTAGCTCATGTTTTTGAAGGGGTTCAGTAACGGGCAAGGTTCATCAATTTTTAAATTTTTGCATGAGGACATGCAATGACTTCTGTGTGGGGGAATGTTGAACCTCATAATTGCTTCTTTTTGACACCCTTTTTCACTCTCTTTATTTCTTTTTTACCTCCATAATCACACAGTGGGCAGAAAAACGCAGGATTATGACATGGTAGGTATATAATTGTCTTATATTTCATAAATTGATAATGTTCTTTATTATTTAGTCTAATGTTTGCTTCAGCTACCGAATTGCAATGATTTTGTAGCTAAGTCTGTTGTTTGGTAGGTTCCAAGGTGCCAATTGGGAAGCGAAATATATGGATAGGTGGCAATTGATGCACTCAACAGTTTCCTCCTATTCTTATGAACCAGATTAATGGAAGCAGGTATCAGTGATGCAGTCAAAGATAAAGTCAACCCCTATAAATTGGCAACACGCAAGCGAGAACGAGATATGTGCCTCATGATTTGATTTGATAATAGCAAATCATGAGAAAATTATGCTATATTATCTTTTCTAGTTAAAATTAGTATTTTGTTGACAAGGATTAGGCGTAGAGATCTGAACAGTTAATGCAATGAGATTTATAAATAAACCTCTCCACAGGAATGAAATGTTGTTAAGAAGTACGCGACATTGAAGACTTAAACTCTGTTTTTAATATCCAGTTTATGAAAGAACCTTTTTGTTTCCATGCATGGTTGATTGTTTGATTGATAGCGTGATTACCTACTTCTCGTGGAGGGCCCCCTCGAGCAGTAAGGATTCTTGTTCGTTTCCAGTAGATAGAGTTTCTGTATAATTTCATAAGCTTTATGTTATGTTCAATTGAGTAGATGCATTTTTAATTTCTTTCAGATTCGAACTATGATTGTTTTACTAATCATTTCTTTTGTTTATAGATTCTGGATGCACATGAATTAAGTTTAGCAGCAGTGATAGAAACGATATGATTTTATACTTAGACATAACTTTATTTTCCTTATAGAACAGAGGATTTATTTGCAGAATTAGATGTTTCATTTCAAGCATGTGTGATTTATAATTCAAGCAAGTGTGGATGTATTTAAGCAGATATTTATTTCATTTTGGTTTCAAACAATTATGAATGCTATTCTTACAGATGTGTGATGAGATTAATGCTAGCCTTTCCCTTTGAAATCGAGTGTGTATATAATTGGCGTGAAGAGTGTAATTAATTTTCATTTACAATAAGTGTGGGATTGATTTATTTATATGCAGAGTTGTGAGATTTTCCTTTAAAGCAGAATGTGAGATTTTCCTTTAAAGCAAAGTGTGAGATTTTCCATAAGTAGTTTTTGGTAAAAGAGTGTGATCATTTCATTTTCTAGGAATAATTACTTTTCTCATGTGCATTTCAATAACTTAATTTAGAATTTATATTTCGATATCTCAATTTAATTTAGAATTTGTGTGAATAACCAAAGACTTCTAGTACATATAGTACACTTACACTTCATCATCTTACTAGCCTTGGCCGATAATTTATGCAAGTAATTTAAGGTCAATTAAATTACCAAACATTTGGCATCGTTGCCGAGGAAGTGTATATAGGAGTCTTTTCTTTTTACTTAAAATAAAAATAAAAATGATATGCATATGGAAATAGATTCTAGATATAGATTTGTAGGTAGAGGTAAAAGCTTAATTCCAACATCATCACTCACCCCACCACAACCTCGTAGTGCCACACCACCCACCCAAACTCATATTCCATCATTTGCAGGCAAACATAAACTTTTGTTAGGATATTCCAACACATATGAAATAGTTAAGTATAACTTGGTCTAGTATAGAGTTAGGTAAAGTGTGTTTATTTACTATGTATTTTTGTAACTTACAATCCGACGGTCATGATATGTTCTAGACATGAAGTGATCCGATGGTTCATTCTCTCCTCGATATTACCGACACTTTATCTGTGGCTTAACACACAATTGGTCCATAATCTCTATTTAAAGAGCATGGAGGGTCATTTGTAAGTTGACCATTCATGAGAGAAGCTTATGTAAATTTTCATTCTTTTATTAATAAATTGCCTAAAGTGGCCACGTTGGCTCAAGCCATGGAGTGTTTCCCTCTTTGAGGGTTTTAGCCACATCAAGAATACTGGTGTATTGATCTGTGATCTGTTTGTGAGTGGTGTCCTTTGATGTTCTATCTTAGGAACTTACCCTGTAAATTCCTACATGGTATCAGAGCTATTTGAGGGCCGCATCCGTTGGTGATCCAAATCTGAAGCCGGTACAACTACATCCGACTATCATGTCCTAGAGCTACTGTTTCTGACTGCTTTCGGGCCGAAAGGACTGCTCTATTATGTTAGGAGCATCTGTTATAGTGAGTAACCCCTTTCGTTTCATGCGAAAAGGTTTCCGGTAGCCCAGCTACGTCATTTTTAAGATCTGGAGGTATACAATCTTTATTTGCATTTTTAGTTATTCATCTCTTTGTTTATTTTGGTTTATTTATCTCTCTGTTTTTTATTACCAAATCTATACATTTCATTTCTGTGTATGCTCTTTGCCCCACGACTCTGTGCGATCTGTGCAAATCAGAAACAGAAAGAAAGGATTTTCCTCATGCATATGCTCTTTTCCATCGCGCCTTCGTGTGATCTCAGAAAATCAGAAACATTGAGGAAAATATTTAATTTCTGTGAAAAGCTAACTTCAAGTGATAAGGTTTGTTTTATTTTGCATGTCCGTGTTGGGTTGTGTGGTTTTTTGTTTTGTAGGCAAAAAGGGTTTTTGCAAGTAAGCACGCACCCCAAAGCTTTAGTGACTAAAAAAATAAAATCCTTCATCTTTTCCAAAAATTACTAACCTTTTAAACTAGCTCACTTGGTCCAAAGTTACTTTAAGAGAATAAAAGTCTTGGGTTCAAGTCTTTCTTTTTGTTGAGTTATTTTTTCAAAAAGCACATGTATCTTATGTTTTAAAGTTACTTTATGTAAAAATATTCTCACCCATTATAAAAAGTGAGTCACTTATAATTCTAAAGTATCTTTATCTTTTATTTGAGTTACAATTTAGTGAGTAGCTCATAAAGTACCATTGTTAAAGTGATTTTCACTTATTTATAAAAGTGGGTCACATAATTTTTTTTTTTTTTTAAAGTGAGCTAATTAGATTAAGTTTGGGGGGGGAGGGGGAAGAGGACATGGGGATATTTTTAGAATATAACATTATCATTCACTTCTGCACATTCACGCACTTTGTCAACATCTTCGACAATTTTTCTTCAAAAAGCCATAACTTCTTCATTCGGAAGCCGTTTTTTTTAATCGACCTAATTTTTCGAGATTTTTCCATTAGAACACTTAGTTTCAGCATCTACAACGTTAGTTTCTGTTAAAATGGAAAGCACATGCCAAGTTATTCTTGACAACACTAACTACTTCCAATGGTGGTCCTATATTGTGGATTTACTTAGAAGTAAAGGTCTTTACAGAATAGCCTCAGGCCAAGAAACTAAACTTAAAGATGAAGATAAGACAACCAAATGGGAAAATAGGCAAGATCAAACACGTGGGTTGATAGGGATGTCTATTTCTCCAAACCTTAGATTCCATATCACAGAACTTGATACCCCTAATGAAGCAATGAAACAACTCACTAAAGTTTTTGGAATTAAAAATGAAATTAGAGCCCATCAACTCGAAAATGAGTTGCTTACATTGGACCCCAATAATTTTTCTTCCATTGAAAATTTTTTGTCCAAGCTTAAGACCCTTAGACTCTGTATTTGTTTCCACCTTCCATTCTACTAGAGAAGCCTTTATTTCTCAAGGACAAGACTGCAAGTCCCCTTCTTTTGATTCTTTTTGTGATTCTTTAATAAGAGAACAAGAAAAACTCTTACATCTTGGTCTTCTTAATCTTGGAAACTCTTTTAAGAAAGCCTTAGCCGCCCAACAACAACCAAATTCAAAGAATCCTAAGAAGCAGTATCCTAAAAAGAATGGTCATAAACCAAACAAGGGTCCTAAGCAATTTCAGTCTCAAAATAAAAATTCAATTCAACAAAATGATAAGGCAAATAAAAACAAAGGGAAGAAAACTGATAGACATTGCCGCTTTTGTAATCGAGATGGCCACTTAGAATGCAAATGCTTTAAGAATATGGAAGTCTTGGAAGCAACAATGAAGGAGCATAACATCATTTTGGAGCACTCTTCAACTTCAACTTCATCTTCAAGAATAACACTTTCTGCATGTGGTTGTTAAGCATTTTGGTCTGGTTATGCACTAAATGTATCTTCTTCTTCTCAATCTCATGATTGGCTCATTGATTCTGGAGTTTCTTATCACATGGCCAAAAACAAAGCCATGTTTTATTCTTTAAATGATTGTAACATCAAAAATATATATGTTGGTGATCATAGATCTCTTAGTGTTGTAGGGACTGGAACTGTTCATTTAGACAATGGTCATTTTAATGATGTATTATGTGTTCCAACCTTATCCTGCAACCTTCTATCTGTATATCAAATAACTCATTCAGGTGAAGGTGAAACAATTGAATTTTCACCTCACGATGTTGTAATTAAGGACCTAAGAGATCCTAAACATATTTTAGCTACTAGCATTGTTGATGATTCTACAAGGTTGTATAAGTTTAACAACTTTGGGTCATCAAATCTTCCCTCAGTATTTGTTTCTCATAATGATGAAGTGAGCAAACTTTGGCATGAGCGATTTGGTCACTTAAACTATCGCTCCCTTCAAAATCTATGTAAAGAAAATATGGTGACAGGTCTTCCTGTGGTATCTTGCAGAGATGGTGTTTTTTTCAGATGTGTACTTGGAAAACATCATCGAGATAGTTTTGACCTCTTGGCATGCCTCAACCCCTTTACAGCTTGTGCATAATGATTTATGTGGTCCACTTCCAGTTGTTTCATTCTCTGGCTATAAGTATTTCTTAACCTTCATTGATGATTTCTCCAGACGCACTTGGGTATACCTTTTAAAACTCAAGAGTGAAGTATTTAACATGTTCTTGTCCTTTAAGGCCTTTGTTGAAAAACAATCTGGACATCAAATTCTTAAACTAAGATCCGATAATGGTGGAGAATATGTTAACAACAAATTCATCAACTTTTGCACTGAGCATGGAATTCAAATGCAACATATTGTTCCATATACTCCACAACAAAATGGTGTAGCTGAAAGGAAGAATCACACCTTAAAGGAAATGGCTAATTGTATGCTTCAATGTAAAGGACTTAATCTTAATCTTTGGGCAGAAGCAATTAACTATGCAAATTACATAGTAAATCACACTCCTACTAAGGTTTTAAAGAATATCACTCCAGAAGAAGCATGGAGCTCAATTAAACCAGATGTAAGTCACTTTCGTGTTTTTGGAAGTGAAGCATGGGCCCATATTCCTGATGAGAAACACAAAGCCTTAGAACCTAAGAGTGAAAAATGTATTTTTGTTTGATATTTTGAAGATGTCAAAGGATATAGACTTTTTTCACCTAAGTCCAAAAATGTTATCATTAGAAGAGATGTAAAGTTTGTTGAAAATATATCGGCCTACGAGCCTAGTTCGGCGGATGTGCCAACTCTCTCTATCCCTTATACTTCTGAAAATATTTCTTCTTCAAATGATGACAACGAGGATGACAATCCTCCCCCACCTTCTTAGGATCCTCCTTCAGCACCTCAGCTTCCAAAATGGGTTTGTGCTACTCGGGATGCAGCAGGTGCTCTTGTAGGTGATCCTACAAATCAATGACGTACACGTTTTCAGTTCGATTGAGCCTCTTCTTTACTGGCTCAAGCTTCAGCGAATTGTGATCCTAACACCTTTGCACAAGCTTCAGGCCATCCAGATTGGGATGCAACTATGAATGAAGAATATCGTTCATTATTGGAAAATGATACATGGGATCTTGTTCCTCTTCCAAAGGGACGAAGACTTGTTAGATGCAAATGGTTTTACATAACCAAGTTTGGACCAGACGGAAAATTTGATAAACATAAAGCTCGTCTTGTTGCTAAGGGTTTTTCACAAGTTTAATGCATTGACTATACTGAAACCTTCTCCCCTATTGCCAAAATGAACTCTATCCGCCTTGTTCTTTCCCTTGCTGCCTCTTTCAAATGGGAAGTCCATCAGATGGATGTTAAATCCGCCTTCTTGCATGGGGACTTGCATGAAGAAATCTATATGGAACAACCTCCTGGATTTATACAAATAGACTCCAGCCTTGTATGTCGGCTTAAGAAATCCCTTTATGGTCTCAAGCAAGCCCCTTGGGCTTGGTATGCCAAAATGGATAGCTTTCTTTTAGATACTGGCTTTTCTAGGTGTCATTTTGACAATATTGTCTACACCAAGAAAGTGGGTAAGTATCTTATCATTCTTGTTCTTTATGTTGATGATCTTATCCTTACTAGTAGTAATCCCAACCTTATAAACCATGTGAAGTCCAAACTTAAAAATAAGTTTGAAATGACAGACTTAGGACACTTGCATTATTTTCTTGGTCTTCAAGTCTTGCAAACCAAGGAAGGTATTTCCCTTTCCTAGTCCAAGTATGCCTGTGATCTTCTACGCCATTTCACATGGAAGATTGTAAGCCAGCCCCTTCTCCCTTTCAGTCTAGAGCCAAAATTTCAGTCACTTGTACTTCCCTTGAAGTTGATGCTACCTTATACGTCATCTTGTAGGAAAACTTTTGTATCTGACCCATACTCGTCTTGACCTTTCCTTTGTTGTTGGCCTTATTGTTTGGTTTATGCAAAACCCACATGAAAGTCATTGGAAATCAACTAAAAGAATACTTCATTATATTCGAGGTACAGTTCAGTTTGGGATTCATTACAATGCAGAAGAATCTCCTCTATTGATTGGTTTCACTGATTCTGATTGGGCTGGTGACCCTAATGATCAGAAGTCTACTGCAAGTTATGTCTTCACTCTTGGTTTTGGACCTATTACATGGGCTTGCAAGAAACAAAGTGCCATTTATCTTTCTTCAGCAGAAGCAGAGTATCGTGGCACTGTAGAAGCTAGTAAGGAAGCCTTGTGGCTTCATCAGATCCTGTCAAGTTTGATTTTCAGCAACAGCATCTGACTACACTTTGGTGTGATAATCAAAGTTCCATTCAACCATGCAAAGATCTAGTCCAACATCAGTGTAGCAAACACATTGAACTACACATGCACTTCATCAGAAAGCTCATTCATGACCATGCTCTTGAAGTGCAATATTGTTCAACCGATGATCAAGTTGCAGACATCTTTACAAAGGCTCTCACAGAGGCGAAGTTTACTAAACTTTAATTTATGGTTGGAGTTCAGGAAGTTGTCACTAAGGGGGGATAGGCTCTAATGCCTCCTTCCTTCTCCTATTGTGTCATATTTGTACATCCTTCAATACTATCCCAAGTTGTCCTTAAGGGGGGATGTTAGGATATTCCGACACATAAGAAATAATTAAGTATAACTTGGGCTAGTATAGAGTTAGGTAAAGTGTGTTTCTTTACTATGTACTTTTGTAACTTACAATCCGACAATCATGATATGTTATAGACAGGAAGTGATTCGACGGTTCATTCTCTCCTCGGTATTACCGACACTTGATCCGTGGCTTAACACCCAATTGGTCCATAATCTCTATTTAAAGGGCAGGGAGGGTCATTTGTAAGGTGACCGTTCATGAGAGAAGCTTATGTAAATTTTCATTCTTTTACTAATAAATTGCCTGAAGTGATCGCGTTGGCTCAGGCCGTGGACTGTTTCCCTCTTTGAGGGCTTTAACCACGTCAAGGATACTGGTGTATTGATCTGTGATCTATTTGTGAGCGGTGTCCTTTGGTGTTCTATATGAGGAACTTACCTTGTAAATTCCTACAACATCTTGAGGTACTCATATCTGAAATCCAACCTAGAGATTCACCAACCTCATCAATCGAAGTAGTAATAGAAGAAGAAGATCCTACATCCTCAACAAAAGGAGTAGTTTTCCTATCTTCAACTAGAGAAAGACTTCTAGGATAAGAACTAGAGATCCCTAGTGAAGAAGAAGCGGATGAAACTTATTTTAACAAACCATTGATAGAAGATTCAAAACCAGAAGAGCTAGAAGAGGAATTAGAAAACCAAATTTTGGAACCCTATATTAGTTATGAAGAATCTACAATGGCTGGAGAAGGGGAAGGAGAGGTACATAATGTCAATGATGAACAACCTAGGATTGGAGGAAGAAGAGGAGGAAATAGAGGAGGAGGAGGTGGAAGAGGTGAAGGAAGAGGGAGAGGAAGAGGTAGAGGAGATCCATAACCCTTTGGATTTCCTATCCTCGATGAAGATACAACAACTACAGTGAAAAGCATCTCACTCTCCATCCTTCCAAATTTTCATGGATTAAAAAGTGAGGATCCTGAAACATTTCTCGTTGAGAATGAAGTTTTGTGTAGATCTTATGATAAATTGCTTGACACTCAAAAGTTGAAATTGTTTCCAACAACTCTTAAGGATGCAACATTAAAATGGTTCATGGGCTTAGGAGTACATTCTATAAGAACATGGGAAGAAATGAAAACTACATTCTTAGATAAATATAAGGACTACTGTATGCCCCATAATCTTAAGGATGAAGTCTTTAAAATGATGCAAAAAGAAGATGAAAATCTTGAAGATTTCATTGAAATATTTGCTTATAATGTTAAAAGGGCTAAAATGCATGAACTAGATGAAGAAACTTTGAAAGATCCCTTATTAAAATCCATCATAGATGAGTGGATTGATCTTCTCAATTTGATGGGTAAGGGAGATATTTCTTAGATATCATTTGGATAAATTTTTGAGTTATGCATACACATTTCAAGAGGTGAGGCAAGAACTGGGAAAAATCCAAGATGTCCTCTCATGTCTAGGATTAATAAATTTGTAGTTGGGACAATAAGTAGGCCGAATTAGGCAATTTGTTTGACAACTTTAAAACATACATTTTTGGAAGTCTTAGTGAACAAATAGATACCCTTAAAGTACAAAACAAGAAAAATGTTGAAAATGCTACATTATCAATCCTTTGACCCAAATGTAGAAAAAAAACATGCTCTGAGAGAATGCCGTCTTGAGTTAAAAAGTGTAGAAATCTATGTTATATGTGCAGAAAATCATGATACAAAAGAATGTCCTTCAATACTAGGTCTTAAAGCTGTTTATCAGGAGGAAATAATACCAAATCAAGTAGATCCCCTTTGTTTTATTGCTAAGAGACCATGGCAAAATTCACAACCAAATATGACTCAGGGTTTTAACACTCAAGCATTTGCACAACCATCACAAAACAATTGGACTGCACCCATGCCTTAGAAATCTTGGCCTCAAACTTGGGTACAAGGATGACAAAATCCTTATGGAAAATATCCTCAATATCCTCAATATCAACAACCTTACTCTGCTTTTCCACCACAATATTTTCCTCAACATGTTCAACCAACTCAACCTCAAAATCCAAATCCACAACTTTCATTACCATTCCCTCAAAGACCAAATCAATTGCTTGCTCAACCACTTCCAAATCCAAATAATAATAAAAATTCACAACCTATTTACAATATGGAAGGACAAAATTTCTAACCTACATGATAACTCCATTAGATCTAAACAATGTCCAACTTAGATCTGGTAGAATATTGGAAAAGAATTCTCCATCAATCGTTATTTAGGAACCTGAAAAGGAGAATCTCTCTGAAAAAAAGAAGTATCTTAATCAAGAAGAAAAATCTAAAAAAAAAACCACCCTTGTACATTCCGATGATATTCCAACAAGCTTAACTCGCATCATAGAACAACCTTCAGTATCTGTCCAAACACCACCTTTTCCTGAGAGATTAAAAATTGATAAAGGGGTAGAAAAACATATTTTATTGCTTGATTATGATATGATAGATGAACTGAAGAATGTTTGTATAAAAATTCCTTTGTTACAAGATATCAAAGAAATACCAGTATTTGCAAAGACAATCACGGAATTGAGTATTAAAAGGTCAGGAAGAAAGAGAAAAGAAATCAAGAGAATTCAATTATTAGATATCATTTTTTGGGATTCAACTGCGTTAAGAAAGTCATTCATCTATGACCATTTCCATGAGAGGTAGTCGTAACTTACTAATTTCTCATGATTTTTGAATAGTCCACTTAGCACTCATTGCAATGGGTGATGCTCACAGGAGTGAAGAAGTTGGATTGAAACTAGTGAAATGAATCACATAGCGTCAATCATCACTTCTGGGGCTCGCACCCGGTAACCACGAATTCCCGGGAGATCGCCCATCCCAGATCGCCTCTGGCTCAAGCATGCTTAACTGTGGATTTTTCCCCACAATCAAGCCCACTTAGCTTGCTACCCCATTTGCAGAATTCAATTAGTTGGAAAAATTGCAGATATCATGATGGGAAAAACAACAATTAAGAAATATATTGATCCAGGAATTCCCATTGTGAAAACACATATCAATGGTATTGAAATTCCAAACAAATTGATTGATTTAGGAGTAGCTATAAACATCATGAGTAAACAAACTATGAATCAATTGAAACTTCCTAATCTTCAATATACACCTACAATGTTGTATTTAGCAGACATATATGTTATTAACCCTGGTGGTGTATTAGAAGACATATTTGTATCCTTAGATTCTTGGGAGTATCCTGTTGATTTTATGATTCTAACACCCAAGAGTAATTTAGGAGGACATCCATTGATTCTAGGAAGACCATGGTTAGCTACAACTGATGCTTTTATAAGTTGTAGATATGGTGATATGTTTATTTCTGATGGAAGTTCAACAAATAAATTCACATTATATCCTCCTGCAAAAACAACAATAGAAGTAGAAAGTGAAGAATGGATAGATGATGATATTTATATACGATCAATCTTTATTACTTCACAAATAGATGAAGAAGATCAGATTTTGAATTTAATGGAAAATAATGAGTCTTCCTCATATTGTGAATCTAATCAAAGTTTTCAAGAATAATGTAATATTGAATATTTATCATCTTGTCAATTATCTTTACATTCTATGGAAAAATTTGGTAATTCTCCAATAGAAATCTTCCCAGAAAAAACCTTGAATATCAATAATAATCTGGAAGAATTTCAAAAGAAAGACTTAATAAAGATGTTACAAGAACATTCCTCTGCTTATGCATGGGAATACATTGACATGAAAGGAATTGATCCTAATACTTGTATACATCATATTTACATTGAAGAAAATGCTAAACCAATCTGACAGCCTCAGAGAAGAATGAATCCAAATTTGAGAGAAATTGTTAAAGAGGAATTACAAAAATTGTTAAATGTGAATTTCATTTATCCAATATCAGATAGCCAATGGGTTTCACCATTGGTAATTGTTCCTAAAAAGAATGGAAAATGGAGAGTATGCATTGACTATAGGGAATTGAATAAAGCTACCTTAAAAGATCATTTTCCACTTCCTTTCATAGATCAAGTTTTAGACACATTGGCAGGAAAGAAATATTTCTCATTTCTAGATGGTTTTAGTGGATATAACCAGATCTAAGTAGCTCCAGAAGATCAAGATAAAACCACTTTTACCTATCCATGGGGAACCTATGCTACTGAGTACTTCCTTTTGGGTTGTGTAATGCACCTGCAACATTCCAAAGGGAAGTTTTAGGAATTTTCTCTGATCTAATTCATGATTGTGTGGAAGTTTACATGGATGGTTTTACTGTCTATGGAAATTCTTTTGAAGAAGCTCTTAAAATTTTGGAAAAAAATCTCAGTAGATGTAAGGAAGCAAATCTATCATTAAGCTATGAAAAATATTTTATGATGTTTACTTAGGAGATTGTTTTAGGACACCATATTTCAGGGAATGGAATTAGAGTGTATACATCTAAAGTAGAATTTATTTCTAAATTATCAATTCCAACTTGTCAAAGAGATGTCAGAAGTTTTCTTGGTTTTACTAGTTACTATAGAAGATTCATAGAAAACTTTACAAAAATTGCTTCTCCACTTTTCAAATTGCTCACAAAAGATTGTGAATTCATTTGGAATTCTGGTTGCCAAAAAGCTTTTGAAACATTGAAAGAAAAGATTTTTGAAGCACCCATTCTAAGAGGACCAAACTGGAAGTTACATTTTCACATTTCAACCGATGCTTCAGATACAACATTAGGAGTTGTATTAGGACAAAAGGATTTAACTCCTTATGACATTTACTATACCAGTAAAAATTTGACTCCTACAGAGTTAAATTATATTGTAACAGAAAATGAGTTTTTAGTTGTTGTCCATGCCATTGATAAATTCAAACATTACATCACTGGTTACGAAACCTTTGTACATATAGATCATTATGCAATTAGGTACTTAATGAATAAACTCGTCACTAATGGTAGCATTACAAGATGGCTATTGTTGTTACAAGAATTCAATATTACTATTTTGGATCGACTTGGAAAACAAAATATAGTTACTGACTTTCTATTTGGGATTCAAAATGATAATAATGATGTACATGTAGAAGATAATTTTCTTGATGAATATCTTTTTGTAGTATCTATTAAATCTCCTTGGTTTGTAGATATTGCTAATTATTTGGCTACAGGGAAGTTACCACTATATTTGTCTCCTCAAGAGAAAAGAAAGGTAATTCAAATTAGTGCATCTTACTCATGGATAAATGGAGAATTGTACAAAACAGGGCCAGATCTGATCATTTGAAGATGTGTCAGAGAAGATGAAGTACCAGAGATATTAAAGGCTTGTCATGATGAACCATGTGGAGGACACTTTACTGATAAAATAACTGCTTACAAAGTCCTTCTCTTAGGATATTATTTGCCTTCCCTTTTTAAGGATGCCAAAGAATATGTAAAGAGATGTGATAGTTGTCAAAGAATGGGGAAACTTGTTCCTTTAGATGAAATGCCTTTGCAACCTCAAGTACTCATTGAACCTTTTGAGAAATGGGCTCTGGATTTTGTTGGTCCAATTAATCCACCATCAAGACAAAAAAGGTACATTCTTGTTTGCACTGATTATGTTAAAAAATGGGTAGAAGCTAAATCACTTTATTTTGCTACTAAAAATGATGTAGTTTTGTTTATTTTTTAGGATATTTTTACTCATTTTGATGTCCCAAGGGAGATTATGACAGATCAAGGTACTTAATTTACATCCAAGTTGGTACAGAAGATAATGGAGGAATACAAAATCAAACATCAAAAGTCCACTCCATATCATCCACAGGCAAATGGACAGGTGGAATCCACCAATAAAGTAATTGAAGCAATTCTTACCAAGATTGTGCATTTGCATAGAAGAGACTGGGCAGAAAAGCTTCCAGAAGCTTTATGGGCATACTGTACCACATGGAGAAACACTACAGGACATACTCCCTATGAACTTGTTTATGGGAAGCAAGTCTTATTTCCTATTGAGCTCCAGGTAAAGACCTTCAAGACAACAGCAAAATTAGGTATTGATATATCTGAAGCACATAAACAAAGAATAGGGCAGCTGAATGAACTATATGAGATAAGACAAGATGTTATTCAAAGAACCAACATAGTTCAATAACAAATATCTAGGTAGCATGACAAGTACATAAAAGAAAGGAAATTTCAGCCAGGAGATTGGGCATTACTTTTTGACCCAAAGTTTAAAGATTTTCAAGGAAAATTTCAAACTCATTGGCTTGGGCCCTATGAGATTGAAACTGTCTCTGATAATGGTGCAGTCAGGATTAGAACCATTGATGAAGAAAGAGTGGCCTTCCTTGTAATTGGTCATCGATTGAGAATTTATCACAATCCATTGACAAAGGAGGAATTTGTTAAAAATATGCAAGACAATATTGATTTGAAGATGGTTAGGAAGGATTTCCCTTCCTCTCCAACTTGATTTGCAAATATTTTTGTTTTTTAAAATAAAAATAAATAAATAAAAATAAACATAAAATTGTATAAACATAAAAACCAACACCGTTGGCATGTTTATTCAAAAAATTTAGGATGAAAACCAAGAATTATTGGCACCCTAGATTTTCTTTTTAAACCCTGTTCTAATCCCATTTTCTTTGAAACCCTCTTTTTCTTTTTCAAAATAAGCAGCTATAGAATTGTTGAGAATCTACAGCTTTAACAAAATTCTGCAATTGATATTGACAGGGATCATCAACTAGGATAATTGAAGATTTTGGCAGAAAAGAATGATCAAGCTTGTAATTGAAGGCATCCAAGGACAATCTACAAAGGTCAATCAAAGCATTAGAATTATAAGTCCAAAGGTATGTAAATATTAGATTAAATAATAAAGGTAAAAAACATTAGATTATGAAATAAGATAGACATTTCTATCGCCATTCAAAATAATCATTACTATTCTAACTTTGAATTGAGTTTTTTTCAGAGAGAAATCCTTATCATATAAGCCCACAGATTACAATCAATATCAGAATACTGCCGAAGCCAGCAGATTCATTTCATATTTCGCGATTCCTACATGAAAGCCATCTTCATAACATGCACGTCGCGTGCAACTTTGAATTGAGTTATAAATACTATGTCTTATCAATGAAGTTGGTCGTAAGCCCATTCATCATTCATCATTACGCAGACACTCCACTCCATAAACTTTGTTTCATTGATAATTTCACTCTCATTCATATTCCATTTTCCCAAAGGCCTTTTCACCCATTTCCATTAAACGATTTCACTCTCATCCATTCTTAGACCACCGAAACCATTTGCACTCCATAACCCTGTCAAAGGAAGCAATTGTAGGTTAAAACTTCGCCAACATGGGGGTTATTGTGAGGACAGAGCCGAATGGGAAGAAATTCATGGAAGGATATCCACAAGTCAAACAGATGCTGCAGTAGGCACAATGGTTGGAATTTGTAGAAAGATTCGACGACTATGACAGAGAGGTGACCAAGTATTTTGCCCAAGCATTTGATGGAGTGGAAGCAAAAATTGGGGATATTAAAATAGTGGTGACAAAATCTTTCATGGCAGAAGTAACTGGATTACCTAGGGTTGGTGAGAGATGGTTCAAAAATAGAGGAATTGAAGGAAATGAATGGAAGACATTTCTTAAAAACCCAGGTATGGATACTTCAATTTTTAAGAAAGGCATCCCAAGTACAACTCTTAAAACAAATGGAGAAATTTACTATTGGTTATCCAAAAATTCATTACTTGTGAAGGTAGGTTCGGTTGTATGTTTTTCTATCATATACGTTTGATGATGCATTTTCTTGAGGGTAATGAAATTAATCTGCCTTATTTCTTACTCAATAGTCTAAAGAAAATGACTGGTAATACTCAAAGGAAAATACAATCTATTGAGAATACTCTGTATCATCATGGTCTAATAAAAATGTTAATTGAAGCCCACCTCAAGAGCATAGGAGATGATTGGGAAAGTTTTCTAGTCAGGAATCATTTTAAAGAGATAGAACAAGAAGAACCTAGCAACAAAATAAAAATAAGTAGAAGAAAGCTATCTCTAAACCCTAAAGATGACCTACCTCTACAACTAGAGCAACCCTCAGAAGATGAAACTCCTCTTGTTGATGTATTAGAAAATCTTAAGAAGAAGAATATTAGAAGAAGAAAAACCAGTGATAAGGAAGAAAGTATGTCTAGAAAGAAATAAGAGGAAATAGAACAGGCAAAGACTGAAAAAACAAAAGTTCAAAAGCAAATTCCTCTTACTAAAGCCTCATCTACTGTTAGGAGAAGTGAAAGACTCAACAAATCAACAAAAGAATCATCTCAACAATATGTAGAGTTTTGTCAATATGGAGGAAGATGAAGAATTGAAGGTTCCATTGCCTATAGTTCCATCACCAATTGCTAATACAGTAAGAAGAACACTTGAAATTGACCCAGTTCAACAAGAGATATATGATTATATAGAGTCTTTGGAGAAGAAAGCTACAGAAAAGGCCACTACATCCTCAAATCAAGAAAAAGGAATTCAGTCTAATAGTCCACAAGAACCTCCAATTGTGAATACTCTCAAACAAGAAATTTTTGAATTGGAGACACTAGATAGACACTTAAAACAGGAACATGGAACATTGAAAGTGCAGAATGAAATACATAGGACTCAAAAATACAACATTCCCTTACATCTTGCTATGTGGTATGATAAGAATAAAAAGCTAAAGGAAAAGAACAAATCCCTTAAGAGAAAAGTCATAAGTCTGAAGTATAAGATTCTGATGAAGAAACCAAGGATGGCAGTCACTAAGAAAAAGGCAAAGAAGACAAATCTGGATGTTTTAGCTCAAGTTTCTGAAGGGGTTCAGTAACAGGAAAGGTTCATCAGTTTTGAAATTTTTGCATGAGGACATGCAATGACTTTTGTGTGGGGGAATGTTGAGCCTCATAATTGCTTCTTTTTGACACCCTTTTTCACTGTCTTTATTTCTTTTTTACCTCCATAATCATACAATGGGCATCAAAATGAAAGATTATGGCATGGCAGGTATATAATTGTCTTCTATTTCATAAATTGATAATGTTATTTATTATTTAGTCTAATGTTTACTTCAGCTATCGAATTGCAATGATTCTGCAGCTAACATATGATTATGCAGCGAAGTCCGTGGTTTGACAGGTTCCAAGGTGCCAACTAGGAAGCGAAATATATGGATAGGTGGAAATTGATGCGCTCATGGTTTCCTCCTATTCTTATGAACCAGATTGATGGAAGAAGGTCATGGTGATGCAGTCAATGATAAAGTCAACCCTTGTAAATCGGCAACAAGCAAGGGAGAATGAGATATGAACCTCATGATTTGCTTTGATAATAGTAAATCATGAGCAAATTATGCTATATTATCTTTTCTAGTTAAAATTAGTATTATGTTGACAAGGATTAGGCATAGAGATCTGAACAGTTAATTCTATGAGATTTATAAATAAACCTCTCCGCAGGAATGAAATGTTGTTAAGAAGTACGCGACAGTGAATACTTGAACTCTGTTTTTAATATCCAATTTATGAAAGAACCTTTTTGCTTCCATGCATGGTTGATTGTTTGATTGATAACATGATTACCTGCTTCTTGTGGAGGCCCCCCTTGAGCAGTAGGGATTCTTGTTCGTTTCCATTAGATATAATTTTTGTATAATTTCATAAGCTTTCTGTTCAGCTCAATTAAGTAGATGCATTTTTAATTTATTTCAGATTTGAACTATGCTTGTTTTACTAATATTTTCTTTGGTTTATAGATTCTGGATGCACATGAATTAAGTTTAGCAGCAGTGATAACAACGATATGATTTTATACTTAGACATAACTTTATTTTCCTTATAGAACAAAGGATTTATTTGCATAATTAGATGTTTCATTTCAAGCATGTGTGATTTATAATTCAAGCAAGTGTGGATGTATTTAGCAGATATTTATTTCATTTTGGTTTCAAATAATTATGAATGCTATTTTTACAAATGTTTGATGAGATTAATAGTAGCCTTTCCCTTTGAAATCAAGTGTGTATATAATTGGTTTGAAGAGTGTAATTAATTTTCATTTACAATAAGTGTGGGATTTATTTACTTATATGCAAAGTTGTGAGATTTTCTTTTAAAGCAGAGTGTGAGATTTTCCATAAGTAGTTGTCAATAAAAGAGTGTGATCATTTCATTTTTCTAGGAATAATTACTTTGCTCATGTGCATTTCAATAACTTAATTTAGAATTTATATTTTGATAACTCAATTTAATTTAGAATTTGTGCGAATAACCAAATACTTCTAGTACATACAGTACACTTACACTTCATCAGCTTACTAGCCCTGACCGATAATTTATGCAAGTAATTTAAGATCAATTAAATTACCAAACAAATGGCATGAACTTATTTAAATGCTTTTGCAATCCTATTACTCACTCATTTTCTTTGTCTAATTGGGAGCTTTAAAGAGTTCACTTTGTTTGGATTGAATTGTGTTATTTTTCGTTAATTACAATAAACTATGTTAAAAGTTATGTTAGCACTTGGTCATCCCACTTCTACATCTCTTATGGTGATCATGTTGAGACCATTTTGAATTTCTTCATTTTTTATGGGTTCCAAAACTTGTTTTCATCCCAAGGGGTTTTCTGTTCTTTATTACTTTCTTTGTCCAAATCTTGTTTCATTTTCCTTTATGATGTTCATAATTGTCATAGGATCCCGTGAAGGCTTAGGTTATCCACTTACTCATTTGGTCCAAGTAACTCTACCCTTTGCTAAACATTTTCTACCATATGTTAACCATGTTCAATTTTCCTACTTTATGTAAGCTCATAGTAAAGATGAAGATTCAAATGAGTTGAAATATGCACGTTCTCCAACAACTTAAGTGGGTTTTCAATGCTCTCATTGGTTATGATCTTTATTCATGTCCATCATCACCTCCTACCCTTTATTTCTTTATATTTGGATTTAAGGTTTATAGTTCTACTATTACTTATTGTATATTTAGTATTGCTTCATTGATGTGTCCCTTCAACCTATTAGGATCAATTTACCAACTAATTATTTTAGTGCTACATGTACTTCCCCCAATATATTGTTCATATAACCATGAGCTTATACATGTAGCCTACAGTCAATGAGACTTAACCTTGTGTACCACTCAATTGTGTTTTATAGAGTCACAACTGCATATGTATTCCCTTCTTTAACAACCACCATATAAGGTGACTCAAACCACTGCACTCTCTATCAATACAAGGGTCATGCATGTCGCATGCTTTCCCACATCATTACCTCCATCAAAACAACATGCCATAAACTAAACAAAAAGAACACAACTAATATCTTCTACCACCTTCCTACTTTCATCTTAAAACTATAACATTCACAGCCAATTGAGCTGGAGCATGTGTATCCCACTTTCTCATTGGGAATACAATACACTCATATGCTTATATACTCAATGGTTACAACTAAGAAGGAATTTCTAAATGTGCATTCACTTAGAATTTATAGGTCATTTACTAAAATAGTATAAGTAAAGGCAAAACTCATAATTAAGCTTGAATGTATAAGATATTTCAAATAGAAAAATGGATGCACTCTTAAACAACATTTAAACCACATTGAAAGTCCAACATGCAAATAATACTAATCTACAATTAAATATATTGTAATCATGTGCAATGTCCAAGGAGCATTTTCCCACCCAATCATAGGCAATCCTTAAAAGATTGTCACCCTTGAGCCAAGGTTAAAATAATAAGGGTAATGGGCACTTTAATAGACATAATCACACGACTCAAAAACATTTTACACAAGAGTGCACATACTAGCTTAGATATTTTATGCGAGATAACAAAAAACCTAAGCATACTAAAAAGATGATGTTGAAATTATCAATTGGGAACTCACTAACCTACACATTAGGCAAACCTATCCAAGATTCTTATCAGGTAAGAACCTCTATAGGCCCTCTATGATGGAATAGAATGTCCAAAATGTTGGACAAGTAAATTTGATTCCTTCATTATCATCTATTTATGGATGCATGAAAGGCAATTTAATACAAAAAAAGGTCTTAGCATATCTTAAGCCCACTTTACAATTACACCAATCTTCATTAGGTTTCTCTCAAATTCACATCCTTTCATGCTTTTCCCACTCACTCTCTAATGCTCATACATAGCGACCAACAACAACAACAAATTTTACCCTCCATAACATCACTCAACCACTCTCACAAACAAAAGTGCATTAAACAATATCCAATAGCCAACGAAGGATGATGGATGACTACTAAATTCAAGAAGTTGCAAATGTTAAAATACTAGTATGCATTGGTTTTGCAACATATTCATATAGCAAGGGTGCAAAGAAAAAAAAATAGGGAAAAGTATGGAGAATGAAAGGAACCTTGCAAAATGTTCCAATATAATATTTATATACAAATTGTAGAATTTGCATGCACATGGAGAGGTGTCAAATGCTCTCAATGTGTTTCATTCTTAATCCACATTAAGTGGAAAAGTGTTAGACTAATGACACTTAACCCTACACTCACCCTCTTTCCCTAGTTTCCACTTATTAAGTCGCATCCTCTCCACGTGTCCTCTTAGCCACTTCACATGTTAATGCTTTATGTTGTTTTATTATATTGCATCATGCTCATTACACTCGTGAGGTTGAATTTAAGAAAACACAATATTTAGATATTTTATTTGGTTATTCACATTAATATTCACTATAGTGATCTTCACCTAAGGCCCTCGCAAAAAGTTTACATGACCATATTAGCTTGTCACATATCGAAATAACACTAATCTCAATATGACTCCTTACAATTTGAGAAAAAATGGGCACCTTTCCCTTATGGAATACATTGTCTTATAAGTGGATTTATCTAGTCCAAATCTTTCCCATTGCACCCTAGCTTATTTTCGTACTTGATTCTAAAGTAATGTCATCTTCTCAACGAGGATGTGTGAAGTCTATTTTAGAACTCTAGATCCATATAGTTCAACCTAAATCACAGTCCAATAAATTGTATGATTATAATCATGTGCGGATTTATTAAGCAAAGAAACATGAAATACATGACATGCTCTAATATTAGAAAGCAACACTGAGCTATATGTTATTGTCCATATTCTCAAGAATTTCAAACGTTTTGCAACAAATGGGAGCAAGCTTAACACATCTTCACAATATGAACACAATTGATTAAGTTTCACCTTAAAAAAACATGGCCATCTACTTTGAATTGTTTACAATATTTTATTAAGTTAACAAAGTTTTTCTATCTATTTTGCGTTGCTTTCAAATTTTTTCTTAATGTTGGGAATCTATTCTTTCATTTGCTTAAGCAATTTTGGCACATGTGATCTGATCTACTAGATTATCCCACTACATTAGAGTATTTTGTCTCCTTTCATGCAAGGATTGAAATGAACTCATTCAATGATACTTTATGTAATTTTTTGTATGCAAACTCCCTCAAGTGCAAGTAATATTCTCACATTGATGGCTTGTTTGCCACATACATTTGCAACATGTTGTTAATGACTTGATTAGTCATTAATGAATTGATTAACTTTCCTATATTGCCCATCTATGTGTGAACACTAAAATGTAATAAAATTCAATTGTGTTTCTAGTTCCTGGAATGTACTATTCAATAAGTTTGATGCACACTTCACATCTCCATTAAACATTTTGTTAGGCACACCATTTAGTCTCACAACTTCTCTCATAAATATTTTAACAACTTTCACTTATTTGTGAGTAACTTAGATTGGAATAAAGTGTGTTGCTTGTGTTAATTATCCACCATTGTTGTGATGGAATCATGTTGCTTCATTGTTTTAGCTAGGTTGTCTTGTGATGAAATTCGTCATCATGGCTTCTTATTTCCACTCTATATTATTAGATATTACCACTCAATGTTGGTGCTTTTCCTTCACCTTTTGATATTCTAAACACTTAGACACAATTTTCCGCACAGTGTTTCATACATGGCTAAAAACATTACTTCTCATTATAGCAATGGTTCTTTGGTAACTTGGATGTCCTACATATGGAATGTCATGCATTTATGTCAATATAAGCTTCCATACATTCTATTCGTATAAATTACTCAATTAATTTTTGGTAACTAGATATCATTGGTAATTAGCTTGTACTTTATCTTTTCCTTTCAAAAATCCATCTTCACTTGAATGGAGTGCTCATATGATACTTGAGCTTCAAACACTCATTTCTTAATACTAATTTCAAAGGCATTTATGGTAGCTATATGCCTCCTTATGTTGAGTGAATCAATAGCCTTGTTCTCTTCTACATTGATTGGTTTCAAACTTACTAAGGAATGACAACTACCTTCTATATCTAGAAAAAAAACATGGTTGAGTGAATAGTTGTATTAATTCTTATGATTTATTCTTAGTTCAAATTTCATATAAGTGAATGGCTCGAAAACAATAATCTTCCAATTTGTGTGTAGTTACTACTTGTCTCATCACATTGATCTCATCCTATTAGGACTCTTAGGCGATGACCATTAGTTATAAGTGCATGGTCTTATGGCCTTTACACCCCTCAATAATTTCACATTGCTATCTAAAGTGGCCAATCCTACGAGCTACAATGATGCCTATGAAGCCCCTCATAAGTTCATTTCACAAGTGTGCTATGATAAAATATTATTAAGGCTAAACATAATATCCCTAATATTGAAATGGATGATGTTAAATTTGGTGATCGTGGTAGGAAATTACAACAAGGTTCCTTGCTAGGGTATTTTATAGGGAGAATCTCCCTTGATCCCTGGATTTGCAAAAATGCCCTGCTGGTTATAGAAGCATGGGCTCTAGACTTCTTAGCTGATAAGGAGGCTAAAATAGCTAACTTTTATTAAATTGAGTTCCCTCATTTCCCAACACATTCTAGCCAATATATCAACATATTATTTCCCTAGAGGTTATCTACATGGAACAAGACAAGTTCTTTAACCCTATCCTACAACCTCATCTCTATGTTAAGGTTAACCTGAGAGTTTTTCCTTGTTTAGGTTGGAGGTATAATGTTCCAATGACCTGACCATTATGTCAACTTACCAAACACTTTATTTCATTTTCAAAGCCTTAACCATTACATCAATGACCACTCACTTAAGGCCCAAACCAACCCATTTTCTATTCCCATGGCCCCTAAGGTCCCCTAAGCTAAGAATGCTAATGAAGATTCATGGACACAAGAGTAGAGAAAATATAAGTTGATTAAAGATCCAACAAGTAAATCTATATTGGTGACCACCACCCCAATCCATTGGACCCTCACCCCTCCAACTCTAACCTCCATGATTTCAAACCCAAGTAGTTCTTCACAACCCATGGTGTCTAGTTTTTCATATCTTGTGGCACCTAGTAATCCCCTCCTTATTGTGTAGAGGGGTTAGGTAGTCTTACTCTCCTCCTTCCAAATATCTATCTTACTGAGATACATTGGCTAGTGTAGATGGCTTAAGGAGGCCGAAGGTCAATGTGTGTGACATTTCTTTAAAATAAAGATCCATATCCTTTGGTAGGAAGATGCTATTTCACACACATTGACCTTTCCCAAGGCCCACAATTATCAAATTGATAGAATTAAACGACAAAGATATCAAGGTCTTGTAGGAAGAACTAAAAGGGCTACAAAGGGAGCTATTTTGGTTCCCTTTGATGATAATAACCAAATATGTGTTTGAAATTATGATATTTTCTTTGGGAGGATGATGTTTGTTGAGTGTTAGGTGCTTAAATCTATGCACATCTCCATTGGATTAGAATGGGTAATCGACTTACTAAATATAGGTTCAAAGCGTTGACCTCCAAAGAAGTGAGTGAGAGCATCTTGATGCTTAAAATGGCTTATGGTTGTATCACAAATACTAAAGCCATTGGATTTGGGTTTGTTGAGAACTAGATAATGGCATTTTAGGGCTAAGAACCTACTGAAGAAAGGTGAGTAATGATTTAAAAGTTCCTTGACCTTACATCTTGCAATTTTGCAATGGATCAACAACAAGATTGTAATGTGCCATTGTCACTTATTGAGCTCAAAATTGCCTTGCATGAGATGGAAGATGGAAATTACAATAGGGGTAGATGTCTTTCCATGTGAATTTCACAAAGCTACCTAAGAGTTTGTTGGGCCAAACTTGATCACTGTTTAGCATAAAGCCCTAATTTCTCAATCATTGAGGACCAACGTCTCATCAAATACATCCCAAGGCTAGTGACCCAAAGTTGATTACCAAGTTTAACCACCCCTCCCACATTTACCCACTTTCACCAAATTTTCAGGGTAAACATGAGCTGAGGGCTACTATGACATGACCCGACCTCCTAGGTCCCATTAAGGAAGCACGACCGACTACTGACAATAAACTGACATTTCACAACATCCTACAGGGGCTGCAAGACACTTAGAAGCCGAGAAAGCATCCCATGTGGTCAAACCCTGAGTTGGACCCCTCCTTCTCTTCCCTGGGCCCTTAAACACACCACATCAAGGCCTCCATGCAATTAGGATCCTCCAATTGCATGCACAAGCATACATCCATGTGGTTGTAACCCAATTTTTCCAGTTAGGAGCATGCGGTCCTAAGATATGAGCGTAGATTCCAAGTCAGCCTCCATACCATTGCACATAGCTTCTTGTAACTTCTCAAAATCAATGATGACATGACAACAATGCTAGACATATAAATTTGAAGGCAGAACTTAACTTAGACTGATTACAACACGACAAACATTTCGTCAAACATATTGAGAACATGTAATCGACAAGTCATGAATGCATATTTGAACAAAGGGGTTTGATACTTATATGAGAATCATTAAGAAGGTCTAATTCCCTCTCAAAATAGTTCCAATAACATTTGTTATCTCATGCATTCATTAACCATTGATCAACTAATCAAAACATGTCAAGATCCATAACTAGAACATGTTTATGAAACCATGCTTATAACCAACGTATAACGAGAATAATGACCATGAGAGAACAACCATAAAAGCCACATAATAACAAGTACAAGTAATCATGAAATACAATGGGAAAATAGATCTTATTAACATATGTAAAAGCCAACCAAGTCAGGGACTTCCACGTACCAACCGACCATAGATTGAGATGAACCAAATATTTCTTTCAACCAATCATCCTCGTGACATATTCAAAGCATGAATGTGGGACTGAAGACAAAAACAACCAGGGCTTCCTGGGGATTAAACCACCTCCACCTTCAAGCTTTACCGCAATCACACAAAAATCGGTCAAAGTATTACTAATCCCAAAACCAATACATAAAAATTCCTGAAGATTAAACCACCTCCACCCTAAGGCTTTACCGCAATCCCGCCAAAACCAGTCAAGGGATTACTAGGCCCAAAACAAGCTTGCATGCCTCAGAGTTTCTTCATCAATACCTTGAGGAAATTTCTTGTCTCCCCTCTCAGGATTTACTGCAACCCTGCCAAAACTAGTCATGGGATTTCTAGGCCCTATGGGATTTTTCCTGAGACCACCCCACCCGGTTCAAAAACTAGCTAACAATCCAAATCTAAACCAAATAAAATAACCCCATCACACCATGGCTATCTAGAAATGGCAAGGCAAGGCTGAAACCACTCTCACACCTGGAATAACCCATGACAGTGACAACAAGAGAACCAAATACACATATGCATGTACCATGCATTCATAAGCTAGCTAGGAAATCAAACATGCAACCTGTTACCTACAAGGTTTCCTACTGAAGCTACTTGATCCAAGTTTTCCTTGCTTGTCCCTTTCTTTCCTTTTCCTTCTTGTCCTTCCTTTGCTTTCCTTTCTCCAATGCTAGAGTTCTCCAAGAATGCTCTAAGTGTGTAATATTATGAGAGAATAGATAGAGAGCTCCAAAATTGAACTGGAAAAAGCTAAACCAGTAAAAACTCAATTGACAAAAGCTATGAACTGATCCTCATAAGCCTTTTTATAATTGAGGCCTCTATTTTCTTCAATTTCTTTTATTTTCCTTTCAATTTTCCTCTCAGGCAAACCTGTGACCTTTCATCTCCCTTTTCTCTTATTTTCCTTTATTTCCATAAATAAAATACCAATTAATGCCTCTTTTCCTTTCCCAATGCCTTTGTCAATTTCCTTATCCATAATAAACCAAATGAACACCCACTAGAATGTTTTGCCCAACATTCATCTTGGAATACGTGTCCCATGACCTTTGTCTTATTTTTCCTTTAATAACTTTATTACATGAAATTTTAACCTGGGTCTGTTATAGACCCCTCTCCCTTAGGGGAACACCGTCCTCAGTGTTCTATGATACCTATGACTAGCAAGACCACTAAAAACCAAAACATACTACCCATGGAGCTTTATAACTTAGCTTGATGTAGTATTTACAATGAACCTGCTGAAATGCAAAACCAACATGACAAACATGACAACATGACAACCATACCACTTATTGGAGCTTTATAACACAATTCCTTGCAGTATTTACAATAACCACCGTACATAAATATATACATTTACCAAAACTCCTTTGCCTCAACCGACATATAATGAAGGATACATAGCCCACATATGATCAACCATCTTCCATGTAGCATCATTGGGCCCAAAGTGCTTCCGCTACACTTTAAATTTCTCGATTGCTCAGTTATGGAGCATGAGTTGTTTCCAATCTAAAATGAACTGAGGTTTTGGTTGTAATTCTACTTCTAGATCCACCTACAATACAGACTAATCAATCACATGATCAACATCTTTCACATATCTTTTAAGCAATGAAACATGAAAAACATCAAGGAATTTCATTGTCGGAGGCAGTGAAGGTCTGTAAGCCACTTGTCCAATCTTCTCAAGGATCTCGAAAGGCCTGCAATATCAAGGTACCAACTTAGCACATGACCCAATCCTCAAGTATATATTCTTGGGTTTGATGCCCAAGTACACATGTTCCCCAACATAAAAATCCTTAAATTCGTAGTGTTGATCTACATAGCTCTTATGTCTATCTTGTGTTGCATTTAGATTCTTCTTGATAACCTGCATTTCTTGTTCCATCTCTGCCAACATTTCTGGTCCAATCAGTACCCTATTCACTTGATCACTCCAGCTGATGGGAGTATTACAAATCCTCCCATAAAGTGCCTCAAACAGACCCATCCTCAATGACACCTAATACCCATTGCTATAAGCAACTCAACTAGTGGTAGATACTCTTCACACTTCCTCTGCTAGTGCATAACATACATCCTCATCATGTCCTCCAGAATCTTGTTGACCCTCTTTGTCTATCCATCTGTCTGCGGATGATAATTTGTACTGAAGGCCAACTCTGTACCCAAACATGCAAACAACTTCTTCCAAAACCTGGAAGTGAACTTGGAATCTCTGTCAGATACAATCTTCTTAGGAATACGATGCAACCTCAATATCATCCTGATGAAGACTCGAACTACCTCAATAGTTGAATATGTAGATTTCAATGCTATGAAGTGAGCTGCCTTAGTCAACTTGTCAACCACAACCATAATAAAATCATGTTTTCTAGATGTTCTCGACAAACCTATGATGAAATCCATGGAAATGACCTCTCACTTCCACTCTGTAATCAGAATCAGTTATAATAAACCACTTGGATGCTTGCACTCCGCTTTTACCTGTTGACAATCCAAACACCTAGCGATGAAGTCAACTAACTCTTTCTTCAGATTTGGCCAATAGTAGAACTTCTTCATAGTTTTTAATGTATTTTGATATCCCAGATGACTTGATTACGACTTAACATGAAATTCCCTCAAGATAAGCTTCTCGAGGTTACGGTTGTATAGCACATAGATCCTATCCCTAAATCTCACCAAACCATATCTTGTGAGATGATAATCCACATCTTGATCACCTGTACCCTGTTGTTGTAACTTGTGCTTAAGCTCCCTATACATGTCATCTTGTTGTCATGCCTATACATCTATCCCATATGCGCCCATAGTTGTTATGTGATTCACCTGCACTCTTATGCTAAGAGCATTTTCAACCCTATTCTCCTTACCCTTAATGTACTTCATCTCAAAGTCAAACTCAATGAGTGTGACCAACCATCTAGCTTGTCTAGCATTTAGATTAGGTTGTTCAAACAAATATCTCATCCCGTATGATCACTCATCAATACAAACCTCTTGCCAAGAAGACAATGTCTCCACATATTCAATGCATGAATGATCACTACCAATTCAGGATCATGGGTCATATAATTATGCTCATGCTCATTCAGTTTCATTGATTCGTAGAATACCACATGTCCCTCCTGCATTAGGACTCCACCGACTCCTATCTTTCAAACATTTGTACATACAAAAGACTCTTTATTTGGATCTACAATCTTTAGAACTAGAGAATTTGTATGTAACTGCTTCAACTACTCAAAGCTAGCCACACATTCCTCTTTCCATTCAAATTTCTTTCCTTTCCTCCACAAGGATGTAATAGGATAGGAAATTCATGAGAAGTTCCTGATGAACCTCCTGTAATAACTTGTTAACTCCATGAATGATCTGACCCCATCCACATTTCTAGGAGTTTCCCATTCCATGATACTTTTGATAT
This sequence comes from Pinus tabuliformis, assembly GCA_031772625.1. Lineage (NCBI taxonomy): Eukaryota > Viridiplantae > Streptophyta > Pinopsida > Pinales > Pinaceae > Pinus > Pinus tabuliformis. The sequence continues at coordinate 592,283,327 of CM062820.1, read as the reverse complement.
TTTCTAGGTCCACTACTATGCCTTCCTTGGAGACAACATGTCCCAAGTAATGTACACATGTCTGAAAGAAACTGCATTTACTAAGCTTGGCATACAATTGATGCTCTCTTAGCAATCTCAATATTTCTACTAAGTGTTATGCATGTTCTTCCTCATTCTTAGAATATATTAATATATCATCAATTAATATAATCACAAACTTGTCTAAATAAGGACACAACACACTATTCATCAAACACATGAAAGTAGCTGGAGAAATAGTCAAACCAAAAGGAACCACAACAAACTCATAATGCCCATACCTAGTCCAGAAACAAGTATTGTAGATGTCCTCTTCTTTGATGTGTACCTGATGATACCTTGATCTTAGATAAATCTTCAAGAACATTGCTGCTCCTTTCAACTGGTCAAACAAGTCATCGATCGTCCAGAATGGATACCTGTTCTTGATGGTTACCTTGTTCAACTACCTATAATCAATACACAACCTGAGAGTACCATCCTTCTTCTTCACAAACAATATTGGTGCACCCCAAGGCAACACACTTGGCCTAATGTATCCCTTGTCAAGCATTTCCTTCAACTACAACTTCAATTCCACTAGCTCTGGAGTGCTCATCCTGTAAGGTCTGTTTGATGCTAGTGTTGCTCCTGGTACCAACTCAATAGAAAATTCCACTTCCTTATGAGGTGGAAACTTTGAAACCTCTACTAGAAATACATCCTGGAAGTGCTGCAAAACTGGATACCTCTTCAATACTTCCACATCCTCAACATCCTTACTTTTATCACTGGAAACATGCACTGTGAGCAATACACACTCTTTCCTACAACTGAACTTTGCCTACATAGTTGTAACCATTCTTATTGATGTAGGCTTCTTCTTACCTTGCAAGATTCTCTTCTCTCCACCATCATCCAAGCACTCAATACCCTTCTCATAAAAATCCAGCTTAATCCTGTGAAGGTATAACCAATCCATACCCAGAAGCATATTGTACGAACCCAATGAAATCAAATTCAGATGTGTTGATGTAGGCATACCATTCAACTCAAGTGCACAAGCTCTTACCCAATGATGGACTCTTTTCTTAGCACTTGTGTCCATCTGCACCAACAAAGAATATGCATGCACTTCTTTTCTCAAACCACAATTATCCACTAGGTCAGGGTTAATATAGCTATAATTTGATCCAGGGTCAATCAAAATAGAAACAACTTGATCATGGAGCTTACCTTCCATCTCAATAATAGATGCCTTGTGGTCCACCTGCTTGCTATCAAATGTTGCATAGATCTGAGGAATGCTTTGTCCAACATCCCCAACTGTCTGTGCTTCCTGTGTACTGTAGATATGAGGCCTACCACCTTGATATGACGAAGAATCCTTCTTGAGATGATCATTGCCACATATCCAACACTGAAACTATCTCCTACTATCACCTATATGCTACTGCTCTCTAGGATGAGGTCCTTTTCCCTTTTCTATTGCATTAAACTTCTTGTAAGGAGCAACATTCTCTTTCTCACCTGCATCCTGAGGTCTTGTTCGCTTCAGTGGTCATTTACCTTTAGTCTTGTCATTCCCTTTCTAACCCTGATTAGACTTGGTCTTACGCTTCGATTGCTCATAATAGTGCTTCAACTTTCCAATGACTTTTTCCAGTGACCGAGGCTCGTCATACTCAATATGATCCTTAAATGATAATGTAATTCCACTAATAAATCTCTAAACTTTGGTCTTCTCATCCTTAATATGTGGCACATACCTCAACAATTCCAGGAACTTAATCGTGTACTCCTCATCCGTCATCGATTCCATCTTCAACTCATAAAACTCCTTGGCCTTACTGTGGTAGTACTTTTTTGACAAATACTTCTTCTTGAAGAGTCTCTTGAATTCATGCCAACTCAAATCCTCTATCTTAATATCTTTGACAAGCTTCACATCTTCCCACCAAATGTATGCTTTCCCTTTGAGACCGCAAATAACTATCATGGCCTTCATGTTATCTGTATAGTCATATAGCTCAAAGAACTTCTTCATCCCAAGTAACCATGCCTCTGCATCTTCTGGTTTCTTCAACTCTCCATCAAATATAGGTGTCTTGGCTTTCTTGAACTCTTTCAGAAAATATACCTTGTCACTCCTCTTGTAAGGGTGATAATGATGATGACCATGATACCTGTTTGAACCAAAACTAGAGTAGAACCCATATCCAATGCCTCTTCTATTAGGTGTATCCAAGAACTTCCATCTCTGACTGTGTCATCCTATTTGACCTATGCTCACCATGAGACCTACTACCATATGCCCCATTAGTCTTGTCCTCCTATCTATAACTAATCTGTGGCTGTTCCCGTCTCTGCAAATCTGAAGGATAACTACATTGACCTATGCTTGTTTCTCATGTACCCCGACAAGTATTTCTTGTGACTGAATGATCCTGTAGGCTGCCATTATCTGCTTTGCAACTTCTGATTTCTACCTTTAAACTTCTCAATGTGTTTGTTATGTCCAAAGAGTATTGATCTATTAGCTTCTCATATAATATGTAAGGAGAGTCTCATGAACTATAATCCACCATTTTTCTAGTCATGTTTGATCTTCTTCTTCCTACAAGCATACCATGTCAAATAACCAAATACAAACATAATCAACATACCTCAGTGAAGTTCAGGGGAGGCTATCTCATCTGCAAAATCAGTCTAGATTAGCATAATACATGTATATACATAATCATATCAATATACGAACATCATGCATGATAACACCAACTACATACCATGACCTCATGCACGACAACCATAACCATGAAAATGCATGCATAAAACCACATAGACATCGACATGCATACATGACACACACGTTCTGCCCATTTAGTCTAAGTATTTGAACCATGCTCTAATACCAATCTGTAACCACCCCACCCAAATTTACCCACTTTCATCGGCATGTCAGGGTAAACATGAGTTGAGGGCTACTATGACATGACACAACCTCCTTGATCCCATTAAGGAAGCGGGGCCAACTAATGATGACAAACTAACATTTCACAACATCCTACAGGGTCTACAGGACACTCTGAGGGTTAGAAACCATCCCAGGTGGTCAAACCCTTATTTGGACCCCTCCTCTGCCATGGGCCCTCAACCACACCCACAAAAAGGCCTCCATGTGGTTGGGAGCCTCCAACCACATGCACAAGCTTACATCCATGTGGTTGCAACCCAATTTTTCTAGTTAGGAGCATGCGGTCTTGAGATATGAGCCTAGATTCCAGGTCAGCCTCTAGACCACTGCCCATAACTTCCTGTAACTTCTTAGAATCAATAATGACATGACAACAATGCTAGACATATAAATTTGAAGGAAAAACTTGACCTATATTGCCTAGAACATGACAGAAATTTTGTCAAACATATTGAGAACATGTAATCTACAGGTCATGAATGCATATCTGAACATAGGGGTCTGATACTTATCTGAGAATCATTAAGAAGGTCTATTTCCCTCTCAAACTAGCTGCAATAACATTTGTTAGCTCATGCATTAATTAATCGTTCATCAACTAATCAAAACATGTCAAGATCCATAACTAGAACCTGTTATGAAACCATGCGTGTAGCCAACATATAACCAAAATAATAACCATGATAGAACAACCATCAAAGCCACATAATAAAAAGTATAATTACTCATGAAATTCAATAGGAAAAGAGCTCTTATTAACATATGAAAAATCCAACCAAGTCAGGGACTTCCACTTACCACACGATAATAAATTAAGATGAACCAAATCTTTCTTTCAACCAATCAACCTCGTGCATATTTCAAGCATGAATGTGGGATTGAAGACAAAAAAACTAGGGCTTCCCAGACATTAAACCACCTCCACCCTTAGGATTTACCACAATCCCACCAAAACCGTTCAAGGGATTACTAGGTCCAAAACCAATACATAAACAACCAGGGCTTCCCGAAGATTAAACCACCTCCACCCTCAGGCTATACCATAATCCTGCCAAAACCGATCAAGGGATTACTAGGCCCAAAACAAGCTTGGATGCCTAAGAATTTCTTCACTAATACCTTGAGGAATTTTCTTGTCTCCACCCTTAGGCTTTACCACAATCCTGCCAAAACCGGCTAAGGTATTCCTAGGCCCTATGGAAATTTTCTTGAGACCACCTCACCTGGTTCCAAAACCATCTGACAACCTAAATCTCAACGGAATAAAAGAACCCCATCACACCATGGTTATCTAGAATTGGCAAGGAAAGGCTGAAACCATTGTCACACTTGGAAAAACCCATGTTAATGACAATAAGAGAACCAAATACACACATGAATGTACCATGCATTCACAAGCCAGCTAGGAAATCACACATGTAACCTGTTACCTACGAGCATTTCTACTAAAGCTGCTTGATCCAATTTTTCCTTGCTTGTCCCTTGCTTTCCTTTGCCTTCTTTTCCTTCCTTTGTTTTCCTTTATCCAATGCTAGAGTGCTCCAAGAATGCGCTAAGCGTGTAATAGTATGAGAGAAAAGAGAGAGAGCTCCAAAACTAAACTGCAAAAAGCTAAACTAGCAAAAAATCAACTAACAAAAGTTGTGAACCGATCCTCAAAAGCCTTTTTATCATTTAGGCCTCTAATTTCTTCAATTTCCTCTTTTTTCCTTTCAGTTTTCCTCTCACACAAACCTGTGACCTTTCATCTCTCTTTTTTCCTATTTTCCTTTATTTTCATAAATAAAATACCGATTAATGCCTCTTTGCCTTTTCCAATTTCCTTAGCCATAATAAACCAAATGAAAACCCACTAGGATGTTTTTCCCAACATTCATCTTGGAATACGTGTTGCATGACCTTAGTCTTATTTTGCCTTTATTAAATTTATTACATCAACTTTAATCCAGGGCTATTACACCAAGTAGAAACCCATCCCCCTACTCAGATGGTCATATAAAATTTTGTTCAAAGCATTGGTTTCAAGGATGAAACATTTGTGGCCCCAATCAAGGTGTCGAAAAATCTAATAGAAAATGATGAAACTAAAATCATGGAAATATGGGAGGTTGGGGTCAGATAAAAGAATAGCATAGGTTAAATCACTACTTCAAAAAGGAAAACCCCATATTTTCCTACTCCAGGAGACAAAATTGAGACCTTTGGTCAATAGTTTGGTCTTAAATATGAAAGATTCAGTCTTAAATAGTTTGGTCAGTTCTAGCCACTATAATGTTAAGTTTCTAAACCTAAATGGTCCAGTGGATTCAGGGAAATATGTTGTAATCGAGGATTATATTGTGAAGTAAGTTATATGTACTGCAAATTTTGTTTAATTTTGGGGCTCTATTGGAAAATATTCACCTCCAAAGACCATTATATTCTTAGTATCGGTTGTATTCCTCTTTGGAGGATAATTTTAGCTTAAGAGTATATGGATGATACTGGAGATGTAAGAAAATCATAATGTAACTCCCAATGTACAACTGTGATCTGGGCACATATTTTACAATTAAAACAAATATTCTCATTACCATTAAAAAAGAAGAAGAAGAAGAAACATTTGTTTTTAAAAATTACTTGACTTGAGCAAACAAATTTCATTAAAGAGTACTACATTTTGAACAACAACATTGTTGTGGGATGATGAGGAGTGGGATAGATCATTTAGCTTAGATGCATTTTTCATTAAAATTGACTCTAAGAAAGTCGATGAGAGGGTTTGAGTGGCCTTTCATTTTGGCCATGCTAAAAACATTATAATTTGGGTCCTATTTTACTCATATTAATAAAAAAAAATTTGTTGAAGCTTTTCACATCTTTCCATCATTTGTGGAAAATTTTAAGTGATCATCTCATTTCACTCTATCGGGTAGGGTTTCTAATTGGGCTCACTCCTCTATGTGCTAGTTTTTGAAGGTTTGAGTTATAAGTTCAACCATAAGTTAATTGAGGTATGATGAGAAGAATTCCCCTACAAAAGCCTAATGTTGGTTGGTTGTTTAATGGATACTTTGTTGATGATTCATTTATTAATATTATTGAAGGTCAAAGCTCTTAAGCCAACTCTATGGAATATCTTACCTTTTGGTTGGATTTTCACTCTAATATTCAATGAGCCAAGATGCTATGTTATTGACAAAGTCAAATGCTAATGCCTACTTGCATTTTTTTATTAAAGCTAGACTTGGATTCAATCAGGGAAAATCTTGAATATTTGAATATTTCGCTCACCTTTAGAACCTCCCACAAACACCTTTAGGAGGTTGCAGTAGAATGGGTTGAAAAGAATATAGAGAGGTGGATCACTAAGAAGTTGGCTTTGGTTACCAAATTTTGGATATGCACCAATGTTTGTGAACAAAGTTACTGACTTAATGAAAATTGTAACCTCAAAGCGAGAAGTCTAGCTAAAAAGCCCCCAAAAAAACATGAAAAAAAACCCAAAAACGAAAAGTGTTGATTTTTATTTGTTTTGGGTTTTGGGGGGGGGGGGGTTTGGGTGGGTGGTAGTTTTTTAACATTTTTTAAAAATTACAGTATGAGCCAATGTTTTTTGCCAAAAAAACATGAAAAAACACACTGAAAATGAAAAGCATTGATGGTGGAACAATGTTTATTTTTTTGGGTAAATTTTCAACATTTTTTAGCAATGGCGTTAAAGATAAAATATCATGACTCCGAAAAACCTTAAAATTCCAATAATGTTTCAGGCATAATGTCAAAGATAAAATATCACGTCTTTGAAAAGCCTTAAAATTCCAACAATTTTTAGCCTTGGCATTAAAGAGAAAATATCACGACTCTAAAAAACCCTAAAATTCTAACTATTTTCAACCATGACATTAAATATAAAATATCATGACTCCAAAAAACCTTAAATTTTCACATTTTTCAACCATGAAATTAAAACCAAATATCATGACTACAAAAAACCTTAAGTTTTCAACATATTTCAACCATAACATTATGAACTAAATATTATGATTAAAAAAAACTTTAAAAATGAACAACTACATCAAAGAATCATTACACGAAGAATCATTTTTATTTTAAAGGCTAAAAGTATAACTCTTTGGAAATCTTAGCCTGACACTTCTCCCATTGCAATGAAAACTTAAAAATTAACCATCGAATTGAAGTATTCCCTTTTTAAAGGGCATTAAAATTGCAACATTTTTTAAACTATGATCTATCGAATCATACCAATAAATAATATCATGACAATATCACCATATAATTTAAAAGTTCAAAATATTTTATTAATCTTAATTAAAATATAAATACTAAGTTGATTGAATGAAACATAATTTATTTCTCAAAGTTATTGTTGCATTATGGATATTTAAAATAAATGAAGTTTCATAATTAAAACATATAGTCCAATAAACATATAAATGACTCATAACCTCATGTCAGATCATATGCAAGTTAAAATATTTATTTCAAGTTACTATGCAAAGAACATTTACATAAAATGTCTTAGACAATTATTCAAATTCACTCATAGGTTCTCGCACACCATTCCAATCTCTCGCATTGAAATCCTCGCTTGGAGGAAAACCTTGACTGCCATCGTCTATGCTTTTGCGATCCTCACTTGGAGGAAATTCATCATTGTCGTTCATGCTTTTGAAATTCTCACTCCAATGAAATCCATCATTATCATTGATGCTTTTGAAATCCTTGCTCGGACGAAATCCATCATCATCATCGGTGCTTTTGAATTCTCCACTTAGAGAAAATTCATCATTGTCATCAATGCTTTTAAAATTCTTACTCAAAGGAAATCCTTCACTATCCTCATATGTTCCATTGAAATCCTCGTTCAAAGGAAATCCTTCACCATCCTCACTTATTCCTTTGAAATTCTCACTTGGAGGAAATCCATTATCATTGTCTGCGCTTTTTAAATCCTCACTCAGGAAATTTGTCATCACCATCTGTGCTTTTGAAATCTTCGCTCAAAGGAATTCATCATCATCATGAGTGCCTCTGAAATTCTAACTTGGAGAAAATGCATTATCCTCATATGTGCCTCTAAAATTCTCATTTGGAAGAAATTCTTCATCCCCCCCTTCGTCAGTGGTGCCTTCATAATCCTTAGGATTAGGAATTTCTTGATTAATATGATCAATATCATTACTTGTACTTTCATAAAACTCCTTACTAAGTGAAAATATTTGCTATCTATTCATAGTGAAAGCATTCATGTTATATTCATCAATACAAATAAAGTTGTGTGAACAAGATGTTGGGATGGGGTCCCCTAGGGTCAATTTTGGGGCAAAAAGCCCAAGTTTTGTCGTATAAAAATGTAAAGTCTTCGCAAATTGTGGTCACGGAGCGCATAGATAATTAAAGAGTCATAAAGGGTTTTACCCTTCTTTTATGTAAGTTGAGCTGGATTTTGAAGATCTACCCGTGGTCCGCGGACCATGGGATTGTATAAATAGTTGTGTCTTAGGATGTCTAAGGGAAGTAATGAAGTTTGGTCAATGGGAGAAGTCTAAAGAGTTAGCGGAGGAGAGTAGGAAGAAAGGCTCTACAACTGTGTGCGCAGAGGCCCAGAGTAGAGTCCACAACTGAGTGCGCGGACCCCTGCAGCTGAGTGCACAAGGAAGTCTTGAGTCTATAAGCAGAACTGAGTATTAATAAAGAAGATTGTTGCAGAAATACTTTTTTTTATCTCTTTACTTATGTTTATATGAATGCGCCTTATGTTATAATGGGTTTATGAAATAATGATGTATTGATGTGTGACTTTACACTATTTATACTGTTATATGAACGCAATTACTGTTAACTGTTTACGTGAAGATTATCTTGTTGTATGTTGAAGTCACCAAACACTTAAGCTGATCTGAGTAATTATTGGGTTATAAGTAATCTTTGATGCGCATAAGTAGTGGATTCGTTGATTCAGGGTCCGTGAAAGACAGCCGTAGACCTTCGCGGAGGTCTAGAGGTTGAGTAAAGAAGTTATATCGATAAGCCTTAAAGGCTTATCGATTTGCGCGAAGACAGATTTAGGGCATAAAACGACATCATGCTCATCCCTGGGTGCGGAAACTTGGTTCCAGCATCCCCCCATACTACTTCGGGTGAGACTTCAGTTCGCGCTCCGCAGATTGATGCCAAAAGGGCTAGTAGTGTAGGGATTTGTTTGGCGCAACTAACTCTAAACCTGGGTCAGGACCCACTAAGCCAACAAATGGTTCCGTTGCCAGGACCGAGATCTGCATAAAGAGATGTGTGATGTCACATCACTGGAATCCGACAAAGAAAGAAATTGAGGAGTGGTTGGATAGAAAGATCCATGAATTCATGGCGCAAGAAAATAGAAATCCACGCCTGATGAAAGAATAGTGGTTGGACAGATATATGTACACAAAAATACATGAGATCTTCTTTTGCACCTTCTCGATCGAACTATATGAGTGATCACTAAATTGGCAGACGACCAAGGAAGGTGGAGGTTTGATGGTCCAATAGGGTGGACCATGGAGCTAGTATGGAGGTTGATTCAGTCATAGGAGGATTTGTGATAGAATTTGCGGTTGATACCTCAGTCAACTACAACAAAGTAGAGCGACGCTTCTTCAAGGGACCGCGAGGTAAGTATTTAAGATCTTTGAATACTTAGATTAAGATGATCATGTGTGAAAAGCGGGTTATGCCATTACCTTGATGTTTGGAGCCACACAAAGTGGAAAGTTCTTTAGGAATAGAGGGAGAATAGACCTTGAATATAGCACGCTGATCGAGCCTCCTCTGAGTGACGATGAGGGAGAAACACAAGCTTCACTGTAGAGCGTTGTATAGTTAATAAGGCAAGGGTTTCCATGAATACCTCATCCGTCCACACCACCTCCACCTTCACCTCCATAATATACACCTTCGCCCACTCCGCCACCACCTCAGCCATCGTTCAACATGTCGAATATGATGAAATTTCCCGTTTTCAAGGGCATGGGAAATGAGGACCCAGTCCAGTTTTGGTTCATTGCGAAGGCCATGTGGATAGCACAGAATATTACAGATGATCATATGAAGAAAGCGCAGTTGGTTACTTCTCTACAAGATCACGCGTTTACATGGTACATTAAGCACTACACTGATAATCCGTTGGCATCATTAGCGGACACTCAGACTAATTTGAATAAGGAATTTGGTAGGCCTAAGTCTGAAACGCAATCGGTAGTGGGGTTCAAGGAAATCGCGATGAGGATCGGTGAAATGCCCTAGGAGCTAGATCAAAGACTGAAGTGTGGAATCCGCGAAGCCAATATGAATCTCATAGACAGTCATCACCGCGATTGGTTTATAGCCGCGCTCCTGCCTCACTTAAGGATTGCTTTGTCACAACAAAATATAGGGACTCAGGTGGAAGCATTAGAGATCGCAATGAGATTACATGAGACACCTATCCAGGACGCGACGTTGGGAGTTCAACAGATTCATGCGGAGTTGCAGAACCTCTGCTTGGAGTTTCAGAGCTTGAAGAAGGAAAAAGCGGCTCGGCTAGAAGTGCGTGAAGAAGTTTGGTGCCTCAAGTGTAAAAGCCAGGGGCATGATAAGGATCACTGCCTTGTTTTCGCAAATTATATGGCAGGAGGAGGGCCAATGCCCCTGAGGCAGGAAGCTCAAGCTGGACCAAGTACAGGGCCTGTGCTGTGGTGCGCTATCTGTCAAGTAGCAGGAAAACATGTAACAAAAAATTGCCACTTACTGCAAAAGTTTGTGCAGACACCATAACAACTATTCTGCAATTTCTGTAAATCAGTGGGCCATGATGAACGTAACTGTCGTAGCTATGAATTGATGATGGAAGTAATGCCTGCCTATTTAATGTAAAAAAAAAACTCGGCCTCTGGATCAAGGCGCTGGGGGAGCGTGCGGAGGATATCAGGGACATAAATGAGGCCAAGGAGGAGGACCTAGTAGAGGTCGAGGGCAAGATAATTTCTATAATTTCGGAGTTCCAGGACACTACGCGTGGGAGTGTACGATCCAGACACGCCCATCATGCCAGTATTGTACTCAGTTTGACCACACGATAGAAGAATTCCCTATATTGATAGCTAAAATGTAGGAGAAGAAGGCGCAACCTCAGCAGCCTACCCAGAACCTGCAGATGATGAGGGCAGAGCCTCGCAAAGAGGATCCCAATGTCAATATCGTGCTGCAAAGTGGTATGATGACTGGTGATGATAAGGGAAAACAACCTGAAGAAGGTGGATGGGTCTGCAAGGCTCCAGAAAAAGAAGTTGGGTTTGATCTGGAGCGTGCAAAAGGAAACATTCATGGAAGCAAAGAAAAGCTTCGCTGAAGCCTCTACCTCAGGAAGTCAGGATGAGCTATTTAAAGAAGTTGACCCCTCCATGCTTACTACTTTCTTGGAGACTTGCATGAAACTGCTGCGCGACAACAGTGCTGTGAAAGGATTACATGAGTTGATAACCAAATGTGCTGGTAGGGATAATTCTTCTGATGGGAATTGCGTAGTCAGAAAGATCGAAAGACATAAGATGAGAATAGAATGTGAGATGAGGCTCACCGTGCAAATAGGAAAATACGAGATGGATCAAGTTATTTTGGATCTGGGGTCAAATGTGAATGTTTTGCTTAAACATACTTGGGAAAAAATGGGGAGGCCTGCACTGCAATGGTCTCCAATTCAATTAAGAATGGCAAATCAATAGAAGATTATCCCTATGGGGAGATTGCATGGGGTAACTGTAGATATAGAAGGTGCGAGTGCATTGGATGACTTTGAAGTAACAGAGATTGTTAATGACATCAATCCCTATCTGTTATGTCCCTATACTACTATTGTAACCCCTTATTATTATCAGTACAACCCCCTTATTATATTGTTGTGCCCATGTAGTCCCCATATTGTTATTATTGTGCCCTATAGAATCCCACTATTATTATTATTGTGCCCTTACATTATTATTATTATGTCAACTCTGATTATATTATGACCCCTTAGACTCCTAGATATAGAAAGGAGGTCTTATCATTTGTATCATCCAAGAATTGTTCATTTGTGTAATGTAAAGGAGGTTGCCCCCTCGAAGAGGTTGAATTCTAGGACATTTATCTTTCTTTTCTATCTTTTTGTGAGCTGGTTTCATAACATTTGGTATCAGAGCTTTGGATTCTAAGGTTTCGCTGCTCCAAACAGATCATCGAATTTTCGCTATAACTTTGTTTCTATGACATTTTAGAAGCTAAAAAAACCCATTTGAGATGAAATCGCGCTGAACCTCGGGTCTGAATTTTAGATCTTGTATCACTATATTTTAAGAGATATGATCTGAGGAAGTTAAGGTTTTTGTAAGCTCCAGAATTTCATCTAAAACAAGTCATCGTGGAATTTTCTTTATAAATTTTTCACTACTAAGTTTAAGAAGCTAAGAAAACCCATTTGAGAAGAAATCGGCCTAAACCTCGGGTCTGAATTTTAGATCTTGTATCGCTATATTTTCTTATATATGATCTGAGGAAGTTAGGGTTTTTGCAGACTCCCGAATTACATCCTAAACAAGTGACCTTGGGAAAATCGTCATAACTTTCTCTCTGAGCATCATATTGAAATTTTGTAAGAAGTTACAGAAAGAGGATGGACTTTATTTTGTTTGGGTATAATTTTCAAAACCTAAGGTTGAAACAGTGACACGTGGCACGTCGTACAAGTTCACTCTATTGAACTAGTCTATAATTAGGTTATCGCAGGAGATTGTGAATAAATCTTTCTTGGAGAATCCAATTGCGATAAGACTTACGGATTTAGAAAGAGGACTTAGGGGGATATTATAGGTTGAAATTTCAGAACTTAAAGATCCGAAATTACAGAGTTACAGTCGTTTCAAGATCGAGCTCCTAAAATCAAGAAAAGGCAATATGAGGAAGTTTGATGGCAAGGATCCATTAAATTGGATACTACAGATGGAGCAATATTTTGATCTACATGAGGTGCAACTGTTACAAAAGGTACGTATTGCATCTTCATATTTAGAACCGGATCAATTTTTATGGTATATAGGGTTTTTTTTTTGTAAACCACTTGTTACATGGTCAATTTCACGGAAGAAATGATAGCACATTATGAGGATACAAAGAGAAACACCTTCTTTAGCCACTTGATAAATCTCAAACAAAAGTGTTCAATGGCAGAGCATATTGAGGACTTTAAAAAATTGAATATAAGGGAAAATGATATTCTAGAGAAGCAGAGGATTGATGTATCCTTATGGACTTTAAAGGATAACATTCAACATGAGGTTCATCTTTGGGAACCTGATTCATTGGATAGGGCATTCAAGTTGGCAAGAAAAGTGGAAATCAAAATTATGGAAACAAGGAAGTCTACCCCTCACAACTTCAAAAATGGAAGTGTTGTTTCTCCTAGCCTTTCACAACCTACAAGGTTGACACCGTGACAATTGGAAGAAAAAAGAGCAAAAGGGCTTTGTTACAATTGTGATAACAAATACATTAAAGGTCATAAGTGTGCTGAGAAGAAATTATTTTACATTGATTGTGAAGAGGAGGAAGAAAATGATCAAGAAACATCAAAAGAAGAGGATATACACCAAGAACCAACCCCAGAGAAAGAAGAAATGAATTCGACCATATCTTGTAAAGCATTGGAAAGAATTACCACTCCTCAAACTCTCAAGATAAAAGGACATATCAAGAAGAAAAAGGTTCAAGAAGTGAAAGATCACATCGATAAAGAAGAAATGAATCCGACCATATATTGTAATGCATTGGTTGGAATTATCACTCCTCAAACTATCAAGATAGAAGGACATATCAAGAAGAAAAATGTTCAAGAAGTGAAAGATCACATCGAGCATCAAGAAATGAATCCGACCATATCTTGTAATGCATTGGAAGAAATTGCTACTCCTCAAACTCTCAAGATAGAAGGAAATATCAAGAAGAAAAAGATTCAAGCAGTGAAAGATCACATCGAGCACCAACAACAAATTCTCCAACTTTTAAAGGATAACGCCACTTTGGTGCATAATCAAATGAAACAATGGGCAGATCAACATCGTAGTGAAATAAGTTTTGATGTAGGTGATTGGGTATTTTTACGGCTACATCTCAAGCAAGCTATTTGTGAGAAGGAAATGTTGGCAATACTACATGCACTTAAGAAATGATGACCTTACCTAATGGGAAGACACTTCAAGGTAAAAATGGATCATGATATTCTAAAAAATTTTTAGAACAAAGATTATCTTTAGAAGAACAAAAAAAATGGGTCACAAATATGTTGGGTTATGACTTTGAAATCATCTACCAAAAAGGGAAGCAAAATGTTGTTGCAGATGCACTATCAAGAAAGGATAAGGATGTGGAAGCATTGTTTTGTGCTATTTCTATTATCCAACCAAATTGGATAAACGAAGCAAGGGATGAATGGAAGAAGGATGAAGGAGTGTGGACACTCATTCAAAAGTTTCAGAAGATCTCAGTTCAAACAATATTGCCAGAACTTGACAAGGAAGGAAAAACCATATTGGAGCCTGGAGCAATCACCGAAACAAGAATCCGATAGCTATGAAATTGATCAATTTCTGAGTATCTCATCAAGTGGAAGAACTTACCCGCTAAAGATTCCACATGGGAGGAAAATAATTTTATATAGAAGCATCAAGAACTACTCAAGCGTTGAGGACAACACTTTTTGAAGGAGAGGGGCATGTTATGTCCCTATACTACTGGTGTAACCCCTTATTATTATTAGTACAACCCCCTTATTATATTGTTGTGCCCATGTAGTCCCCATATTGTTATTATTGTGCCCAATAGAAGCCCACTATTATTATTATTGTGCCCTTACATTATTATTGTTATGTCAGCTCTGATTATATTATGACCCCTTAGACTCCTATATATAGAAAGGAGGTCTCGTCATTTGTATCATCCAAGAATTTTTCATTTGTGTAATGTAGAGGAGGTTGCCCCCTTGAAGAGGCTGAATTCTAAGGCGTTTATATTTCTTTTCTATCTTTTTGTGAGTTGGTTTCATAACACTATCCCGCGCTCCTTGGAATTGATTGGGCTATCGACATGAATGGGGTCATTAATTTGAAGAAGCGAACAATGTTGTTTGAAAGGAAAATGCTCCGGGTGGTAGTACCCTTGGACCTTGTAGAAGGACCGCGCTATACTGAACCGGTCCGCGACTATGAGGAAAGCGACGATGATTTGGACCAGATCTATAAGATAACAGCATGAGACCAAGATTGGGTTAATCCGAAAGTTGATGGATGAAATGCATGGGACCGTGAAAGCTCCTATGCATCAGATTCAAATGAAGAATTGAAGCACTAGCAGAATAGGTTACAAAAAGTATCTACGTTGCGATGTAATATGATGACTAAATCGTTGCGCTATGTATCATTGGAGGTAATAAGTTTGCCTTATTATGATGGTTTAACTGATGTAGATAAATTTTTGGATGCATTTGAAAGGGAAGTGCCTGAGAAGCATCGCTTCCAAGCGCTGGATTTGGCATTGTGCGCTACGCCTGCATGATGGTGGGGTACGCATAAAGACAATTTTGAAGAATGGCGTGACTATAGGAAGATGATGAGGATGCGATTTGGTCACCCCAAGGTACAATTGACTGAGAAGTATGATGGGAGAAATGATCCGCGCGATCATTTGGCAAAGTGGACTAAGGTTTATGGAACAAAGCCGCAGCCAGAGTGGGTGCATATTTTCTGTCACACTTTGGACATCATCCCTATGAACTGGTATTTGGAAACAGAGCTCCGCCATGGCACTATGGAATGGGATATCTTAAGAGAGGGGTTCGTGAGGATGTTTAGCTTTGAAGACAGATTTGAAAGTATTGATGAAGCACTGTAGGAGGTTAAGTCAACAATCTTCAGAATTCCACAAGATCCCTTGGAATTGATTCAACTAGATTGGAGCACCCAGCTGCGCGATGCGCTAGAATGCTATAATATGACTGGTAAAGGAGAGGATGAGAATCCAAGGAATATTAACATCCCCGAAGCAGAAAGCCACCATGAAGTAGAGGGATCACAGATAGAGAACCCTGACATCACTGTGCCACTTAAACTAAGCAAGTAAACAATGGTACAAAAGCGGAACCGAAGTTTGCGAAGATAGGGGATTACTGGGATGATGCTACAGTGGACAAAGTCACTGAGTTGCTCTATGAATATCAGGATTTATTCCCTACCAAATTTTCGGACTTGAAAGGCATCATAGGCGATTTGGGAGTGATGAAAATAAATTTGAAACCGGACGCGAAGCCTGTTAAGCAGAGGCCATATCGCCTTAATCCCAAATACAAGGAAAAGGTCTGCTTGGAGTTGGACAAGATGCTTGCAATGGGTATTATTGAACCAATGGAGGAATTTGATTGGGTGAGTCCAATGGTCATTCAGGAAAAGAAGCAGAAGGATGAAATAAGGATTTGTGTAGATCTCAGGAAACTCAACGATGCTTGCATTCATGATCCTTTTCCAACTCCGTTCACAGATGAAGTACTGGATAATGTTGGCGGGAAGGAGGCCTATTCATTTACTAATGGGCTCTCTAGATACCATCAGATAAAGATCGCACCAGAAGACATAATTAAGACCACCTTCGCGATAGAGTGGGGATGTTTCCAGTATACAATGATGCCTTTTGGACTTAAGAATGCATCGATGATCTTCTCGCATGTGGTCATCACGACGTTCAAAGAGTTCATTCACAAGTTCTTGGAAGTCTATTTCGATGACTGGATAGTGTTTGGGCTAGTTAAGCGCCATGTAGACAATCTGCGCTTAATGTTGGATACATGCCGAAGGTATCAGATTGCGCTAAACCTAAAGAAATGCTTGTTCTGTGTCCCTTTTGGGATCTTGCTGGGTCATGTGGTATGCAGGCAAGGACTTATGGTGGACCCTGGTAGTAATCAATTTGGAAGCCCCAAGGAGTGTTAAACAGCTGCGTGCTATGCTGGGCCATACTGGATATTATCAGAAGTTCATCAAAAGTTATGCTCAGATTACTGCGCCTATGGAAAAGCTACTGAAGAAGGATGCTACATTCTGTTGGGACGAAGAATGTCAGCGCAACCTGGATGTACTGAAGGAGAAAATGGTCATTGCGCCGATCCTAGTCTTCCCAGATTGGAAGAAGGAGTTCCATGTGCATGTAGATGCCTCATGTATTGCGCTAGGAGCAGTGCTGACACAGGTTGGCAAGGGAGAATTGGATCACCTTATAGTGTTTGCAAGCAGGAAGTTGTCTAAGGCTGAAAATAATTATTCAACGATAGAGCGCAAAGGCTTGGCTATGGTGTACGCGCTCCAGAAGTTCAGACATTACCTGCTAGGTGAACATTTTAAGATGTACACAGACCATTCTACATTGAAATATTTAGTCAATAAGCCTGTGTTGGGGTGGAATATACAGATGGCTGTTGTTGTTTCAGGATTATGATTTCAAGATGATTGTGAAGCCAGGAAGGTTGAATGTAGGGCCAAAACGTTTGTCGTGCATTCAAATGGGGGAAGAGCCTACCAATTTGGAGGAAGGGCTTCCTGCCACGCAGCTCTTCGTGGTGCATATAGTGGATAATCACTTTTTGGACATTATCCACTTTATAACCACATGAACGGCTCTAGAGGGATACACCAGAAGAAAGAATTGGTGGTGCACGTGACAAACTTTTCTGTAATTTCATGCCATTTATATAAAATGGGATCAGACTAAATACTTCGACGCTATGTGCCCTACTTTGAAAGAAACAGTATCCTCGCTGAAGCTCATGGAGGAGCTGCGGGAGGACATTACGCAGGAAAAGCAACATCGCAGAAGATTTTGCGCGCTGGGTTGTGGTGGCTGATGCTGCATAAGGATTCTAAAGCATATTGCAGGGCATGTGATGCATGTGAAAGGATGGACATGCCATCACAGAGGGATGAGTTTCCTTTGAATCCACAGGTGTCATTGCAGCCATTTGAGAAATGGGAAATTGATTTTGTAGGACTGATTCAACCTCCAGGCAAGAAGACGGGCACGCGATATATCATCACCGCGATCGAATATTTGACCAGATGGGTGGAGGCACAACCTGTGAAAGACTGTACAGGGGCAACAACAGTAAAATTCTTGTTTGAATATGTGTTGACCAAGTTTGGTTGCCCGAAGGTATTAATTAGTGATCACGATACACATTTTCTCAATGAAATGATCAATGCGCTGACAGAGGAGTTCCAGGTTTACCATTGAAGAGTAAGCCATACCATCCTCAGGCTAATGGAACGATTGAGGCTTTTAATAAGATATTGGAGAATGCGCTGAAGAAGGTTTGCAACGTGCAACAAAATGATTGGGACTTGCGCATACCAGCAGTGTTATGAGCCTACATAACTACTTGTAAAAAGCTTACTAGTCAAACACCTTTTAGGTTGGTCTATGGTGTAGAAGTTGTAATGCTTATGGAATACATTGTTCCTAGTCTATGCATAATGACTTTCACCAGAATGGTAGACCACGAAGCCTTAGAAGAAAGGTTCATGCAACTAACAGAGCTCGAGGAAGAAAGGTTTTTGGCTGGATTCCATTAGCAGCTTTAGAAGGGATGTGAAAAATCTTGGCATGATCGGCACATCAAGCTGCACACCTTCAAGGCAAATGATTTAGTTTTATTATATGACAATAAGTTTGATAAGTTTCCAGGAAAATTTCAGATGCACTGGTTGGGGCCCTATGTTATCAAACAGATTACATATGGTGGAGCAGTTCTGCTTGCGAAGTTGAATGGAGACCCATTTCAGGGAAGGGTAAATGGAAGCCAATTGAAGCCATACATCGAGGATTCAGCCCAATGACTACATGACGGTAGCACAGCCTTAGCGCTTTAAGTAGCTGCAAGGAGGCGCGAGACTCTAAACTACAATGCTCGGTTGATAGAGCTACGCGACAGGGGGTATGGGTGGAAACCACTGATGTCACAGTTTCTGAAGAAGCGCGAAGGGAGCTAAGCTATAGGGGAGAAACTACACAACACAGCCAGAAAGTAACTGTTACAGTCACTGTTCATGATTTGACTGCGAGGAGACAGTTAAGAGGAGTGGGGGGGCGACACTTAAGGCATTTAAGGCTGAATTTACGAGTGAAATTTGCCGCCAATTCAACATTTATGGATGGATTTTGGGGGGAACGGTCGAATTTGAATTCGAATTCACCTATAAATTACACATGGCCGTCCAACGAAAAACACTTTGCATTCCTAGAATTTTAGTGTTTAACTGTCGATTGTTTATGAATCATCAGGCTTACGCTGATTTGGTCTCTAGTTTTGTATTTGACAAGTTACCCGAGGAAACCCAGCAGTTTATTCTCAGCATGATGTTTGGACCAAGAGAGACTACTAGTACTGGAGGGGCTATCACCTTTGAAGGAGCTGCTCCAGAGGTGATGAGAATGGAGACTCCAGCTGCAGTGCCTACGGTACCGAGGTCACCTAGGCCGAAGCCGACACCGATGAGGGAAGTCCCTAAAACTAAGAAGGACAAGCAAAGAAACCCATGCCAGTGCACGAGTCACCAAGAAAGCATGCAACCACCTAGACTCAGAAGAAAGACAAACCGAGTGTGAAAACGAAGGGGCAAGTGGTGGACTTGGAGGCTGAATAGGGCGCAGAGGACATAGAAACTGAGGGGTGGATCCAATATCCAAGTTGTTGGATTACATCCCTCCATGCAAGGGGAAAGTGAAGGTCCCTAAGGACCTAGATGTAGGAAAATTCCTCCTTAATACACCCCTGCTACTGGAGAACATCACTTTTGAAGGTCCGCACTTAGCACGGATTCCCCATCTCAAGCTGGAAGATTGGGATTTGGCGGACCATGAGAGGTTCCCCCACTTGGCAATAAAAAATTACATGAAGAGGGTGTTCTACAAAGAATCAGGTGTCACCGCGCTGGAGCCGGTGGAGTGGATTTGCAGAGTGAATCAATCGGGGTTGCTGAACCTGTTGTGGGTGCCCCACTACCACCACTCCAACATTAATAATCTAATTGTGATCAAGCAGTTGCTAATTCTAGTGCACGAAGGTTGTTTTTGGCTAGGCACGCCAATTCCCATCACTGATATGTTGATCCATCAGATCACGTTGTTGCCGCACTTAGGGTTGAATCCGGCCAAGGAGTTTGGCGGAAAGACGAGCGAGCGCAACCTCGTAGCAAAAATGAAGGATAAATTCAAGATCGAGAAGAAGCCGCGCGGGTACTCTATAACCTCAATCACCGACCCCACAGTGAAGGTTACCACATAGATCCTTGTCGGAAAAGTTATGAGATAATACCGCACGAATGAGGTTTCGACGCCAGTGATTTATTTGGCTACCTAGTGTGCGGAGGGTATACAGTTTAAATGGGCGCACTACCTTTATAGCGAGTTCCTCACGAATTGTCGAGAGGCGCAGGACGAGAGTAAAACATTCCACTATTCATGGTTGTTTCTCTCCATTGTGCTCGTCACTTGGGATCTGCCAGAGGACAGTCAGTTTCCTCCTGTGGATAAGGATTTTCCGGAGGCTGCAAAGTTTGCATCTCTCTGGGCCACAAAAGATGTTGCACGGGTCACAGAGACCAAAGTCTTTTGGGTGCTAATGGAGATGAGTATTCACATGGCCATCAACCAGAAGATACGGTTTTCACCAACCGTGTTTGAAAAACTTTCAGGGTACACGAAGTTCAAAGCTAACTTCCACCTCGAATACAGCTGGGCACAGAAGGATCCGCAACAAAAATGGTTCGACCTACCCTACCTCACTACAGATGACGCTATTGAGGAGGTCATCAAGCGATGGCCAACAGATTGGCATTCACCATCCGATCTGGCCATAAGGACTAGCAAGTCCACGAAGAAGACAAAGAAGGAAGCGGCCAAGTAGAAGGTTCAACAGTTGGCTGAGAAACAGAGAAGGTATTGAAGAATCAGTACATGACATTTTGATGAATCTAAAAGAAATTGTATTTAGAAGTGACTCGTACGAATCCGAGAAGCTTCTATTTATATTGTTGGACCCAGAAATGTAACTGCTCAAGATATCATATTACCACCTTCTGTGAAAATGAGGAGAAGACCCGGGTGGACGCGGAGAGTGACGTGAAGCAGCGGGCCGACCAGGAGGAGCGCAACTCTGAGTGTAGTGGTAAGTCTCCTTCACCCCAAATAGAGGAGGAGGAGCAGTCAAGACAGGGTGGCAGTGGTCAGGAGGAGCAGGAGAGTACTCCCTTCAGGGTCAAAAGATAAAGAGAACAAGGAAAGGAAGGGTCGCGAAGAAATCGAAAGCGAAGCCGTCACTGGACCTAATTAATTTTATAGATGGAGAACTTGATGAGATTGGAGACAAGGTGCACGATACCACGATAGAACTGTTGTAGAAGTTTGAGCAGCAACAACAATAGGCACTGAGCACCATCTAGAAGGATCTGCGTGAGGTGTAGATTCAGATGACTAGAATCCAGGTAGGCGCAGGGTAGAGCAACGCTGCGTCAACAAGTTTGGCACCAAGGACCACTCAGGCAGCTGAGATGGTTCAATTGCTGGACCTCTAGGGAGTCATGCTACCATATGGATCTTTGAGCGCAGAGGTGGCTAATGACAAGGCCATAGTGAGTTCTTTGAAGAACATCGGCCTCAACTTGGCTGTGCTCCCAAATGAGTCCCTGCACACGCCGCAGGCAGGTGTGATAATAGAGTTTAAAGCTCAGGAGTAGTGCACACTAACCTTATAAGTGAATACAGAGTAAACAACAAACAAATGTTCTCTGAGAAATCAGAGGCGCTGGAGGCATATAAGAAAATTCAGGCACAAAACGACCACCTTGCAACAACGGTAGTAGAAGCCTGCATAACAGTACATGAACTGCATATACTGGAGGAAGCGCCGTTGGAGGCGAAGATCAGAAAGTTGGCTGCAGGAGTGCGCGATGCCAAGACAGAAGTGGCTAGAGTTCAATTCGAACTGAACCTGAAGATAATAGAATTGGAGTTGAAGTCACAACCTTCAACTTTGCCAAAGGTCAGGGAACAACGCGAAGCCGCTGTGAAGGATAAAGTCGTGACAGTGGATGTCGCGGTGGTAGACTGCACCATGCTTTTTGAGCAAGCAATGGAGGTCGTCACGACTCTGTAGGAATATCCCACCATGCACGCCTTGAATATAGAAGATTGCAAACTCCAACAACAATATGATGAAGTAAGGGCAACGACGTGCACCGTTGCTACTGCACAATGCCTTGCTAAGTTGCAGGAAGCGAGGCATATATAGGTGGAAGCAGCATAGAAGAAGGAGGCAGTCCTCAAGGCTAGATTGGGGCCTTGGTTGGATGATGCCTACATCGTCTCCACCAACATTCAAAAGAAATTGGCAAACTTGCAAAGTATGCAACATAAAATCCAGCAGGAGAGTGCAAGACCAATCACAGAGCAGTTAGTGGAACAGGTCAAACAGGAAAACACGTAGAGCACGACTGAGGTAGCAGTGGCACGAGTGGAGCTGGGGGATCTTCGCAGTAAGATCTCCGCACCAGCTGAGTGACTCAAGGGCAAGTCACGATCTTTGTGTTGGGGCCTTGTTGGGATGGGGTCCCCTAGGGTCAATTTTGGGGCAAAAGCCCAAGTTTTGTTGTATAAAAATGTAAAGTCTTCGCAAATTGTGGTCGCAGAGTGCGTAGATAATTAAAAAGTCATAAAGGGTTTTACCCTTCTTTTATGTAAGTTGAGTCGGCTTTTGAAGATCTACCCATGGTCCACAGACCATGGGATTTTATAAATAGGTGTGTCTTAGGATGTCTAAGGAAATTAATGAAGTTTGGTCAATGGGAAAAGTCTAAAGAGTTAGCGGAGGAGAAAAGGAAGAAAGGCTCTACAGCTGTGTGCGCAGAGGCCTATAGTAGAGTTCGTAGCTAACTGCGCAGGGAAGTCTTGAGTCTGTAAGTAGAACTGAGTATTAATAAAGAAGATTGTTGCTGAAATACTTGTGTTTATCTCTTTACTTCTGTTTATATGAATGCGGATTATGTTATAATGGGTTTATGAAATAATGATGTATTGATGAGCGACTGTACACAACTTATACTTTTATATGAACGCAATCACTGTTAACTGTTTACGCGAAGATTATATTGTTGTATGTTGAAGTTATCAAACACTTAAGCTGATCTGAGTAACTACTGGGTTATAAGTAATCTTTGATGCACGTAAGTAGTGGATTCACCAATTCAGGGTCCGCGAAAGATAGTTGTAGACCTTTGCGGAGGTCTAGAGGTTGAGTAAAGAAGTTACATCGATAAGCGTTAAAGGCTTATCGATCTGCATGAAGACAGATTTAGGGCATACAACGGCATCACACTCATCTCTGGGTGCAGAAACTTGGTTCCAACATCCCCCCATATTGCTTCGGGTGAGACTTCAGTCCAAGCTCTACAGATTGATGTTGAAAGGGCCAGTAGTGTAGTGATTTGTTTGGCGCAACTAACTCTGAACCTGAGACAAGACCCACTAAGCCAATACAAGGTGTTGATGCTGCAAAAATAGAAACTTCAGTATCACATGAATCCATGACATTTCATAGAATATGTTGAATGATACAAGTGCTCTCTCTCCCAATGACAATTTACAAGTCAAAGAATGAAAATTTCCCTCCAAAGTTTCTTCCCAAAAATTTTTCCTCCAAAAAAATTATCTGAAAAAATTTCCTCCAAAATTTATTACGAAACATTCCACTAAAAAATCTCCTTGAAAATTTTGACTTTATTTTCTACTCAAATTTTCCTTTAATACTTTTCTTCAAAAATGAAATAAAACTTTTACTTTAATTATTTAATATTAACTAGGTAATTAAGTTAACTTTTACAATTAGTATTTTATATTTTATCCCTCATTTAATGAAAATTATTCTAAACCCCATAATGGTTTCTATATATTAATTTTCCTTAATTTTAATTTTAATCTCACATCCAACAAAACTTAAAGTAATTCCACAATCTTAACTATATATTAGATTTTATAGTTTCTATTCCGCACATCACATCAAATCTTGTAGAGAATTTGTTAAAAACCTTGGAGCGAATTATGGAGCAACTACAAACTCATCGAGAAGATATTCAATGAGAGACTTTTGCATTTAAAAGGATAACTTTCTTTTTATTTTACCATTTAAAAAGGAAACTAGGTAAAAATGTTGTTTCATTGTATAAATTATTGATTTTTTTTTTCAAAGAAATAAAAAAGAAAAGAAAAAAAGGGAAAAACCACAAAAATATATCACATATATAAGATTTTTAAGGAAAAAAAACCATACTTGGATTTTTAGGAGAGAAAAACAAAAAAACAATATTTTTTAATTCTTTGAAACAATTTATTTTTGAATTTTAAATACTTTATTAAATTCATTTTTTGTAAATTTTCTTACACTTTTGAAAAATAACTTAAGCTAAGAATGAAAAAATAAATAGAAGCATTTTTTTTTTCAATTAAAAGAAATAGATGGCTTGTCAATTCCAGTCGTCGTGTTGGGGGCCAAAGGGCCACAACATGGCTGGAGCGATGGTGGACCCTTGCCGCTTTTGCTGTGCCATGACCCTTTGGGGCTCGACACGGTGAGCATTTTTTAAATTTATACTTGTTTTTTTTTAATTAAAATTTTTAATTTTAGTTTTTAAAATTTGAATAAAAATTTTATTTGCTATAATTTATAATTTATATTTTTTTCCTCTAATTTATTTTTAATGTGGTTTAAATTTTTTTTTAACAACATTGAATACTTTAATATTAAATCCACTCCCGGATGCAAAAAAATACTCGAGGGATTTACAATTCAGTTACATCAATGGGCTTCAATTTCAACACATGCAGACAACCAAGTCATGCATAGTTTTCAGCGCTAACTACAAAAAAAGATAGTACTCTTATTATTCTACTAGTATAGACCCGACAAAATTGTGAGAGAAGGAAGATGCAGTAAAACTCAACCATTACACTTGCAGATTAGGGATCAGGATCTGCTAGGGAATTTAAGTCAAAACGTGAGCTGTTTTCTTCTGGAGGGGTGTTCGACTTAGCCAATTGCAATTGAAGGTCTTCTATCATGCTCCGAAGTGCCTCGACCTCATCCTCCAAACAAGTAATATGATTTCTCTTAGCTTCTATGATGTCTATATTTTCACAGGCCACCTCATTTTGTTGATGCAATGGAACATGAAGGTCAAAGATTTCATTCCTCATCTTTGCATGCTCGCTAATGCATTAGTCGCAGACCGAAGAGATCGAGGGTGCAAAGGAATGATACATCATGTCCATGGCCAAATTCTTGAAATTTCTTCTCGCCACCCGATCTTAATGAGCTTGTTGAAGACCCCAGGAATTAGAAGCCATGGAGAAAGGACACTGCTGAAGTAAACGAAAACACATGAGGGAAGGCATAGGAGCTTGATTGGTCTCCTGGCTCGCTCTTTCCTAGTTGAGCTCCTCTTTGTCGAGCCAATTTTCCCATGAGGGAAGGAACCATCGAGACCAAACCATGATTTTGTGATCTGGGATTGGTGAGCAACCATAAGTGTCATGCGGAAAGAGTCAATTTTGCGGACAAAACCGACCTCCCTAGAAGCTAAGGCTTTCTAGTGACAAACAAAACAATCAAGCACTATCTTTCCCTAAATATGCATTTAAAATAAAAGCAACCAGGTGTTTAAGGCTTACCTCTAGTCCAACGCTTGTTTGTAGCAGCCAAGCCTCTTCGATCCAGATGAGTTCCTTCTCCTTGAAGCCCGCATTCACTAACAAGCAAACGATTACATAACACCTGAATAACTCATATAATAAAACATATTCATCATAAAGACCAAGGAGTTTATGAAACAAATTATATATAACAACTTGTTGAGAAAAATGAACTTAATTGTATTAATTGGAAACAAAAGAAACCATTACAACCAGTGCCTTGGTGTTGTGCAGGTCCCTCCCAGGGTCCAGCAAGAGTTCTCCTTTACTTTGATCAGCTCACCCACTTCCAAATGAAGCTAAGAAAGGATTGGAATCTCTCCTCTCAAGCTCTAAAAGGGAGTCCTAATTTCAGCAGCATCTACCCTTAGGAATGTTCAGCTTTCAACCTCCCTTGCCTCTGGCCCAATGCTTGTATTTATAATGCTTTGGAGGAAGTTAAACAGGTCCACCATCAATGGGATAAGCTCCTCTTTCAAAGGGATAGCTCCCCTCTTCATGGGATAAGTTCCTCTTTCAATGGGATGCATGAACCATCTGGAGGCGCTCAATCCACGTCAAACCATCTTCTAGAATGCTCTAGAATCGACCGCAAGTAAGTTTTTTGAAGTAAAACTTGCGCCTTTTGACTTTTACAGGGGTACGCACCCACCCATTTACAGACAGAGCGTACAAGTACGCAGGTTTTATGTACTTGAGGTGCGTGCCCGCAGGTAATAACAAGAGAAAGTGCGGAACTAGAGTTATATTGATTTTTTAAAGGCTTTCTCTCTTTCTTGGAGTTTGACATGAGGAGCAGAGGTATAAGACTTGCCAAGGAGGAAAATATGACTATTGACGGAGTCATACTGACTGCAAATAGTCATGGTGACAAATTTTAGTGTAACAGATTGCCCCCTAAAGTGTGAAGCCTGTAGTAGATTAGGGTTTCATATCATCTAGGAAGGGTGAAGTACTTTATCATTTCAAGGATTATCTTGTGGAGAGCCCAGTCGGAACCTGCAAATATTCAACACAAAATACATGTATGAGATCATATCATCGCTGAGGTAGGCATTCCCATACTCAGATCAAAAACTTTAACTAACAAACTAACTACTGCTCTGATACAGGAATGATTTCGCAGTACATCATAATCATAGACTCATGTAGACACAGTATGGACGCAGCCATCTGTTTATAATTAGTCTACTATATAATGAATACAAAACTCCTCGTAGCCTGGATGGCGGAAACTAGATCCAGGGTCTTCATTTCTACTTCCCGAAATAATACGATTCTATCCATGCGAATAAATGAGTTGATGTCGAGCATGGTAGAAACCACTTGATTACCAGTCAATGATGTAAACTGTTAACAAGTGTGAGAGAGACCACCAGTGATGTCAATGGTTCTCAAAGTACCCAGTACAATCCATGAGATGTGAATGAATGTGCTGATGTCGAACATGTCACGGAATCCTTCGATCGAAAGTCAATGATGTAAACTGTCATCGAAGGCGAGAAATCTGCCATTGATGCATGTGGGTTTCAAGGTACTGACGATTTCTAGATCATCTTTCTAGATAATGTGCTGATGTCGATAGAAAGCGATCCGTCGTAGGCAAGCCCACAACACGAAATCATAAATCAAGTTGAAGAAATGTAGCTGTAAGGACTGACTCAGGGATGGTCAAGATGGATGACAGGTATTTTGCAGATGAATGGTTTATTTGCAGTGACCTCTTGAACACATAACGACACAACAGATGGCTTGGTGACATTTGACCCAAAGTTAATACCCGGCTGAAGACTTTCAATGTGGTTTGATCAACTGTGAGGCAAAGGATTTCCCAACCCAGGTGAATGAAAAGTGTCGTGTTCAAGAGTGGTGATAAGGTTTCTCTGAGACAAAGGATAACAAATAGGCTCATTTTTCTCTCTTTTCCCCCACCATTTCTGGCAAGTACCTCTTTATTTTTTAACAAGCTTGAGGAGGATAACATTTGCTTGATTATAAGCTCATCCTTCGGATGAGTCCAACTTAGTTTAGATTCGAACCCTAAGAAGGAGTGGTCCGTTCCTAGAAGCTAAGGCTTTCTAGTGACAAACAAAACAATCAAGCACTATCTTTCCCTAAATATGCATTTAAAATAAAAGTAACCAGGTGTTTAAGGCTTACCTCTAGTCCAACGCTTGTTTGTAGCAGCCAAGTCTCTTCGATCCAGATGAGCTCCTTCTCCTTGAAGCCTGCATTCACTAACAAGCAAACGATTACGTAGCACCTGAATAACTCATATAATAAAACATATTCATCATAAATACCAAGGAGTTTATGAAACAAATTATATATAACAACTTTTTGAGAAAAATGAACTTAATTGTATTAATTGGAAACAAAAGAAACCATTACAACCAGTGCCTTGGTGTTGTGCAGGTCCCTCCCAGGGTACAGCAAGAGTTCTCCTTTACTTTGATCAGCTCACCCACTTCGAAATGAAGCTAAGAAAGGATTGGAATCTCTCCTCTCAAGCTCTAAAAGGGAGTCCTAATTTCAGCAGCATCTACCCTTAGGAATGTTCAGCTTTCAACCTCCCTTGCCTCTGGCCCAATGCTTGTATTTATAATGCTTTGGAGGAAGTTAAACAGGTCCACCATCAATGGGATAAGCTCCTCTTTCAAAGGGATAGCTCCCCTCTTCATGGGATAAGTTCCTCTTTCAATGGGATGCATGAACCATCTGGAGGCGCTCAATCCACGTCAAACCATCTTCTAGAATGCTCTAGAATCGACCGCAAGTAAGTTTTTTGAAGTAAAACTTGCGCCTTTTGACTTTTACAGGGGTACGCACCCACCCCTTTACAGACAGAGCGTACAAGTACGCAGGTTTTATTTACTTGAGGTGCGTGCCCGCAGGTAATAGCAAGAGAAAGTGCGGAACCAGAGTTATATTGATTTTTTAAAGGCTTTCTCTCTTTCTTGGAGTTTGACATGAGGAGCAGAGGTATAAGACTTGCCAAGGAGGACAGTATGACTATTGACGGAGTCATACTGACTACAAATAGTCATGGTGACAAATTTTAGTGTAACAATAAGAATGGAACAATTGAAGCGACCCCAAGGAGTTCCAACTTGCGAGGCTCTCTAACTAGTGTGAGTGCACCCTAACAGAGAGGCAATACCAAGAATTGTTATAAAATATTCGCCACTCTGAGTCTCGCCCAACTTCACGTCACAGAGAGGGTGAAGCAAAATCCATGTTAGTTGCATACCAGACTTGTGACCAACCAAAAAAATGGGAGAATTTAAACAACCCCAAGGATATTTATAGAAATTTCCATGCAGATGCCTCGTGGGGTGATGAAGAGTGAAATCTAAGTGACGAGGATCCCAAGGGGACTTCCTCCTCACGCAACCTGAATCTCAAATGGTTGGGTCATCTAATCTGAGACAACAGGAGTAAATGCAACTCACGGGTTGAGAGATTTCGCACGAGGAACCACTGAAGACACCTGAGATGAACCTTGGATGATGGAGAGGACAAGAATGATCCCACACTTATCTACGGATCCTACCCAAGGAATGTCACACGGGGATTGGAAAGAGCGCCTCGCATCATGGTGAGGTGTGAAGGCATCATCATGGAATTGAACAGGAAGGGATAAAGGGTTGATGTCATGAAGTTACTAATTAGCGAGACAGAGTGGAATGATAAATGCATAATGTGGCTAGGGAAAATGATCACTGGGTTCCTTTTATGCATGGGTTTAGGAGGGGGTAGTTAGTGAGGGTCATCATGGTAACTAGTTAGGGGATGGGAGTAAAACCAACAACCCCATTGATTTTTGTTTTCCCTTCATTCAAGTGGCAAGCCTTGTTTGCCAAGATATCTGCGTCTGAGTTTAAGTTCCTTAGGATATGCAAAGTCTAAAAGCTAGCAAATGAGAGGAGGATACCTTGAGCTCATTGCAACATCTGGTTTAGATTATTATCCTGTGTGTGAAAATTTGTACGCCTTATGACAAGAAATGAATCCCCTAGGATTGTGATGTCGCTAACTCCCCTCTTTTGGGCTAAGAGGAGCCTCAAGTATAGACCATACACCTCTGCTTGGTTATTGGTCTTTCTTCCTAATCCACAAGGAGATTTGTCAACTATTATTCCCACGGGATTTTAAAGAATCCCCCCCTCCTTCTACCCCTAATGTTGTTCTAAAATTACATTATTAATTTTTTCTAATTTTTAAAATTTTTTTGATGTTATTTTTTTTAATATTGTTCTAAAATTACATATATATATATATATATATATCTTGTTTTATTTTTTCTCTATTTATTTTATTTTAGAATGTTTTTTTTTTCTTGATGTTATAATGTCTTTTTTGATTTTTTTTTTGAATTACAAGAATATTTAACTTTATTATTATATTATGCATTTAGTTTTTCCTACCTTTTGTCTTTGACCAAAAATTTATGTTGCTTATCCATAGTTTAACAAAACCTCCCACAGGGAAAAATTCTTTTGGCCCCAGAAAATTGTGATACCTTCAAATTGACGCTAGAGAGGCTCTTCGAGAAGGAGAAAATCACAATTCACAACCTTCATAGTCATGAATTAACACATTAAATTCAATGCGCACTTGCAAAGTGCAAAAGAACAAAAATTAAGAAGTCTGAAACAAATTGATTTCCGGTTAATGCTCGGTTTGACGAGGAATGCAAAAAGGCAAGGAGAATGTGGAAAGAGTCAAACAAGGATAACATAAAGCTAAAATCTTACAAGAAGTTATTAAGCAAGAAAAAGGTTGATTTCATGGTTTCAAGGAGGGAAGAACTAATCTTCCTTGAGAAAAAATTTCCCAAATTATTTTGGAAGGAGCTCCAACCGAAAAAGATACAAACTGGAAATAGTATTACAACTTCTAAATGGTTTGACTATGCAAGACAACTCTATGAGCAAGATCCCAAGGGTGACCCTCCCCCCTTGGTCAACACTGATACTGAACTCTTCATGGTGCAAGAGGTAGAGATGGGTATCAAGAAGTTGGGTGTTGGAAAAGCAAAAGACTTAGCTGAACTCCAAGCATAATATCTAAAGTGGGGCTCAAAGATTCTTGTACCTCACATTACAAAAATTTTCAACAACATCATACAACAGGGGTTCCCCACAGATTTTACAACTAGTATGGAAATACCTCTTTTCAAGAGCGGTGGAATCAATAATCCCTCCAATTATAGGACCATCATGATAAACCCTTTGTTTGCAAAGCTATTTGGAAGCATGCTAGAAAAAACAATTATCAAGTGGGCAGAAGAAAGAGATAAGAGTGCTAAAGGGCAAGCAGGTTTTAGACCTAAACATTCCACAGTTGACCATTGTATAACTTTAAGGCACATCATTGAAAAAGTTTGGGAGAAAAATGAAGAAGTCTTTTGTTGCTTTGTTGATTTCAGAAAAGCGTTTGACTCGGTTCCTAGGGATAAGCTTTGGCATAGAATGGAGGAACTTGGGGTTCCTCAACATTTGAGAGCAGTTTTTCATAGGCTATATGAAGAGGTGAAAGTCAAAATTAGAACTGCAACATACATTTCTGAAAGTTTCAGAAGCGATATCGGGGTCAAGCAAGGTTATCCACTGTTTCCTATCCTTTTTTGTTTATATATCGACAAGATTGAGGAGTGGTTAAATTCGCAAGGGGGTGATGGTATCTATTTGGGCAAGTTTGTTGTAAAGTTTCTTTTGTATGCAGATGACCTTATTTTGATTGATAAATCGACTCTTGGTTTGCAAGAGAACTTACTATCCCTTGAGCATTTTCATATAAGTGTGGGGATGCAAGTCAATATTAGCAAAACGAAAGTAATGGTTTTCTCTAAGAAAATAAAACATAACCAACATAAGTTCTACTTTGACAACAACATTCTGGAAGAAGTTGCAGATTACAAATATCTCAGAATTGACTTCAACAAAAACCTAAGCTGGAATGGTAGTAGAAAGAAAAGAAATTTGGGGGGTTGGAGAGCATTTTATGCTTTTCAAAATAGGTGCAGAGAGGCAGAGTTATGGGACTGGAAAACCACTCAAACTCTTTTTGGGCTTCTAGTGATTCCGGTGATTCTCTATGGTTGTGAACTATGGGCCAATAGTACATCCAACATGAAGTGGAGACAAATTGAGAAAATTCAGAAGCGTTTGATTACAAACAAATTCAAGACTAAAAGTGCGGTTCCTTATGCTATCTTGTTAAGTGAAACAAGGATGGCTCTTATTGAACCAATTGCTATGGTGCGAGTCATAAGGTATTTAAAAAAAAATTGAGCAAATGGAAAAGGGTAAATGGCCTAAGGTTGTCTTTAATTACAAATTGTGCAAGAGAAAAAATACTTGGACGCAAAAAAATAACAAATGGTTTAGTAAATGGGGTATTTGCTTGAACGCGTGTCCCATAAACAACAAAGAGATAAAAGATTTGTTATGAAAAAGTTCCACAAGAATACTTGGGATAAGGAGCTAGGAAGAAATAAAAAATACTATATTGAAGTGTTTAATCCCACTCATAGTCATCAAC
Source organism: Pinus tabuliformis (assembly GCA_031772625.1). Classification (NCBI taxonomy): domain Eukaryota; kingdom Viridiplantae; phylum Streptophyta; class Pinopsida; order Pinales; family Pinaceae; genus Pinus; species Pinus tabuliformis. Next base: position 592,250,977 of record CM062820.1, on the reverse strand, counting down.
CAAAAGCATACATAGAGGCCAATATCTCTTGGAGAGGCAAAATTCTTATTGCTCAGTTAAGGACTAATTCTCATCAACTCCATTGTGAAACAGGGCACTGGAATAGGCTAAAAGAAGTGTGGGAGGAAAGAGTATGCATTTGTTGTTCTTCCAGAAAAGTGGAAACAGAAAAACATTTCATTTTAGAATGCGAGGCCTTCAAAGACAACAGGGAAAATTATGCATATATGCTGGCAGCTAGCTCTTGGGATATTCTATTTAGCGAGGGGTTTGTCGAGAAGCTGGGAGCATTTATTTTGAAGCTTCACAAAAAAAGGGCCGAATACATCAAGCAGATGAAGAAGCAATCTGTCCCATAGGCTATCTTTAGCCTTGTAGATGTTAAAACAATTTCTTTCTTCCTTTCTTATTTAAATTCATTTTTTTATAATGTGATTGATTGAGGTCTTATTATGGGTTGTTTAGTAACTTCTATTTCTATTAGTTACTAATTTTCAGTTTTTTTTTTCATTAATCTTTATTTATTTATTTATCTTTTTTCCCTTTTCTATTATTTCCATTTTCATGAATTATAGTTTTTCTCTATATTTTCAATTTAAGACGACTTATTATTATATTAAAACATATATATTATATATATATATATATATATATATATATATATATATATATATATATATATATAAAAAAAACACACACACACATATAATAAACATATATATTAAATTGCATATATGTTAATATCAACAGTATTAGTTAATCATATTTTTTAATTTTTGCTAATGGTATTCAACAATACAATATTTTATTAGTTGTTTTATATTTTGTGATGAAATCTTGATGTTTTTACTATTTTTTAGTTTAATTAAGCTATATTTAACCTAAGCGGCATGTACTAACTGTGTGTCATACTTTGAATGACTTACTATTAATATAATGCAATATGGTTTAATACTTGCTAATTGCGCAAGCACTGTGACACACACACACACACTAGTTTCGAGAAATTAGGCATGGTCATAACACACACACACACACACACAATTTAGGAAAATGGCATTAAAGAAGGTATATGTGAATGTTTCTAGATCAATGACAACAATTACAACATCTAAAGTTGCAATGGACACTCTATGAATGCCGCTCAACAAAACCAAACTAAACCTCTACAGTAAAAGTCAAACAATTGACCCCTCAAAATCAATGAAGAATGTTAAAGAATGGAAGATGACTCTAGATGCAAATAAGAGACTTTTCATGGTATATTAAAGATAGATGAAGCAACAAAGGGGGACAAATATTTCTATACTGTGTTGAGCTTTGATATGGTGGAAATTATGAGGTTGTTAACAAGATACGAGATATATATTTGGCGCATGATACATATATTTTTTTATGTTTTTGTAAAACTTCAATATTTTTTTTTTCTTTTTTTTTGTGTGTTTATACTAATTTACTTAATTATTTATTTTGTATTTGATGATTAGGTACAACACTAGCGAGATGCTTACAAAAAAGAAAAATTTGGATTGCCATTGAAAAATACTTACTACACTGCAGTTTTATTAAGCAAACAATTAATGTTATTCAAGTTCTTCTAGATGCAATGCAAGAGGTGTAGAAATTCCTACTGTAGATCAACAGATTATGCAATATACTAAAACACAATACAAGATCTAGTTCTGCAACACTTTGTTGAAGCTTAATAGAATTGAGCAAGATCAAGAGAACACATATAACTGAGAATGAGAAATCAATCACACATAACACAGAAGAAATAACCTGGGGAAAGCCTCAGCCTAAAATCCCAATCTCTGTATTATCATACAAGTGGAAATCTTGTTCAAGTTACAAAAAGAATCAGCTCTCAAGCTATCCTTCTCTCTTTGCAAATCAAACAATACAACTCACAGACTAAATAGACATAGTATATGTCCTCCTCAAGCCCTCCAAGCCTCCTATTTCCTTGCACAGTTTTTCTTGGGGTCGAGTGAAGCCACATGTGTGAATTGGGCTCATCACACTCACTAAACCTGAAGAAGTAATTGCGCAATCCTCAAGGAAATAATTCCTTCTGCATGCAAGGAATATTCACAATGGAATATTATAGCAATTGATAGTACACTGCCCCTCCATCTGATCTCAACTGGGTCTCTGTCTGAACTGACATGCATGAGTTATTTATGAGAGAATACTCAATTATCTGAAGTGCAGTAGTTACATGCATGCAAGAATTAACTAACTGAGTTTACATTAATTCAACAAACTATTTGAATTAATCTAACTGTACTTGACTCAGTTAATTGAGCCAACTAATTACAACTCAATATTACAACTCATCCTTATCTCTTTAACTGATGGATAAAGTCCTCAATTAATGGAGAAACTGTTGCATGTCCCCACATAGACTTCATGTTTTATTTTCCTTAACTAATTAACTCAAGATGAATTAATTAATTATTTTACAAATAGATGCTAAGATCAAATTCAGATTTTACTTCACTATTTTAGTTTAGGGTCTGACTAAAATAGGAAGGTATCCCGAAATGCTATTTATAGAATGCTATTTTTAGCACTTCCATTTTTCCATCCATTGTTGCTAAGATCTACACTGGTTGAACTGCTATTTATAACAGTGTTATTTTTAGCATTTCTTGTTGCTATTTTCAACACTCCCTCTCAACAAGAAAAGGATTATCAGTAACCCCAATCTTGCCTCTGTGGAACTCGAACTTGCATTTTGACAATGCCTTAGTCAAAATATCAGCATCCTGTTCCTCAGTCGAAACATACAGCAACAACATGATCCTCTTGACCACATAGTCTCGAAGATGGTGATACCAGATATCAATGTGCTTGGACCTGTCATGAAAAACTGGATTCTCAAAGAGTTTGATACAAATCTGGTTATCGCAGTAGATCACTATAGGATCCATCATCTGACCAAACAATCCCACTAGAATCTTCTGCATCCAAATGGCCTAACATGCAGCTTGACTAGCAGCCATGTATTCAGCCTCTACTGAGCTAAGTGCAATTGATCTCTGTTTCCTGCCGTACTAGGAAACTGCAGTTGAGCCAAGGTTGAAGATTCCTCCATAAGTGCTCTTCTAGTTTGATGGACTCCCTGCCCAATCCGCATCTGTGAAGCCCTGAAGCTTCACTCCCTCTGTCCGTCTGTACCACAATATAAACTGAGATGTGCCTCTGAGGTATCTCAGCACATGCTTCACTACCTTCCAAAATAGCTTGGTAGGCTAAACCATAGCTTGACTCAGCTGGTTCACTGCAAATCATAAGTTGGGTCATGTGTTCACCAGATACATAAGTGAACCCACCAGCTGCCGATAAACAGTAGCAGCTACTACCTCACCTGAAGTAGCATCCTCCTTCCTCCAATTCCCAGCTAGAGGAGTCTGCATGGGCTTGCACTTCTCCATGTGAAAGTGTCTGAGTATCTCATTGGCATACTTGCCTTGAGACACAAATACTTCACCATCTTTCTGCCACACCTCCATGCCTAGAAAGTAGTGCATAAGGCCCATGTCCTTCATCTCGAACTCTATTGCAAGGTCCTACTTGCAAGACTGTATCAGCTGATCATCACCTGTCAAAATTAGATCATCGACATAAAGAACAATGATTAGTGGTTTACCTTCTACCATGATGTGGTAAAGGTTCGCATCTACTTCACTATTGGTGAAGCCCAAACTGGTGAAATAGCTGTCAATCCTAGTGTACCAAGCACAAGGTGCTTGCTTCAGCCCATACAGAGTCCTCTTGAGTCTGCACACATGCGACTCACGATCGAAGGTTTCGAAACCTTCTGGCTGCTCAATGTACACCTCCTCCTCAATCTTCCCATTGAGGAATGTTGTCTTCACATCCATCTGGTGGATCTTCCACCCCATCTGAGCTGATAGTGCCAATATCAGTCTAATCGATAAGTACCTTGCTACGGGAGCAAAAGTCTCATCGTAGTCGATCCCCTCGACCTGTGAGAAACCCTGGGCAGCAAACCTTGCCTTATGTTTCTCAACATTGCCATCAGCTGCCGGCTTTACCTTGTAAAGCCATCTGGAACTTACCATTGACTTGCCCTAAGGCCTTGGGACAACATCCCAATGATAGAGCCGTACTCCTCTACCATTGCATCAACCCAGACTGGTCGCTGCACTGCCTCCTTGAATGAAGAAGGTTCGGTATCTACACACTCCCCAACCAAGGCCATGTACCCAATGTACCGCTCGGGTGACCTCCTCTGTCTGTGCTGAGAAGATGGTTGTCCCACATTCTCCCGTGCATCTAGTATCAACCTGTCAGCTTCCCTTGAGCATTTTCGCCCATCTCTGGAAGTCTCAGCATGAGTGGATGTGTCCACTCCCGGATCCTCTACAAGTGGCTGCTCTGCATCAATTTGAGGCTCCTCCTCCTTAGGAACTGAAGGTTCCTCATTTGCATGCAACTCGAGCTCCCTCTCAAGTGATAAGCTCATGGATTTCTGCTTGTCAAAATTCAGATCCCTGCGTACCACGGTCCTCTGAGTGGAAGGCAAGTACACCCGATAGTTGTGGGGTGTATCTGTGTACCCCACAAGTATTCCCAACTCAGTTGTTGGGTCTAGCTTCTTCCTGGCATCTTTGGTCACATGACAGTAAACTGATGATCCAAAGATTCAGAAGTGACTTACATCAGGTCGCTTCCTAGAATAGGCCTCCATAGGTGTCTTCATCCCCAGTATACGGTGCGGGCTTCTGCTCTGCAACTATACTGCTGTATTGCATGCCTCAGCCCACAAATGCAATGGTAGGCTTTGGTCATGCAACATCGCTTGAGCTACTCCCATAATCAATTTGTTCTTCCTTTCAGCCACCCCATTCTGCTATGGGTTATGGTGTGCCGTCAATTCCCGTTTAATACCTTTTGCAGCACAGAAGTCTTTAAACTGTTGGGAGACATACTCTCCACCATTGTCGCAACGCAAGGCTTTTATTTTCTTTCTAGATTCTTTCTCTGCCAAGGCTTTAAACTCACAAAACCTCAAGAAGGTCTGATCCTTCTTTTGCATAAATTAGATCGAGCATCTACGAGAAAAATCATCAATAAAAATAACATAGTACCTTTGTTTAGCAGTGGAGGCTGTAGAGAAAGGTCCACAAACATCTGAGTTAACTCGCTCCAGGATTGCTCCAGCTCTACTGTCTCGATCCAGAAAGGAAGATTTCGCATACTTACCCAAGGTACAACCCTTGCATGTAGTCGTCTGCTCAAGTTTTCCCTTGGGTAATTCGGTAGAAATTTGCTGCATGATCTTCAGGGCTCCATGGTGCAAGTGGCCCAATCTTCTATGCCATAGCTCGCCAATATCTTGGCTCTACACCATCCAAGTGGCCCAATCTTCTATGCCATAGCTCGCCAATATCTTGGCTCTACACCATCTCAGCTTTGGAACTCAAAGAAGCACAGTCGTCTACCTCCATCTTGTAGATATTCTTGACTCGAATCCCTATTCGCTTTGTCTGTCTAGTACTGATATGCCTTAGGAACACCTTTCCTTGAATAAAGACTACATCATAGCCTTTATCTTCTAGCATAGCGACAGACACAAGATTATTCTTCAGACCTGGTACATGATTTACATAAGTCAGGGTGAGGGGATCTCCATGCTCCCTCTGAAACATAACCGTACCTTCACCTAAAACACGGTACTTTCCATCATCGCCCATCTCGATCCGCATCTGGAGATCCTTCTCTTCCAAGGTACTGAAAAGGTTCTTGTCACCTGACATGTGGAATGAAGCTCCACTGTCCAGGTACCACACACATCCCACCATGGATGAAACCATGCATGCAATAAGTGAGAAATCCAGCTCAAACTGTGAGGCCAGTGCTTCACCATCAGATCCCTTCGAGGAACCCTTCTTGGATTTCTTCTATGGATAATTCGTAGCGTAATGGCCCACTTCATGACAATGAAAGCATCGCACTTTCGATTCGTCAATCTTCTTCCCACCATGGGAAGAACCGGATTTGGGATGGGACGCCTTCCCTTTCCCTTTCCTCGCCTTACTCGCTAAGGCTATATTTTCCTCATCATCTTGCTTCGATGAGGTTCCATCTCTGGTGCTTCTTCTTATCTCCTCCTGCATCAGATCTAAGCAAAGTTGTTCCCAATCTGGTAGTTTTTCTTTTCCATTAACTGAGTCTTGGTAGCTATGCCAGCTCTTAGGAAGACCGAGGAGTGCAAGACTCACCATGTCATCATCAACGGTTGTGGTCCCTACACTTCCAAGCTCATCCCTGCAGGTGGTGAGCTTGTTCATATATGTAGAGATCATGTTGCCCTTTTCACACTTGATCTTACGAAGCTTTTCTTTCAGCGCCAACTTCCTCTAATCGCTGCTGTTTTAATATAGATCTTTCAATGTATTCCACATCGAAAACGGTGTGTCCTTCCCTTGGAGGCTCGAGACAATGTGGTCTCGAACTCCCTTCAGGAGGATTCTCCTTGCTCTAGCCACACATTTCTTCCATTCCGCTAGTTGAGTAGCATCAGTCGGCTTGGGGACTTCTTGATCAATGAAGTCCTTTAGACCGTTATCCTCTAATACTGCCTCCATGCGATCCTTCTAGGCTATATAATTCGAGCTGCCATCAAGGGCATACTCGAGTCTTAAACCACTGAACGCCATAGGTGAAATTGAGATGTGATAAGAACTCGATTTCTATATTTAGGAACCACAAACTTCGAACTTCTCCTTCTTGTATATTGTTCTTTGCCTTGATCACCTTTGCTCCGATACCATGTAGAAATTCCCATTGTAGATCAACAGATTATGCAATATACTAAAACACAATACAAGATCTACTTCTACAACACTTTGTGGAAGCTTAATCGAATTGAGCAAGATCAAGAGAACACATATAACTGAGAATGAGAAATCAATCACACATAACACAGAAGAAATAACCTGGGGAAAGCCTCAGCCTAAAACCCCAATCTCTGTATTATCATACAAGTGGAAATCTTGTTCAAGTTACAAAAAGTATCAACTCTCAAGCTATCCTGCTCTCTCTGAAAATCAAACAATACAACTCACAGACTGAATAGACATAGTATATGTCCTCCTCAAGCCCTCCAAGCCTCCTATTTCCTTGCGCAATTTTTCTTGGGGTCGAGTGAAACCACATGTGTGAATTGGCCTCATCACACTCACTAAACCTAAAGAAGTAATTGCGCAATCCTCAAGGAAAGAATTCCTTCTGCATGCAAGGAATATTCACAATGGAATATTCTAGCAATTGATAGTACACTGCCCCTCCATCTGATCTCAACTGGGTCTCTATCTGAACTGACATGCATGAGTTATTTATGAGAGAATACTCAGTTATCTGAAGTGCAGTAGTTACATGCATGCAAGCATTAACTAACTGAACTTACATTAATTCAATAAACTATTTGAATTAATCTAACTGGACTTGACTCAGTTAACTGAGCCAACTAATTACAACTCAATATTACAACTCATCCTTATCTCTTTAACTGATGGATAAATTCCTCAATTAACGGAGAAACTATTGCATGTCCCCACATAGACTTCATGTTTGATTTTCCTTAACTAATTAACTCAAGATGAATTAATTAATTATTTTACAAACAGTTGCTTAGATCAAATTCGAATTTTACTTCACTATTTTAGTTTAGGAACTGACTAAAATAGGAAGGTATCCCGAAATGCTATTTATAGAATTCTATTTTTAGCACTTCCATTTTTCCATCCATTGTTGCTAAGATCAACACTGGCTGAACTGCTATTTTTAACAATTCTATTTTTAACATTTCTTGTTGCTATTTTCAACAAGAGGTTGGTGTGAGGAAATGATATTTTAATGAATCATGTGTGGAAAAAAGGCAAAGTCACCTTAGCTACCGTTAGACGGAATGAATGGAAATGGACACTTCAAGAGATTTACAGACATCAAAGATGCAATAGAAGAGGAAAATGACCAATCTAAAACACATAATACCATGGAAGAAGACAATAATGAAGCTCTAGAAGATGATGAGCATGGATTATGTGATATTGTTGATTAAATTTAAGTTATGCTTGAAAATCAAGCTCAATTTTGAGAACTATTCATTAGTTATACTTGTAATGTTTTGCCTTTGAAATTTTATGATAAGAATAAATATTCAATTATTGTTGTTATATGTTTAACATTTTTATTATCTGATTTTCACTTTAATTTTTATGTGAACTATTATTTTTTGGTGTAGTCTAACTTATAGACGAAATGCCCTTTTTCATGACCATTTTTCTGGTTAATTTTAATCAAAATCCGACAGAGATTTTTAAGAACTTGAGTTTAAATTGTTTAATCTACATAATTCGAGTGCTCTAGGGTTTTTTTAGGGTGCTGAATCCATTTTTGCATTTAAAAATGTAGTTTAAACAACAAAAAATCTTGAAATTGTATTGCCGGATTTTGGTGAATTCCGGTGAAAAAGGCTATTTCGTCTATAAGTTAGATCACGCCATATATTTGAAAACAAAATTGAATATTATTATTTTTGGACATATAATTCTTAAAAAATTGTTATTTTTTTAAAACTTGTTTTCACTAAAATGTTCCCATAAAAATCATTTATCTGACATGTTGGCCCACCGAAAAGCGTTATAAGCCATCCAAAATCTCAGGACTTTAAGTCTGCCATAACATGCCTTATAGGCCTTAATATCTAAGAACCAAAAACTATGCATAACTCCATAACTATCATAATATTTGATATCCAACATATACAACATAAAATTAAACAAAATTAACAACACAAAAGGAAACACTATTCATCATCTGAGGACTCCACTGGGGCAAGGTCCTTTGTACTAGAACTAGGTAATTATGACTGAGGAAGGCATCATATATGTTTTTCGATTTTGCCAAGCCAAATATTTTGTTTTTGCATCTGGAATTGGATCAACTCCATTTCCTTCTGTAGGTCATGTAGACCAGGATCTTGTTTTCCAGCATTGGTCAAAAGAGTCTTGATGGCTTTCACCAAAAGATTATTTATGAGCCAATAAAGATATATAGTCTACTTGTACTGGGTCGTTCATCCACGGGTGTGGCTTGGATCGAGAGCTAGAAGCCGTTAGTCCTCCACAGGCAATTCATTCACAACTCGTTGGTTCAGTTCTACTTCCCATGAGGAAATTAGTTGTTTTACCTAGGTAGGCATGCCCACGCTGTAGGCTTGGACCACTTCCTAGATGACTTGGGCGTCTGTCCGATGACCACCTTTCTTGGGTGGTTGAGCAGAGGAGGCCCCCCTACTTCCTTGATTACCATTTCGTTTACCCCGGCCGTGGCCTCCATTACCAGAAGAGACCACACCTATGGATGGCCTGACCATACTGCTAATTTCTTGATAATTGAAATGTAAAACAGGAAGACATAAGGAATAGGCCAGAGACCAAGTCCGGATGCCGAGTCTACGTCCCTAAATCCCGGAGAAATTAACAGAAATTGAAGCATTTAATTTAACAAAATACAAGCAACATAAACAGTTAGACGAATGCCCTGAAGAGAAACAAATAGTCAGCCAAGGCGTCCCCCAACACTTGCAGATTCCGTTGTTCAGCATGGCATACATAAGAGTAGTACAAAACATAGAAGGGCATAGTAAATTCTCCAACTGTGTGACCAACGAACCGAATCTGGCTCCCCGAGCCATAAAATCTTATGAGCCGCAATATAAATACTGCAAACCAGATTCAAGATAGGCTTATTCACCGTAAGGTCCAGAGTGGGCATGAGTAGCAAGTAACCCTGGCTGTCAGCGACCCAAACATTTCCTGAATTGTGAAGAACCCATTTTTGAAAAAACATGCCCATTTGAGACAGGATAATACCAAAAGGGACGGACACAGTCATGGAAACAACATGCACAGAAAAAACTGAGACTATAATAATTCACCCATTTGCCAGGTTTCCATTACGATGCCGACCCATTTTCCAGTTACTGATATCAACATTACCAGACCCGCATAGAAGCAATCGAGTAGACCACAACTGAGGGAACAAGGGGTGAAGACCGGATACATACTTGTAAACCAATGCCATGACCCAACAGAGTGATGACTTTCTGCAACGCCTGTAGTGTTTGCCTTGTGGAGCCGGAAGGAGAGGACACCGAAATATCTCACCTCACATTAGACCAAGCCACTTGCACACTGGAAGCATTCCTTCCGCTCATTACCAAAATTGTGAGCTTGACAACTCCGAACAAGCGCATTAAATTGCCACGGCTCGTCGACCTCTCCACTATTTTTCACTTGCATATTTCGGCAGTAAGGTGGTCATCCTTCGACGTTTCCATCGGTCGTCTTCATTGCACCGTAAATCGCAAGATGATATTCTCCTCTACGCAACCAGATTAGGGAGATTGGTTGAGGTCTTATTATGGGTTGTTTAGTAACTTTTATTTCTATTAGTTACTAATCTTTTGTTTTTAGTTTTATTTCCTTTTTATTTAACTTTTTTTGTTTTGATTTTTTTTCCTTTTTCTATTATTTCCATTTTCATGAATTATAGTTTTTTGTCCATATTTTCAATTTAAAATAACTTCTTATTATATTAAAAACATATTTTAATAAATGTAATTATAAAAATCATATATATTAATAAAAAATAAAACACACAGACACACACATATATTTATTTATTAAAGTGTATATACATTAATATAAACAATATTAGTTAATCATATTTCTTAACTTTTGGTGATGGCACAATACAATGTTTTACTACTTGTTTTTATTTTTGTGATGAAATCTTCATCTTTATTATTTTTTAGTTTAATTAAGCTATATTTAAACTAAGCGACAGGTACTAATTACTATGTAGCCCTTGTCACATCTATATTCAAAATGTGTGGTTTTTAATCAAATGTTTAAAATTATTGTTTTTTGGTAACAATTATTTGATGTACACTGAAATATTAATTAACGACACACACACACACATATTTTCACTATGCAAAAAAAATGAAGATTTCATTACAAAAAAAAATTGAAAATAAAAACAAAAAAACATAAACATGAAAAACACTTAAAAAACAAAAAACCGAGGGAAAAAGAAGAAGAAGAAGACTACAAAAATTGTTAGAAAACCAACATTTAAAAAATAATTATCCATACTCAATACATTAGAAAATTTAAAGTGTCAAAAATAAACTCCAAACTCCTCAAAAAAGGGGTTGATGTGCATCAACACTTTTCGAAATCAACATGAAAATCACTAACATTTTAAAAAAAAATCAAACTTAATACATTAAAAAAATTTAAAATGTAAAAAATATGCCAAAAAAAAGTTTGGTTTTGAATTAATACTTTTCAAAATTGAATGTTTTTTGCAACCTCTAAAAAAATGAGAACTCAGTACAATTCCCGTTAAGTTGGTAACTTTGTTTGTGAATGTGTAATTCCTTCAAGGAATTAGTAATCAATTGTGTTCTCACTGGTGATGGAGATACAAGGTCTTGAGGATGCAATGAGGCTAAAAAATGGTTTATTATTCATTCTCGTATCTTAATTGATGTACAATGAAATGAAGTAAAACTGTAAATACATCAAATAAGTTAATATTTGATTTATAGTGAAATTTTAGCAGGTAAAACAAATTAAACTTAAATAAATGTGATCAATTCCCTAGAGAATTGATTGGCCTATTACAAAATTGTTTGATAGATGCAGGGGGTAATCCCTCATTGATATTCTTCTCATTTTGATCTAGATGGACTATATTGCATAAAGGGCCATATATGACAATGCTCTTCAACACATATAATGCAAAATGGTGATAAAAAGCAAAAAAATAAAATTTTATTTACACTAACTGCTTTTTAGTTGAACGTATGTACTGGTGACTCCACCTCTAATGATACAAGATAATGTGAACGAGAAAAGTTAGACATATTTACAAACATCAAGCCAAAGGAAAAGTAATTTGCAATCAATCGTAAAATATTTGTTTTGAAAAATGCATATGAATTAGGGGAAAGAGCACAAAAGAATGCGTGGTCAATATTTTTAGCAAAAGCATTACAAATTTGACATTTAAAGTACAAGTTGCAAAACGTATTGCAAAATATGTAGCAAAAACATTAGAGATTTGATTTTTTTGAGAAGAAAAAGCTGAGATATATTTATATTGAGTCAATATAAAAACTACATTGGAAACATAGGAATTGAAAAGATCAAGTCGAGAAGGAAAAAACCAGACAGATTTACAGTGCTTACACATGACTAAAAAAACGCAGAAAAGGGCTGATTGAACATATACAAAAATCATTTAGGCCAGATAACCATAGCAGGAGCAAATCTGTGGACGAGAATTTAAGCCTGATTCCCAGATAAAGCATCATAACTTGAGCGAATACAATGCAAAATGTCTGAGAGAGGAGACTTTGAATCTCAAAAATTTTTATGGTTCCGCCACTTCCAAGCATACCAAATCGTGATGACAAGGAGGGGACACCTTGATTCACATTGAGAGCTCCACCAAAGAAAGGCTGCATGAACACAAGCATTTGATATTTGAAGTACAATTTGCAAAACGCATTGCAAAATATGAAAGGCAAAAACATATATTACAAATAATAGTGAAAGCGAAAAAAGGGGGAAATTAAATTTCTCTCATTTCTTGAATTTTTTATTGCATTTTTTGTAAATATATATTTTTGGATATCTTGCACACGTAATTTTGTTTTCTTGTTTACATAATTGTTTTGTTGTTCAAATAACAGTGGTTAGAACTTATGACAATATTTTTAAAGAATAGTGCTAACTTTGTTGTATGGCATCATTCTCAAATTTGTTACCACAAGTTATACTCACATATAATGAATAGTGAGTATACTGAAAACAAGCTAATGAAAAGGCTACTTGAAGGAACTTATAGATAAGAATAAATATAAATTGAATATGAGCCTTTAAAACAACCCATCAAGTGATCCGGATTTAAACAGGAACAAAAAAAATTATAGATATAACCACAAATACAGAGATGCAGCAGAAATAACACTTCATTTCATTAATAGAAAAATACTGAAGTAGGCTTATGAACATAATGGAAATAAGAATAGCTCGGACGATGGTAACTTATCTCTAAGAAGAGATGTGGTGGCTACATAACTCTGAATTGAGTTACAATGAGGCTCAAGGGCCTTTTTATTATTGAACAACAAAAGAAAACCCTAAACAACCGAAACCCTAACCCAAGGAGATGTAACACCAAGAGTTTATGGGCCCCGTTGGGATTAGTTGGGTAGCCAACTTACCAGGGTCGTAACTTGGTCATATTATCTCCGTTTGATGCGTATGATACCTCGTTGGAAAGATCTCTCCGATGACTAGAGCTGTCGACATGATTGCATTTGTAATTGTCGTTTTGCCCCAAAAAATGTTGTTTAGGGCCTCAAAACGGCTCCGGAAGTTCAGGACCCGAAAATCTACCAAAAATAGTAAACTGTGCTACAATTAAGGAAACATATGAAACTGATTAGGGTGTCTAGGTGGAATAGGTGGGTGGCCACCAATATCCACCCGGATCATTCCTCCCCCCTTAGGAAGAAATGGTACCCATTATGTGCAGAGCCTCCATGAGGTGAGGAAATTTCTGTTGAACCTGGTCCCTGGTGAGATGTTTTGCAATCTCTGATATGTCTAATAATGGTGGGAAGCATGGTCGAGGGTGGTCCACATTGAACACTCGGTGCAAGCCAATGAATGGAGGAATGCTGTGCTCCAACACATTGTTTCCCACAACCTTGGTAATGGTGTAAGGACCATATCAGAGTTTTTTGAGTTTTCGATGGGCTCTTGTAAGGCGTTCTTTCTGCAAATGTAACCAAACTTTGTTGCCCACTTGAAACTTGTGTGGCATCCGATGTTGATCATGTCGCTGCTTGTACTTGAAATTTTCCACAATGGAGTGACGATATATTGGCCCGTTGGGTAGAAGTGCTCCAGGAGTCAGATCAAATGAATGCTTGACCTGACAATGCAACGATACCCCTATGGGCGAGAAGAAGATGTCCCTCTATTCTTTCATGATCGTATCCACCTGCTTCCACTGCGTGGAGGAACCCTTCCTGGGGGCCATGGATGTGGCTACTGTAATCCCCTTACTTTGAGAGCGAACCAAAAAGAAAATAAATTCCCTAGTCTGGGAGATGATCTTGCTGCATTTCTTGGTAGAGATCAAAGAGGTGGCAGTACGTGGGGCTACCTCTGGTATCCTGTATAACGTATTACCCAAAGAAATAATCACAGAGCGAGGTCTAGACTCATTTACAACATGTCACTTCCACAAGTATGGTTGTCTTAATAATAAATCACAAACGTCGAGAGGAGCAACATCACACAATACCTCATATGTGAAGGGCTTGTGTAGGGAAGGCGACACTATTGGCTGACTAAGAGATCTTGTCCTTGGTGAAGCCACTTGATACTGTATGGCTACAAGTGTGGTGTAGTCCATAGGCCCAACCGCTTCACGACCTCTACTGAAATGGGGTTCTTTTGGCTCCCACTATTGATAATGAATTACATCGGCGAACCCTTCACCCACATTTGTGAGTGGAAAAGACGTTCCCCCTCCTCTAGATCCTCAGGATCATTCTTTTGGATCTTGGCGGTGACATCAGTGGCACTGGGCTCCGCATCAATAATCTGCTTCCCTTTGTCATTCCTCTCGTCGGGTTTTGATTCAGGGTCACAACATGCATCTAAACCTAAAGCCTTCAACTCAGCCACCAGCGACTGCTTGGTCCGACACTCACTTTTGTTGTGAGTGGGGCTCTTATGGAACTCACACCACTTTCTTGTGTCCTTCTTTGACTTCGCGGTGGTGTTCTTTTCTTGCAGCTTCGACGGGTTGTCTTAGGTCACCTCACCTTGGCTTTGTCCTTTGTTCTTCAGATTCGCAGATCCAAAGTCTCGCTTCTCTTGTTTAAACTTCTGCGCGATCTTGACAGCGTATCGGTACGTCATGCCAAGCGAGGAGATTTCCAGGAACTCCATCTCATCCTGGATGTACCTGTGTAGGCAACCGCGGTATTTGAGTACCAAATGCTGCTCAGAATCCTTGATACCCAACTTTGTGTGAAGGGTATGAAAAATATTTGTAAACTCCAGCACGTCTTGGTCCCTTCCCTACCGCAGCGTGGTCCACTTTATGTATTTATCCTCATAGCTTCCGACAGGGTAGTACTGCTCCTTGATGGCATCCCGGAATGAATTCCAAGTGGGTGTGGCTGAAAACAATGAGGCCGTACTTTCATCCTTCTGCTCACAGTAAGTTTCCCACCAGCCCTTGACATGGGGGGCGGCTTTGAGAAGTGCAAAAGTGATCTTAACCCAGTTGCAAAAATCATGAATAGAAAAATATCCTTCTAGCAGATTTAACCATTTATCTATGGCATCCGCATCTATCTGACCCTCATATATGGGAATGTCAAAGTTAACTTGTACATTAAAGGGTGTGGCGCTTCCAGAGTAGCTGCGGGAAGCAGATGCGTCGTCCCTAGGTAGCCGCTAAAGGATCTGGGAAAAGTTGTCCATCATCGAGTTCCTTTGTTGCTCGAGGGCTTCTTCAAGCAAGATTTTGATAGGATCTCTTGCCCCTCCATCTTTCTTTTCATCCGCCACGGGAGGCCGTCGGGATTTGTGAGGCTAGCCTTGCAAAGGTTCGACTAGCTCAAGCCCTAACTCCTTATACCCGACCACGTTGGGGACATGCAAAGAAAAACAAAGAAAGAGAAGACCACTCTGATAACATTGATCCATATTTAAAAAGGAACGCAACAAATTATAGATACAACTATAAATACAGAGACGAAGCAGAAATAACACTTCATTTCATTAATAGAAAAAAACTGAAGTATGCTTACAAACAGAATGGAAATAAGACTAGCTCGGGCGATGGTAGCTTATCTCTGAGAAGAGATGTGGTGGCTACATGCCTCTAAACTGAGTTACAATGAGGCTCAAGGGACTTTTTTATTACTGAACAATAAGAGAAAACCCTAACTCGAGGAGATGTAACACCAAGAGTTTATGGACTTCGTTGTGGTTAGTTTGATAGCCAACTTCCCGGGGTCGTAACTTGGTCATATTATTTCTGTTTGACACGTACGATACCTCGTTGGAAAGATCTCTCCGAGGACTACAACTGTCGACACAATTGCAATTGCAATCGTCGTTTTGCCCAAAAAAAACGTCGTTTAGTGCCTCAAAACGACTCTGAAAGTTCAGGACCCCAAAAAACTGCCAAAAATAGTAAACTGTGCTACAATTAAGGAAACAAATGAAACCGAATCGGGGGTCTAGGTGGAATAGGTGGGTGGCCACCAATATCCACTTGGATCATCAAGCTTCTTAACTTCTTGAAAACAAGAAAACTTCTATATGCATTATTTTCAAGGCATTTAGGATCCTATGCATATAAGAACATACAAGTGCCTCCAAAACTAGCCATCAAAATTGTCAACTTGTTGAAAGCAAGAAAACTTTTATATACATTATTTTCAAGGCATTTATGACCTCCTACTAGTAATAATTTGCAAATTGATTAGCATTTTCGGTATAACTATTATTAACTTCAACACATAGATGTTATTTGAAGGAACTAAGCCTATCCATATCAAAATGTATGTTGGAAATAACTAATTGAAGAACAACTATATATTTGTAAAATTTATAAACAAAGGTTGGAATAAAAAACCTATTTATTACAAAAATAAATAATATTTTGCCTTTATAAATTTAAAATAAATTGAGTAATAAATGATTGGTAATGAATAAATGTGTTACAATGAGCCTTGTGATATACTAATATGCATTGGTTGGCCATGAAGTGAAGTGTGATGTGTCCCTTGACCTTTTATTAACCTAATGATTACTATTTATTATTTTATATTATTATTTATGTTTGTTAGATTGTCATCCCTTTAAGAAGTGATTTATCGTCAAAGCATAATAAATATGATTGTCTTTAGCTAAGCATGTTTCCATGGTAGCATCATCTTTATGTTTGTCTATTTTTGTGGGTTTGACTTTGTTCTTTCTTTCAGTGATGATGACGTTCCTTTGTATTGTTTGCACCATTTCCTAAAATCTTTTGACTCGACTGCTTAACGTAAAACCTTGATGTTTCTTGTAATAATTTTTTTTTACTTCCACTAATATAATTTCACCTATGATTCTTTAGTGTTTTCATTAGTTGTAATTCACCTTTCTTAAGAGTGGACCCTTCAACACTATATAATTTATAATGTTGTCATTAGCATTTGTCTCTAGCTAAGCATGTTTCCATAGTGACATCATTTTTGTGTTTGTCTAGTTTCAAGGGTTTGACATTATTCATGCTTTGAGTGGTAAGGTTCCTTTGGATGTGTCCATCATATCCTAAAATCTTTTGACTTGATTGCTTAATGTAAAACCTTAATGCATCTAGTGATATTTTTTTTGCTTCCCTTTTTATATAATGTCATTCTTAGATATTCTTATCTCCAAGAATGTTGATGGTTCCCTTTCACACCAAGTGTTCCATAAAAAGACTCACATGGAAAAATACCTCCATTTTGAACCCCATCATCATCTGACCCAAAAAATTGGTGTGTTAAACACCTTGGCCACCAGGGCTTCAAGGATTTTTGATGAAAACCACCTTAATGCGGAAAAAACCCACCTCATGGATATTTTTGTGAGAAATTGTTATAAGAAATACCATGGTATCAAGGCTTTCCAAAAACCCAGCCAAGGTCCTAGACCAAAGAGGGACCTTAGTGATCCTATTTCCAATTTTTAGCTTCCTGTTACCCAGAGAATGAAATATAGGATTGCTCGAATTTTAATGAATAATCAGGGCTTTGCTTCTTTTAAATTGTTAAACACCATTCATAGTATCTTAAGGTCGATCAAGGATCCCGTCGACCCTTTGAGCATGAAATGGGTTTACTTAATCCCATGCTCATGTGGGGATCCCTATGTTGGTGAGACAGACTGATCTGTTAAGTAGATTACTCAAGAGCATGTGACAAACATTAAACATAGTTGGTCTCGCTCCTTAGCTCTACTTGAGCACATTGAGAAAACCAAACACCATGTTTGCATTGAAAACTACAAGATCCTATAAAAAATGGGCACTATCATAATAGGAAGTTCATAGAAACCATTGAGATTGAAAAGCACATAGGAAATTTAAATAGAGATGATGGCTGGAATATTAGCAAGAAATGGGTTCCCGCCCTTGCTTCTAGATTTTCTCTCTGCTTAAGCAAATCCTTTTCCCTTTCTTGTTGCCTTCTTTTTCTCTTCTTTAGTTATTTTTTTCCCCTCCTACTTCTCTAATCTTATCTTTTATTAATAATTTTGTCGTTGTCATTTTTTTCCTGGGCTTCTTGTAATCCCCTCTATAATTCTTTTTTCCTTTTTTTTTTCTTTCTATATTTATTTTTTATTTACTATAATAAAATAATAATAATAATACTATAATATTATTATATCCTTAACCCTAATAATGTGATAATTATATATTTATATTAATAATATTATTGCTCATATAAATATATATTAATAATATTATTGCTAATGTATTTATACATATATGACATATCTATGAACCTTATAAAGTAATGTATGTATATATAGATTAATTTTCAACTTTCTGTTAGCTTTTGTTTTAATAATATAATAATTATTAATATAATTTGATTATCTATATTAATGCATATATTAAGTTATATATAATATTATATATATTGATTAATATTTGTGATTATTTGAATTTTGTTGATTATTATTGTTAATTTTTTTCTTTGAATTTTTAAAGTTTTTTTTGACTTAATGTTTTTTTTCGTTGTTATTCATTTCTAATTTTATATATCTCACTTATCTATTTTATGAAGTTTGATCAGATTTCCTTTCAATGTCCTAATGATGAGCCACACTTGCTGGCTTGAAATGTCAAAAAAAAAATCATATTGTAATAAGATCCAGATATATCAAATCAAAATTGCTCACCTCATAAAAAACTTAACTCTGAAATTAACTCAATAATTCACCGTTCTTAAGAATAAAACTTTAAACCATGTAATTTATGATGTTATTGTTAACAATTAAATTATCTTTAAATTATAATTGATGATTCCTTTTATTGATAAAAAATCTATAATTCCTCTTTTATTTTGTTTGTTTCTTCTCGAATATAAACCATTTAATCCCTCCATTTATAGAATATAAAAACATGGAAAAGGAACATTTTTGAATGCTCTAATGAGCGACAATGTTTAAGACGTGCAAAATAATATTGTTCTATAAATATTGTTCTGAAAAGGTTTACATATTTTTTTAAGGGTGGTTAACGGACACTGAGTGACCGCTATGTCTATGGGAAAATCTAGGTAATTAACCCGAAGGGATCTACCCGTCGACGAAACTAGCAAGGCCTAACCCCAAGGGCGTCGAGGAGATTTGACCTCGTGTCATGTCCCCATTTTTATTCTTCTTCATAGTACAACCAGGGTGGATTTCCAGGGCAGGTGATGGCTAGGTCAGTGGAGCAGGTTTATGTCATCAGGGGTCCCGATGGAGTTTTGAGGAGTTTTTATGGGATTTGATGGCATTTGGTTGACATATTCCATCATCTGCATGGTTTGCCTTGCATTCCGTAGCATTTCGACAAATTTAAAAAATCAACATTATTATTGGGCATAACTTAATTAATTATGCTCGAGGTGGCATTTAGGGGAGATTAATTGATGGAACACCTCAGTGTAATAGCTCATTGGAACCAGAATGAGAAGATCTACGAGATGTGATGCTGAGAAGAGACTTCTAGTGGCCAAAGAGAGTATGGTGGGCGATTTTCCATTTTCCTTAGTTAAAAATGACTTTAATTAGTTATTTAATTAAGGAAATATAACTAATTAGAGAAAAATGGCCAAAAGTGACTTAAGTGAAATAAAATAAAATTAAAAGGTCACTTGATAAAGTTAACGAAGGAGCTTCTAGAATAATAATAAAATAATAAAATAAGATGCTTCTAAAGGCTTGGGGATCTATCCATGAGATCTATAAAAGAGGAGAGAAGGTCATTTGGAAAAATCTTGGATCTTGGATTTGTGTTTATTTCTTGTGGAGAGGTTTGAGAACCCAGTGCTCTACTTCAGCAGTAGCCCCAAAACAGAAACCCTAGGGTGATTCAGTGAGCGTGGGCAAACACCCATCTCTTCCCTTGGTGAATCCATTCAGGGTTCACAGGTTGCAATTTATTGTTTTTTAGTTTGTTTTGGAGGCTAATTTGCGGCAATATTGTAGATCTATTTGAGGTCTGTTTATGTCAACTATATGGGTTGTATGCACATGTAAACCCCATTTTATCTAATATAATAACGCTGAGGATTCCTTGTTCAGTGTGTTATGGGATTGCATTGTTCTCTAGACTTAAATTTTACATGACAATCTTCTCTTTATCAATAGAATTTGTATCTAAAGAAATTTTGAGTTAGAATTTGAAGAAAATTTTTGCTTGTTCCAAATTTATTTCATTTGGGACATTATAGTGGTATCGGAGCATTGAAATTGGCTCAACCTGTGGGTTTGAGTTTTCTGTTTTAAGTATTCGAGTGTTTATTTTGGAAGTGGCAAAGTCATCCTTTGTTGCATAACTTTTATTTTTGTGCCAATATTGTTGTTGCCATTGATTTTGCAGTGAATTTGAAGGATTGAAAAGTTGGAGCATTGTGATATTATTTTATCTTATTTGGAGCAGTGTGCAAAACTGGACAGATTGAGAAACTCACACTAAATTGGGGTTTTTATAGATCAACTAGAATTTGCCAAATATTATTCTGGTTTTTCTGGGTTTTGTGAGAGGAGCCCATGGTTGAAATTTCAAATTTTTTTGGGCAATATTCGAACTGGAAATAAACATTCCTTCAAAAGTTTGTTTTATTAGTGAACTAGATAATTCACACCACTTGGTGAGCTTGATCTTGGCTTGGATTTAAGCCAAACCATTTATGGGTTTGGTGTGAGGAGACTCGGGTTAAATTTTCAGAAATTTCGGAGTAGTATTGAGGGAAAAAACACCAATTCATATTCAACAACAACAACATAATTTCTGGGCAGCGCAAATTAATTATTTGGATTATTTTGTTGGGCCTTTGCAACAACAATAAGGGGAGCTTGATATTTTAAAATTTATTGGCTCATGGATAAGTCATCGAGGTAGCTCGCAACCCTTAGTGTTGACCATCTTGTTAGAAGAAGTTTGATAAGGAGAATTTTTGGAGGGTTCAAATCTGGAAAAGATGAGGAGCCAAAGAAAGAGTAGTCTCCAGAACACTAGATCACAAATTTAAAATTAAAGTAGACAAAGACGTAGATGAGACTGCTAAAATTAAAGTAGAGTTGGCAAGGAACTCAAGCCAATTAATTATGAAGAAGATTGAAGGGTCCTTAATTAGACAAGAGTCTATTATAGATGAGCCCATTGATTCTCATGTACCATCATATGAAATTGTTGATAGCAGGCCATATTTATTTTCGAGTGTGTATGGTGAGCAGTTAGTGGACACTATGGGAGACATTTGAAATGATGGGTCACTAGTGATGATTCAGCAGGTGCAACATATGGTGGAGCATGAGTCAGATCAGGAGGATGATATGCACAGTATGCATGGTGAGCCTTTTGGGGAGATCCAGTTGGAGGTTCATGTTGAGCCCATGATGGAGGAGGATGAGAAACCATCCTTGGAGCCAACCATAGATGTGCATACAACTGATAGGGTGGTAGTATTTGCATACACATGTCTTTAGGAGGTGCTGGAGTATGACAAGATAGTTTGGCAAGAGATTGGTGGACTGGATGAGCATGGAGTTTCCTATCAGGTAAGAGAGATGGAAATGCATCCATCTTTGGGTCTACCCATTGATGAGGGGCAAATCGATGTAGTGGTAATCAGCTGAGCTACAACATTTTCAGGCAGCAACCCTCTCAAGGAGTACATAGATGGGGCTTGCAACACAGTTTGCCCACTTTTTCCCATTAGAGGGAGAGAGGTAGTATTTCTTGGACATGTTTTGATTGTCCAGGTAGAGCATCAGGAGTTGAACATGGACCGGTATCAGCTATTGGGTCATTGATTTGTCGTCATTTTCACTTGACTTTGTCATTCATTAAGCCATTATTTCCAACCATCCATTGCACCATTTCACTCACTTGCCACCATTTTTACCATAATTCTTCAAAATGTATCTTTGTATGTCTAAGTGGTTAATTGACATCGTTTTCCTTTATTTTTAGTAGATTAAGAAGAATTTTTCATGGTTTTACTAATGACAGTTTATCAAGTTCAAGTTGCTGCAAATTTGTCAAGTTTTCATAGCTAACTCCATGGTTGAGGTAGTAGCACCACTCTAGAATGAAATTAGAAACTTGTACTTGGTTTCTAGAAGCTCCAATATGGATTTGTATTGGTCAAATTCCACCCATCTCGCACGTGTGGACCTACAGGCAAAGATTAAGGGAAAGTCGCAGCAGTTTTGACCAGTTAACTTCAAACGCGTTTTCTGAGAAAATGAAAGTGAATCACGGAAGAAAAAAACATGGGTTTTGTTTAGAACGAGCCCAATTAAGTTCTCCACAAACATTTTTTCCGAATTCGTTACCATTTGGGAGATATTTCAGGTTCTTTGGAGCCCTATTTTGCAGGTTGCGTGAGAAAACATTGCACCCATGTGTCAATAAACGCCCAATCAAGAAAATAGAGGTTGGAATGGACTATGCTTCATTAAATTCATGGAAACTAGGTGTTCATTCAGTTATGCTCTTTAGCCATATGAATCTCCATGAAGTTACATTGTAATCACTATATAAACACTCCAATGAAATAGAGAGGGGTGTGTAATTTTGAGGTGACTGTGACATTTTAAAAACTTTGTTTTTCATTCTTTTTGAATGAAGAAGTGCCTTGAAGAATTGATGCAGAACTAGCTGTTGGAGTAAAGCTTTGATACCGCCTGTTTGTGGAGGGCCCCTACAAACAATGAAGGTTTCACATTCTTCGTTTTTAATGTAATTGTTTTCATGTTTTTATTTTATCATTTGATGTAGTTAAATTTGTGTTTTTATTTTGTTATTAGTTATAGTTGTTTCCATAATTCCATTTTATCATTTGATGTGGATGTTTATATAGTTTTCCTTTATCGTTCGATGTAGATTCATTAGTCTTTCCTTTTGAATTGATTGCAGAGTAATTTATAGTTTTATTTCTTAAAATATCAATGATTTATTTCTGAGTAGTTTTACATAGTTCATAATTGATTTATTTCAGAACATTGAGTGATTTCTTTTCTAGTTATGAATTAGTTCTTTTTAGAAAAGTTTGAGTAATTTATTTACAGGTTTATGAGTGATTTCCTTTTGAGCAATAGTGATTTCTTCACAGTTTCAGAGCATTTCAATTTCACAATTAAAATGATTTATTTGAAAAACAATTCAATCACAGAACATGAATGATTTTCTTATCGTTTCATTTTAGAACTTAGTTGCACAATTTTCATTTCGTTTAAGTTTCATGTAGGAATTGATAGGACAATAATTTTGCTTTTAGAAATTTAGATGTGTGCTGCAATAGATCAATTTAGTTTCTTTAATGAGATAGTGTGAATTTTCTTAATTTCATTTTGCAAGTGTGAGTTTATTTTAATTTCATTTGACAAGAGTAAGTTTATTTTGCAAGTGTGAGTTCTTTATAGTTTCATTCTGCTAGAGTGATTTACGATGGTTCCTTTTTTTTTTAACTAAGATTTTTTCTTTAGTTTCATTTCATTATATAGGAATGTTAATTTCACTTTGAAATAGGAATATAAAATAAATTTTAGAAATGAATTTTCAATAACTCAATCATTGATATTAATAATCCAATTTAATAAAAAGGGCTTCTAACATATATTGTGAACTTGCACTTCACAAGTTTACCAACTCCGGTCGATAGTTTATGTAACAATTTAAGACAATTAAATTGATAAACATCAGCATAGCAGACATATTCCTTGCACAGGAGTCCATGCACTGGATTCACGAGAGATCATGAGTTGGTACCCTATTGATGGAGTATCATTTTTAGTCAGAAGCATTGTATTGCATGAGCCCTTAGAGGTGAGGGGTATTACATGCTTCAGTTGGCAGTAAGACGTAGGCTGGTCACTCATCAATATCTCAACACAATATCAACATGATGAGATTGACCTTGGTTTATGCCAAGAGTTGGATTTGAGAGAGGTGATGAGTTGGTACACGATGGATGGAGCAACATTCACGGTTGAAGTTATAACACAACATGAGCCTTGGAGCCTTGATACTTTTTCTTGGTGGAATTGGGATCTAGGAGGATTTGTTGATGGTAGGTTCAGTTAGAGATTAGTCTGGGATCTGGGCATTGAGGGGTCCGTTCATGATGGGTTGACACAGGAGCAAAGCATCACCTAGTGCTTCGTATGGGATCCAGGCATTGGGTCTTAGTTACGTCGGGCCACTAGATTGGTCTATACATTTGGATTGCTTGAGGACAAGCAATCTTGGGGTGGGAGGACTGTCATTTCCCCATTTTTATTTTTCTTCATAGTATAGCCAGGGTGGATTTCCAGGGCAGGGGATGGCCATGTCAGTGGAGTAGGTTTATGTCATTAGGGGTCCTGATGGAGTTTTTATGGGATTTGATGGCATTTTCTTGGCATATTCCATCATCCACACAATTTGCCTTTCATTCCGTCACATTCTGACAACTTTAAAAAATCAACGTTATTATTGGGCATAACTTAATTAATTATGCTCGAGGTGGCATTCCGGAGAGATTAATTGATGAACACCTTAGTGTAATAGCTCGTTGGAACCAGAATGAGAAGATCTACAGGATGTGATGCTGACAAGAGACTTCCAGTGGCTAAAGAGAGTATGGTGGGTGATCTGTCATTTTCCTTCGTTAAAAATGACTTTAATTAAGGAAAAATAACTAATTAGAGAAAAAGGGCCAAAAGTGACTTATGTGAAATAAAATAAAATTAAAAGGTCACTTGATAAAGTGAACGAAGGAACTTCTAGAATAATAATAAAATAATAAAATAGGAGGCTTCTAGAGGTTTGGGGATATATCCATGAGATCTATAAAAGAGGAGGAACAGGGCATTTAGAAACAACTTGGATCTTGGATTTGTGTTTATTTATTATAGAGAGGTTTGAGAAACTAGTTCTCTACTTCAGTCGTAGCCCCAGGACGGAAACCCTCGGGTGATTCAGTGAGAGTGGGTGAGGACCCATCTCTTCCCTTGGTGAATCCATTCAGGGTTCATAGGTTGCAGTGTATTGTTTTTCAGTTTGTTTTGGAGGCTGATTTGCGGCATTATTGTAGATCTATTTGAGGCCCGTTTATCTCAACTATATGGGTTGTATGTGCATGTAAACCCCAATTTATCTAATATAATAAAGATGGGGATTTCTTGTTCAGTGCATTATGGGATTAATGTTTTATCGAATTCAATTTTACATGGCAATCTTATGTTTATCAATAGAATTTTTATTTGAAGAAATTTTGAGTTAGAATTTGAAGAAAATTTTTGCTTGTTCCAAATTTATTTCATTTGGGACATTATAGTGGTATTGGAGCATCGAACTTGGCTCAGCTTGCAGGTTCGAGTTTTCAGTTTTAAGTATTCGAGGGTTTATTTTGGAAGTCGCAAAGTCATCCTTTGTTGCAAAATTTTTATTTTTTATGCCAAGATTGTTGTTGCCAATGATTTTGCAGTGAATTTGAAGGATTGAAGAGTTGGAGCGTTGTGATATTAATATATCTTATTTGGAGCAGTGTGTAGAGCTGGGTAGATTGAGAAACTCACACTAAATTGGGGCTTTTATATATCAGCTAGAATTTGCCCAATATTTTTCTGGGTTTTGTGAGAGGAGTCCATGGTTGAAATTTCAGAACTTTCCAGGAAATATTTGAGTTGGAAATAAGAATTCCTTCAAAAATGTGTTTTATTAGTAAACTTGATAATTCACACCACTTGGTGAGCTTGATCTTGGCTTGGATTTAAGCCAAACCATTTATGGGTTTGGTGTGAGGAGCCTCAGGTTAAATTTTCAGAGTTTTCGGAGTAGGATTGAGGGCAAAAACACCAGTTCATCTTCAACAACAACAACATAATTTCTAGGCAGTGCTAATTAATTATTTGGGTTATTTTGTTGGGTCTTTGAAACAATAGTAAGAGGAGCTTGAAATTTTAAAATTTATTGGCTCATGGATGAGTCACTGAGGCAGCTCGCAGCCCTTAGCGCTGACCCTCTTGTTAGAAGAAATTTGATAAGGAGAATTTTTGGAGGATTCAGATCTAGAAAACATGAGGAGCCAAAGAAAGATCAGTCTCCATAATCCCTAAAGAAGAGCATAAATCAAATGAGAAGAGAGCGGATCTGTTTTACATGTCAAGGAGCATGGAAACTGGATCACAAATGCAAAATTAGAGGGGACAAAGACTAAGACAAGGCTGCTAAAATTAAATTAGAGCTGGCAAGAACTCAGGCCAATTGATTATGAAGAAGATTGAAGGGTCCTTAATTAGAAAAGAGTCTACTATAGATGAGCCCATTGGTTCTCATGTACCATCATATGAAGTTGTTGATAGTAGGCCAAATTTATATTTAAGTGTGTATGGTGAGGAGTCAGTGGACACTTTGGGAGACATTCAGGATGATGGGTCACCAATGATGATTCAACAAGAGCAGCATATGGTGGAACATGGGTCAGATCAGGAGGATGATATGCACAATATGCATGATGAGCCTTTTGGGGAGAGTCAATTGGAGGTTCATGTTGAGCCCATGATGGAAGATGATGAGAAACCATCCTTGGGGTCAGCTGTTGATGAGGAGTAGATAGATTTGCAGACAACTAACATGGTGGTAGTATTTGCAGACACATGTCTTCAGGAGGTGTCGGAGTATGAGATGATAGTTTGGCAGGAGATTGGTGGACTGGATGAGCGTGGAGTTTCCTATCAGGCAAGGGAGATGGCAATGCATCTATCTTTGGGTCTACCCATTGATGAGGTGAAAATCGATGTAGTAGCAGTTAGCCGAGCTGCAACGTTTTCAGGCAGCAATCCTCTCCATGAGTACATAGACGAGGCTTGCAACACAGTTTGCCCATTTTTTCCCATTAGAGGAGGAGAGGCAGGATTTCTTGGACATTTTTTGATTGTCCAGGCAGAGCATCATGTTTTGAACATGGAATAGTATCATCATAGCAGACGTTTTCCTTGCACATGAGTCCATGCATTGGATTGGCGAGAGATCATGAGCGGGTACCCTACTGATGGAGTATCATTTTTAGTCAGAGAAATATTGCATGAACCCTTAGAGGTGAGGGGTATTACATGCTTTAGTTGGCAGCAGGATGTAGGTTGGCCACTCATCAGTTTCTCCGCACAACATCAGCATGATGAGATTGAACTTGGTTTATGCCAAGAGTTGGATTTGAGAGAGGTGATGAGTTGGTACGCGGTGGATGGATCAACATCCATGGTTGGAGTTATAAAAAAACAAGAACCTTGGAGCTTTGATACTTGTTCTTGGTGGCATTGGGATCCAAGAGGATTCGTTGATGACAGGTTTAGTTAAAGATTACTCTGGGATCCAGGCATTGAGGGGTCCGTTCATGATGGGTTGACAGAGGAGCAGAGAATCACCTAGTGGTTCGTATGGGATCCGAGCATTAGGTCTCAGTTGCGTCGGGCCACCAAATTGGTCCATAGATTTGGATTGCTTGAGGACAAGAAATCTTGGGGCGGGAGGAATGTCATGTCCCCATTTTTATTCTTCTTCATAGTACAACTAGGGTTGATTTCCAGGGCAGGGGATGGCCATGTCAATGGAGTAGGTTTATGTCATCAGGGGTCCTGATGGAGTTTTGAGGAGTTTTTATGGGATTTTATGGCATTCTCTTGGCATATTCCATCATCTGCACAATTTTCCTTTCGTTCCGTCGCATTCCGACGACTTTCAAAAATCAACGGTATTATTGGGCATAACTTAATTAATTATGCTTGAGGTGGCATTTAGGGGAGATTAATTGATGGAACACCTCAGTGTAATAGATCGTTGGAACCAAAACGAAAATATCTACAGGATGTGATGTTGAGAAGAGACTTCCAGTGGCCAAAGAGAGTATGGTGGGCGATTTTCCATTTTCCTTAGTTAAAAATGACTTTAATTAAGGAAAAATAACTAATTAGAGAAAAAGGGCCAAAAGTGACTTAAGTGAAATAAAATAAAATTAAAAGGTCACTTGATAAAGTCAATGAGGAGCTCATAGAATAATAATAAAATAATAAAATAAGATGCTTCTAGAGGCTTGGGTATGTATCCATGAGATCTATAAAAGAGGAGGAGAAGGTCATTTGGAAACATCTTGGATCTTGGATTTGTGTTTATTTCTTGTGGAGAGGTTTGAGAATCTGGTTCTCTACTTTAATAGTAGCACCAGGACAGAAACCCTCGGGTGATTCAGTGAGAGTTGGAGAGCACCTATGTCTTCCCTTAGTGAATCCATTCAAGGTTCACATGTTGCAGTGTATTGTTTTTCAGTTTGTTTTGGAGGTTGATTTGCGACATTATTGTAGATCTATTCTAGACCTGTTTATCTCAACTACATGGGTTGTATGTGCATGTAACCCCCAATTTATCTAATATAATAAAGCTGAGGATTTCTTGTTTAGTGTGTTATGGGATTGCATTGTTCTATTGACTTAAATTTTACATGGAAATCTTTTGTTTATCAATAATGTTTTTATTTGAAGAAATTTTGAGTTAGAATTTGAAGAAAATTTTTGCTTGTTCCAAATTTATTTCATTTGGGACATTACAGTGGTATCAGAGCATTGAACTTGGCTCAGCCTACGGGTTCGGGTTTTCAGTTTTAAGTATTCGAGGATTTATTTTGGAAGTGGCAAAGTCATCCTTTGTTGCAGAATTTTTATTTTTGTGCCAAGATTGTTATTGCCAGTGATTTCGCAGTGAATTTGAAGGATTGAAGAGTTGTAGCATTGTGATATTATTTTATCTTATTTGGAACAATGTGCAAAACTGGGCAGATTGAGAAACTCACACTAAATTGGGGCTTTTATAGATCAGCTAGAATTTTCCAAATATTTTTTTGGGTTTTTCTGGGTTTTGTGAGAGGAGCCCATTGTTGAAATTTCAGATTTTTTTTAGGCAATATTCGAGCTGGAAATAAACATTCCTTCAAAAGTTTGTTTTATTAGTGAACTAGATAATTCACACCACTTGGTGAGCTTGATCTTGGCTTGGATTTAAGCCAAACCATTTATGGGTTTTTATGGGTTTGGTGTGAGGAGTCTCGGGTTAAATTTTCAGAAATTTCGGAGTAATGTTGAGGGAAAAAACACAAGTTCATCTTCAGTCACAACAACATAATTTATGGTCATGCAAATTAATTATTTGGATTATTTTGTTCTGCCTTTGCAACAACAGTAAGGGGAGCTTGAGGAGCTTGAAATTTTAAAATTTATTGGCTCATGGATGAGTCATTGAGGTAGCTCACAGCACTTAGCGTTGACCCTCTTGTTAGAAGAAATTTGATAAAGAGAATTTTTGGAGGGTTCAAATCTGGAAAAGATGAGGAGCCAAAGAAAGAGTAGTCTCCAGAAGCCCCAAAGAAGAGCAAAAATCAAATGAGAAGAGAGAGGACTTGTTTTACATGTCAGGGAGCATGGACATTGGATCACAAATATAAAATTAGAGGGGACAAAGATGCAAATGTGACTGTTAAAATTAAAGTAGAGCTGACAAGGAACTTAAGCCAATTGATTATGAAGAAGATTGAAGAGTCCTTAATTAGACAACAATCTACTATAGATGAGCCCATTGGTTCTCATGTACCGTCATATGAAGTTGTTGGTAACAGACCATATTTATTCTTATTTTTAATTTTATTAAAACCATCATAATACATAAAATTACATATTAATATACATAGTAAGATATTTTATTTATAAACTACATTCTACATAGTAAAATGTTTTTATGCTGTTAATATATTTTTAAATACATGTTAATATTATTTAACCATACATATTGAAAATTTTCATTTATGACCTATTTCGAATATTTATTATTATTAATGTTTTAAAGTTAACATATTAATTTTATATAAAAAATTAAATGAATTATATATCTCACTTTTATTATTCTTATCACGAAGTAACTTATTTTTTTTTTGGCTTTTGTGATCCAAATTTGTATGAAAATAAATCTTTCGGTGATAATCACATAGGAGAAAATTTTGTCGACCCGTTTCAAACTAGCTAGTGTGGTTCATCTTGAGAAACCAAATCTTGGCATCAAATTAAATAGATGTAGATATATGTTTACTAGCCGTTAAAATATAACAACTAATTTGACTAAAAAATTATTATTAATCATAAAAATATTTTAATAATATAAAAACAGTGAGTAAAACCTTAGAAATTAGAAATAAATTAAATTAATTATTATTAATATATTGTTTTAATTAAAGAAAGGTCTTGGAGGATGAGGGACTGGCTGAGACCCGCGCGCTTCCCTGCCATGGCCGCGCCCTGAGCCCTCCTTGCTTTCCCGTGCCTTGCAGCCTGGCTGCGAGGCCTGCGCCCCCGTCCGGACCTGCCTCCTCGTCCGGGCCTTCCCCCGCGCCCGCCTTCTCCTAGCCTCCCTTTTCCCCGTGTCTCCTCTCTCCTCCCAGCCTTCCTGATTTCGTCCCTGCATATCCTTGCTCCTGCGCCTAGCAGCTCTCGCTGCTAGGTCGCCTGCCTTCGGTTGTTCCCTCCATGGCGGCCCTGGGTCTTTCAGGTCCGGATCAGGACGACTTTATGACATCTTTTGCCTCCCTTACCCAGGAGAACTCCTCGGAAAGGATTAGACCTGTCTCTTCCCGCTTCGTCAAAAAAATGGATGAGATCCCTGAAATTCCGCTCCCCCCTGCCCTTCCCAGGAGAACGGCGGTGGCTCTAGCTGATAGAGGATTAGTTGGTCAGTTCACAGGTTTATGGCCCTCCCCTCGCACTGTCCAGCGATGGGTGGAAAGAAACTGGAACTCAATCGTTCAAGGCAAGATAGCGATTCGCTTCTGTGGAAGAGGGTTTTTTACATTCCTATTCGAAACAGTGGAAGACAGAAATCTTATCTTCCGGAATGGCCCATACTTCATGGATACTAGAGGCCTTTACCTGAACAGATGGACACCGGATTTCGACCCAGAGATGGATGTCCCAAACGCAGTTCCAGTCTGGGTCCGGCTCCCGCATCTGCCTCTGCATTGCTGGGGAGATGAATCAGTGAAGGCAATAGGAAATGGAATAGGGAAGTATATCGATAGATCGGAACCAAAGGAGAACATGCACGCATGCGCAAGAATCTGTGTAGAAGTGGACCTCGGGAAGGGACTACCAGAAGCCATCAAGCTCAGAGTTGATCAATGGACGCACCTCCAGCAAGTTGATTATGAACAGCTCCCCTTCAAATGCAAGGTATGTCACGAATATGGACATTTCGCCAATAGATGTAGTAAAGTAAATGCAAATGTCTCTGACTCTAACCCTGAAACAACAGAGGAAGTTTGGGAAACCATCAAAAAGAAGAGGCCCAATCCTCCCAAAGGAAAACCCTCTAACCCCATAGCCCCCTCTATCCCCCCTTCTCCGCCAAGACCGACTATTCCCGCCTCCTCCAACCCTTTCGAAACCTTATCAGAAGCTGACCCTCCTTCCCCGCCCCCCTCCCCGAGAGCCCCCCCTGTCACCCCTGCCTCCCCCCCGCCTTCCTCCCCCCCTCCCTCCTCCCCTCCCCACACTATAGAGAGAATTTTAACCCGGAACAAGTCTAAGGAAAGCAATACCTCTGTAGAACCACCTAGGAAAGTCGGAAGGAAAACTAATAAGGAGGTAAGAGATGAAGCGGCAGCAAAAGAAATGACAACAGGGATCCAACAGCCAATGGACACCTATCTGGACAAGATGAAAGGTAATGGCGAGAAAGGGAAAGAGAAAGGAGGTTCCCACAGCAAATTAGTTAAGTAATGAATCTGGTCTCTTGGAATTGTAGGGGGATGGGCTCCTCCCTCAAAGTCAATGCAGTCCGCGACCTTCTCAAAGCTGAACATCCAGACATCCTCCTCCTCCAGGAGACCAAAATTAATGAGCAGGATTTCAAGAACCACCTAAAGAATAGCAGAACATATGAAGGAATCGCAGTAAGCGCAGTTGGGGCATCAGGTGGCATAGGGACCATCTGGAACAAACAAAAATGGAAACTGTTAAATCAAAGACACAGCAGCTGGTGGATCCGCTCAGACATTCAAAACATAGCAGAGACAGAAGAATATACCATATACAATGTCTACGCCCCCCCCCACTACCGGGACAAGGATGCCTGTTGGAAGTCAATCGCAGCAGACCTCCAAGAAACTCAAGGTCGGAACCTTCTTTTAGGGGGAGACCTAAACCTAATAAGGAATGTTGATGAAAAGATGGGGGGAAACTTCTTGGCGGATCCCTCTAGGGAAGCCATTGAAGAAATCATTCTAAATCACAATCTAGTGGACTTCCCTCCTCAGAATGGGCGTTTCACCTGGTCCAATAAGAGAGCAGGTCGATACAACATCAAGGAACGACTGGATCGAATTCTCGTTCAAGACAGAATAGTGGATAAGTTTGCATGCATCAAAAGCCTCATTATCCAAGGGTATTTCTCAGATCATAAGCCTGTTGCTCTTAAATTGGACAAAGGAGAAAATCTGGGTCCGCTCCCATTCAGATACAACAAAGCGTGGGATGAACAAGAAGATTTCCGAGCTCTGATTAAAGATCACTGGTTAACAGAGATCAGAGGGTCCCCGCACTACGTTTGGGAATCCAAAATAAAGATTCTGCGTTGTGCCATCAAACAGTGGGTCAAAACCAAGGTTTTAGAAGAAAATCGAAATAAACTTGCTCTCCAAGATAAACTCAGGCTGTGGGAACAAGGGAAAGACAGCAGACAAGACACGGAAGAGGAGCAGATCCAAGAGATGGAACTTCAAAAGGAACTGTACAAGCTGAACAGAAAAGAGGAAGAGGAACAAAGACAAAAGTCAAGATGTCTTTGGCTCAAGTCGGGAGATAGGAATACCTCCTTTTTCCACAATAACTTGAAAATCAGGAGAGCAGGAAACAATATAGATAAAATAACAGTTGATGGAGTAGAAATAAAAGAGCAAAAGGAAATCATGGAGGCTGCGACTGCTCATTTCCAAGATCTCCTCACCGCAGGCCAGCAAAGCAGTGATGGCATGGAAATCCTCGATACAATGGACAGCAAAATCTCTGAGGATCAAAATTCTGAGCTGGATAAAGAAATCACTGAAGCAGAGATTGAGCAAGCAATGCGCAACATGGCCTCAGACAAGGCCCCGGGACCCGATGGTTTCACTGTGGACTTCTATAAGACACATTGGGACATTATCAAAAAGGACTACATCAGAGTTGTAAAAAATCTCTTCCAAAGATGCAAGATGGGCAGTGGAATCAAATCCTCCTTCCTCGCATTAATCCCTAAAGATCCAAACCCTCTCTCCTTTAACCGCTTTCGCCCTATCTCCCTCTGCAACGTCTCCTACAAAATAGTAACTAAGATCCTTGCGAACAGGCTCAAATCCATCCTCCCTACCCTCATCTCTGAGAACCAAGGGGGCTTTGTCCCGAAGAGACAAATAGCTGACAATGTAATACTCATCCAAGAGGCTATTCAAAGCAGTATCAGTAGGAATGAAAAGGGTATGATAATAAAGCTGGACATGGCCAATGCTTTCGACCGGGTAAACCTCTCCTTCCTCCAGGCAGTCCTTAAAAAGATGGGCATATCAGAGCTCTTTATAAGCAGGGTCTGGGAGTGCATATCGGGCAATTGGACTGCCCCCCTCATCAATGGAAGGCCCAGCAAAGCTTTCAGAAGTTCTAGGGGGCTGAGGCAAGGGTGCCCGCTCTCTCCCTTCCTCTACATCCTCATGGCGGAAGCGTTAAGTTCGAAGCTGGAAAACCTGAGGAGGAAAAGAGAAATAACAGGGATTGAAATTGTCAGAGGGTCGAAAGGCATCAACCACTCTCTGTTTGCGGATGACACCCTTCTCATAGGGGGTGCATCTTACATAATGGCGAGGAGATTTAAAAAAGTCTTGGATCTCTTTCTTCTTGCCTCGGGTGGCAAACTTAACAATAACAAATGTATGGTATATGCCTGGAACATCCCTAATCATGTTATACAGCGCATATCCATCATCATGGAAATTCCAGCTCAACTGAATTGGACCCATTTCATGTACTTGGGGCTCCCCTTGGCTAAAGAGAAAATCAACTCAGGGATTTGGGTTAAGATTATTGAAAAGCTCAGAGGCAAATTGCAAAGCTGGGGAGTGCACTGGTTGAATTTAGCAGGTAGAGCGATATTAATCAAGTCAGTCCTCGCTTCTCTTCCCATATATCAGTTCGCTATCGCTCTTGCCCCGGCAAGCATTCATAATCATATGGAGTTGATAATTCGGAGTTTTCTGTGGCAAGGTGGCAAACAGAACACCCAGAAGTTCAGTTTGGTAAAGTGGGATAAAGTGATCCTTCCGGAGGAAAAAGGTGGGCTAGGAATAAGGGTTCCTAGGTTAGCAAATCTAGCCTTGGGCTTCAAGCTAATATGGAGGATTCTAAATGAAAAAGATGCTTGGTGGACATCCATAATAAAGAAGAAATACCTGAATGGTCCAAACAGCAATATCCTAACAGCAAACATCATAGAAAGGCAAGGTACTCCAACTT
This sequence comes from Pinus tabuliformis, assembly GCA_031772625.1. Taxonomy (NCBI): domain Eukaryota; kingdom Viridiplantae; phylum Streptophyta; class Pinopsida; order Pinales; family Pinaceae; genus Pinus; species Pinus tabuliformis. The sequence goes on along the minus strand of CM062820.1, from coordinate 592,216,019 downwards.
GGAACCTTATCAAGAAAGCGATCCCCCTTTGCAAGCCGTTCATCTCTAGAGCTCCGGGGAATGGCAAAGAAATAAGCATCTGGAAAGATAGAATAATGGGGTCTCAGCCCAGAGAAATCCTCCATCACCTGGTCCCCCTCCAAAAATGGATGGCTGACTTGAATTTGAACTCTCTCGCTGATATCTCTGTTTGGGAACAGGATCGTTGGGCTGGTTGGTCCCTCCCCAATCTCCCTGTGAACTTGGCAAAGCTCTGGGATGAGATCAAAAGCTCCCTCAGTGGATCAGCCCCCATCAGCAGAAGGGAGGAAGATAAGTTCGTTTGGGACCCAAATGGGGGCAATTACTCAGTTAAAGAAGGATATAAAGCCCTCCAAGGCATCTCTGGGGTAAACAATTGGCCCCTATACAAAGCTGCATGGCGCACTGAATGCCTCCCAAAGGTCAAACTATTCAATTGGACCCTTCTCCACGGTAAAATCTTAACTGCCGAGAACCTCAGGAAGCGAGGTATTCAGGGGCCATCTATGTGTTGTCTTTGCAGGTCAGCAGAAGAATCCATCACTCATCTCTTTGTGGAATGCCCGACTACTAAAGCTTGTTGGCACCTCCTGGCTGGTGCTATATCTTCAGAAGCCCTCCCTCCTCAGATCTCGTCCCTTCACAAAAACTGGGACAAAAGATTATATCAACCCAAAAAAGGTAACCACATTGTGCATAGGATCTGGAACAGCATCCCTGCAAATCTGAGTTGGCAAATATGGATTGCACGTAATAAGTGCATTTTCAATAACCAAAAGCCTTCCATTTCAGGCATTGTGGCTAAATCCATTGCCCTCATCGCTGAGTCTTTCGAAGCATTAGGGGTTTCTAAGAAAGACCTGGAGGTCGAAGATGAAAAGCTCAAGGACTGGCTGGGAAAATTCAACCTCACACCAAGACCCTCTGCAGGCAACAGAGCGAGGAAGGACAATCAGCACTGGAAGCTTCGTGGCACCGAAGAAGAAATTAGTAACTGGATCAGGAAGCAAAAAAGGCCTACCCTGTACTTCGATGGAGCCTCAAAAAAGAACCCGGGTCAAGCAGGGGCCGGCGGGATCATTAAGGATGAGCAGGGGAACACCTTGGTCTCCTTTGAATGGGGATTAGGCCAAATGTCTAATAACAAAGCCGAGGCCTATGGCCTCCTTCTGGGCTCTCTCATTGCAAAGAAACTCGGCCTTCAGAACCTGCTTATCTTAGGAGACTCAGCCATCTTAATAGCTGCCATGAATTCTGGGAGGGATTTCAAACAGTTGGCCCTTAACAACATTAAGAATCGAATCATGGAGAATGTCAAATTGTTAGGAGAAGTAAATTTTAATCACATCCTCAGGAACTTCAACAAGGAGGCAGATCAGCGTGCAAACCAAGCGGTCAGAAGGAAGATCGGCCAGGTCAGAGAAAATAATTTTTATTATGTCAAGGAAATCCCGTAGTCACAAGTACGCCGTCGTTCCTCACCAGGGGAGCGGTCACCTCAGATATCATAGCCACCTTGTCGCATCTCTCTGCCTTTTTCGGCCCAACGAAGGAGCATCTCAACCTCGGGCATCTAAATCTCTCAGCGATCGCACTACCCGCGTGACTCTTCGTCCTTTAATGGCCGATTCTCTGGGAGTCTTCAGCAAAGCCCATACCTATGGCATCCAGATTGTCAAAAAGATCCTCTCTTCACCTACAAATAGCAAGCAGCTGCATTACATTTCCACAATCAGGGATCGAACAGCTGCTGCCAGCTCCTGGTGCAGTTTGGAAGCGCACTCCTTCTCAAGGATTCTCACCGGTTCAGCTCCAGGGGTAAGACATTTTAAGTTATTTGTGAATTCGATTTTGTCTAACAGTCATTCGGGCTTCCTCAGCAGAGAGTTCCAGAAGAGTGAAAGGCCCTCTCGCCTCCACTTAAACCCGCAGCTCCTTCACGGCTCCGCGCTCCACAAGGCTGAAGCTCAGCCCCTCTTCAAAAGCACGCTCGCCCTTCTCTACTCTCAGGCTATTCCTATGGCGGGTCAGCAAGGACAGACCTCCAATCAGGCCCAGAACAAAGACCCAATGAGGAACATCTTCAACAACAAAGAATGCAATATGTGTAAGGCACACACAGTGATGATTAACAGCCTAATAGCTCAGGTGAAGGAACTTACAGAAGACTATCATGCTGACAGAAATTCCAAAAGAAAGAAACTGGAAAAAAGGAAAAGAGAAATTGAAGATCTGAAAGACCGCTGTATTCACATGGAGGCAGTTATTGATCATCTGCGCACTCTCACGGAGAGCCAACATGCGGAAAACTCGACTAGAGCCAGCGTCCGAAAGGAAGACTCTGTCACTCCTCATTACCCTTGATCTTATGCATTTCAAATTTGCCTGGTTAGGTGGTTCTTACGTAAGGCAGTATAGCCGTTTATCTTCTGTTCTGTGTTCAATCAAGAGAAATTTTGAGTACAACGGGTCTGCGTACCCAGTTTGGTACCTCATATCTCATTTCTTTTCTTGCCATGTACTAGATCTTACTTCAGAAAGTTTTTTTAATATATGAGTAGCCGACATTGTAAAAAAAAAAATTAAAGAAAGGTCCTAAATATGATATGGTAAAATTTAATTATGCCAAAATATAAATAAGAAACAATATAGAAAAATCTAAAAAATAAAAAGTTAAATAAAATAAAAAGAAATAAAGAATGAAATTTATTTTATTATTACAAATAATATTATCAATAAAAAGAAACAATAAATCAAATTAATTATATTATTACTATTGATGTTATTAAATCAAAGGGAATTCTTCTAGAATTAACTATAATTAAAAAATGCGTAGTCTAACTTATAGATGAAATAACCTTTTTCACCGGAATTCACCAAAATCCGGCAATATAATTTCAAGATTTTTTGTTGTTTAAAATACATTTTTGAATGCATAAATGGATTCAGCACACTGAAAAACCCCTTGGGACACTCAAATTATGCAGATTAAACAATTTAAACTGAAGTTTTTAAAATTCTCTGTCAGATTTTTGATTAAAATTGACCAAAAAAATGGTCGTGAAAAAAATCCATTTCTTCTATAAGTTAGACTACGCCATTAAAAAATACAGTCAAACATAATTGTTAAAAATACAATATATATATATATATATATTAAACGATAAAAACTTACGAAGAGAAGGCAAGGATTGAAATATTTTATTATAGTCAACACTCTCTCTCCATATAAAAATTAAATGGCATTAATATTTGAATAATTTATCAAGTTTTTTATTGGAATTTTTCTTAAAAGTATAAGAATTATATATTTTTAATACTCAAAAGAGAAAATATAAGATTTTTATTTTTAGTTTTAATTACTTTCTCTCTCTCTCTAAATTTGTTATAAAATTATGTTGTTTCATATGGACATCAAACTATTTTATTTATGGCTAAGAGTGAGAACGAAATATTTTTGCATCTCCTTCATACCGAGTTGTAATATCAACTAACTTGACGAGCACAATGATCAACCATTATTTTTGGGGGTTAAAATTACAACTTAGTTGAAATTTTGGCATTGACATCAAATACCATTCTAAACATAAACTTTAAAATTGACCCCAAAACTAAAGTGGTGCTATTGGTGGCACTCACTTTTCTTCGAGATTAGCATTATAGTTTGTTACACTGGACAATCCCTCTTGCGAACAAGAGTGATCTCCCTAGATCCCAAATGGAAACTAGAAACAATCATGACAATTGAACTGACTCTTTCCCTAAGTTGAACTTGTTCGAATAAGTAGTATAGCTAATGGATGAACCTCTTACCTATTTCACGGAATGCATAATGAAGATCCCTTGTTGTGACTTGATGAAATTCTTCAATGCTTGATAAGACCTGCAAACATAGACCACAAAAGGATCAAAAGCACATGTGATATAATAATCCAGACAACATAGCCTAATGATAAAGGAAATTAGGGATTTAATTTGCCTTAATAAATTATAAACAATTGTAAACCATTCATCATTCACATAAGATAAAATCAATGGGAGAAAGTGTTCATTTGTATTAATCAGAAAATAAGAGGAGCCTTACAAACTTCGCCTTGATGCCATGAGGTCCCTCCCAAATGCCTTCAGTCTCCTCCTTAGATGACAAGTTTTCCAATCTCAAACCAACAACATAAGTTTTTTTTCTCTCAATTTGACCTCCTCAATCCCCCTACCCTCTAGTCATTTTATAGGCCAAGAGGAGGAAGTTTCAGATCCATGAGAGGAGGACGAGACTCCTTTATTGAGGGATTAGGTTACCATGAGAAAAGGGATGAAGATGCATCTTCCGAGGGTTATAGTTTGAATAGTCATCACATAGAAGCTTTCAGTTGGGAAATATTCGACCAACTATGTTTCTAGAATGTACTTTTTATTTTTACTTTCTAGAATTAACCTGCGTGGGTTTATAGTGGCAAACATAGCGTAGCTCTGCGCTGTTCTCAAAGTCAATTTCAGCGCATGTGCAGGAAACTATAGAGAAAATGACGCAGGTGGAACTTACAAGGTGTGACAGCTATTTGACTCAAATTTCTCATGTACTTCAACATATTTTGGTTTGTTTGACTTCTGAGGGAGCTGGTTCAAACATGTTCACGGATGGTAAACATATCCATAAATTGATCAAGTGTCATGGCGACAAATTGACATGTAACATAATTTGTTTGATATTGTGCGCTTGACAATTAGTATCGTTGTGAGCCGAAATAAAAAAAATCAATATCTAAATTGAAATGTAATGTTATAACTAAACCTCATTTTTTTGAGGTTAGAATTACAATTTCTTTGAGGCCGTGGCCTTAAGAAATGATATCGTTGTGAGATGAAATCACAAATGAACCTCTAAATTGAAATTTGGTGTTATACATAGCCCATTTATTTTCATCTTAAACTTAAATTGCAAGATTTTTTAAATAATCACCTAAAAATATTTACATTGTTGCAAAATAAAATTATATATATATGAAAGAGAAAAAAACCTAAAATAGGACAAATAATTTTTTTAACATTAAAAATATACTTTAATTATAAATAAATAATAAACAAAAACATTAAAATAATATTATCAAAATAATGTCTCAAGGGGGCAACTTAATTGGTGACGGAAGTAATGTGAGTCTTGAGAAAATGGAGAGATCTAAGGTTCAAATCCCTCTAGTTGTGACCCGATTTGAAAAGAGAAGCACTAACTGCAGACCCGTAGAGGTTTATTAATAGCTATGTGTCAAGCAGGCTGTACATTCCTCTAGGATAATATATATAACAAAATTTAAAAATTTAAAACAATTTTTTTATTTTATATTAGTTAAAATACTTAAATTGAAAACAACATTTTTAATTTATATTAATTAAAACAATTATAAATGTATTGTGGAGAGGGCAAGGGTTGTTCATAACATCACCTTACCCTTACATATCACTTAATTTTCAAATTATATGTGGTGGTGAGAGGGTAGCTTATATGATGGACAAGGCAATACCATAGGTTTTACATCTTAGCTCACACTGGTATCCATCAATGTGATCAAAGATGCGATCTCCCCTCACATTGGCATCCACTAGGTTGTTGTCACAAGATTGCAACCTTGTGAGCATCGACATGAGGGGAGGGGGAAGGGTGGTTCCTGTCATCAAACACTTCCCCATATACACTAATTTTTTTAGTTACACACACACATGCTAGAATAACCATATAAATTAAATGGTTAGTAAATTCCTATAGGCGTCAATATATGATAAGCATCAAAACACTTTCTTCATCATACATCTCAAATTGCTAAAATTAAATAAAATCATAAGAATTCCACTCTCTCTTTATCATGGAGATGCTTAATATGTAAACATGCTTTGTTACAATACCATTGTTTTATCAATACCACATGCCCAAAAAAACATAACTATTTCATATGACACTTGTTCATATAACATTTGTTTAATTAATGATATCAATTAAAAGGGGAAAAAAGCCATAACTACTTTGGAAGTAAATCTTAACATTTGATTTGTGTATGTTACTAAGAAAATTATTGAATATTTTATGGATGTTATCCACCTCATAATTATCGACAGTTAAATTAAAATCCTAGAAGCTCTATTTCAAAATATGCATGCTTATCGACATAATTGATTATATATTTTATATCAATTTCATATATATTTCGAATAGGTTTTTTGAATTTCATATTTCATTTTTTTTTTTTTTTTGAGGAAAAATCTCAACTTTCTATTAATAAAAATAAAAAGCTAGATAGATTAGATGCACAAAGTGCATCCAAGTATTGTCCTTGGGGACAATGCATGTGAATTAAGCACTCATAGTAGCTAGGAGAGCCAAAAAAATAAAAAATAAATAAAAATTACAAAATTAAAATTACATTTGGCGATATAAATTGGTATTTTCTTTTTTGCCTTTTTTCTTTTGGACTTTTTGCCAAATCCCAAGCGATGAAGTAGATATAACAATTTCCAACTCATTATTTCTTGAAATGTTTGGGACTTCTTTATCTGAATCTGAGCTCTCAGAAACATGAGATTGCTTAATTCCACCTGAGCCTTGATTGTTGCTCTTTTCCTCGTGTTGGTTCTCAAGGATCGAAACCAGTACTAAGTTATTGGGAATCTCTGCCTATTTGTTTTGATCCTTCTGATTCTCTTCTCCCTCCTTTTGAGAACCTTGTTGATTTTGTCTCTGAATGTTGCTGGGTCTCAACAATTTCTTCATCCTCATCATCTAAAGGAGGATCTGGGAATTTCCATCCTTTTTTATTTTGCAATCTTTTCTTTGTCCTTTTCTTTGCTTGTTTACATGTGTTCTACAAGTGCCCTGTTTGATGGCAGATCTGACATCTAAAGGCGGTATTTTCAAAATCTAACCACTGTGTCTAGTTGAAGTCTTGATGTGTTAGGTGAATAGGATCAGGAAGTCCTTTGCTTAAATCCATCTCCACACATATGCATGCAAAAGTGAAGATACCTTTTTCCATTCTTTCTCGATCCATCTTTAGTATCCTTCCCAAAGAGTTCCCAATGCCTTCTAGGACCTAGTGGAGCGAAAAGGGGAGTGGACGATTATGTAGCCTTACCCAGACCAAAATTTTTGTAACCACCATTGAGTTGGTATCAAAACCAGGAAACCATGGGGTTACAAAGAGACCCCCCTTCCCCAAAACTATGGTTCTTCATTTATGATGTAATTAAAGTCTTTCTACTTATCAAACTGAACCACAAAAAAACCTTTTGCACACAGATAAATGTTACAGTCTCTGGTCCAATTGAGGTAGATACACTCATTTAGATCTTCAAAATTGGGCCAGAAACCATTAAATTGACATATGATAGCTTTTGGTTGAAAAATAGTGAAAATACCACTTACTTCTGGTAATTCTATGGACAAATCTGGTGCTTTCTCCATTTTCTCTACAATGTACAAACCTGGGTTGTCAGATTTGGGTTTGGTTTGTCCTATGTGGCGACATTCCCTCTCATTGCATCCTTGAAAGAGGCCCGACCCTTTCTAGTCGAAGATGATCCAAGTGGAATGCTTGCCCCCGGGGCACCACCTTGCAATCTTAATTTTAGGATAATTGTGGCATTTCTTTCAATACCATAGTCTTTCAAATGGACCACATCCTGCAACACTTTTCCTGAAAGAACCAGACTTTGTAAAGAAGCAGGAATACCTGTAATATTTTGGACACTCTACTTTAGATCTGTCACTAAATCCGTTCCTTGAACCCTTAGCATGCTCGATTTTTTAGTAATGGTTTTGATAAAAACCTGAACCAACTCCTTTGGATTTGCACCCTGTTATCTCCCTTCTACTTTTGTCTCATTTGGATATGAACCTAAGCGATGGATCTAACTTTTTTATGAGAAGAGGCGGCTCTACGCCATGCAAGAAGTATTGGATCCTTGATACATGTAGGAATCCAACAAGAAATCACTAGAGATAGAGGATAAAATTGCAAAGGGTTTTCGCGGCAGCCTTCGCTGTAAAAAAAACGTGGTCCACTAATAGATCCCCATCATATTAATGACTCCAAATTGAATGAGTTATTTAATGGAGGCTTCGAAGGCTTGTCGATCTGCCTTCCCGGCGAGGAGCTTTACCTTTTGAATAATGTGTATGCCCCAGCCAGCATCATGAACCCAACCTCGTTCAATTCTGTGCAAAATTGGATCATTTTCAAAAGCATTCGAGGGCTCTCGATCTACTGAAAAAGAAAGCTTAGACCACCAATTAACTAACCAAAAATGCCCCAGCTCCCTGCATTTAACCAAATCCTCAGAGGGTTGTAAGAAGAAACACTCCCTCACACGTCCATTCGACCCTATACCTTGCAAATCGAAAAGATCCGCGTAGAGAAAGAGAGTCTCGCCTTCTTTACCCAAGCTCTAATTTGATCCAAGTTGCAACTGGTGTGTGCATCGAAGATTCTAGTCCAAGGTAACAATCGTTAAAAGAATGTAATGGGAAGTAGAGGGGAACCCAGATCAATACAAATCTACCTAGATCCAACCTCTGTCTAGAGTTACCGCCATCCTAGAAAATATTTGTCGTCGTCTGTGGTGTTTCTATCGTCAATGAAGCAAGGCCGTAACCCTTGATGGCTTTGAATTGTAAACTACCACACAAAGCTGATACCCTAGCGAAATGCGACCACTCCTTCTTCTTCCGGTCCATGTTTTTGTTTATATATTTTAAATGGCTTTAGGTATTTTTTGTGGATTTTATTTATATGTGTGTGTGTGATCGAGTATTTGGTAAGGTTGGGGCTCTATGGTGTGAAGGGATGTATGCAACATGTGTATGCTTGTGGCTTAATTGTTGTAGTAGACAAGCAACTTCTTTTCACTTTCACTCTCACCACTAGGGCTGTTCACAGGCTATTGTAGGGTTTCGGTTAGGGTTGTATTACAGAGGTCTACATAGTTTAGTTGGTGGTAAGAAGAATTTAATGTTAGTGAAATGGAGGGTTTTATGGAGCTAAACCCAGATCCGAAGGATATTCTAGTAATTTGGGGACTCGAGCCTACTCAAAAAAATCTTCCAAGAGTGCGGGCTCCAGTTTCTGATTCACCTGCAATTTGTGCTGATTCATCAAATCCTTGGAAAAATGTTGGGGTTTATAGGTTATATTCTTGTGGATAGTTGGATCCAACTTGGAGGGTTGAGTGGGGTGATGTGTCATTGGCAGATGCTGGCTCTAGAAACCCCTGTGAGTTTTCCTCAGCAGGGTATCTTGGAGTATCATTTTCGGATAGTTTGAGACAGGTTCCCTATTCATATGTGGATGTGGAGAATGTTTAGTTTTTCCCACTACATTGACTGATGTTCAAGGTTTCCAGTTGACTGGTGGTCGCAAATATGTGGTTTAGAGTAGTGGTGGTTTAAGCTGTAGTGAATTTTTTTTTTTCCCTCTGTCCCTTAGGTTTCATTGCCTAGAATTATTTCACAAGAAACCCTAGATGGATTTTTGCAGATTGAAGGATTTTTGAATGGTGTTTCTCCTAGACCACAATCTCAGGAGTAGGAACTAGTAATTCCTAAAGGAATTATTGAAAATGGCGGAGGTTCTGTGGAAATATCTGGTGAAACATTTAGGGATTTGGAAACCCTGGAATTTGAGAAACCAAGGATCTGTCAGGAGGTTCAATGTGAAGGGTTGTTTCTCTCATTTTCATGGGGTCCACATACTGATTTTACTTTGACAGAAACCTTAGGGGGTTTTGAGCATATTGGTGGGGTGATAGGTGACATTCCTTCTAGATCCCAAGAATAAGAGTGGGAGAATTTTATTTAAGAGGAAATTTTCGTAGATGTTCGGGGTCCAGTGAAATCTTAGGTAGGAACAATAAGGACTTAAGAAACCCTTGGATTTGAGTTGCCAGATAATGGTCAAGAATGTTGGTTACCCGAAAGAGGAATTGGTATTGAATATTGTTAGTTTCACAAGGTGGGAGTGAAGAGGAATAAAGGTAAGTTCATATGTCCAAAGATCGAAATATGCCACTTGGTGAGGATATTTAGCTCTACGAAGCCACAAAAATGAATCAGCATGTGTTGATTAGCAGAGAAAAGGGATGGTCATTCAAGGTTGAAATATTATGTGAATGGATAAATAAGACATGGGGCGATACCCGATGAAAATGGTCAAGGTAAGTATTTTGGTCCATAGCTGGTTTATGCTTAAATTTGAATTGACAGAAGTGGTTTGATGGGTCATGGCTAGAAACTGGTGCATTGAATCCTCTCTGGTCTTGCTAAAGAGGTGGAGTCCCTTATTTGATGTTTGTCATGAATGATTGGATGTTGTGCCTATTTAACTAAAGTTTCATGGTCTACCTCCACAACTATGGATGTTGGATGTGTTTCAAGCGATTGGAAACAAACTGGAGGAATTCCTAGAAGAAAATATGTTGTTAAGGACAACCAAGTTAAAGAAAATTGCTAGAATACTAGTCAAATTGAACCCTTGGGAGGGGCTATTCGTAGATATTAATCTCACCTACTAGGGGTATTGTCATATGTAATAGATTTAATATGAGGACTTACCATTCTGGTGTTGCCAATGTCATCACTAAGATCATGTTGTGTGGGATTTCCCTATGGGCTATAGGGGGAAAAGATGCCATAGAAATATGCAAGATGACAGTTCATAAAGCTTTCGATCGAAGGGAGACTACCAATCCATGAGAGGGAATATTAGGCAGGAATATTTTTAAAGTGGAGCTATTTCCTCCTGTGAATCAAGCGAACATGATAGCAAGTGTGAACATGATGTTGGAGGATAGGTGTTGAAATTTGGGGCAACTTTGGGATGAATTTCCCCAAGAGAAATCCAATTACCCCAAAAGTATCCCATCTTGCCCAAACAAAGATAATTTAATTGGTTAAAGAAAAATATTATTATTGATGTGTTCTTGATACTCCTCTTATTATTATTTAATGATGCACAAATTTATTTGGGCAAGCATCATCAAGACACTTGGTAAATATATCAAGTGAAAATTCATATGTTGTGTTTTACAAGGTCAGCCTCAAAGAAGTTGATGTCAACCTCCATGTGTGAAAAACCACGTCCCAAAATGATAATAAATAACCAATCACTGTGGCTCATTTTGAACACAAGTAACACACATATTTGGAGAAAGTATTTCTAAGGTATCGTAGGCCTAAATAATATGAGTCCAAGAGAAGAAAAGGACAAGTGTTTACTCTTGTTTCTGTGTTTTGGTAGGGTACCTAGACACAATTATTTTGATTAGTTTTTGTGGCTAAGAACTATGGCAAAAGGTTCGTTGTATGTCTATTCTAAGTCCATCCAACTGCAGACATATGCATGCCCTAATTAAGTGTTGCAAGGAGGCATGAAAGTCAAGATTGATATCCAACAAAGGGGTCGAGCTTCCCTAGGATGTAGCGCAAGTAGGATAGAGGTCAAGAGTAGAAAGGAAAGGGTCAAAAATTGAGGTCATGAGGCCATATTAGGGTTTCCATATGGCCAAGATGTTTTAGGGACAGTTGACCTCAAAACCGAGTTTCTTCATGGCTGAGAAGAGCAATTGAAGAGGATAAGGTACTATGTTTTATGTTGTAATAATTGTTAGGTGATGCAGGTTATTTGATATGATGATCAATAGTTTGATAGTAGGGTAGCTAGACGCAATTATTTTGATTAGTTTTTGTGGCTAAAAACTGTGGCAAAAGGTTTGTTGTATCTCTATTCTAAGGCCATCCAATTGCAGACGTATGTATGCCCTAAGTAAGTGTTGCAAGGAGGGATGAAAGTCAATATTGATATCCAACAAAGGGGTCGAGCTTCCTTAGGATCTAGAGCAAGTAGAATAGAGGTCAAGAGTAGAAAGGAAAGGGTCCGAAGTTGAGGTCATGAGGCCATATTAGGGTTTCCATAGGGCCAAGATGTTTTAGAGGAAAGTTTACCTTAGACCTGAGTTTCTTCATGGCTGAGCAGAGGAATTAAAGAGGATAAGGTACTATGTTTCATGTTGTAATAATTGCTAGGTGATGTGGGTTATTTGATGTGATGAAAAAATTTGAAGGGTAGACTTGTCATGGGCATGAGCTCAAGATTTCCAAGTTTACATGAGCAAAGGTTGAGATCCTAAAATGGTATGTTAATGACTTCCTAAGGTTGATGTTTTGCAAGGTAGTGTAAGTTCATATTGGACAAGTCTATTATAGCTCGTGTATAGTGGTGGATGGTTGTGATATAATAGTTATGTATAGTAGTAACACTTGCTCTTATGACAATCCTGAAAAGAAATGATACTTGACAGTAATATTGATATTTGACATTGACGAATGACAATGATACTTTCTCTTTTGGAGAAAAATGCAATTATCTACAACAAAGAATTATCTAGCCCTAAAATTAACAATAATTGGGAGGACAAGCTGGATGAATGCAAGCCTACCCCTAAGAAATAGTGGTCCCCAATACCTGCAGGTACTTGTGTTTCTCCTCATCCTATTTCATTTATGAATGATAAATTCTCTTTGGTCAAGGAGCCTGGTCCTTCCAGGCCTATTATCTCCTCTTGTGTATCATTTGTATTTGTATAGCAATGTGATCCTCAAGACAATTTAATTATGACTATCATCCCTTTAAATCCCTCCCCTCCTTCTTCAACTGAGCTTAACTTGTCGAAAAATGTAACTAGTGTCAATCTTCATAATTGTATTTGTCAAAAGAAAAGAAAAATAATTTTTTTATTAAAGAAAGATTGACTTACTAAAGCATGGGTTTCATGCTTAGGTCAATGGTCAATAGGCCAAGCCTCCATTGTAGGATTCTAGTATTTTTTTCTTCAGTTAAATTAATTTTCATTATTTGCTATACACTTCTTAGGATCTTTGAGTCAAAAAGTTATTTTTTTTTTCTCCTCCACTTCCAAAGTCGAGGTCTTAATCTTCAATTTGGCCTTAAAACAAGTTGACAAATATACCTCAAAAAAATTGTCAAGTCAGCCTCAATGAAATTAACAAGTTAACCTTAAACTGGAGTTTAAAACAACTATAAATAGCCAAGTGCATTCAACCTATTGTGAAGAGAATGAGGGAAATTTTGATCTGCAATTAGAACCAAGACAAAAAGGAATGCAAAAATCTTGATGAGAAGGATATTTCCAAGCAAAGACAAAAAGAGAAGCTTTTCATGGTGTTTTATGTCACACATACCATTCTGAAGCCAGTTACAGGGACTGAGGTTGCAAGGACGAAATTACAGAAGTTGTAGGAAAGAAGAAACAGATATTTTCAGTTTAGGACTAACTTGGAGGATGGAGGTAGCCTATGTCTTTGGTCAAAGGGCAAAGTTTGTCTCAACATTGATTTAAATCTATAGTGGAAGAGTTTGACTAGGTTTCCCCCTCCTTAGGGGTTTTTCCTTGGCTGAGAGCCTACATCTTGTGTTCTCTTATTGTCTTTGAATTTTTGGTAATTATCTTGATGATGAAAACATAATGAAGAAAAATAACTAATAACTAGTCACAAGGAATTGCCAAGTAAACGAGAAATCTAATGAAAAAGAAACCCTAATGCTGCCCTAATGGACTTCACAACATGGTATTGAAGCTAAGGAATGGAGTATATAATGTCAGTTAGAGGATCACAATAAGGCTACAAGCACTATTCCTCAAGACTGAGTTCCTAGGAGGAAAAATCAAATTGGAAAAGGATCACTTTTTGAGCATGATTACAAGATGATTATTTTGCAAATAAATTGCAGATCTGAACCTGAACTGGAATAGCGTAGCGGTAAGAGAAGTCAAGTAGTTTTTAAAAATTCGAGAGAGTAAATCACTAGCCCAATCAATTCCAAGATCCTTGAGAAAAAGGTCGAAGTATTGTACATAAACTTGAAGTCTGAAATAGTCTCAAAAAAATATGAAGTTCTGCGCAGTAGTAAGGAAATCGAATTATTCAGAAGATATGTTTTAAGCTTCAACGAAAATGAGACTTTAAGGTCTGCAAGCTAAGAAGATTGAAACTATCATTTACTTAAAAATGGTCGGGTCCTTAAATGGTATAGAAATCAAGCCTCGAATAAAAGCATATGGAGGAGTTTTGTTATGAGCCCACTTTGAGAAAAGAGTCTTCAAATAGGCCTATAGTAGCCTGTAAAATATACAAATAATGTCACCTTAAATAAGATCATGTCAACCTTATTTCGAAATAGGAATCAGATCTACTATCAAAAAGAAAGAAAGGCAAATTCCATGCAAAATATATATTCTGAGAAGTTGAAAAGAAAACAAAACAATTTGGCTTGTTGAAGTCTTATTAGGAGGAACCCCTGAAAGTAGCAGTCTATAACAAGTAAAAAGGAGTTGACCCAACATATTGAAAGTCTCTACAAGGAAAGTATCTAGTATTGGGAACAACTTGAAGACATAATATAGCTCAAGTAAGTATTAATATTATTATTTATGTTTTGTCATCTAACCATGTGTTTTCTGTTTGCAAGAAAGACTAACAAATCTCAATGAATTTCAAGGATGAAGGTATGTAATCTTAAGGTATGAATAGCATGAAATGTTTAGTTGCATATGTTGGCAAGTACTCATTGTATTAAAAGGTTATTAATATGTAGTACTGTGAAGCATAGTTATTATATATATGAAATCCTCATTCGTTTGTTTAGAAACCTTTTCTCACAATGTCTAGGGTTTGTAAGTAGTGTAAGGTATATGATAAAACTTTGAAGAAATAATTAATGTCTAGGTTGTGATCCCTAGAAGGGTTTGTACTCTAAATTCCTAGAAATTCTCTCTCTTTAAAAAAAATGGAAACCCTAGATAATTGTTACACTATTATACTTGTATATTTTGGCTGTTGTGTTTGTTAACAAATATTACAGGTACAATGACTTGGTAAATCAAATTGGATCATTGAAACAAAAGATGACTCTTATGAAAAATGAACCATGAGAAATGTTGTCATAATTGAGAGGGAGTTTGCAACAAGGACTATGTATTGATATAAAAAGAAGATAAAAGCTTTGTTGCAGAAAGAACTCTTCGATAAAGAAAACCTATAAGGTTTGTTCAAAGAGAAACTCAAGGTATGTCTAAGATCACCTATTTTGTAGCTAATTCTCTCTAAATTAAAAGGGTATGATCATTTTTGGCATTACTAACCCTCTCATGTCTAGATCTTTGAATCATCAAGATTATTGTTAGGGTGATTACTCATTAGATTGAATCTACCCTTGTTATACTATCTCTTAACATTTGTTCATTTATGTGAAACCCTAACCTTTAGGGTTCACTGTAAAACCCTAGGCTCTCAATGCTTAAGGTATGCTAATAATGAAACCCTAGCTTACTTAGGGTTTGATGTTAAAGAATAGGACTCATGATGAAATCCTACTCTCTTAATGTTTAGGGTTTATTGATGTTATGAAACCCTAACCTCTTTTTATGGTTTGTTGTTGATAAAACCCTAGATTTTTAGAATTAGGGTTTATGTAAAAACTCTTGCAATAATCAATCATAGGAATGAAAACCATGGGAAAATGTGCTTCTGTATAATTGAAACCCTAGCCTACTCACAATTTGTTGTATATCTAATTTTGGAGATTGTTTTTTGTATCTAGGGCTTATGATAAAACCCTAGTATGATATTGATATAAGTTTCTAGGAAATTATAATGGATCCCTAGAAATGAAATCTTGGTATGCTAACTTGATTGTTTTTGAAATCTAGTGTTTGTAACAAAATCCTAGTAGAGATTGATATTTTAGGGCATGATAATGAAATCCTAGAAGTATAATGTTTTTGATTATTGATATTATTTAGTTTTAATGATTAAATCTAGGGTTTGTGATGAAACCCTAGTAATTGTTGTTGCAAGGAGTCTAATGAATGAAGCTCTTGATTGATTATAAAACCTAACTTTGTTTAAGTCTTGAATGTCTAAATATGATTTATTATGCTCCTATTATTTAATAAAGTTGACTTCATGCTCTTGTACATATATTTGTGTTTGGTTGTACTCGTTGCTCACTGGTACATAGTCTTCAAGATGATGAAGAGACTTACCTCATGTTTGATGATAATTTGATGATGGTGTGAAGCATGGTGGTAAGAGGGAGCTATCATAACTTCGATGACATGACCATGTTACCATGTGAAGGAATCATGAAGTTTTTGAAACTCTAAATTATGTGATAAATTTTGATGCAAAAGGAAGAGCTTGTGTGAATGAAAGAATAAGATAGTTGATAAACTTGTCCTCTAATTACTTGGATAAAGGAAAGAGTATGTCCCCCTAGTTGAGAAGGAGCTTGAAGAGAAGTGAATGACCAAATGAAAAGGCCACGAGGATGCTTGAAATCAGAGAATAGCTGAAGCAATATTGATGGAAAAAAAATTGGATGCCTTTTTGGAAAAAAGTAGTAAGGTTGAGTTTGGTGCTGTTGAAAAGTTGAAGAAGTAAAGCTTCAGAGTAGATGTGCTTGATATGATGATGAACTAAGCATATATGATGATGATCTAAGAAACATTAGAATAATTGAGAACCCTGAAGGTTTGTGTTAAATATGTATAGTGAAAGTTTATTACTAATTGAGGTTGTGTTTGTGCAGATCTATCCATATGAAGGTTGAATGTTCGAAGCATGATTGGATTGGTGGATATATCCGATTTAGTTGATAAGGAGAGATGAAGCATCTTGTGGCAACAAGATGATTGGGAGGACATTTGGTCGGCCTATGATGATGTCTAGATCCCGAAGTAGGGAGGGTGGTGTTGGTCTTCGAGCTTTGGCCTTGGATAAACATGTAGATCCTTAGGTTGGTGTTAGAGAAGAAGCTTGATGGTACCTATAGAGGTTGAAGCTTGGAACACACCTTAGCCCCAATTGATTAGATACCTTGGTCAAGTATCTAATCTGTAGCAATGCATGTGTTGTAACTCTTCATAGAACACATAATTTTGAGATCATCCTTGTACCTATGTAATTATGAATACCTCCCTAGTTAAGAGGGAGTGTCGAAAAATATAACTAGTGTTAGTCTTTATAATTGTATTTGTCAAAAGAAAAGAAAAATATTTTTTTATTAAAGAAATATTGACTTATTAAAGCAAAGGTTTCATGCTTGGGTCAATGGTCACTAGGTCAAGCCTTAATTGTAGGGTTCTAGTATTTTTGTTGAGTTAAACTCATTGTCATTATTTGTTGTACCCCTCTTGGGATTCTTTAGTCAAAAAGAAAAAATATTTTATGTATATTTTCCTCCACATCCCAAGTTAAGGTCCTAATCTTCAAATCGACCTCAAAAAAAGTTGAAAAATCTATCTCAAATAAATTATCAAGTTGGCCTCAATGAAATTGACAATTCAACCTCAAACTGGAGTTTCAAACAAATATAAATACCCAAGTACATTCAGACTATTATGAAGAGAATGAAGGAAGTAATGCGAAAAGGAATGCGAAAAGCTAGATGAGAAGGAGATTTCCAAGTGAAGATAAAAAGAGAAGGCTATCATGATGCTTTCTATCACACATGTCATTATGAAGCCAATTACAGGGACTGAGGTTTTAAGGACGAAATTGTAGAAGTTGCAGGAAAGAAGAAACAAATATTTTTAGTTGAGGAATGACTTGGAGGATGGAGGGAGCCTATGTCTTTGGTAAAATGGTCAAGTTTGTCTCAACATTGATTTGAATCTATAGTGGAAGAGTTTGACTAGGTTTTCCCCTCCTTAGGGGTTTTTCTTTGGCTAAGTTCCTACATAATTTGTTCTCTTATTGTCTTTGAATTTTTGGCAATTATCTTGATGATGAAAATATAATAAAGAAAAAAAACTAATAACTAATCACAAGGAATTGTCAAGTAAAGAATAAATCTAATGAATAAGAAACCCAAATGATGTCCTAATGGATTCCTCAACACAACTCTCATAATTATGCAAATACCCACTATAATCTTAGACCCAAAAAATCTAAAGGAGAATCCTCCATAGGGATGGGAGGATTGGGTATCCTCCTACCAAAATCAAGTCTAATTGATCTAGAGGTAGAAATTCCTAGATCTCTAAGGCACAATTAAAGGATTGAATCGATATCATTGAAGGGAAGAAGAAATATCTTGATGGGCCACTTAGAGTGGTGCAGACCCTTGAATTAGTGCCCCCATGATTATTACTTCTTTCAATTGTAAGGGTTTGGCTAGTCCCAAGGAAAAACCAATGTTGTGATGGTTGGTTCAAATTTCAAATGCATACATCTTGGTGCTTCAAGAAATATTAGGAGTTGGCGATCAAATCACTGAAGATCTAAATAAAATGTTCCCGAGATGTTTTTTCTTTTCAACTGATGCAAGAGGTCACTCAAGAGGCCTGGATATGGGCTTCAATCTAAAGTCCATTAGAATATCTAGCACCTGGGGTACAAAATTGATTCGAGGAGCAGATATATTCTCATCAGAATTAAGCATGGATCTTTATGTAGTTAACATATATGGACCCTGTCATGAAAGAGCTCCTTTTTGGAACAATTTACTTAACAAATATTTTATGAAGAAAGACAACCTCATAGTTGGGGGGTGTTATATACTTCTCATTGGGTTCCTCAAAAGTTTGGGGAACTCAAGCCCTTCTGGACCCTATGGTGGATTTTTTATAAGGAAATTGGTTGACACTCATGTCATTGATTTTAATCTCATCAAACATGAACCACCTTGGAGAAATATGAGAATTGGTAATGCAATGGTATCCAAACATTTTGACATATTCCTAATGGTGGAAGAATTGGTTGGAAGACTACCCTTGTTTCGTCAATGTATCATAATTGGTGGAGCTTTTGATCATCACCCAGTTTTCTTGGAATTGAAAGGTCATAATAGAAAACTAGGAAGTCCCTTTAAATTTAATCCTTCTTGGATGAGTGATGAAGGTTTCATGCAAATGGCTAAATATACTTGGATCCCATTCAACTAAGATTTGGGGATTTTGATTTCCCAACATTTTGTGGACAACATAAAAAAGGTAAAGAAGGATTCCATACAATGGGATTTGCAGAAGAGAGCTAGAGACAACGGGGAACTCAAATATGTTGAAGAGGAACTGGAAATACTTGAATCTCCTAAGGGCGAAGGGTATGAATAAGAGGAAGCTAATCAAAGGATTAGGCAATTGGAGACAACTAAGAGGAGACTGAAGAGTCAAGTGGTATGGTTAAAAAGTGGGGACAATGTTATAGACATTTTTGTGCCTTACTCTAAGCATGAAATGTCCATAAACCAAGGGCTCCTAAGTCCCTAAAAGTGTTGTTCTAACTCCTAAAGGAACAAGGTCAACAAATTACAACTTCTCCCAGAAGTTCTCCACCAGAAACTGCTCAGAATAAGTCAAATTAGGATAATTTCAGCTACTCCACTAGCCAAGTGCGTTGCATAGCACCTAAGTCCACTAGCTAGGTGCGTTGCAACGCACCTAAATGCACTACCAGGGTGCGTTGAGCGGGAAATGACAAATGGCAGTGTCATTCCGCGAGGTGGAAAGACAATGGAAGCTTCCAGAATCTTCTCCAATGACACTTGCCTCACTGAATTCGACCAAGGATGAGTAAGAGGCTTTCAGTCTCCAAGTGGAAGCAAGAACTGACAGAGAGAAGCCATTAATCAAATCATGAGCTGACTCATCCTCCTTGCATACATCTATATATGGATCCCTCATCCCAGAGATCCAGAGGCTGGAATTTTGCACATTGTAAGGAATTGCTGTTGGTTTTGAGATACATATCAGAGAATTGGGTGATCTATGATTTGTTGGGGGTGAAGAAGGGACTTCTTTGCTAGGAGGTTGATGCTGGGTCAGGAATCATCGGTTGTAACTCCTCCTGGATCTTCTTGTATATCAATAAAACTATTTGAGTTTCTTCTCCATGCTTTTGTATCATTGATGCTTGTTACATTTGTATGGTTAACTTAAATCTGATCCTAAGTTATTTATGAATATAAACCCATGTCTTTGTATAGTTTCCTTCTTCTATGATCTTACAGGTACTTGGTGAAGCTGGGCAAGTAAGGGAGCAGGTAGCTGGAAGCTGTCAAAGAGGAGAGAGATTGGATCGAAGGACTAGCGCAAGACACAGGTTGGTTCATCCTATTCCTCTTTGTTTATAGCTCATAAAGAAGATACAAAAGTAGTTTTCTTTGTTTGTTTCTAAGGTAGCTGTCACACCTTAGTGGGATAGAGCAGTTCTAAATAGACACTTTTCCCGATAACAAAATGGCGACTCCGCTGGGGATCATGTCTAATTAGTTTGTTTGTGTTTCTCTAGTTGTTTATTTCATAAACTTATAAGTAGCAATCGAACTGCATTTGCCTTAACAAGTGCAAAGTAGACTACTTCTATCCATTCACTGGATCTGTTTATGATTTGAACAACTAATTCATAGACTAGCTAATTGCCCTTTGTGATAGCTCTTAGACCCCCCTTAGATCTACCTCTGATTGTGCATTACTGATTGCTTTTACTCGGCCAAAAACCAAAGATTAAACTGCAAACTGTGACCCAGAACCCGGATAGAATTCTCGTTTCTGCCCCAACGCAGGCTCTGTGAAGAGGTTCTGCATTTCAACGCACCTCCCGAGAGGGCTACCTGCGCTGCAATGCAGTTTCTCTGTGTAACAGGTGCGCTGATCAGCCTAGCCTTGTGCAACTGAGGTTCTTTGCTTCATTCTTTCCAGTTTTGTCTTTGATTTTTGCAGCCTGTGATCAGTGTTTGACTATTTCAAACCCCTTTTCCTTACTGATATTCCACCTCAGTTGTACAAAAGAATTGTAGATGTTTTTATGTGTTTGTTGAGTCATCTACAGTTTTCCATTGCAAAAGTAGAATAGTCGTACTGTCGTCCTCTGATTTAGATCTGTCGCAAGTGTCGATTTTGATCATAGGAGAAAGTTTATTTGCTGTTGATAGTCGATTATGCTTTTACTTTTGCCTTTGGTTTGAATTTGTGACTTTCTAGTGTTGAAACGAGTATTTATTTCAAAATCATAAAGTGTCGTAATCATCTCTACCTTTTGATTTCGAAAAGAAGCTTGTTTGTGTTTGTCACTTGAAAGCAAATTCAGATTTGTACATCAACTTTCTTTTTAGGCATCAATATTAAGAAAGTGAAAACAAATACATGCATGTGCATTTGCATATTGACAGTCTGTTTGGCTTGATTTAGGAAAGTGCATTTACAGTGTGCTCTTTGCTCTTTGCGAAAAGATTGTGTCTTTCTTTTCCCTAAGTAGCTAGGATTTTCATTGCTGAAAAGAGATAAAAGTTTGTTTATCATCTTTAGATTGCATTTTAGGAATTACATCTACATCTCGTGGTGATCCCAAAAGGCAAACTTCATAAGAAAGATCAACTTAAAATAAATTCAATGAACTTAACAACGCTTTGGAACTTAACGCACAACATTTAGAGGTCTAGGCTAGAGACGTATTCCGGCATCGTAAAGCCTGGTAACTGTTGTCCTCATTGATGGTTGGGTGATTCCTCCACTTTGAGACGATAAGTGCCAGTACAGACTTGTGCTCCCACGTACCGTCGAGTATATATTGGGAGACCCCTATAGGCTTAAATCCTTTATCCATAGGAAGCCGTGTCGGCCGCCCTACTGATCGCAATGCACCGAACACAACATTCGGGAAGATTGACTGTCGTACCGTAAAAAGTATTTTGCAGTTTTGCGATTGGTTTGGTACTCCCTCTACCTAGACCTCCAGAGTAGTCCCTTTCGTTCCTTTTCAGACTCTTTAACGGAAAAGGTCCATCTGAGCACTTGTCACTTCAGGCTCATTAAAAATCGAAGGAGACTAGAGTCATCTTTTGTTTTTTCTCGACTCTTAAAAACTGAAAAAACAAGTTGTGTCAAAAGCGTCTAAAATTCATTTAATTCGGAAACATACCTTCCCTTTATTTTAGTTGATCGAGTAATCCGCAATCGTGGAAGAAAGTCAATTGAAACCCCGTCGTTCGCGGAGACTTACGAGTCAACCGTCTTTGTCTCCGGAATCGAAACCAGTACGGACAAAGTGAACTCGTTTAACCGGTTTCAAATCTCCTATCAAAGTTAGAACAAGTGTTCCAACGACATCAGAGACTCCGGTTACTCCAAACATTTCTGGAATCCCTGCCTCTACAGAAGGACAGTGGTACTGATCCTAGTTTGAGAATAAACACTTGTGTTACCGAACCAGTTCCATCTACAACCGGTTCGGAGAGTATTACTCTTCAAACATCTGTCGCTGCTTCTTCGGCACCAGAAATTTTTTACGGACCTGACGGTCTTCCCCTTCCACCTGGTCTGATTGCGATAGAAGAAATTATAGAAGATCCTCAAACAAGTACTCCAACGCACTTTGGAGTCGGGATCACTCTATATCCTTCGACATCAGAAGTTAGTCTACCACCAGCAGAAGTTCCTGTAGAATCGCTAGGTAATCTTTTGGATAGACTACAAATGTCTGAACAACCGTCAACATCTAGGACTGTGTCATCTGACACAGCGACGACAGAACTCCCTGCTGTCACTTCGACAATGTTCGCCGGCATACCATCTGTCTCGACTAGCTCTCAACCGCTAGAAGGAGCCCACTCAGGGGCTATTTCGACAGTCTGGTCCGTTCCTGTTTGTTCATTCGGGATAATATCCGGAAACTCTTATGTTGAGTCTCAACAAATTGATCCATTTGGAAGTCAATTTGGGCAATCCGGTCCCCAAGGGAAAACAATTCCCTTGAGTTCTGGATTACCACCGTATGGGGGGCAATATGCCCTTTCATTATCTCCCCCGGGAGGATATCCATACGAGAGTTCACAACAATATTCAGGTTATACTGGAATTACCTCAAGTGGTTGGGTACCTATACTACCTCAACAACCAAGAGTTGTGTATTCGATGCAACAGTGCGTACCTATGTCGAACATCCCGACTACGCCAGCTATTGTGACGGTGTCGCAAGTTCAAGCGCTGCCTGTTGTATGCCAACCTCAGGTTTCTCAGGTTGTAATGCAACAGCCCCTTGACCCTGCGACTCAACCACAATCACCGACTAATGGGGCGACATAGGTCCAGACGGGTACAATTACCCCTCACCTTGGTCAAACGGTTAGTATCGGGCAACAACACATGGCTTCACAACCATGGCTGGTGCAATACCAACAACCGCAATTCCAACAAGTATACCAAGGTGCCGAGCAGCAGATCTTTGCGAACAGTTGACAGCCGTACATTCAAAACGGTCAAAATCAACCATTTTATAATGGTCAAGTCCACCAACCTTACCAAACATACCAGCATCAAATGCATTATGCCGGTATGCAAAGACCAACTGCTCAGGCGATTCCATCGTATCCTGGGTATGCTTCACCTAACCTGAATCAACAATTACCATTCGTGGCAACTTTAGAGTTACCTGATTTAAACCGGTTAACAAACGATCCAATTGCTTACGCCCCTTGGTGGCCAGCGATTCCGCATAAACTTCCATCAGATATTCCTAAATTTAATGGAAATCCGGGTGAAGATCCATCGAATCACGTGATGACCTTTCATCTATGGTGTTCATCAAACACCCTAAATGATGATTCGATAAGACTTCGCCTCTTTCAGAGGACGTTAACGGGTCCAGCGGCAAAATGGTACATTGAATTGCCTAGAGCTTCGTTCGACAACTTCAGTACCTTAGCCACAACCTTTTTAACCCATTTTCAATTACTGATAAGGTACGAAACGAGAACAGAACTTCTTACCAACTTCAAACAGACGACGGCCACTCACATATCTGATCATATACATGAGTGGCGATGTCGTCGTAGGATGGTAAAAACGTACATTCCCGATCAGCTCTTAGCTGAATGGTTTATCAAGTCATTACTACCTTCCATCACGGAAGATGTGGCAAAGGGGGGAGTCGTAACGGAAGAGCAAGTTATTGCTCGTGCACAATATCTGGACTTGATTTACACTCAGTCCGGCACGCTCTACGACAAAATACCTGACGCCCCTAGACCGGAATTCTCAATTCCTCCTCCTCCTAAATCAAACAATGACTCTCATGCCGGCGATGGCGTGATTGGCACGACAGACACGAAATCGACAAAGGCTACATCCGAAAAGGCCCGTAAGATTTCAGGTCAAAATGAAAAAGACGAACTTCTTGCTTCGGAAGTAAATGCTGTATCGACAGATAAGGGAAAAGAAACCAAACAACCAGGAAGCAAGAAGAAAGGCAAAGGGAAGAAGAAGAAACAGGATGAATCATCACCTGAAAAATCTTCTTCAAACCCTCCTGGAAATAGGAAACTAAAATTTCCATGCATGATATGCGATGAGGATCATTGGACAACGAATTGTCCGCACAAAGCTGAGCTTAAGAAATTCTTTAAGAGTTCGAAAACCTCAGCAGTGTTAACTGATTCGTTTCCAAATCCAGGAACAAATCTGGTTGAAAGTGGAAATGCTTCCCTGTCTCAAGTGCTAATGTTGTCGATTTCAAAACAGCAGAATGATGCTTTGATTTCGACAAGGAACAAAGATTATGGGAATCCGCAGCTGTCGAACAACAAGGATAAAGATCAACCAAGTAGTTCGACAACAACTTCGACAGAAGTTGTAACACCCACCATCCATGAATTGACGATAAAACCGCCAAAGGGAGTAGTACACAAGTCGACATTTAATCCCCGCGCTAGAGCGGCACAGCATTATAACATAGTGGAAGATTTGGCCCAATCGCCATCCGCTATGTCGACTCTTGAAGTGCTACAAAATTGCCCATCCCAAATGCAGGCTTTATTATCGGCCATTGGTGGGATTGATCCAAAGGATTCCAATCTTGTATCCTTCGACCACAAAGGATACGATCCTCAGTTACCGGCTCAACTAGCTTTCCTTGTTCAAGTGAAAGCCCTCAACAAAACTGTTCATAGAACAATTATTGATGAGGGGGCATCTACATGTATTATGTCGATGAGTTGCTGGAAAACTTTAGGATCTCCAACCTTGTCGCGGTCTGCGACGACATTAAAAGCATTCGACGGAAGGAGATATACCCCATATGGTATCCTAAATAACTTGAAAGTTGAACTAGGAGGGAAAACAGTAGAAATAGATGTTGAAGTCATCGATGGGAACCTTGATTACAACATCCTACTGGGACGACCATGGATATATGCCATGGCAGCTGTTGTGTCGACCTATTTTAGAAAGATTGCATTCCCCTTTCAAGGAGGGATTACAATCGTCGATCAACAAAACTTCCTCCCCAATGGTTCTCAAGTTACAGGAAGCATTCCCATGATCCATGGAAGCCCCCATTCGCTTCAGAATATCAGAGTAGGCCTACTAAAAGATCCTATACTAATGGGAACTTTCGCTCTTCCGCCTCCAATCAATCTGGCAGAAGTAGCATCGATAGGAACCTGCAACATGATATCTTCTACAAAGATCTCAGAAAACGATATCAACATGGATCATGCAATGGTTTTTCCCCCAAGCCCAATGGAAATATTATAGCAATCAATGTTTCTAGCATGGGAGGCAAACCCAAATCAACGCTCATCAAGCGTTTGGATAGATAGGTCTAGAGAATATGGTACTCCTTCAGATCCTTGGTCGCGAGTGCATGTCACCAACGAAGGAATTCTCCAAGCTATGGTAATTGAAGGAGCACCATGGAATGATTCCCACCATCGTTCTCTTCTTCCGGATTGTGAAGAAGATACTCAAGATGACCTTTATCATCCTTCAGTAGTTGATTTTCTGTCAAATACTGTAAATACGGTGGATTCCGAGCGAAACTTGTCCAACATTGAAGAGACTATAGCCATAAATATCTCGACAAAAACAGATGTTGTAGAGAATATTTATGTCGGCAAATGTTGTTCTCCTTCAGAACTGGAAATATATAACGCTCTTTTTCGCGAATTCAGAGATGTCTTTGCTTGGTCATACAGTGAGATGCTAGGCATCAACTCGAGTATCGTTGAACACGAAATTAAGATGTATCCAGATGTCAAACCAGTACGACAACGGCTAAGGCAGGTGCACCCCAAGAAAGCCACTGCCATTAAGGCAGAAGTTGAAAAACTTCTCCATGCTGGTTTAATCTACCTGGTTCCTCTAACCAATTGGGTAGCAAATATTGTCCCTGTTATGAAAAAACAGGGGACAATTAGAGTGTGCGTCGATTATAGGGATGTAAATCAAGCTTGTCCAAAAGACAACTGCCCTACACCCTTCATTGACCAGATAATTGATGAATGCGCCGGATGCGAAATCTTTTCATTCATGGATGGATTCTCTGGGTATAATCAAATAAATATCCACCCACAGGACCAGTCAAAGACTGCATTTATTTGTCCGTGGGGCACATTCGCATATCGAAAATTACCCTTTGGTTTAAAGAACGCAGGGGCGACATTTCAGAGGGCAATGAATTATGCCTTCCATGACATCAAAAACATCGTTCAACCATACCTCGACGACCTTCCGGCTCATTCGTGAAAGCGGACTGATCATCCGCAGCATTTAAGAGCGATATTTCTACGCTGTCGACACTACAAGATACGACTCAATCCGCACAAATGTGTATTTTGTGTCAGTTCTGGTCGTTTACTTGGCTTTGTAGTCTCCAAGGATGGGATTCGTCTCGACCCGTGTAAGGTCCAGGCAATCATAAATTTGCCTCCACCTTCGAATTTGCTTCAGATTCAGAAACTCCAAGGGAAAGCAAACTTTCTGAGGAGGTTCATTCCAAATTACGCTGAACTTGCTAAAGGTTATACTCGTCTCTTGAAAAAGGAGGTACCCTTCATCTGGGATCAGGTTGCGCAAGCTTCCTTTGATGCTTTAAAAGATTCCCTAATGAAAGCATCATTAATGTACGCCCCTGATTATCAAAGAGATTTTAACCTGTATTGGCTGTAGCAGATACGACCATCGCAATGGTTTTAGTTCAAGAAGTCGATGGAACTGAACATCCTATATATTATTTAAGTAAAATCTTAAATGATACAGAAATCAAATATTCTTATGTTGAAAAACTAGCGCTTGCAGCTGTTCAAGCGATACAAATATTTCGACACTATGTCCTCTTTCGGAAAACTACCATTCTGTCAGATTGCAACCCCATGACTTATATATTGTCGTGACAGTTGCTGGGGGGAAAATATTCAAAATGGATAGCAATCCTTCAAGAGTTTGATCTGGAATTTGTAAAATCCAAGTCAAAGAAAGCTCTAGTTTTCGCAGAATTATTATGCGATCTCCCATCGTCGTCCAACGATGAAACATCCGAAGAACCAATCGTGGATGAAAGTTTGTTTCTGATATCTACAAGCAATGAGTGGTATGGAGATATAATCATTTATCTCCAAACCCAAAAATTTAGGCCAAACACCTCCCACTCTGAACAAAAACGTATACGATACCAAGCAAAAGACTACATGATTGTCGGTGATACACTTTACCATCGTGGTATTGATACAGTTCTGAGAAGGTGCCTCACCCATGAGGAGGCCGAAAAAGTCCTGAATGAGTGTCATTCAGGCGCGTGTGGGGGGAATCAATCTGGATATGCTACAACACAAATTTTTTTACGAGCAGGGTACTTTTGGTCAACAATGTTCAAAGATTGCATAACCGCAGTCAGAAGTTGCCATGCTTGTCAAATTATTGATAGCAAAACCAGAAGACCACCCGCACCTCTACAGCCAATAGTTGCTGTTGGGCTATTCGCCAAATGGGGCATCGATTTCATGACATGTAACCCCACCTCGACCGTGGGGCATGGGTATATCATAGTCGCTGTTGACTATTTTACCAAATGGGCCGAGGCGATGCCTACATTAGATAATACTGGTGAAACAGCTGCCCTCTTCTTTTTCAATCATGTAGTCGCCAGATTCGGCATACCACAGGCTATAGTCACAGATCATGGATCACATTTCCGCAATCACATGATGGTTGAATTAGCTGCCAAACTAGGGTTGTCTCACGACAGCTCTACTCCATATTATCCGCAAGCCAACGAACAAGTTGAAGCGATCAACAAAGTCCTGAAATGCATGCTGCAAAGGATGATCGAAGTTCACAAAAGAAGATGGCACCTAATCCTGTACTCAGCTTTGTGGGCTTACCGAACATCGGTAAGGAATGCAACCGGGTTCACACCCTTCCAACTGGTATATGGCCTGGAAGCAGTCTTACCAGTCCAGTGTGAAATCTCGTCTCTCAAACTCGCAATTGATCTCCTCCCCGAAACTTCAGAAGAAGAGGCTCGTTTCTTGGAATTAATCCAATTGGATGAAACCCGTCGTGACGCTGCTTTGGCTAACGAAGCCCATAAGAAACGAGTCAAGGCGTAGTTCGACAAAAATGTCAAACCCCGTGTCTTCTCAGAAGGTGACTTGGTCTTGCTTTACGACCAAGAATCCGATAAATTGGGAGCAGGTAAATTTAAGTCTTTATGGATGGGCCCCTATATTGTTAAGCGGGTGTTAGCAAAGGGAGCCTACGAGTTAATGGATTATGACGGAATTCCACTGGCGCAACCTCATAATGGGTTGTACCTCAAGCGTTACTATGCGTAATAGTAACCAATATGCTTTTGTTATATTTTTGTTTTCGCTAAAGTGTTTGTTTTGGTCGAGTAATCCACCTTTTTACATTTATTGCAGATGTCAAACCCATTGGAGCCATGTGTTGGATATGCCGACAGAGCGAGTCGTAGTTCGCAGAACCTGTCCTCCACAGCCTGGGCCATTTTTGATCCAAGCGGCGAGTTAGTAAGTTTTAGAGGTGTATGTATTGGTCGATCAACGAATAACATTGCTGAGTATAGCGCGTTGATAGAACTTCTCTCTGATGCCATCACTCATGGTATACGCCGACTAATTGTCAGGCTGAACTCACAGCTCGTAATACTACAAATCAATGGTATATATTCCGTCCGAAACCCAGCTATTTATCGCATGTTCCTAAGGGTTAAGATTTTGGAAAGACAATTTGATCTTATTCAATACCAACATATTTCCAGAAACTTAAACACATTAACCGACTCATTAGCAAACTATGTGTTAGATAGACATTTGCAACATTTATAAAAAGAAACACATCATCAATGTTTTACATGCGGATCATATAGCTCAACCAAAATAAAACCCCGAAAATCAAAAATATATATAGCTGTTTATGGTTTACACATAATGTTCTGTAACCAAGACAAATCGGTCACGCAACCCAAAAACTCAAAATGCTAAGGGGCACCCTAGTCTAATGATGCTCGTGATAGCAAGTCACAGCCTGTGCGATCATGCGTAGGAGACGAGTCCATCGTCTGGGCACACCAGTAGTATGCCGCTGTAACCGCAAAGGTAGCTCGTCAGTCCTCACATCTAGTATACCAAGAGTGAGGCCCTCAACCTGCTTCTGCAAAGCTGTGAGAGTCTCGGCCACATCGAGGTCGCGAAGAATAGCCCTTCCGGCGGCCTCTCCTGCTGGGGCAACAACTGGTACTCTCAGGCGAACTACTGGACGAACAGGACCAACATCTGCATGTACATATGAGTTTGATCAGAGTCTTGATAGAATAAAGCACAAGGACATTATAAACAAAAACATTAAACAACAATATGGTCAGAGGTTTTACCAATAGCACCCCACTGCTCGCCATCCGGCAGTACTAAATCTGGATCACCTCGAAAGTCCATGCCAACATATGGATACTCGGAATAAACCATCTCCTGACGATCAAACCACTTGAGCAGTGTTTACCGCGAGGTTCAAGCTCGTTAAAAAATAAACCCGGACCGAGCAAATGTTTCCACCCGCGTTTAAGCTCGTTAAAAAATGAACTATCCCCTGGTAAATAACCACCGTGAATGTAGCACTTCAGCCATTAAAGCCTTGGTCGTGTTTGCACCGTCACCTCCACTTTTCATTGGCCGATGATTCACCTCCATTTGATTGTTTACCCATTTTGAGGAACAGCTGCGAAGAGTGATTTCACTAGCCATCCTTGTGACAATGCCGTGATTGGAAAATTCCAAACCTTACCTGGAATCAACTGCTACCCATTTTATCACTCGTTCCTCAAAAGACGAGTCTTCTTTAAGCTCTTTTCTGACTCGTAAAATATGAAAAGACTGCCAAGTTCTGGCCTTCCAGCTCGTTAAAGTGACAGGAAGTGCCATCCCTCCTCTAGATTTTAATGTTTTTGGACCTGAGGGATTATTGCACAAAAAGATCGAGCGCTTGTTTTGTTCGGCTCGTTAAAGCGATCGAAAATTCATCCCTTCTGTATTGTTTTATACTTTTTCGGACTTAAGGGATTAGATGACGAAAAAGGAATTTTGGAGTTACCTTTACGTACCTTTTCAGACTCTCTAAAAATGAAAAGGACCGAGTTATCTTTGTCGTTAAACTCGTTAAAAAGGTTAATAGCGACAAACTTGTCTTTAGACGAGAACGAGTTTCACTATCGCTAGGCTCATTAAAACATAGCGATGGGTTTGCCCGAAGGGAAAATTATAGAACAAGCATATGTTATCCTCCTCAAGCTTGACAAAAATAAAGAGGTACTGGTCAACAATGACTGGGGAAAAATTGGGAAGAAAACTCAAAGAATCTTTATTGGTAGCAAGTCGCTCTTGAACATGACACTTCCGCTCCGTGCCCGAGTCGGGTTGGGTTGTTTCATTCACCGGTCACATCGCCATGGTCTCGTCATACCATACACATTTGGGGTTAATGCTACCAATCCATCACATAAGTGTCGCCGACATGTTCAAGAAAAGTCATCCAGAAAGGCCACCTGTGTCCCGCCCACTACCATACATTATACTCCATTCTTTCATGACCGCCACCCTGAACCATATATCATCAGATCATTTTCACCTCCATCAAAATCATTTGCTCCGTTCCGTGTCATTGATGTGGGATTCATTAAGGCCCTCCTATGACGGATCACTTCTTGTCGACATCAGCTCATTATCCAAGAAGTTGATCTAGGAACACCCCATTCAGTACTTTGAAGCTTTCATGCCTCAATGGCAAGTTTCTCACTTCCGGCGACAGGTTTACATCAATGACCTTCGACCGAAAGATTTTGCGTGGTGTTCGACGCCAAGTCCTTTATTCACACCACGTGAATTGTACTGCAGTACCTTGAGGATCATTATCATTATCGGTGATTCCTCTCGCGCTTGTTAACAGTTTACATCATTGACTGGTAATCAAGCGATGTCTTTCCATGTTCGACTTCAAAAAATTTCTCACATGGATCGACTTGTACTTCGAGTGAGGATCGGACGAGATTGAAGACCCCGGATCTAGTTTCATCCATCCGGGCTGCGATATATATTCAGGAAAATAAAGACATTGAAATGTACAGCATTGCAGCACAGATAATCATCCTACCAAAAGGATGATGGCTCTATCAGAATCATCAGTCTACCATCAGACGATTGTCTGTCCTATGTACATGAAAATGAATTTATAAAGCTGAGCATGGGAATGCCCGCCTCAGCTAGATCATGAAAATAGTATGAAGATAATGTATTGTATTGTATCTTATTACAGGTCTCCTCCCAGCATTGAAAGAACTTCGGATCCTCCTAATAAAGCATTTCACCCGATAAACGGCCTCATACTTTAGGGGGAAACTGTTATAGACATTTTTGTGCCTTACTCTAAGCATGAAATGTCCATAAACCAAGGGCTCCTAAGTCCCTAAAAGTGTTGTTCTAACTCCTAAAGGAACAAGGTCAACAAATTACAGCTTCTCCCAGAAGTTCTCCACCAGAAACTGCTCAGAATAAGTCAAATCAGGATCATTTCAGCTACTCCACTAGCCAAGTGCGTTGCATAGCACCTAAGTCCACTAGCTAGGTGCGTTGCAACGCACCTAAATACACTACCAGGGTGCGTTGAGCGGGAAATGACAAATGGCAGTGTCATTCCGCGAGGTGGAAAGACAATGGAAGCTTCCAGAATCTTCTCCAATGACACTTGCCTCACTGAATTCGACCAAGGATGAGTAAGAGGCTTTCAGTCTCCAAGTGGAAGCAAGAATTGACAGAGAGAAGCCACTAATCAAATCATGAGCTGACTCATCCTCCTTGCATACATCTATATATGGATCCCTCATCCAGAAGATCCAGAGGCTGGAATTTTGCACATTGTAAGGAATTGTTGTTGGTTTTGAGATACATATCAGAGAATTGGGTGATCTATGCTTTGTTGGGGGTGAAGAAGGGACTTCTTTGCTAGGAGGTTGATGCTGGGTCAGGAATCATCGGTTGTAACTCCTCTTGGATCTTCTTGTATATCACTAAAACTATTTGAGTTTCTTCTCCATGCTTTTGTATCATTGATGCTTGTTACATTTGTATGGTTAACTTAAATATGATCCTAAGTTATTTATGAATATAAACCCATGTCTTTGTATAGTTTCCTTCTTCTGTGATCTTACAGGTACTTGGTGAAGCTGGGCAAGTAAGGGAGCAGGTAGCTGGAAGCTGTCAAAGAGGAGAGAGATTGGATCGAAGGACTAGCGCAAGACACAGGTTGGTTCATCCTATTCCTCTTTGTTTATAGTTCATAAAGAAGATACAAAAGTAGTTTTCTCTGTTTGTTTCTAAGGTAGCTGTCACACCTTAGTGGGATAGAGCAGTTCTAAATAGACGCTTTTCACGATAATAGACAAGAATATCAAGTTCTTTCAAAATTACTCAAAAGGTCAGGAAAATTGTAATACGATCTTGGAAATTCCAAAACCAGATAGAGGCAGAGCAAACAATTTTGATGAGCTAGCCTCCTTGGGGAAGGACTATTTCAAGAATCTTTTCAAGGCACTGGAGGATGTCACTATTGTTTAAGTGGTTAGGCTGGCTCAATTATTTCCTCGTTTTGCGGATGAAGAAGACAATCAAAGTTTGATGGATATTATCTTGTCTTGGGAGCTGGAGGTTGTTCTAAAAGGAATGCAAAAGGATAAGAGTCCCAAACCAGATGGTTGGATTGTGGAGTTCTATCTGGGCTTCTTTGAATTGTTGGGAGGTGATCTTCTCCGAGTAGTAGAGGATTCTCACCAAAATGGGGTAATTTATGACCCTTTCATCTCAATATTTATCACCCTTATCCCGAAAGTAGACGATCCCCAATAGTTTGAAGAATACAAACTTTTTTCACTGTGCAACTGTATCTATAAAATCATAGCTAATCGCCAAGAAAGCAACTTTCCAAGAATGTCCAAGAATGTGACCAGAGAACAATTTGGATTTTTGGAAGGGCATCATATTCATGAAGCTATAGTGGTGGCACGGGAAGGATTACATAGTATTAAGATCTGAAAGATGAAAGGGATTGTTGCCAAAATATACCTGTCAAAAGCCTACGACAAAGTCAACTAGGTTTTCCTTTGATTAATTCTCACCCACCTAGGGTTGAAGTCCCTTTCACTAATTGGGTTATGAGTTGTATGGAATATGTCTCTTTTGCAGTTTTGATTAATGGATCAACATCTCCCTTTTTTCACACCAAGAGAGGATTGTGACAGGGATGCCCATTTTCCCATATCCTATTTCTTTTAGCAGCTGAAGGGTTGAGCAAGATATTACTAGGAAGTAAAATATGGGGTGATATCAAGGGTATTGAGGTGGAAGATAACCTTTTTATCACACACTTTATTTTTGTGGACTTGGATTCAATTAATGATGCTCTTTCTCTATTTTAGAAAGCAACTTGCATGGTCATAAATGTGCAAAAATCCACTCTTTCATATGTTGCACCGCCTCAAGGAGAGGTGCAAAGGGCGTAGAAACTCTTTCCCTTCACTGTTAAAACATTTTAGAATAGTTTAAAATGTCTTTATTTTTACTTAAAATCTAATTTGTACAGAAACCTTGACTGGATGTGGTTATTGGCTTAGGTAGAAAAAAAGCTAAATCATTGGAGCTACAAAGGATTTCACGTGCAAGGAGATTGGTATTGATTAAACCAATCCTTGAATCCATTCTTTTTTATTGGATGGAGCTTACATGGGTCCCTAAAGGAATTATAAAATCAATCAGAAAAAGTGGGAATTTTCTATGGGAAGGATACAAAGATGAAGTTGTTCTCTTATGGGTACGGTGGGACAAGATATCCCTTCCAAAAGCATGGGATGTATGAGCTCTAAAATACCTTAGCATATTTGCAAGAACTCTCGCTGCTAAGGTTTGGTGGAGGATATAATCAACAAATAAATTATGGACATCCGTGGTGTATAGGAAACATATCTTCCCTCTCACACTTGATGAATGGATAAGATTTCCAAACAAAAGGACGACAAATCCTCCCGTTATCTAGAAAGCGATCATATCTTCTTTTAACATAGTTATCAATGACCTTGTAGGGGAAGCCAAGAATGGGGAAACTCAAAAAAGGAATGGACCCCTGGATTGGTTTTTTTGAAAACTTTAAATTGCCCCAAGAGCTCTTGATATTCCTGAATGATCATGAGTTTATCTTCCGTAATCAAATTGTTGATGAGGGTAGGTCAACATTTTGGGCACAGGGTTGGAAAAACGCTACCCAATTGAATTTACATGGTGGATTTGTTGACCTTTGGAAAAATTATATAAAATCCCTTAAATTATCACATATTATAATTAGAGACAGGAGGGACACTCTATGTTGGGTACATTCCCCCCTCTGGGATTTACACTCTAAAAATAGGTTACAATTTCCAGATTGCTACAAGAAAGAGGGTTAACCCTAAATGGTGGTGGAAGTTGATATTGTTACGCTCTTGATTTGTGAGAATAACAGAATTCCAGAAATATGAAACAATATTGTCAGAAACACAGAAATATCACATGAATTGAGACAAGCTGCAAATATATTTTATTATTCAGAAGCATAATACAATGTTCACTTGCCTCTTTGAGGGGGCAACCTCCAACAAAGTAGAGCTCAATTACAATAAAACTCGATGCTTCTTCCCTTGCTATCTAAGACTATTTATAACTTTATGACATCCAAAACCCTAACTACTAGTGGTCCTTTGCATAACATGAGTTAACCAATTTATTTATTAACTATGGCCCGTTTATAACTAATTTTGGTCCCTTTTCTATAATGTGGGTCAACCACATACAATTATTATTGATGTGGATAACTTCTTATAGGATTTATTGTCTCAACTAACTAACTATGACTCTGACGAGGCCCCTTGGGATTATTACATAAATAAAGGGGTTAGGGTTGGACTCTAACCAACCCTCCCCCATCAAAATCATCCTTGTCCTCAAGGTTGAAGCTACAGAAACTGCTGAAGAATAGTGGATGGTTCCCATGTCACATCTTCTCGAGAGGTATCTTTCCAATTGATGAGGACTTCCTTGATCATGCGGTCGTGGAGATGTCTTTCACGAGTATCGAGGACTTGTTTAGGTCAGAGCCAAAGTGAACCTTCCTCATCCAATTTTGGCAGGCTTGTTTGAACCCTACAATTGTTCCCCACAACTTTCTTGAGGCAGGATACATGGAATATGAGGTAGACTTTTGAAGTAGTTGGTAGGTCTAGTTTGTAAGTGACTGCTCCTATACGTTGAAGTACCTAATAAGGCCCATAGAATTTTGGGGCTAGTTTTTTGTAGCCCTTTTCTTTGAGAGAGGTCTACTTATAAGGTTGGAGTCGCAGGAACACATGGTGTTACACAATATTTTGTCACACCTCTTGCACTTCCCTGTGACATACCCTGAAGTGCTCGAAACATGATCATTATACAGTATACTCATCCATGTATACAACTCAGATCCCTCCTTTAACTTTGCTTGGAAAATATCTGGAGCTTTCCCTGAAGAAATGGCTCTTGAAATCCTAAAATGAGGGTCATCACTTTTATGAAGCTCAAAACCACGATGATTTCCTATTGCACCTTGTTAAGCCAACAATGGCATCGCTCTATTCCCTTTCATACTCACGATGGTCTTAAAAAGGAAGTTTTCTCAAAGAGGATGAGAAGCTTCGTGATCTAGAAGCTTCCATAGCGGCGAGCTAGAGGTGGTTTCACATAGATGAGGTTGAATCCTCTTTATTTTGACCTCTTAGTAATCCCTATGAGCTACCTCCTTGAGATGTGGGCCTAATCCTACCTTTGGAGGAGTCCGAACTCACTCTCCCAGCCTATAAATTCCTCCTCTCCCATTCCCAAATGGTTTATCTATGTCCATTTGCACCCTTATGCTGAGCTTGTGCTTAGAAGCTATTCATTAAACTTGGAGGAGTGTTTGGAGAGTTTCTTGGCTTGGACTTGGATTTCCACTCAAGGATAGCCTTTCAACATCAAGGCTATGGTTGTAAGATTCTATTTATTCTTTAAATAATAATACAACTGCTGGTTCGTCTTCCCAAAATATATTTGTTCATGTATGTATTGGCTTGGCATTCCTTGATCAACTAAGTAGGTTATTATTGGATTTGCTATTGGTTTGGCATGCTTTGTTGTATCTTGGTCACTTGTGTAGGTACATAAGCGCTGGAAGAAGCATGAACAAGTCCGTGACACAAGCAGTTCGAGGATCTCAACAAAGGAAATTAGAATAGCATAAGAGCAAGGTAGGTCATCTCTCTTATTCTACTTTTCAATTATGATGACTAGGAAGATGTTTAGTTGATTGTCACTTCAGTTGCTAGACCCACTCATTGGGCTAGAGGGATTGTCTCTGTCCACAGAGAGGATTAACCTTGTCAAAAAAATGGCGACTCTGCTGGGGAGCCTATGACCCTTTCCTTCCCTTCCTTCACCTTGTCTTTTGATGAGTTTGATCAACCATTGATTTTTAGACTTCATTTCTTATTTGTAGTCAGTGTCACTGTCTGGTAGATGCCTGAAGATTTTTAACTTGAGTTATTTTTGAAGATTTTGGATTTCTTTTTGTTTTCCTCAACCATCGCAGATTTGACCCTGACAGTCATGATGATATCACGGGTTTTCTAGTTACAATAGCGATGATCGCTACTTTAATCCTGATAGGTGCGATGATTGCAGAGAACTAAGAAATTTAGTGTTTTCTCTCTTATTTTTAATTCTATTTTCTTTCTTCCTGTGATTTACCAGTGTGTTCTTCATTGACTATCTCATTGTCTTATTGCAATTTTCTTTTAACTTGGCTTGAGTGTGCTTGAAGTTTGATTAGCCTTTTAGGGTTCTAGGTCTTCTAGGTCAACCTTTGTCCACTCCTTAGTCTTCCAATCAGAAATCAGAGATCAACTGCCTGTGTTAAAGAGCCTTTGTGTGTTCAGACATACTTTGCAGATCACTTTTTGGTTCTTGTGCCTTAAGTTGTTTTCATTAGTGGAAATTGTGAAATTCACTTGAGCTTTATTTGACAAATGATAGATTACAAATCGATTGTCTCATTGGAATCAAAAGGAAGTGTTTGCTTTAAAGTTTTTTGTGTTCCGAAGTGAAAGTGAAAGTGCTATTCTTTTCATAGTTTTCAAAGAATTTTGAGTTGCATTCAAATCATTGATGTGAAACAAATTTTCATATTTGTTGGCTTGCTTGCATTCTCTTTTACTTTGCACTAGATTACATTCGTTGCATTTTGAAAAAGAGAAGAAATCATCATAAATATCTTAAGGAAATTTTTCTTTAAGTTTTCTTTTGGCATGGAATTTTCTTATCATATGAAAGATTAGATTTCATATTTTTCATTTAGCGTTTGGAAATTGTTATGGATGCATTTTTCATTTGGTTTGATGCATGATTTGAGTGATATTCTTCCCTACATAGATAGCTTTCATTGAATTGAAGGATTTCATTTCATCATCTAGTTTGCATTTTAGGGATAGGTAACATCGTTAAGGCCTTGAAATTGAGACATAATTACAATATCAACTTTAAAATCTATCAATTAACCTACGGATAATTTGAAACATTAACGATCATATCTAGTGGTCTAGGTTAGAGATGTGTTCCAACGTCTTTAAAACTTAGCAGCTGTCGTTCACTTTAACATTAAACAACGCTAGCACGAACTTGTGCTCCCCATACCATTGCGTATATAAAGGGATACCCCCCTAGGTTGCAATCCTTTATCCATAGGAAGCCGAGTCTACCGCCCTGTAAACTTGATACACCGAACACAACATTTGGGGAGATTGCTTGCATGTACGCGAATTCCTTGGTAAATTTATTTGCTGAGGTGTATATTGTAGTTCATGGTTACTTGGTACTCCTTTTACCTAGATTCACCTGAGTAGTCATTTGATCTTTTCTAACTTTTTAAATTTGAAAAGATCATTGAGAACCTTCTCCTTTCAACCTCACAAAACTATTGAAAGTGACTAGATTCACCTTTTCACCCTTTTCTCGAATCTTAAAAGATGAAAAGGCAATGTTTTTGTTTCTAAAATATAACTTCCCACGATAAACATGTCGATCCCAAGCAGTTGCTTCTTAGACCAAATTGAGTAATTTCCTGTTAATTTCAAGATTGTTAAATCCTTATACGAATTTTTTTCATTTCCTTTTTTGCTGTTGAGGGGAAGCCATCGTGGCTGAACCATTGAGTCTATCTCATAGTTCCCCTTCATTGTCTGATACTGAAGGGTCCTCCCAAGGAGTTCATCCGGAACTTCCTAAGTCACTTGAGGATCAAGGTCATGAACTTGGAATTATTATGAGTATCCAACCTTTGTCTTCTTGTTCGCCTCCATCAGATTCCTGGTCACCTCAAGAATCTAATATGGATTCCTCTGATAATCTTATTCAGACCCCCAAGAGTCTGTAGACTCCTAAAAGTCCATAAGGGCTAGTTTTCTATCCATTGAACCCATTGTTCGATCATGTTGTGATATCTTCTCAGCATCCTTACAGTCCGTACGATTGGCATGCTATTCCTTTGGAGTTATCTCATTGTGAATCTTAGGTTCCTCGTCGCCAGTTGTTTCCATTTATGGAGTCAGAAGGCGAGATCCCAGTATCCTCTTCGGGTCATTCAGAAGTTTCCGTTACCCATACTCCTCACGTAGATGATGAGCAGGGATATGAGTTCCCTCCAGAAGGCTTTCCTTATACAGGAAGAGTCCCGTCTCTCTCCTATATTGAAACCAATGGAATCATGTTGCGACATGGTTATACCAATTTAGCTCAGTTAGTCTTAGGTACTCCTAGTGCCTCGTCATTGTATCATAACCCCATATGGTCTTCCAATTCTATGCCTACATTAGGTCCGTTCATCCCGAACACGACCTCTCAACCAATTGTACAAACTGTAGTCACTTTAGTTTCGTTTCAACCTGCCATTCTATCTCAACCTATTTCATCGTATCAACCAACTCTTCCAGTTCAATCGACTGTCTCAGGTTAGGTCTCGACAATATCTTCTATCCCTCCATCGAGTGGACATACTGTGCCACTGCGTGGGGGGAAAGATTCGAATATTCCTCTCATGTCAGGCGAAACCAATGTGAGTGGATTACAACCTCACATGGTTGGAATGAATCAACCTTTTTATGGCGCTATTCCTAACCCTACTAGTCCATCCGGGTCAAGTAACATCCAATACTAGCAGCCATATATGGCTCAGGTCCCATTCCAACAAGCTTATGTCCCATATGGTTCGCAAGCCTTGGTTAATCTACCTTACATTCCTCAAGCTGGACCTTATGTTCAGCCTGGTCAATCCGCTATTCCTGGTGGGTATGGCCAGATCCAATTTGGGAACTATCAATACCCTCAGGGTATAATCCCAGGAACTGTCCAACTACCCTTGCAGCAACAAGGACAACCTTTGTAGCAACAAGGGCAACCTTCACAGCAGCAACGAAAATCTTTGTAGCAGCAAGGGCAAGCTTTGCAGTAGCAACGACAACTTCTATAACCAAAAGGGAAATATTTGCAACAATTGCAGCAACCTTTGCAGTCACAAAATCAATTTGTTTAGCAGTCCTCCCAACCATTGTCCTCGCAAGTCCAACCTTTGTAGCAGCAAGGTCAACCTTTACAGCAGCAAAGTCAACCTTTGTAGCAACAAGATTAGCCTTGGCAGCAACAAGATTTATATGCGTATCAGCAAGGTCAACCTTTGCAAGGCCAAAGTCAACCCCTGCATCACCAGGGTCAATCTCCTTACGTCTAGGGTCAACAGGTTCAACAACCTTATAACTTGTATGTTGCATAAAATGCTCATCAGCGGCCTATGGTAGGGCAGTATCAAACCTACCTGGGACCAAATGTTCCTTACGGAAAAGGTAACCCTCAGTTGGGACAAAACCAGATTCCACATGGACAAAATCCTCCAATGTGGGGGAAAAATCCTTACCAACAAGGATGGACTCTGTAGTTTGGGTCTCCTCAAAGGCCCTATATGCCATTTAACACACAATTGCCTTTCTTGGCTACGTTGGAGCTGCCCGATGTCTCGAGGCTCATGAATGATCCCATTCTTCATTCGCCTTACTGGCCTCCAATTCCGACAAAAATCCCAAGCGATTGTCCCAAATTCGAGGGAAAAGTGAAGGAGGACCCAAAATCCCAAGTGATGACATATCACCTCTAGTGCTCCTCCAATTCGTATGTGGATGATTTTATCCGTCTTTGACTCTTTCAAAGAACTCTTATAGGTGCTGCCACTAAATGGTACATTGAATTACCTCGAGGTACCTACGGTGACTTCAACTCTATCGCTATGGCTTTCCTCACTCATTTCCAACTGGAAATTCGTTATGAAACTTGCATTCATTTGCTTACGTCACTTAAGCAAGACACCACAACCCACATTTCTGATCATATCCATGAATGGAGATGTCGGCGTCGCCTCATCAAGTTTGAGATTGCTGATGAGTTGTTAACAGAATGGTTCACAAAATCATTCGTCAGCAAAATTGCTAAGGACATATCCATGGGTGGATGTGTTACTGAAGAGCAAGCTATCGCCCGTGCTTAGTATTTAGACTTAGTCTACTCGTAATCTGGCACATTGTATGAGATGTTACCTGATGCTCCAAGACCATCATCAGATCAGAAAACATCGAAGTACCCGGATACACCACTGTTGATGGTGTGATTGGTTCTGTGTCTCAAACTCTTGCGAAAGCTTCTTCGAAGAAGAAAACTGTCTCGAACACTGGGTCCAATAATCCCTCCAAGAATTCATCTAGTCCTGGTAAAACCTCTAAGGCACATGCTGTCCACTCTACCGCAGCAGATAAGTCCTCTAAAGGTAAAAATAAGGGCAAACGTAAGGCCAAAGTCGATGCCCCAAAACATGACCCTCCTAAATCTTGTACTGATGATGCTTCTCTAAGAGAGCCGAAATATCCTTGCCTCATCTATGAGGAGGATCATTACACTAAGGATTGTCCCCAATGATTTGAAGTTAAGCGCTTGCTAAAAGGGACTCCAACTATCTTAAAAGAGCCCTTTCCATCACAATAGGCCCAGTTGGTAGACCAACCTCAGTCTTCTGCTTCCTCAATTTCCCAAGTGTTCATGATGCAAGGTTCATCACCTATCTCAATCGCTACTCGAACTAAGGACTATCAAGCCACATCTAAGAAAATGATGGAGAAAGAAGCCGCTGATACTCCTTCTACTTCTACTCCATCCAGTTCTGGTTTGCTCCATATCGAGTGCCCTAATAGTGAGTCCGTCATCCAGCCACCTCCCAAAGGTGTTCTTTGGAAGTCATCTTTTAATTTGAATGCTAGAGCTGCGCAACATTACAATATTGTTGAGGATTTATCTCAGGCTCCTTCGACGATTGGGGGTTCTTCAATCCTATCTAATGCAATAGAAGTCACTGTTGTCTGCTATAGGTGCTATTGACCTTTCTGAATCGAGTCTGATTACTTTCGATCTGGATAATCACGTGCCTCGTCTTCCTCATTAGTTTGCATTTCTGATCCAGGTCCTTATCAAAGGAAAGACGATCCATTGAACGGTTATTGATGAAGGTGCCTCTACCTGCATCATGTTAGTTTCATGTTGGAAATCCATTGGCTCTCCTCCCCTTAACCAATCTTCGAATACCTTGGAAGCCTTTGATGGAAAAGGTTCATGACCATACAATATTCTCATGAACTTTCTGATTACATTAGAAGGAAATATTGTTGAATTATAAGTAGAAGTTGTAGATGCCAATCTCAACTACAACCTTCTTCTCAGGCGAAGCTGGACTCACACCATGTTTTGTGTGGTGTCTTCTTTGTTCCACGTACTTCGTTTTCCTCATGAAGGAAAAATTGTCACGGTTGATCAACTGTCCTTCTTTTCTTCTGGTTCATCGAATGGTAACGTTCCTTACGTGGGAAATACTGAGATTCCTTATGAGAGTGTGGGAGCAGGTCTCTTCAAAGACTCTACTTTAATGGGTACCTTTTCTCTCCCACCTCCAAATGTTCATTCAGTCAATATGATCTCGGATTCTACGGATCCTTGGATTATCCCTATCGACGATCAAATTGACTCATTTGGTGATGCTATGCCTTTAAGTCCATTGGAGATAAATTATCAAGAAATTGTCTTAGCTTCGATGGCCGCTTCAGAAAGTCATATTGTCTTTAGTATGAACCTAGACACTTACGTGCCATCTCCTTGGCTTGGTTATTGGGATTCTCCAGATCCTTTGAACGAGACATTCCCCACTGACAATAGTATCGTGGAGGTCATGTCTCTAGATGAAGTTCTATGGAACGGTCTACATCATCATTATTCCTTTCTCCTTAGCCTTGATGAGATGCCTTCCTATTTTGAAGCGTTTGTTTCTCATTCTCCTACACCTCCACTTCAGCCACCTATCCGGGTACATGAAGTCTTGTTAGAGGGTAATATGGGAAACATCACTGCTAGGATGCCTCTTGACATTTCTGTTAAACTGGGAATTGTTGAGAACATCCATATTGGGGTTTCCTGTTCTCTAGATGAGATCAGGATTTATACTCAGCTTTTTAAAGAATTGCGAGACATTTTTGCTTGGTTATATGAGGAAATGCCTCATATCGATCCAGCGATAATGGTGCATGAGATTCCGACTTATCCTAGTGCTAAGCCTGTTTGGCAACGGCTTTGCCCTGTGTACCCTCGAAAGGCTATTGCAATCAAATCAGAAATAGAGAAAATTTTGAAAGCAGGTTTCATTTATCCTATTCCATTGACGGATTAGGTCTCTAATATCATCCTTGTTGCCAAAAAGTAGGGCACGATACGTGTTTGTGTTGATTACCGCGATATAAATCACACAGATTGGGTCTCCAATATCATCCCTGTTGCTAAAAGGTAGGGCACGATACGTGTTTGTGTTGATTGTTGTGATATAAATCGCGCATGTCCTAAGGACAATTATCCTACTCCCTTTATCGACCAAATCATTGACGAATGTGTTGGGAGTGAGATTTTTTCATTCATGGACGATTTTTCTGGCTATAACCAGATTAACATTTCACCGTCGATTAGCATAAAACTGCCTTTATCTATCCCTAGGGTACTTTCTATTACAAAAAGCTCCCTTTCGGTTTGAAGAATGCTAGTGCTACCTTCCAACGAGCAATGTCTTATGCATTTCATGACATTCGACACATTTTTCAGCCATACCTTGATGACTTACCAACTCATTCAACTAAACGTCGTGACCATCTGGATCACTTAAGAGCCATACTTTTACGATGTTGGCATTACAATATCCGTCTCAATCTGAAAAAGTGTGTGTTTTGCGTCGAGTCTGGCCGGATCTTAGGTTTTGTGGTGTCTCATGAAGGTATCAGGATTGATCATCTGAAAGTTGAGGCCATAGTCAATCTACCCCCCTACATCACTGATGCAATTGCAAAGCTTTTAGGGAAAAACTAATTTTCTCTGTTGGTTTGTCCCTAATTACGTCAAACTTGCCAAAGGTTTTACTCGCATAATTAAGAAGGGGATCCCTTTTATTTGGGATGAAGTTGCCCAAGAATCCTTTGATTCTTTAAAGAACGCCCTGCTTAGTGCTCCTTTATTGCATCCCCTCAATTACCGTCGCGATTACTTCCTGTATTTGGTTGCAACTGATACCACTATTTCTATGGTGTTAATTTAGGATGACAACGACGTCAATGAACACGTGGTTTATTATCTGAGCCAAAATATTATTGATATTGAGTCTTGATACGCTCATGTCGAGAAGCTTGCATTGGTGACAATTCATGTCGTCCAAAGATTTCGACACTATATCCTTTTACGAAAAACCACCGTGATTTTTGATTGCAACCCCATGACATATATACTGACTCGCCTATTACTAGGGGGCAAATAATCCAAATGGATCATGATCCTGCAGGATTTTGATTTGGAATTTACTGCTGCCAAATCAAAGAAATCGCTCGTGTTTTCTAAGTTAATCTATGCTCTTCCGTTTGCAAGCAACCCAACTGATTTTACTGAGCAAAT
Organism: Pinus tabuliformis; assembly: GCA_031772625.1. Classification (NCBI taxonomy): domain Eukaryota; kingdom Viridiplantae; phylum Streptophyta; class Pinopsida; order Pinales; family Pinaceae; genus Pinus; species Pinus tabuliformis. Next base: position 592,171,506 of record CM062820.1, on the reverse strand, counting down.
ACCCGATGAAACTCTATTTCCTGAATTATTGAATGTTTCCCAACACCAACCTCTTGAGAGCTCAATTTGATGTTGAAATTGAGTCTATGCCCAATGGTCCTCTCTGTTTCTCAACCAAACCACATACAAAGCCTTACCCATTTCACCAAAGATCTGGTCACTTTTAGAATACATGAACAACTCTCGAAGTGACATTCAGTAGTTGATTCGTAGAGAGACCCCTCAATGGATTCGAAGGGCCAGCTTTTGGTCTCCAATTTTGGTCCAGTGTTTCCTTTGGGTTTTCCTTTCACAACCGAGAAAATTACGGAGTGATAACATTTTGGTGTCGTTGCCAAGGAGGCAAAGACTTCGAGTAAATTACCCCATAGAATGGCAATGTTTCATATTTGATTGCAGAAGGTGAACAATAGTCAAACATAATAAGTTGGTTGTGTATCTTTCACCTGGCGAATCCATTGTGAAAGAATTCACTGGTGACTCCACTGGAGGATGAGCTCATTTGACATAAACATGAAAGGCCAATATGGAAGAACCAAGTACCAAAACTTGAATTTTTTCCAAGAGACAATCTTCCTTTTCATTAATTATTTCTTGTCATTTCGTATATATATATATATATATAAACTCATTTTTTCCCTACTAGACTCAAATGACCACCATAGATCTATAGTTGTATATCCTTATTTGAAAGTTGAAGATGTACCTTTTTCATAGGTCACCGATCCCGAAAAATTCCTCCATTTGTACCATATGATTTCCATGATCAACTTTGTAACTCTCATGATACTAAATCCCCTATGCTCAATCCTATATCATTCCAAGATTCAAGATAGATATATACCTCTTAAATTACCATATATCCTTCATGAATTCTCTATAAAACATTACAAATACTTCCCTACGTTTGATGGAGAGAACCTTATAGCTAAAAAACATATTCAAGCCTTTGAGAATTTCACAGATATTTTTGAACTTGAGTATGATGATGTGTGCATGAGAGTTTTTTCTCAGTATTTGCAAGGGGACGCTAAGGAGTGGTTTAGGCAGTTGGAGCATGAATAAATTGGTTCATGGGAGGAACTAAGTGAACTCTTTCTAAAATTTTGGGGTGAGAGGAAATCCAAGGATCAACATTTTTTAGAGTTTCGTGTCATAGAGAAACAAAGGAATGAAACTATCTCTATGTTCAATAGGATATTTTCCAGTCCTTGTCATAAGATGCCTAGAGATATTCAACCTCCTCGATTTTCTGCCATGTTGCATTATGCAACAACCTTTCATTCAATTTTTTCTTACTTTCTCATGAATAGAAGGTTTGGGACCTTGCAACAAATGTTCGTTGATGCTCATGAAAGAGATGACAATCTTCATGCATGTGAGAAACTCCCAAAACATAGTCTGGATGAAGTCATAGATGCAAATTAACAAGAGAATGAGCATGTTCAAGAGAGACTTGATCTGAATCATGATCCATTTCATTACGAGCAGAGGATTGATAATATCATGCATTTTCTTGAAAGTCTCAATGGTGATGTTTTTCCAAAAAGCAATAATCATCTTATTGAAGAGAAAGCCATTGCCTCAAATTTTATTGCTAATGATATTCAAGGGGTTTTTTATTTGCCTATGTATAATGATGACTTTCATGACCAACCAACTGTATTTACCTCATTAAGAAATGCTCATTTTCAGCAGTCTAATCAAAGCAATAAACCTACATATCATAGTTACAACATTGAACATAAAGAGAGTGATCAATTATATGAAGGTGATTCTTTGCCTTTCTGTTTTTCTTCATTCAAGTTGTTGAAAGAGAAATTTGAAATCATAAAAGAAGTAGATGAAGTTGGGCTGATGCAAAGTCATATAGGGTTTTTAGAAAAACTAACAACAATATAGATCAACATGAATATTTTTATGTTTTTCATGATCTTGGGGCTTTGTATATGGAAAATTTTGTCAGTTCAGATTTGTAGCCACTGATGTACAAGGATTTTGAAAATGATGATTGTAAGGACGCTAGTTTTCAAAAGCAACCAAAGATATTTTCTTTATCAGAAAGTATTCTATTGCACCAGTCTTATGGAAAATTTCAGCCTCTTTATCACAACCATCAGATTGAGATTCATGGAAGAAAATATGCAGTTGAAGGGATTATACACCAAAGTGACAACCTTTTACATTGTTGTGAGATCAGTTTGTATTCTTTTGAAGATCCTTTTGCAGTATTTTTGGAGTCACTAAACATGTTCGAGTTTTCAAATTTTGTCAATAATGAATTTTTTTTCAAGTTTTTAAATAGGTTGTTGTTAAAATGAGTTTTATTTTTGCCCATGATCAAGGACATGCAAGAAGTTCAACCAGAGAGCGAGATGCTTGCATGGTTGCACTGGGTTTTTGACTTCACTTGAATGAACGGTTCATGGCTTAATTAAGTAGCTAGGAGTGTTTGTGAATAAGCTCAAAGTTTGAACATCCTTTTTAGAATGTGTGCTAATAAGCTTGCATATTGGGCATTTTGTTTTTTAGTTTGAAGTATAACTTTCCAACTTGTACAAAGGATGTAGTTTTTAGTTTGATATGCAATAGTTTCAGTTTGAATTTTGTCTTAGTTGAATGAATCAATAAGAGTAGGTACATGTGGTAGATTCAAATCAGGTAAGAAAGCAAGTCACAGGTCTCAGACTTTTAACATCTAATTCATTTTATAGTTTTCAGAATTTCAGAGTTTAGATTAGGCACCTGGTCTACCTGGGTTCTTTTCCACCCCTCAAGGTGACAACATCCTCGTTGGATCTGGTTGTTATCACAATTTAGTTTCAATGTAATGCCTTGGGTCAATTGTTTAAATTTTTCCACAAGAAATTCAGGCACGCTGACAACTAATTTGTCAGCGTTGGTTCAATGGCTCTAAATTGCAATCGCTAATAGATTAAATGGCAATGAGTGTTCATTTCCTTAAAAAGTAGGCACTGTGAAAAAAAATTGTGTTTTTGGTCTTCTTTGTGCCTATATATGCTCTCGGTTGATGATGTAGGGTTCTTATTTATGGCAATTGTTCATTTCCTTAAAAAGTAGGCACTGTGAAAAAAAATTGTGTTTTTGGTCTTCTTTGTGCCTATATATGCTCTCGGTTGATGATGTAGGGTTCTTATTTTTGATGATGTAGGGTTCTTGATGATGTAGGGTTCTTATTTATAGTGTTCATTTCTTAAAAAGTCTGTGAAAAAAATTGTGTTTTTGGTCTTCTTTGTGCCTATATATGCTCTCGGTTCTTATTTATTTTTATAAAAATAAAAAATTGTCTTCTTTGTGCCTATATATGCTCTCGGTTCTTATATATTTTTTATTTTTATAAAAATAAAAAATATTGGAGTCAATGAGCTCCAACCTTCAAGTTTATTTCAACAACTAAATCGATCAAATATTCAAGCCGACGCTCAAGTCAAACTTCACAAGCCATGAAGGGAGGAACCCACAAGAGGCACCGTCAAAGTGCACAACCTGTCATGTGATACTTTAAGGATTCCCTCATATATCTAACCAAGTTTATGTTCTTTTGGTGCATGTGGGATTTGTATTCCAGAAACAAGCAAATCTAACACAAACCAATAATGTAGACCTTTTGCTGGAGGAAGCAGGAAAAATTTAAATAGTTTTTTGTAACATTATTGACAGTTAATCCGTTAGCGCTCCTTTTGAAAATATTTTGACAGAGCGCTGACAATTAATCTGTCAGTGACTGGAGTAGATACATATTTTGAGGCAGCAATAACGGGTTCTAGTCACAATGGAGCGTTTTTGAGGTGGATTCATGCACCATACTCCTGTTTTTGTGAATCAGGTTTGCGTTCCATGACAAGGTTACTATTTTAGAAAGCGATGAGAAAACAAGGGATTTTAGAAAATTATTAAAGGATATCAGCAGGCAGTTTTGTCCTTAGCTTCAGTCAGTCAAAGATATGCAAATAATATGAGTGGTACTAAACCAGTCTCAGGGGATTATCTCTAGATTTTGATGACACAAAATTAACAATGCAAGGGAAAAGGTGCCCAAGCATGTTTTGTTTTCACTTGACAAAACTCTGTTTTTTAAGATTGTTATTTCCTGTAAAAGATAGTAACTTCAAGCGAGGTTTCCGGACATCTGAAAATGAATTTTTGAAAACCAAAAGATTTTTTTGGCAAGAGCAGACCCATTTACAAAAAAATCTCTTATTTCTTACACGTGTCATGGTTTGGGAGATTCATAGGAATATTTGCATCCCATTCTTCCATTTTTAAATGTTAAATAATTTCCCGTTTTAGTCATTAACTTTGGGTGCAGTTTTTGAGAATATGAAAATGAATTTTCTAAATATGAAAGAGAATTTTGTGAAGAACATGCTCATTTATAAAACCCTCTTTTAGTTTTTATACAAATATCATGGTTTGGGATATACAAAGACATATTTGGACCCTATTGTTCAGGAATTCGCTAGAAAAAGTTCATAAACCGTTGTTGATGAGCCACCTCATCAATTTGACTTGGGGATGAAATATTACCATCTCCTTGATAATTTAAAACTACAAACTAAACATGGATGACAAGGTTTTTAGATCCATTTCTTTTGGATCTTGATAATCTCTTTGATATTTTAAATATTTTGTAATTAAAGTTTCCCTAAAGGTTAGGGTTTTAGTTTTTGGAAGTTTTCTATAACTTTTTTTTTAATGAAAATGAACAAAAGGTTGAGATTTTGGAAGAAGAAGAAGACTCATTGTAGTGTGGTGATTATTTTTTATATTAATTAAAAAATCTGTTGAGAAGGATTTTGGGTGACATCAATCTCAAGGATTCCCGAGTTGTGATTTATTTAGTCAACTTTCCTTGTGATATGTAGACTTCTTTGTCTTTCATAAATTATTTATGCCTTCAATTATTGAATGTGATAATATATGTATAGATTCAGATTTCACTTTGTGACCTGTGTCTATTTTCAATTCAATTGATGTGTGAATTCCCTATAAAATCTAAACAATATTCATCCATTGCTAGGTGCATTGTCTACATGGTTCATCTTCTTTACATTTCCTCTACTCATTGAATATCTTGAATGTCTGAATAATTGCAGCTACATGCCTCTGAATTATTGAATGTTTCCCCCAAACTAGCCTCTCGAGAGCTCAATTTGATGTTGAAATTGAATCCATGCCCAATGGTCCTCCCTTTTGCTCAACCAAAACACATACAAACCCTTACCCATTTTACCAAAGATCTGGCCACTGTTAGAATACATGAACATTTGCCAAAGTGGCATTGGGTAGTTGATTCATAGAGAGATCCCTCTCTGGAATGGAAGGGCCAACTTCTGATCTCCAAGATTGGTCCAGTGTTACCTCTAGGTTTTCCTTTCACAACTCGGAAAATTACAGAGTGATAACATTTTGGCGTCGTTGCCGGGGAGGCTAAGACTTTGAGTAAATTACCTCGAAGAATGATAATGTTTTAGATATGATTGTTGAATGTGAACAACAATTAAACACAAGAGTTTGGTTGTGTATATTTCATCTGACGACTCCACTGTGGAAGAATTCACTGGTGAATCCACCAGAGGACGAGCTCATTTGACATAAACATGAAAGGCCAATATGGAAGAACCAGGTACCAAAACTTGAATTTTTTCCAAGAGATGGTTTTCTTTTTCATCAATTATTTCTTGTCATTTCCTATATATATCAAAAGATTCATTGTTTCCCTACTAGACTCAAATGACCACCATAGATCTATAGTTGTATATCCTTCTTTGAAAGTTGAAGATGTACCTTTTTTGTATGTCACTGATCCTGAGAAAATTCCTCCATTTGTATCATGTGATGCTCATGATAAACTCTGTAATTCTCATGATACTAAAGCCCCTGTGCTCAATCCTATACCTTCCAAGATTCAAGAGAGATATAGACCTCTTAAATTACCATATATCCTTCATGACTTCCCTACAAAACATTACAAATACCTCCCTATGTTTGATGGAGAGAATCTTACAGCTAAAAAACATATTCAAGCCTTTGAGCATTTCACAAATATTTTTGAACTTGAGTATGATGATGTGTGCATGAGAGATTTTTCTCAGTCATTGCAAGGGGATCCTAAGGAGTGGTTTAGGTATTTGGAGCCAAAATAAATTGGTTCATGGGAGGAACTAAGTGATCTCTTTATGAAATTTTGGGGTGAGAGGAAATCCAGGGATCAACATTTTTTAGAGTTTTATGTCATAGAGAAACAAAGGGATGAAATTGTCTCTATGTTCAATAGGATATTTTTTCAGTCTTTATCATAAGATGCCTAGAGATATTCAACCTCCTCAAGTTGCTGCCATGTTGCATTATGCAACAACCTTTCATTCAATTTTTTCTTACTTTCTCATGAATAGAAGGTCTGTGACCTTGCAACAAATGTTCATTGATTCTCAAGAAATAGATGACAATCTTCATGCATGTGAGAAACTCCCAAAACATAGTCTGGATGAAGTTACAGATGCAGATGAATAAGAGAATGAGTGTGTTCAAGAGAGACTTGATCTGAATCTTGATCCATTTCATTATGAGTAGAGGATTGATAATATCATGCATTTTCTTGAAAGTCTCAATGATGATGTTTTTGCAGAGAGCAATAATCAACTTGTTGAAGAGCAAGTTGTTGTCTCAAATTTTATTACTAATGATATTCAAGGGTTTTTTTATTTACCTATGTATAATGATGACTTTCATGACCAACCAACTGTATTTCCTTCATTAAGAAATGTTCATTTTCAATAGTCTAATCAAAGAAATCAACCTACATATCATAGTTACAACATTGAACATAAAGAGAGTGATCAATTAGTTGAAGGTGATTCTTTGCCATTTTGTTTTTCTTCATTCAAGTTGTTGAAAGAGAAATTTGAAATCATAAAATAAGTAGAGGAAGTTGGGACGATGAAAAGTCATATAGAATTTTGAGAACAAATTGACAACATTATAGATCAGTAGGTAGACTTTCATGGTTTTCATGATCCTGTGGTTTTGTATATGGAAAATTTTGTCAGTTCAAATTTGCAGCCATTGATTTACAAGGATCTTGAAAAAGATGTTTGTAAGGATGCTGATTTTCAAAAGCAACCAAAGATATTTTCTATATCATAAAGTATTCTATTGCACCAGTCTTATGAAAAATTTCAACCTCTTTATGACAACCATCAGATTGAGATGCATGGAAGGAAATATGCAGTTGAAGGGATTATACATCAAAGTGATATTATTTTACATTGTTGTGAGATCAATATATATTTATTTGAAGATGCTTTTGTAGTCTTTTTGGAGTCAGTGAACAATCTCGAGTTTTCAGATTTTGTCAATAATGAATTTGTTTTCAAGATTCTAAATAAGTTATTGTTAAAAATGGTTTTCTTTTTGCCCATGATCGTGGACATGCAATAAGTTCAACTAGTGGCTGAGATGCTTGCATGGTTGCACTGGTTTTTTGACTTCACTTGATTGAATAATCTCAAAGTTTTAGCATCCTTTTCAGCATGTGTGCAAATAAGCTTGGAGACTGGGCATTTTGTTTTTTCAGTTTGAAGTATAAATTTCCAACTTGTACAAAGGATGTAGTTTTAATTTTGGTATGCAATAGTTTTAGTTTGAATTTGGTCTCAGTTGAATGACTCGATAAGAGAAGGTACAAGTGGCATATTCAAATCAGGCCAGAAAGCAGGTCACAAGTTTCAAAATTTTAGCATCTAGTTCATTTTACATTTTTCATAATTTTAGAGTTTGGATTAAGTATTTGGTCTACTAGGGTTCTTTGCTGCCCCTCAATGTGACAACATCCCCATTGGAGTTGGTTGTTATCATAGTTTAGTTTCAAGGTAATGACTTCAAGGGTAATGGCTTGGGTCAGTTGTTTGAAAATTTTCACAAGAAATTCAGGCACACTGACAGATAATTTGTCAACGTTGGTTCAATGGGTTTAAAATGCAATCACTGATAGATTAAATGACAATGAGTGTTAATTTTCTTAAAAAGTGGGCACTGTGATTTTTTGTTTTTGTTTTTGGTCTTCTTTGTGCCTATATATGCTATCGATTGCTAATGTAGGGTTCTTAGTTATTTTTATAAATATTAAAAGTATTAGGGTCAATGAGCTCTAACCTTCAAGATTATTTCAACAACTAAGTCAACCAAATCTTCGAGTTGATGCTCAAGTAAAGCTGCACAAGTCACAAAGGGAGGAGCCCACAAGAGGCACTGTCATAATGCACAATGTGTCACACGATCTTTTAAGGGTTCTCTCATATATGTAACTAAGTTTATGTTAAATTTCCGCATGTGGGATTTGTATTCCACAAACAAGAAAAGCTAGAATATACCAATAATGTAGACCTTTTGCTAGAGGAAGAAAAAAAAAACTTAAATATTTTTTTTTTTGTAAAATTGTTGATAGTTAATCCGTCAACGCTCCTTTTGAAAATATTTTGACATACTGCTGACAATTAATTTATCAGTGGTTGGAGCATATACATTTTTTGAGGCAGTGATAAGGGGTAATGGTCACGATAAAACATATTTGAGATGGATTCATGCACCAGACTCCTGTTTTTGTGATTCAGGGCTGAGTTCCACGACAGTGTTACTATTTTAAACTTGATGACAAAACAAGGGATTTTAGAAAATTATTACAGGATATCAGCGGACAAGTTTGTCCTAAGCTTCAGCTAGTCAAAGACATGTAAAGAATATAAGTGATAATAAATTAGTCTCATGGGAATTATCTCCATATTTTCATGACACAAACTCAATAGTCCAAGGGAAAAGGTGCCAAAGCATGTTTTGTTTTCACTTGAAAAAGATATGTTTTTAAAGATTGTTTTTTCCTATAAAAGACAATAACTTCAAGTGAGGTTTTCGAACATCTAGAAATGAATTTTTGAAAAAAAAGAGGTTTTTGGCAAAAACGAACCCATTTACAAAAACCACTCTCAGTTTTTAGATAAGTTTCACGTTTTGGGACATTCATAGGAATCTTTTCAGCTTATTCTTCCATTTTTAAAGATTAAATAATTACTTGTTTTAGCCATTAATTTTGGGCACAATTTTTGAGAAAACGAAAATGAAATTTCAAATATGAAAGAGGCTTTTGTCAAGAATGTGCCCATTTAAAAAAAAGTATTTTAGTTTTTACACATCTATCATGGTGTGGGAAATACGAAGGAATATTTAGACCATATTTTTTAGGAATTCGCCAGAAAAAACTCATAAAAAACTGTTAATGAGTCACCTCATCAATTTGACTTGGGGATCAGATCTTACCATCTACTTGATAATTTAAAATAAAAACCTAAATATGGATGAGGGGATTTTTAGATCCATTTCTTTTGGATCTTGATAATCTCTTTGATATTTTAGATATTTTGTAATTAAAGTTAACCTAAAGGTTAGGGTTTTAGTTTTTATAAGTTTTCTATAATTTTTTTTTTATGAAAATGAACAAAAGGTTTAGATTTTGGAAGAATAAGAAGACTAATTTTAGTGTGGTGATTATTTTTTATATTAATTAAAAACTCCGTTGAGCAGAAGGATTTTGGGTGACATCATTATCAAGGATTTTGGGTTGTGATTTATTTAGTCAGTTTTCCTTATGATATGTAGACTTCTTTGTTTTTCATAAATTATTTTTTACTTCAATGATTGGATGTGATAATATATGTATAGATTCAGATTTCACTTTGAGACTTGTGTCTATTTTCCATTCAATTGATGTCTGAATTCCCTCTAAAATCTGAACAAGATTCATCCATTGTTAGGTGCCTTGTCTAGATGGTCTGTCTTCTTTTCATTTCCTTAGTTCATTGAATATATTGAATGTTTGAATAATTGCAGCTACATGCCTATGAATTATTGAATGTTTCCCCTCACTAACCTCTTGAGAGCTCAATTTGATGTTGAAATTGACTCCATGCCCAATGGTGCTCTCTTGTTAGGCCCCTATACCACTAGTGTAACCCCTTATTGTTATTAGTACAACCCCCTTATTATATTGTTGTACCCATGTAGTCCCCATATTGTTACTATTGTGCCCCATAGAAGCCCACTATTGTTATTATTGTGCCCTCACATTATTATTGTTATGTCGGCTCTGATTATATGATGACCCCTTAGACTCCTATATATAGAAAGGAGGTCTTTTCATTTGCATCATCCAAGAATCGTTCATTTGTGTAATGTAAAGGAGGTTGCCCCCTCGAAGAGGCTTATTTCTAAGGTGTTCATCTATATTTTCTATCTTTTTGTGAGCTGGTTTCATAACATTTGGTATCAAAGCTTTGGATTCTAGGGTTTTGCTGCTCCAAACAGGTCATCGTGGAATTTGCGCTATAACTTTTTTCTGTGACGTTTCAGACGATAAAAAAACCCATTTGGTTGAAATCGTTCTGAACCACGGGTCCGAAATTCAGAGCTTTTCACATTATATTTGCGGAGATATGATCTAAGGAATTTGGCCTTTTTGTAGACTCCCGAATGTCATTCCAAACAGGTGACCTAGGGAAAATCGTCATAACTTTTGTTTTGAGCATCAGATTGAAATTTCGTAAGAAGTTGCAGAAAGAGGACAGACTATAGTTTCCTGTGTATATTTTTTAGACCCGAAGGTCAAAACAGTGACACGTGGAACTTCATACAAGTTCGCTCTTCTGAAAAGTTATATAATCAGGTCATCTTGGGAGATTGTGCATAACTCTTTCTTGGAGAATCTAAATTCGATTAGACTGGTGGCATTGGAAAGAGGACACAGAGGGCTACTGCAGGTCACAATTTCAGAACTGGAAGAATCGAAATTACAGAGTTATAGTTGTTTCAAGATTGAGCTCCTAAAATCAAGAAAAGGCGATATGAGAAAGTTTGATGGCAAGGATCTGGTAAATTGGATACTTCAAATGGAGCAATATTTTGATCTACATGGTGTACCACTCTTACAAAAGGTATGTATTGCATCTAATTATTTAAAACCAAATCAATTTTGATGGTATAAAGGGCTTTGTTCTTGTAAACCACTTGTCACGTGGTCAATTTTCATGGAGGAAATGATAGCACATTATGAGGATACGAAGAGAAACTCCTTCTTTAGCCAATTGATAAATCTCAAACAAAAGGGTTAAATGGAAGAGTACATTGAAGACTTTCAAAAATTGAGTAGAAGGGTAAATTATATTCCAGAGAAGCAAAGGATTGATGTCTTCATAGGGACTTTAAAGGATAACGTTCAACATGAGGTTCATTTTTGGGAACTTGATTCATTGGAGGAGGCATTCGAGTTGGCAAGAAAAATTGAAAGAGAAATTATGAAAACAAGGAATCCCACCACTCATGACTATAATTACGGAAGTGTTTCTTCTCCTAGCCTTCCACAACCTACAAGGCTTACACCACAACAATTGGAAGAAAAAATAGAAAAAGGGCTTTGTTACAATTGTGATAGAAAATGCACTAAAGGTCATAAGTGTGCTGAGAAGAAATTATTTTACATAGAGTATGAAGAGGAGGAAAAAAAGGTTCAAGAAGTGAAATATCGCATCGAGAAAGAAGAAATGAATCCAACCATTTCTTGTAATTCATTGGCCAGAATTACCACTTCTCAAACTATCAAGACAGAAGGACATATCAAGAAGAAAAATGTTCAAGAAGTGAAACATCACATCGAGCATCAAGAAATGAATCCGACCATATCTTGTAAAGCATTGGAAGAAATTACCACTCCCCAAACTCTCAAGATAGAAGGACATATCAAGAAGAAGAAGGTTCAAACAATGAAATATCAGGAAGAAAAGTATCAAGAAACATCAAAAGAAAAGGATACTCACCAGGAACCAACCCTAGATAAAGAAGAAATGAATCTGACCATATCTTGTAATGCATTCGTCGGAATTACCACTCCTCAAACTATAAAGATAGAAGGACATATCAAGAAGAAAAAGGTAATAGTGTTGATTGATTCAGGTAGTACCCATAATTTTATTAATTGTAAGATAGCTAAGGACTTGAATTGTTTCCTAGATCCAACACCAGAGTGTCAAGTGACAGTTGTAAGTGGAGGAACCATAAATTGCTCCAGAAAGTGCCATAGTATCAAGCCATCCATGGGAGAATATGTATTGAATAGCCCAATGTTTTCCATTCCAATGGGTGGTGCTGATGTTGTACTAGGAGTCCAATGGCTACAATCCTTGGGTACAACAACTTTTAATTTTCAAGAACTTTTTATGAAATTTTCTTCGGAAGGAAAGGAAGTTGAATTAAGGGGTATCACAGGGAAACTAGGAAAGATAATCAACTTTGACGGAATGACAAAGCTTCTAAAGAAAGAACAACGAGGCGTAATTGCACAATTATGTTTGCTAACTGTTCGCACATCGAAATCATGTATTTCTCCAGATCTCCAAAAAGTCTTGGACAATCATTCCAAGGTATTTGAGACTCCCAAAGGTCTCCCACGTATTCGTGATCATGATCATGCTATTCATTTTATTCCAGGATGTGTTCCTCCAAATTTCAAGCCTTATAGATATCCATATGCCCAAAGGAGTGAAATTGAACATATGGTTGTAGAAATGGTAGAGGTTGGTACAATTATCTAACCAAATTTGATAAACAAAGGAAGGTATGAATGGAAGAATAGCGAAGCAGGGTGGGAACTCATTCAAAAGTTGCTGAATATCCCAATTCCAAGAATATTACCAAAACTTGACAAGGAAAAGAAAGCATAGTGGAACCTGGAGTAGTCAAAGAAACAAGAACCCGACAGCTACGAAATCGATCAATTTCAGAGTGTCTCATCAAGTGGAAGAACTTACTCGCTGAAGATTCCACATGGGAGGACAAGAATTTTATACAGAAGCATCAAGAACTACTCAAGCATTGAGGACAACACTTTTTGAAGGAGAGGGGCATGTTAGGCCCCTATACTACTAGTGTAACACCTTATTGTTATTAGTACAACCCCCTTATTATATTGTTGTACCCATGTAGTCCCCATATTGTTACTATTGTGCCCCATAGAAGCCCACTATTGTTATTATTGTGCCCTTACATTATTATTATTATGTCGGCTCTGATTATATGATGACCCCTTAGACTCCTATGTATAGAAATGAGGTCTTTTCATTTGTATCATCCAAGAATTGTTCATTTGTGTAATGTAGAGGAGGTTGCCCCCTCGAAGAGGCTTATTTCTAAGGCGTTCATCTATCTTTTCTATCTTTTTGTGAGCTGGTTTCATAACATCTCTGTTGTTGAACCAAACCAAGTTCAAACCCTTGTCCATTTTACCAAAGATCTGGCCACTGCTAGAATACATGAATAGCTGCTGAAGTGACATTGGGTAGTTGATTCATAGAGGGATCCCTCTCTGGATTGGAAGGGCTATCTTCTGATCTCCAAGATTGGACTAGTGTTGCCTCCAGGTTTTCCTTTCACAACTGGGAAAATTATGGAGTGATAACATACTGAAGTTTAAATTTTATATTTCCAGGACATTTATTACCACAATATCAGTTTATAGTATTTTTTATGAACATTATATCTGACAACAGCTATTTTTATATTTATGTTTACAGTTCATGCTTTATGACAACATACTACATTAAACGAGTTTTTCCTATGTGATAGTTTGGTTTTTTGGATTCAAGCAGGAAATCTTTATTTTTATATTATAAATCTTATTTCAGGGCTAGTTTGTTGTGAGCTCGATTTTTTTTTTCTTGATCCTAGTGACAGAGACTGAATGCACTTGTTGCATATACTGTATGTAACATTTTACATTAATAGAAAGTTGTGATTTTTTCCATATATATACATATATGATTTTATTTGTAATAATGTAAATAATTTTGTCCACAGGACGTAGAATAGACGATGATGGGGTGTACTATTAAGGGACTTCGTGATGTAAAGGTCATTAATTTGAAACTTCGTGGGCAAAATTCCAACCATGTTAAGGGTTGGTGTGGCCTAGGTCGGGTGCAATCCCTAAGTGATTTTGATGACTTAGATGTGCATGGGTTGCGATTTCTCAAGCCAAAGATTAAGCGTTCAATCATCTCAAGACCCACAAAATTTAGCAAACCAAAAAAACAATGTAAATATTTTTATATTGTTTTTATTTGCATCATTTTAGTATTTAGGTGTTGGTCTAAAAAAATGTACCATTTTAAACCCAAAAAGAAAATAAAAGGACTATTTATAAATCCACATTTCAATTTAGAGGTTTTTTTTCGTGATTTTGGCTCACAGTGATATCAATTATTAAAGATATGTTCTCAAACGAGTTGTAATGCTAACCTAAAAAAAGAAGGTGGTGCTACTGGTAATACCATTTTTTATTTTTGGGGTTATTTTAAATTTTTTGTTTGGAATGGTACTCGATGTCGAGATCATGATTTCAACAAAGTTGTAATCTTAACCTAGAAAATAATGGGGGTGATGTTATGAACAACATTTCTATTTTCGATGGTTGATTGTAAGGTTTTGTTTGCAACTTTATAGGGACTTAAAGTAATGGTGAAAAATTGTGGTAGCTCTAATTTCACAAAAAAAGGTGTTACTAGTACAACTACTTTGTCATTTAAAAATTGATTTTGATTTTTTTTGATGCAAAAATATGAATTTTGAAAAATAGAGTTCTCATTTTAAAATCAAAATTCTCATTAAATCAAGAAAATGTTAATATTTACTTGGAAAAATTGGAAAAAAATACATATACTTTTATGAAAGCTACATTTACATCATAAGTATATTGTTTCTAATTAATTGTCTATATTTTTATAAAAACTACATTTACCTCATAACTATATAGTTTCTAATTCACATAATTATATTTTTAAACATTACATAATCCTTTATTAAATAATAATAAATATATCTTATATTTTGCTAGTAGACAATTTCAATAGAATTGTAATTAACTTCAATAGCAAAACCAAGTAAAATTTCTCAATCTCTGAGAGTGACAATTAAGGAGTCAAGCTAATTGAAACTTCAATTAACCTCAATACAAAAGGATGAATTATGTAATTAATTGAAACTTCAGTTAACCTTAATACAAAAGGATGAATTATGTTTAATTACGATAAAATAGGAAGTCTATTCAACAATCTTATTAAATCCATGGTGAAATTTTAACACGGTGTAATCGATAAGTTCATAAAACATCTTTCAAAGACCAAATGTTTAAATTCAATAAAACACAATGAACTAGATCAAAGTTGACAAAGTGCAATACCTACATAACTTTTGAAGTGCAACTCGGTTATTGTGCATATATTCCAATGACAAAAATGTTGGGAAGACAATTCCTCGTAGCATTTTGGTGCTATTCATCGTTAATAACAATTTTGTTTGAATTTTTTCTTGGTGATAAATTTTATCATTTTCCTTTTCTAAAGTATAGTTTAGATGAACATTTAAGTTTAATTGTCATAGTCGAAAATTAACTTCATCTAAATATGATGCCAAACAACTAGCATCTATCAAAAGTACTTTTTATTAATATCTTATGCACAATTAATATTTCGTGCCTAGTTGGCTCAAACTATATGTCCCCTTAAATACCTAACAACATTAAAGTGTATATTATGACAAACTTTCGAATCAAATTTGACATTTGAAATTGTCATCTGAATAAGATAAGGTTGGTCCGGGTAAGGCCATTAGAGCAGCAATAAAGTAGTTAGTATATTTTTACATTACAATGGGTTAAAATTATAATTAGATTTAAGAATAATAAAATAGTGAAAAAACCAAGGAAATATTGAGAGGATGAATCAAAATTTTATAAATTTTAACAATTATTTAGTTAACATATTCAACAATATCTCAGTGCACTAATCTCATAAAGTTTGAACACATGATGTTTACGTGAAAACCCATACAGGAGAAAACTACAAATCTTTTTTTAGTTTTAATGTAAATGTAAGCACCAACTTACATGAGGCACCAACCACCTTTTCTTTGCAAGAGCCCACTTGTTGGAAGCACCGACTCCCACTTGTTTGCAAGCACAAACCCCTTGATCTTTACAAGCACCAACATGAAAGAAACTCTAATCCCTTGGTCTACAAGCATTGTCTTCCTTCAGCCACTCAGATCTCTCTTTCAGACATCGGACTTAGATCTATGGTACCCTTTGATTACACTTCATTCTCACAACTATTTTTATTCTCAAATCTACTTCTTTTTTAGATCATTCTCCAGTAGCAACCTCTTTTTTTCTAAATTTTTTGATTTCATCAAATTTACACCACATCACAACATCTCACTTATGATTTTGCTTATCGATACTTCAAGTCTTATGTGCTAACTCTACAAATATATATATTTTTAATTTTTTGAATCTACTCATTTATCTCGCACAACGGTTCCAAATATTTGATGTTGTTACTTTCTAGTCCTGTTCAAAATTCCTTTACCAAGATTTGTCTCAGATCTATGACACTTGGTCCATTACGTCTCCACGTCTTCAGATCTACACTTCTTCTTTTATGCAAAAACTTCACATCTCAACTAAACTCTACTTATAACATATACACAACACACCTCTTCCTACTCTCTCATAGATCCACTTGATTTGGCCCTCAAATCTATTCACTTTGCAACAATGAAACTATCTGTAGTTATTCATCCATTAACTTAGTTTTTCTGCACGTTCACTACTGTCTCAATGTTGATTGGCACGAGAACCCTCTCATCTCACACCATTTTGTTTCTATTTATAGACATAGAACTCTTTGATTTTTCTAGTTCATACTTTGATCATTCCAACCTTTAACTAAAATTTGGCTCTTGAAACTGCTAAGTTTTTTTATCTCAACACTCGATTTCTAAACCACTTGATGCATATGACCAAGGGCTAGAACTATTGGTTTAAATACACAAGGCGCTTTATCATACCTTCAACATTCTTCCACATGACTAAGCACTATGACCAATAAATTGCTTAATTGAGAACTTATTGCTTATCTAGAATTAGACAGTGGTGGATTTTTCAAAATGCAAACACACTTTTGGACCAAGATCAAACTCCCAATGTCTAATAAGCCTCTAGGAGCTTATGCCTAACACTCAATACTGAGGGCTATGACCTCAGGCTTAAGCTCCTTGGCAAATCAACGAATCATCTTATTGAACATGCTTTGGAATGTTCTGAGACTAAAGTCCTGAGATGTTGTCACTTTGGCTGGGCACTATGACCATCGACTATTGCTAGTCAGATCTCAATGTATCGAGCTTGTTTCGACACTTATGCACCAAAATTTGAGACCAAAGTCCTGAGACTGATAAACCTCTAGGCACTTATTGCCAAGCCCTTCATGACCGAGAGTTGTGATTGTGGTTTGAAGTTTCTTGGATCTTGAGTATCGTGAACACCTTCCAACATTAATTGCATTCCAAATTTCTGATTGTCTAGTGCTCTGAGGTGGGATCCAATGCCAGATTACCTACCATTGTGTTTGACATGCCATCTACTGCTTTCCAATAAGAACTTGCGACGTGTTCACAAGCTCACGTGTGCCTTTCACGTGTCACTCACCAACAGTCTATCTATTCTATCAAATGTGTCAAATTCACCTGCCACATGTAACCCTCACATGCTACCACACCATCAATCCGTCACACGTACTCCATTGTGTCATCCAGCTAACATCCATTCAATTGTGTCGTTATCCTACCACATGTGTCATGATCTCAAATTATTAAAGTGTTCATGTTAGTTTGATTTCCTTGTGAATCAAGGTCGATGACTCGATGTCTGGTGGGCACTTAGCTCTCAAGCTCTTATCAGTTTTCCCATTATGACCTAAGGATGTGACCCAGGGCTTAACTTATCAACCTTCAGCTCTCACGACCTCTTCATTTTATTTCCCATTTCAACTTTTCTTCATTTATCTAGTGATGAAAGATTCTAATCTGGCGAGGGGCCCACACTCCACACACATATTGGTCTGGAACCGTGACTAGGATGTGACCTTTCCTATCCTAAGTTACTTCAAACTGAGTTTTCTCCTCATCCCTTGGGAGTTAAGCAGAGACCCATATATCGTTCAAAATATATTTGAACAATCTAGCTGACCAAACATCTTTCAACCTCAATTGGACTAAGCACCTATAGAAAAAATTCCTAGAAATATATGCTACTCAAGCTACTCAAAAATCAAACTAGACAACCAACATACATAACAATAATAACATCAAGGACATCAATGACAACATAAAATTAGCAACCTTCTAACACACTCAACAATAACCCTTTGAAATTAACATCAATGATAATGCATTCAAAAATCTCCCCCTTTGGCATTGATGGCAAAAAAACTAGACATTGTTGGTCATTGATGGCTTTGGGCTTGACTCCCACTATTTGTACTAGACAGACTGCTTAGGCTCCCCCTAGCTCTGAAATC
The DNA here is from genome assembly GCA_031772625.1 of Pinus tabuliformis. Taxonomy (NCBI): domain Eukaryota; kingdom Viridiplantae; phylum Streptophyta; class Pinopsida; order Pinales; family Pinaceae; genus Pinus; species Pinus tabuliformis. The sequence continues at coordinate 592,153,030 of CM062820.1, read as the reverse complement.
TTCTCATGAGCTCTAAATTCTATTCATTCTCCCCTATTGACATCAATTAAAAGGGTTCTTAATGTTCATTCTTCCCCATTTGGAACACCAAGTGACTGACTGGTGTAACAAATGTGTTAATGGTGCCAATTGTGTCAATGTTTATACCAGTTAGTTACAAGGATTTGACATGAATTCTTCTGTTGCTTATGATCCTAATTGAGTAAGTAGTGCTTCTATTGTTATACTACTATAGCAAGGTCCAATGTATCCCCCTATGTCAATCATATAGGCATACAAACTTGCAGTCATTTTATCATCATTATAGTGCAAATTACTCCCCTTGAGTATATACTATACCTATTGATCATGCAATTCCCCTTGATTTTCTAGGAGACAACTATCCCTTACAAAATTGAACAATTGCTTTATTTCCTATGGAAAGGGTCTATGGAAGGGATGAAAGAGGCAACACTCCCAACTTCTATGTTAAATACTCAAAGGGTTCTCTTTGTAGGGACCCTCACTATTATGACACTTTTTTTTTAAGATTTAAATTTACAATCAGAGTACCAACAAGTTACCACGTACAGGGAGAAACTCATATTTAAGTTACAATATTATAATAATAAGCAAATAATCATTTTACTTCAACTAGCCAATTGTTATCCACGCCCAAAATGAAGTCACATAATACTTAAAATTACATCAATATTGAAAACACATAAATTTGAGATACATATGTCGGTAGCCACAAATTGCAGTTCAACCATCATAACATTCATTTTTACAATCTGGTCATTATAGATACATCAATAATCATATAATAAAATTTAAGAATACACAAGGTATCATTCACCAAGGAGTGGAGTTTCAAATTCTCGGCCTTACTACTACTTGCACTCCCTTGTTATTGTCTCGTCCACGTATGAATGATGATGCGTTCGAACCGAACATTGGTGACTCATTGGTTCACCTTCAAATCTACTCCTTGTGTACTCTTCTTCCCCACGAACCCCTGATTTGTAATGGGAATGTACAATAGAGGAATAATACTAGCTGATGGAGGGGAGCACTCTTGGCTCAAGAGTCCCCTCTCTAACGTCCTCCACCTCACCAAACTCACTATAGCTTTGTAGTCACTCACAATGTCAATATCTCATCCATCCAACAATAGGGAAAAATAAAGGGGTCCCACTCCCATAACTTTCCCCTCCTTTTATAAGAGGCTTCATAAGTGACACTTGGCACTTTATGCATAAAAAAATATTTTTATTAATCTAAAAGTTTGATTATTCACCCACCCACGTGTCACCCTCTCACCAAGACTATCCTAAATTATTTACTTATTTTTTTATTCAAAAATAATATTTTTTTCCTCACCCCAACATGACTCCCTATTTATTCTCCTAGTTGTCTCTTGATTCCCCTTTTATGCTCCTTGATTTGTTTTCATTATTGAAGTCAACTGGTAGGTCTCAGATTTGGTCCCCCAACTACACCCTAGTTTAACTCAATTTGACTGTTAGATGGAGATCCTTGTGTTGGCTCTTGTCATATGTAGGTTCTCTCATAAAATTAAATTTATCTAATTTAAATTTATTATTATTTATTTTCGTTCCCAGCCTCTTTTCTTAATGAGGTTAAACTATTTTAGAATTAATATTTCCAATTAACTCTAATTCCCTTCCCCCCTTTTTCTTATTAAAATGCTTATGCACATTATCTACCTAAGATTTTAAAACATGGGAAAGGTAGAGTTCTCAAGTGGCCCAATCTTTTTATTTTCTTCCTACTCTCCCTTTACCCCAAGTTTTATTATTGATTTAGATGACTTGGTTCTAAAACCTCGTTTACCACATTATGTGAATTAGTATGATTATCATATCTTAATTATATTTTAGTAGTTCCTTCTTGATGCCAAGGGTGCCAAGTTGGTTGTGCCCTTCAAGAACTTCCCTTTGAAGTTCCAAGGGTGCAATGCCAATCAATTTCTTCTTGATGCCAAGGGTGCCAAGTCGGTCGTGCCCTTCAATAACTTCCCTTTGAAGTTCCAAGGGTGCCACATCGCTTTCCCTTCAAGCATCCAATGACTATGAGGGGAAGAACTAGGTGCAATGATGGAGATTTCCGTCCTCTCCTATGTTTCCCTCTATAGTGAGACTAATGGTGTTGGGATCGAGGAATCTACCTTGATGTGTGACCCAAAGTAAAATCTTCATGATCGACCCAATATGGGGTCCACCCCCATGGCATCGTGATCTTCAAGGTGAAGGTATCACAACATCTTCCAGCCTAAGTAACAACGAGAGTTCTAGTGGGTGAAATTAGGGACGGTGTCCCACCCCTCCCATGAATTTACATCTATCTGTACAACCCCATCACCCATGTGTGAGTTATTCGACCAAGCAACTAACCTGTGCCTGTAGCCACTAACATGTCATTAGAATTCACTGTAGAATTTTAAATTGAACTTTATAATTTTTTGAGATAATAAAATGTAATTCAAACCAAACTAGAGGTTTCTGAATCATCTGTGCAAGTTCATTTGGGTGTCTCCTGCCATAGTCAATAACCATTAGTAATATTTGTTCATAATGTTAGTCATTAATATAATTGCATATGCTAAATCATCACCATGACAAAATCATCAATAACTATAAGCAAGAAGCTAATGTAAACAAAACAAAATAATGAAGCCATCACATGATTAGACAATCATCAAATAGGTCCATCATAACCATTTCCATCATGACATTAAACTAAGATATCACAATTATTATCACCTCCACTAATAGTAAAAGTCAAATAATCTGATTCTTGACCTGAGGTTCTCAAAGAATAATGTATGATCCTAGAGGATATATCTAGGAAAATGTAATGTTGGCATCAATAAACCAGAGTGAAACACTACAATGCGCATGTGTGCTAAGGTGATCTCCTACCACACTCAAACAATTATCAGTAGTATCTGGTCCCAAAATATTCATGATAGAACATCATCGAATTCTTCAACAACCATATGTAACATAAACATCAATGCAATGCAGATTGAAATCAAAATAAACACATCATAATCAACATCACATGGCTTTATAATAGTAAAACTGATCATGAAATCATCAACCTTGATGTTTTAAAAAATAAAGTAGAATCCATAGAACCTATCTCAAAATTCCAAGATATAAGTGTTGGTCTCATAGTCAAGGTAAAACAGGGCATTACAACCACCACCCCCCCCCGCCCCCCAAACATTCAACTTCATCTTGAAGTTTTAGAACAACATGAGATTGAAAACATGTCTCAACACCTCCTCTCTAGAGATGGTACTAGGATTGCATTCCTCTGCTTTAACCCTATCCCATATAAATCGATGACATGATTTTTATGATTCACCTATCAAACCTTTATTAAAGATATCTACATATAATTTTTATGTGGTCTTTTTTTCCCTTCCAATGGCCTACACACAAAACATAGGCATTTACATTATTGAAACCTTCTACAATATGTTGTGGTGTGCACATTTGAAGAAAATAATATTAACTCATCCCTAGAGTAGCTTGATTATTATCATCTATTCCCAGTTTTAGCATTACAAGTATTCATGTATCGACCTCGAATTCTACGAAATCCCTCTTTACAAGAGGGTAACACTACGTAATGACAATGCTCATAATCACATCCACTAGACAAGATTTTGTTTTACTGCTAATAGGGAGAAATAATAATATCTATAAATTTTTAGGAATCTAGTAGAGTATGAAATGGATTACTAGGTAATGGTCATATTGCTTTGACAATTTCCAATTGGTTTAAGAACTTCTCCTGATGGCATTAACAAGTTGACTTTAGGTTGAAATTATTTTACATAGAGGTTGAATTGATTTGCGGATAACCACACTTGATGTAGACCAACTAATGGTGCCTCAATTTAGCACATGAAAGAGGTTGGTCTTGCTAACTCAAGGTACCATTAAAACATATTCCTCATAAATTCCACCATAAGAATTAAAACTATATGAGTGTGTGTGTGGGGCATGATAAGCGTAAATGCCCATATTGTTACCTCAAAGTCACTCAATCTCCATAACATTGTGAAGCAAGGGAATTCCCATGATGAGACACACTCGTTCTTATTTATTTATTTCCTTCTCTTGTATCTTTCTCGGTCTAAATTTTTTTCCTTGGTGACAACCAATACCCTTTATGTCACTAGTCATCCTTTGCACCTAATTCAAACTCAAAGCATTGTACCACTAGTTTTTCCTTGTCATTCTTCTCCATACGAGACTATACTACCCTTGTAACAATTTCTTTAGAATGCCAATTACATCCTAAATGATTTCTTATTATTATGGCTCACTATACATTAAATGTCACATATTAATGTCTTTGTGGAGCATCATCCACAAGTAAGGATGAGTATTTTTAAAGGAACGATCTTGTTGGTCAAAGTCTTATAAAATCCTTGCATTCCAATTATTGAGAATTTTCATCGTAAGGGGGTCATCCTTACCCTCCCTTAGAGTACAAAATAGGATCAAATAAACTTATTCATCTTTGATGATATGTCCTAGTACCTTAGTCTTAAAGCATCTAACCATTTTTGGTTAGGCGTAACGCAATGGAAATTCTAATGGACACAAGCATGAGAGTGTTCTAATAATCTACAATTGGTGTGTAGCAACAAGCTCTTCATAGTATTTTTTAAAGGATTCAAATATTATGTCTATTTATAGTATTATAGGCAACTATTCTGGTTTGAAAAGTTATACATATAGAATGTAGGCGAATATTCAATAAAAAATGTAATTTCCTATTAAAATTGGTAATTTTATGGCGAATATCATCCATTTAATCATATATGTAAAAAAAAAATAGGCAAATTTTTAACAAAATGGGAAAATATGTTTTTTGAGAGAATGTCCCAAAATTAGCCAATTTTCGAAATTTCGCCCCTCAAATTTTCCCTAAGACTCTTAAGATTGTTTCTAATTCAATCACCTCTAATGTCAAGATTAGAGGTGAGAATGTCCAAAAATTAGCCAATTATCGAAATTTTGCCCCTCAAATTTTCCTTAAGACTCTTAAGATTGTTTCTAATTCAATCACCTCTAATGTCAAGATTGTGATCAATATTTGTGACCAAATTGGTTATCTATAACACATGTGTTGATCAAGGGCAATGACACCAACCCATTCATAATAAATTCTTACTTCAATTCCCTAGGGACAATTCATATACCACTTCAATCATTAGTTTACCCATCACAACTTTTTCACATTGACTTGTATCAACCTACAACCATTTTAATCTTACTTAAATTGAATATGGTGAATATTGAAAAATAGTCAAGAGTGGATAATTTGGCCATTTTTAACTCATTTTCTAGATAATTTAATCATCCTTTATATAACTTCTCTTTCTATGAAGTTAATAGATAACTTCTCTTTCTCTAGATTTTGTAGGAACAATACTTACACCTTCTATTTCCCTTAGATCTCTAGCTTTTGTAGGAATAATACTTATGTTCTTATTCTTAGATAAAAAATATTTTTTTTAAAGGTCCTTCAGTTCGTTACTTCTTTTCTTATCCAAAGTGAGGTTAGAATTGAACCCAGGTGAGGCAAATAACAACCGTTTTTCCCAACCACCTAAGATAACCCCAATTGTCATTCTTCTCATATGCGTGTGTGTGTGTTAGTTAAAATAGCTTATTCTTATATTGTAGTACAACTTTCTTATTAGACTTAATCATAATGTCACTATCAATTTAATTAAAGATAGTAAGCTCATAAGGCATTTTGTTATTGCTTCATTAGTATAATATCTCTGTAAATGGTATATATTTATTATGCGACTATGATGATTCATACTTTTTAATTAGTTACTTCACTTCAAGTGAAGTTGTTAACTAAATCTAAATATTAATACTAATCCATGCAAAAAAAATGGTCACATAGTTGACATCTTTCTAATTATAACATTAATAATTCCTTACCTAAAGTTGTGCAACAACTTGCATAATTTTTGGTGGGTGCTAACCATGGTAAATGCACATATTTACAGTTACTCCTACCTAAATTTATGTAAGGAATTTCATAAATTATGGTGAGCAATAACTCTTGGTAAATATGTTTAATTACTTGAATGTAAGAATGTCCCAAGTAACTTTTGAGTTGATTCCTATAGCATTCCAATGAATTAAATTTACATTGTTATTTTAATTTAACATGATTGTAATACTCCTTCCTACAATATATATACAACATTGATTACAACTTGTAACACCCATATGCCTTAACCAATGATTTATTACACAATCCATAGCAATTCATATATATATATATATATATATATATATATATATATATAAGAGTTAAATGTGTAACTAGGCGTACCTAATTTATGGGATATCATTTTTCTTGCGAAAATAAGTCGTAATTTCATTCCTTCAGATCAAAATTACATTTTGTTTATACACTTCAAGAGAGTATTCTTTAAGATTGCATGAAGCCTCAAAAAATCCTGTAGAGATCTGAGGTTGAGTTGATTTGCGGATAACCACACTTGATGTAGACCAACTAATGGTGCGTCAATTTAGCATATTAAAGAGGTTGGTCTTGCTAACTCAAGGTACCATTAAAACATACTCCTCATAAATTCCACCATAAGAATTAAAATTATATGAGTGTGTGTGTGTGCGCGTCTAGCATGATAAGCGTAAATGCCCATATTGTTACCTCAAAGTCACTCGATCTCCATAACATTGTGAAGCAAGGGAATTCCCATGATGACACACACTTGTTCTTATTTATTTATTTCATTCTCTTGTATCTTTCTTGATCTAAATTTTTTTCCTTGGTGACAACCAACACCCTTTATGTCACTAGTCATCCTTTGCACCTAATTCAAACTCAAAGCATTGCACCATTAGTTTTGCCTTGTCATTCTTCTCCATACGAGACTATACTACCCTTGTAACAATTTCTTTAGAATGCCAATAACATCCTAAATGATTTCTTATTATTATGGCTCACTATACATTAAATGTCACATATTAATGTCTTTGTGGAGCATCATCCACAAGTAAGGATGAGTATTTTTAAAGGAATGATCTTGTTGGTCAAAGTCTTATAAAATCCTTGCATTCCAATTATTGAGAATTTTCATCATAAGGGGGTCATCCTTACCCTCCCTTAGAGTACAAAATAGGATCAAATAAATTTATTCATCTTTGATGATATGTCCTAGTACCTTAGTCTTAAAGCATCTAACCATTTTTGGTTAGGCGTAACACAATGGAAATTCTAATGGACACAAGCATGAGAGTATTTTAATAATCTATGATTGGTGTGTAGCAACAAGCTCTTCATGGTATTTTTTAAAGGATTCAAATATTATGTCTATTTATAGTATTATAGGCAACTATTCTGGTTTGAAAAGTCATACATATAGAACGTAGGCGAATATTCAATAAAAAATGCAATTTCCTATTAAAATTGGTATTTTTCTGGCGAATATCATCCATTTAATCATATATATGTAAAAAAAATAGGTGAATCTTTAACGAAATGGGAAAATATGTTTTTTGAGAGAATGTCCCAAAATTAGCCAATTATCGAAATTTCGCCCCTCAAATTTTCCCTAAGACTCCTAAGATTGTTTCTAATTCAATCACCTCTAATGTCAAGATTGTGATCAATATTTGTGACCAAAATGGTTATCTATAACACATGTGTTGATCAGGAGTAATGCCACCAACCCATTCCTAATAAATTCCTACTACAATTCCCTAGTGACAATTCATATACCACTTCAATCATTAGTTTACCCATCACAACTTTTCACGCTAACTTGTATCAACCTACAACCATTTTAATCTTACTTAAATTGAATATGGTGAATATTGAAAAATAGGCAAGAGCGGATAATTTGACCATTTTAAACTCATTTTCTAGATAATTTAATCATCCTTTATATAACTTCTCTTTCTATGAAGTTGATAGATAACTTCTCTTTCTCTAGATTTTGTAGGAACAATACTTTCACCTTCTATTTCCCTTAGATCTCTAGATTTTGTAGGAATAATACTTATGTTCTTATTCTTAGATAAAAATTATTTTTTTTTAAAGGTCTTCCAATTTGTTACTTCTTTTCTTATCCAAAGTGAGTGTTAGAATTGAACCCAGGTGAGGCAAATAACAACCGTTTTTTCCAACCACCTAAGATAACCCCAATTGACATTCTTCTCATATGTGTGTGTGTGTAAGTTAATATAACTTATTCTTATATTGTAGTACAATTTTCTTATTAGACTGAATCATAAATGTCACTATCAATTTAATTGAAGATAGTAAGCTCATAAGGCATTTTGTTATTGCTTCATTAGTATAATATCTTTGTAAATGGTATATATTTATTATGCGACTATGAGGATTCATACTTGTTAATTAGTTACTTCACTTCAAGTGAAGTTGTTAACTAAATCTAAATATTAATTCTAATCCATGCAAAAACAAATGGTCACATAGTCGACATCTTTCTAACTATAACATTAATAATTTCTTACCTAAAGTTGTGCAACAACTTGCATAATTTTTAGTGGGTGCTAACCATGGTAAATTCACATATTTACTGTTACTCCTACCTAAATTTATGTAAGGAATTGCATAAATTATGGTGAGCAATAACTCTTGGTAGATATGTTTAATTACTTGAATGTAAGAATGTCCCAAGTAACTTTTGAGTTGATTCCTATAGCATTCCAATGAATTAAATTTACATTGTTATTTTAATTTAACATGATTGTAATAATCCTTCCTACAATCATATATATATATATATATACACAACACTGCTTACAACTTGTAACACCCATATGCCTTAACCAATGATTTATTACACAATCCATAGCAATTCATATATATATATATCTATATATATATATATAAGAGTTAAATGTGTAACTAGGCGTACCTAATTTATGGGATATCATTTTTCCTACAAAAATAAGTCGTAATTTCATTCCTTGAGATCAAAATTACATTTTGTTTATACACTTCAAGAGCGTTTCTTTAAGATTGCATGAAGCCTCACAAAATCCTGTAGATATCTGACATAAAAAAAATCTCTAGTATGTGCCTCAAACTATATAAATTGATTTTGTTAAACATTCATGGAATGTAAACAGCTAATGTGGAAGATAAACATTAGATTGCATATATTATTAACATGATATACATTTATAGTACATGGTGTGACCCTTGGATTCATATTCCAAGTGGTCTCTTGGACTCTAGTGGTTGTTCACATTCTACACCAACCCATAGATGATTAGGTTTCCAACATCCCCCCCTTAATATGAAGGGGTATGTATCAGTCCAAGAAGAGAGTTGTACTACAAAATGTGAAAAAAATGCATGGCAACACTAGGCTGAATGTGCTCTCTGAAATGTTGGTATAAAGGGGGTGGTTTAAGGATGACCACCAACACTGGAATGCTTAGTGCAGTTCCCAGAACTCTTCCAAATCTGGCATGAAGATGAGGTCTTCTACTAGAGGAAGTGCTCCTAATGTTTTGAAGAGGGAAACCTTCAACCTTGAAAGGGAGGTATCACCACACATAAAAAGGGAGAACCTCAACCTGAAAAGGGAGGTCTCAACCTGTGATGGTTTAAGGATGACCACCAACTCTAGAATGCTTAATGCAAATCCTGAAACTCTTCCAAAACTGGAAAGAAGCTGAAGTCTTTTGCCAGAGGAAGTGTGGCAAATTATTTGAAGAGATGTCTCAACCCCACATAGATGGTTTAAGGATGATCATCAATCGAAGGCATGCTCAGGGGCATCTTTGTCTCTGGCTACAACTCTGAATCTGGTATGGCAGGTTGTGGCTCAGGCTCGCTTGATGTGGATTTGAAGCTTGTAGATGACCATCACTTCGCCCCCCGTCAGATACAAGGTGAGATGATGGAGAAAACTCAACTGCAAGACCTTTTAATATTCTAGAAGAAATTCTGACATATGACTAAAATATCTTCTTCGCTGTTGAAGCCCATTGCCAAGAAGCGATCCATCCAAGATGAATCTTTGTTCTTGTAGGAGGCTTGTTTTTGAAGCATCTGTGTGAAGAATGAGTATGCTGACCATAATGATTGCATGGATGAAGATCAAAACAATGATATTTCACATGGACAACTCTGTCACAATGTTGGCATTTAACAATCTGTTGTGGTTGTTGTGGAAAAGGACCAGAACCTGAAACAACTGAAGGTGAACTGTCATGAAGAAATCCAACGCTCTGAAACTGGATGGGATTTGAGTAATATGGAATGTGAAAGGAAACCTTCTTATCATGCCCAAGACTTGTTTTGCGTTTGTTATGGAAAAGCTCTTCGCAACGTCTGATGACCGACTTGGGAAGTGCAGGCTGAATTTATGCATATGCATGTAACTCTGCTGCTTCATTGGGCACTGGATCTGAATCAACTGTAATATTATTGACTTGCTATTAATGGGAGTCTGTTTCAATGTTATGAATAGAAACAGGTTCAGAATGATGACTCCACTGTAGTAATTCTTCCTGCTGCAATTGAGATTCAAGCTGCAAAAAATCAATCTATTCTTGTGCATATTGTAGACAGGTCTGAATTTCAAAGAGAGAGCCTTTGTTGATTTCGACTATATTGTCATTAATAGACATGATTAGATTGCTTAATGAGTCTAGCAAATGATTAATTTTGGCCATTTTTCAAGCTCAACAACACAAACTCAGCAAATGAAAGATGTACCCTTCAAATGAAAATGCACTAGTAAACATACAAAAGGACAAACGACTTTCAATGCTAGATATCTACAACTACACACTTTAAATCTTCAACCAAGACTTCGCCTTAATCTTTGTACCTCCTGTTAGCCTCCTATACAATAGGTTTCATATTTCATGATTGACTGTTTACATGCCAAATATGTCATCTTTTTCATGCTGCAAAAGTTCCATATTTCCAAGAAAACTCAAAAAAATAAAAAAAATGTAAAGAGGGTATGCCCTAAAAGAAAAATCAAAGGGAAAAAAGAATGAATTGGCCAAGAGAAAAATAAAAGAAATGAACCCCAAACAAAAGGCCAAGAAAGTGTGCTAGCTCAAATGCCACTACTATATCCCATTTTTGAAGAACTATTCCATTTTTGAAGAGTTTCACAGTTAAGGGAAGGCCAAACAGCTTAATCTTGGTTTCCCTAGGTTTAAATTTCTTGTTTTAGAAGATAGAGAATAAATATTTGTCTAAACTGTTTAATCTTGGCAGAATATTAGATAGGTAGAGAATCAAGGGTGCTCAACTGTTTAATCTGAGCCCCTGGAAGAAATAAGGATATATTTAGATAGGAGGATATCCAAAAGAAAAAGATGAAAAGCTGGGTTTGCTAGTCTAAGTGCACCCAAACAAAAAGAAGAAAAAATGTTAGGCAAAGTATGCTGGGTAGGTAGTTTTTGAGGTTGCAGAATGAATGAGTGTGATCAATTGTGTATTTCAAAATGTTTATTTACTTCGAATCACAAGTATAAAGCAATTTTCCCTTGGAACAGATCAAGCGAGGCATGACTAACTTCCCCTTCTTCCTTTTCCCCAAATCATTCACTAATTTCCCTTAAAGATGTTAAGATCTGCTTAATATCTCAAAATTCATCATATTCCATAACATTTTCCTAAGTAAAGATCTTCTTTGCTTAAAGGTGCTCATATTTCTTCTATAAGTCCTATTTTCCCTTTGTAGCCTAAAGATCTCTATCCTTAGCGCTTTCTGCTCAAAATTCATATTAATTTCTAACTCTATTATGTAAATCCCTCCTTATTTCCCCTCCCCATATTAAAAATATAGTAAAAATCCCCTTTATATACATATCCCCTCTTTTGGTTGAAATATAACCATAAATATTGCCTTGGGAATTACTAAGTTTACTTGAAACTTAGTAAGAACCCTCATTTTGCTCATTTAACCATCTTCCAATGCATTGGACCCCTTCTGATGCATTAAAATCCTTCCTCCGATGTATAAAACCTTCTTCCGATCATGTGAAAACCTTTTTCAAGGCATATAACCCTTCTCCATGCATTAAATCCCTCCTCCGATTGCATTAACCCCCCCGACGTGATATCGCTATCAGAGGTAGCAGTCAAGTGTTGTCCTCATTTGTTTATGCCTCGATGACATTCCTCCGATGCGATATCGCTATTGCACCCGATGTGATATCACTATCGCTTATCGCGCAAACATTAAGCCTTCCCCATTACCCCTCCACCGACGCGATTTAGCAATCTCTCGCCTGCCGTCCGATTAACCCCCGCATCCAATGGTTTATATTATATCGCTCATCGCCGCATCGATTATCCCATATATTCATGACCCATTGCCCCCCGCCGATGCGATATTGCGACTTATCCTTAGCCGTCCAATCCGCCTATGCATGATCCAACGGCCCGCATTTATCCATTTCCTTTTATTAAAAGTAATCGCTCCCACCCTTTTAAATCATATTTCTCCTGCTTACAGTTGCTTTTGCCCATTTAACCTGCCACCAACTTCGCACTCCGTCGGCCCTCCGATCCGCTCTCCCCGATCTGACGGTGGATGGAAGCGACGAGGTGGTGGGATGTTAGCGTCCGATAGAGGGTGGTTTTACCGCCATACGCAGGGACGCATGCCCTGTCTTCATTGCATCGGGCCTCCTCTGACACTTACCGCCCCCGTACAAAAGGCGGTCCGATAAAACCACTTACTGCCGTCTACCTGCGTCCCCACCCTGCCACCGTTTCATGTGCCACGTCATCGCCCCAGTCAGCTACCCATCATCTTCCCGTACCCGGGACCCGTCGATGATGTCATGCTGACATCATCACAAAAAAGGCACGCCAAAATGCCGCAGAAACCCAAATTGGCTCCGGACAATGAGCACGGCCTCAGCGCAAGCTACCAGTCCACAAATCCTCCACTATTATGAAGTCCTCTTCCTTTTTGATCATGTTTTGATCGGCTAGCGCCGATAGACCTTCTAAAGTAATAAAGAAGACAATAATAGTCATATCTCGCCATAAAGTGATAAGGCAAGGGCGATTTTGCAGAGTTAAAGTGTATTAGTGAAGAAAAAGTGCATCAGAATAGCAGAAAAGTGTATCAGTTAAAGAGTATCAGTGGAAGACTTAATGCCAAAGTAGATGAGCATTAAAAAAGATCCCAACAAGCCAAAGAGTATCAGTGGAGTAGTAAAAGCCATTTAAAGGCTCATCAGATCGAGATTAATGCACATTAAAGCCACCTAAGATCAACGGATCAAAGATCAAGAAGCAGTTATTGTAAAATGAACAGCACAGAGCCCAAAGGACGCATATTAACTCATTTTGGATGGAGTTGCCTCCAGCGCAGCTCAAAATAGATATTTTTTGCTTTACTTGCAGTAGAAGTTAGGTAAATTGCAGTTATTTCCCCATATCTTTTTATCAGATCTGTTTGTAGATATTTTGCTTATAAATACCTCCCCAAACAATGTTTTAAGGTTTGGTTGGTTGGTTGGTTGATAAGGTCATTCTAGACTTGCGCTGTATATTTTGAGAACTTTTATGAACAAAGATTGCTGGAATGCATTGCTTATGAACTGTCTAGTTGTGGATTTGATGGCTAAAGAGAAAATTACAGAATTCTCGTGCTTCTTCATGGATCAATAAGTCTTTCTCACTTGTCTTTCAGTTTCTATGTTTAGTATATCATATAGGTATCATGATCTAGATTGCAGGAAAGAAGAATAGCTCAGATGTTACTTAGCTGTACTCTGTGCTCAATTTCTGTGATTTCTCTATGTTTTCCTCAGAATTAGGTCTGAATATGAATACTTCATTTCTCATATTTACACTAGTTCTTTCATATATGAATGCTGTTTAGGAATCCTTGATTTCTCCTAGATGATATTCTCTCATTTTCCCTCTGTTAGCATAATGAAAGTTACTTAGTTGCCTTTCATTCGCTGACCTCCATTTCATCCTTATTCCAGCTTGATATTGTTCCTTGTTTAGCTATCATGCTTTGTAGTCCCTATTTGCCAAAGAAGACACGCCTAGCAGCCCTTAATCCTTGACTCCATGCCCAATGGTCTGAACTTCTCACACTTTGCATGCCAACTCTGTTTGAAACATCATCCATCCATCCCACCAAACTTAAACAAAACCCATGTACATCATAACTAGCCTAAAAATCACTCCAAAAACAAAGCTAAATTATAAAGAGAGAGCCCTCTCTGATTGCAGGTAGGCTAGGACCTGTAATCCAAAGATTGGTCTGTGGTTACCTCGGCCGTATCCCTTAAGGAGCCAAGGGACAACCTGAGTGATAACATCATTGGCGACTCCACTGGGGACAATCTTTAGAAAATTCCAAAAAACAAGCTAGAAGCTGGCTCCAAAGAAGAAATCTCGCTATACCAGGTCAAATCCAGACCCAAATCCCCTAGCTGCTTTTGAAAATTCCAATTTAATCCCAAAGTTTCTAAGGAAACAAGAAGGGAAAGAGGATATTGTTGATTCGAGTCCTGAAGCAATTTCCCAAGGCTATATTCCAACCCCTTCTAAAGTTTCATCCCATCCTCACACTGTTGTTTCTCCTAGTTCCTCATCCACCTCCCAAAGAACCTTTTCCACTCCTCCATTCACTGCACATACTCCTCTTATTACCACTGTTGTTACTACTGTCCCAGTTGTTCCATTTCTTCCTGCTGTTCCACTTATACCTGTAAATATGGCTAACAGATATGCCCCTTTATAGCTGCCTGCAAATCCAGGGGCTATGCCTCAGGATTATCAAACTAAAATCACATATTTTGATGGTACTGGTTCTAACACTGCCCTGCAACATACCAAGAAAATGTAGGACTATTTTGAGAATTATGAAATAGATGATGATCATGTAAGAATGAAGATTTTTGTCCAAAGTTTAACAGGAGATGTAAGGCCTTGGTTTAGAGCTCTTCCTGCAAATTCCATAGCTGACCCAGAGGCCCTTTACCAAACATTTCTTAACAGGTGGGAGAAGAAGAAGGACCCTCTGCACATATTATCCGAATATGACACCATAAAAAGAGGTCCACAAGAAGCTGTCTTAGACTACTGCGCAAGATTTAACAACGTTTACAATGCAATCCCACAGAACCTTAGGCCTCCACCTGATCTAGCTTTATATAAATTCCCTGATGGTTTTGATTCTGACATGGCATATCAATTGAGGGAAAGAGCCCCTCAAAGCTTAGCAGACATGCAGAATGTAGCTGTTAGTGTGGAGGCAAACCTAATTGCCAAGCGAAACAGAGCAAGAGCTGAGAGAAGAACTACTTTTAAAGAAGAGCCTTCAGCTATTGAGCAAAAACTGGATGCAATCATGAATAACATGCACAGTTTTGAAGATAGAATGGGAACTATTGAAAGAAAAACATCATGGGATGGACAACAAGGTAATACTATCAGAAACCCAAACTTTAGAAAAAACCCAAACGTTGGAAGGGCTAGCCCCGACCATAACATAAGACCTCCTTTTCAAGAGAACTATGCTGAAGCATCCACATCTAGTGAGCCAATAGAGGACTCTCATATCAACTTGATGGGTTTGAAGAGTGAACAACAAGTTTTTCTAACCCAAGAAGACCAAGATGATCATGATATCAATCAATTCCAAACCAAGTCCGGAGAATCATATGACTTCAAGGAAGGCTATGATACAGCAGTATATGAAGTCCACAAGCAATACAAATTGAGGACCAGAACCATAGATGTGCCTGAACCTATCAAACCAAAGGATACCAAACAACCCAAGAAAATAAAAGACAAGGCAATCCTCACAGAACCTTCTGAAAAAACAGTCCCAAATCCAAAAGAAGTGACCATAGAGGATATATCAGATGTGCAGACCTTTAAAAACCAGCCATTGGTATCCTCTTCCTCAAAAGAGAATTCAAACAGCACTCCTGAAAGCCTTTCCAAAATAGAAATACTTCAAGATAGCACTGATAATCAAGAGAAAATCGCTGAAAGTGCAATTGAAAAGGGAAAATCTGCCAGTCACAATACTAAAACCCAATCAGAAAAACCTTTTGATTTAGAAGCAGAAATTGGTAAACTAAAGATATCTATTCCTCTCTCTGAGCTTGCTAAACATGATGTATACAGACAGCAAATCAAAAGATCACTGCAAATGCCAGAGAATAGGGATGATGTTAATGTCTTAGATGATCAACCTGAGCTGCTTTTCGGTCCTGAAGTCGATGGTAAATCAGCCAATGGAGTTGTTCTACCCTTCTATGTCAGTTTACACATACATGATAAAGTATTGCACAATGCAATGTTTGATTCAGGTGCTTCACACAACCTAATGCCCAAAGCTGTAATGGAGAAACTAAACCTAGATGTCACTAGACCATACAAAGACTTATTCTCATTTGATTCTAGTCAAGTCAAGTGTTTAGGCTTAATCAAAGATTTATGTGTGTCTTTAGTCCAATACCCGAATAAAACAATCCTGATGGACGTGGTGGTAGCTGATATTCCACCCAAATATGGTATGCTCTTATCAAGATCTTGGGGAGCCAAACTCTAAGGATCTTTGCAATTAGACCTGTCCTATGCCACTATTTCAGTCTTTGGGCAACCAAAGAGACTGTATAGGGAAACATTGATGAAGTATGTGGTAAGAAGTGAGGAAAAGCCCCAAAACTTTCCTATCTATTCAATCCATTCTGATATGGATTCTTTTATCTTGTATAATGATGATAGCTGTCCTCCAACTGATGATAAGCCTTTGGCTTTAGAGCAAGAAACATGCATAAATGAAAAATCAGTTGCCCAAAGCCATGAAACTGTTAAAACAATTGATGCAACCAGCACACAAGAAGAACCTCCCAAAACAGAGAATTCCAATCTGCCCACTCCAAAAATGATTACAGCTCCCAATGATAGTCAAGACCATGAAATCCTATGGTATTTAGAGTTTGATGGGTCAGTAAATAAGCTAGGAGCAGGGGTAGGAATATGGATCCACAATAGGCAAACCAGCCATGCAGAGGGTCATGCCTATAGATTAAATTTCAAATGTACTAACAACATGGCAGAGTATGAAGCCCTCCTTTTAGGCCTTAAACTGATCAGAGATCTAGGAGCAAAAAAAGTTTTAATTCTAGGAGACTCTGATTTGATTATACAACAAATGAAAGGCAACTTTGTCACTAACGATAATAGGCTGAGAGCTTATAGGAAGGCATCCACTGAAATACGCAATACCTTCATAGAATCCCAACTTACTAAAGTCTCAAGAAGCCATAATCTACATGCGCACAACCTAGCAACTTTTGCTAGCACTTGCAAGCTGCCATTCGAGCCCAATCACCATTTCACAGCCGAGATAAAAAACAAGCCTGCAGTCCCAGACAATGTCAAGAATTGGCAAGTCTTTGAAAATGATTCACAGATCAATAATTTCCTCACCATACAAGAAGAATTTTCAAGTTTAAACATTGATACCGATGCCATGGATGAACAACAGCAAATGAGCCAAAATGAGCAAACCACATCAGCTGAAGTAGCAAAACAAACTTTGCACCCAACCATTTTTTATGACAAAAACATACAAGAGCTGAAACAGACGAATTTGGATGAAATAGCTAGAGCAGAGGCTAAAATTATTGAACTAAAAGACGACTTTCTGCCCACGGGCTTAAACCCATTAGAAGATATTTTTGATGCAAATGATATCCCCAAGAAGCCAAAGATGCAACCCTTTAACGCTGCAATTGAAGACTGTAATATTGGGACAACAGAAAAGCCAAAAATGGTAAAACTGTCCAAGTCTTTGCCTCCTGATCAAAAGCCAAAATATGTTGACTTGTTTAAAGAGTTCCAAGATGTTTTTGCCTGGATTTATGAGGACCTCAAGTCCTATGATACTTCAGTCATTCAACATAACATTCCGTTGAAACCAAATCAAAAGCCTTTCAAACAGAAATTAAGGAGAATCAATCCTGTGCTTCTCCCTTTGATTGAAAAAGAAGTAAAGAGAATGTTTGAGGCTGGTATAATTGCACCCATTAGATTTTCAGAATGGGTATCCAATCTTGTTCTCACAAGAAAGAAAACAGGTGAGATTAGGCTATGTGTGGATCTAAGAAATTTGAACCAAGTCTCCCTTAAAGACCACTACCCATTACCAAAGATGGACCATATTCTACAAAGGGTAGTGGGGTCTTCAAGAATTTCATTGCTTGATGGCTTTTCAGGTTTCAATCAGATACTAGTTCACCCAGATGATCAGGATAAAACAGCCTTTACAACACCATGGGGAACCTTTAAATATGTAAAAATGCCTTTCGGACTTAAGAATGCAGGTGCTACCTTTCAAAGGGCCATGGACATAGCTTTTGCCAAGGAAATCCATGAGTTCTTAGTAGTCTACCTTGATGACCTTACCCCATTCTCAAAATCTGATCAAGAACATCTAAAACACCTAAGGCAAGTGTTCCTAACATGCAGAAAATATGGCATATCTTTAAATCCAAAAAAGTCCCTGTTTGGCCTAGAGGAAGGTAAACTTCTAGGCCATATTATTTCAAAAGATGGTATTAGGATTGATCCAAACAAAATTCAAGCTATTCTTCAAGTCCCTTATCCAAGAAACATCAAAGAGCTGCAAGCTTTTCTAGGAAAGATCAATTTCCTAAGAAGATTTATCCCAAACTTGGCCGAGCTGATAAGATTGCTAAACAATATGCTGAAGAAAGATTCCAAAGTTAAATGGACATTAGAGGCCAAGCAAGCCTTTGAGGGCATCAAGATAGCCTTAACGCAAACACCAGTCCTCACAAGCCCGAAATTTGATAAAGATTTCATCATTTTTTCCTTTGCATCTGAACATACCATTGCTGTTATCTTATTACAGAAAGATGACCAGGGAAATGAAAAGCCCATTGCTTTCTTCAGCTGAGCCCTTAGGGATGCGCCCTTAAAATATCAAATCATGGAAAAGCAGGCATATGCCCTTGTTAAGTCCATCAAAGGTTTCAGAGTTTACATCTTATACTCCCATGTCATTGCATATGTTCCAAATGCTGTTGTAAAAGACATCCTAACTCAAGAGGGAATTGAAGGCAAAAGGGGCAAATGGATTGCCAATATCCTAGAATATGACATTGAGATAAAGCCCACTAAACTGATAAAAGGACAAGGTCTAGCCAAACTGATGACCGAAGCCAATTTCCAAGCCCTTGACATTAATGAACTGCACAACGAACAAGAGCTGGCGACTCCACAGATCAATCAAGCCTTTTTATAATCACCTTGGTATGCTGACATATGTTTTATATTGTTAAACCTGCATGCTCCTCTAGGGTTGTCCAGAACTAAAAAGAGATTTTTAAAGATGAAAGCTTCAAAGTTTTGTATCTTAGACAGTGCCCTGTTTTGGAAGAATCATGAAGGAATTTTGCTTAATTGTCTAACATTGAATGAAACTGATAGTGTTATGAAGGAGTTTCATGCAGGGGACTGTGGAGGACACTTATATTGGAAGTCTACAGTTGATAAAATACTAAGGGCTGGTTACTATTGGCCCAACCTGTTTGCCGATGTGAGGAAATTTGTTGTTTCATGCCATACGTGCCAGACCTTTGAAGGCAAAAGAAAGCTGCTGCCCTTACCCCTTAAGCCCATTTCGACCGAGAAGCCATTCCAGCAGTGGGGTTTAGACTTCATTGGTGAAATTCACCCCTCCTCTTCAAGCCAACACAAATGGATTTTAACTGCCACAGATTACTTTACCAAGTGGATTGAGGCCATCCCTTGTAGGCAAGCCAATGATTCAACCATCATACAATTCCTTGAAACCAACATACTGTCTAGATTTGGCTGTCCCAAAAAAATCATTACAGACAATGCCGTTGCCTTTAAATCCAAGAAAATGATCAGTTTTTGCCACAAATTTCACATTACCTTGGGTCACTCCTCAGCCTATTACCCTCAAGGTAATGGTCTGGCAGAGGCATCCAACAAAAGCCTCATTAATATCATCAAGAAAGTCTTGGAGGAGAACAAAAAGAATTGGCACAAGAAGCTTGTGAATGCACTATGGGCTGACATATTGACAACTAAAAGATCCATTGGAACAAGCCCATATGAGTTGGTTTATGGCATGGAGGCAAGATTCCCTTCATCTTTGGGAATCCCAGTGATCAAGCTTCTACAAGAAATTCAAGCTGAGCCTAATGATATCCAAAGAAGAATCAATCAAACCATCCATCTTCAGCAAACAAGAGAGAAAGTGTATCACAGAGCTCAGATTTTGCAAGAGAGGCTGAAGAAAATGTTTGACAAGAGAACAAAGGCTGAAGATTTCTACATAGGCAACAAAGTGCTAAGATGGGACTCGAGAAGAGAAGATAAAGGAAAACATGGCAAATTTGATTTTCTGTGGAAAGGGCCATATGTTGTTCAAGCAGTGTAAGGCAACAATACATATTTTCTCAAGAGTTTGGATGGCAGCGAAGCTGAGGAAGGCCCTGTTAGTGGCCGCATGCTAAAGCATTATTTTGACCCCTTTTGAATATAATGCATATGTGTGTTATTTTGTACATTAATATTTGCATTATCAACACTTTTTTTTTACTTTTTCAGCAGTCCGATAAGGGAATAACGCAACAAATTTTGAAGGAAGGATCAAAGCAAATGCACCATTTGATCTCTGTTTTGAATTAATTTCAAAGAAAGTGCTCAGGGCAGATTTGAATATGTTTACAAGCACCCAAAAGGCAAGAAGCAGAGCTGTAATTTTTCTGCAATTCAGCTCAAAAATGATACTGCATATCAGCTTATAAGAATTCAGTCAAAAGCATTAAGAAGGAGGGAGTTTTCAGATTACAACAACAATTGAAGACCAAGGCATTCTGACCTGTTGTTCTTGGCTTTTCATCTGGAAAAAGCCATCCCCATGTGGAGCCACTGTTAGCCTCCTATACAATAGGTTTCATATTTCATGATTGACTATTTACATGCCAAATATGTCATCTTTTTCATGCTGCAAAAGTTCCATATTTCTAAGAAAACTCAGAAAAATTAAAAAATGTAAAGAGGGTATGCCCTAAAAGAAAAATCAAAGGGAAAAAAGAATGAATTGGCCAAGAGAAAAATAAAAGAAATGAACTCCAAACAAAAGGCCAAGAAAGTGTGCTAGCTCAAATGCCACTACTATATCCCATTTTTGAAGAACTATTCCATTTTTGAAGAGTTTCACAGTTAAGGGAAGGCCAAACAGCTTAATCTTGGTTTCCCTAGGTTTAAATTTCTTGTTTTAGAAGATAGAGAATAAATATTTGTCTAAACTGTTTAATCTTGGCAGATTATTAGATAGGTAGAGAATCAAGGGTGCTCAACTGTTTAATCTGAGCCCCTGGCAGAAATAAGGATATATTTAGATAGGAGGATATCCAAAAGAAAAATATGAAAAGCTGGGTTTGCTAGTCTAAGTGCACCCAAACAAAAAGAAGAAAAAATGTTAGGCAAAGTATGCTGGGTAGGTAGTTTTTGAGGTTGCAGAATGAATGAGTGTGATCAATTGTGTATTTCAAAATGTTTATTTACTTCGGATCACAGGTATAAAGCAGTTTTCCCTTGGAACAAATCAAGCGAGGCATGACTAACTTCCCCTTCTTCCTTTTCCCCAAATCATTCACTAATTTCCCTTAAAGATGTTAAGATCTGCTTAATATCTCAAAATTCATCATATTCCATAACATTTTCCTAAGTAAAGATCTTCTTTGCTTAAAGGTGCTCATATTTCTTCTATAAGTCCTATTTTCCCTTTGTAGCCTAAAGATCTCTATCCTTAGCGCTTTCTGATCAAAATTCATATTAATTTCTAACTCTATTATGTAAATCTCTCCTTATTTCCCCTCCCCATATTAAAAATATAGTAAAAATCCCCTTTATATACATATCCCCTCTTTTGGTTGAAATATAACCATAAATATTGCCTTGGGAATTACTAAGTTTACTTGAAACTTAGTAAGAACCCTCATTTTGCTCATTTAACCATCTTCCAATGCATTGGACCCCTTCCGATGCATTAAAATCCCTCCTCCGATGTATAAAACCTTCTTCCGATCATGTGAAAACCTTTTTGAAGGCATATAACCCTTCTCCATGCATTAAATCCCTCCTCCGATTGCATTAACCCCCCCTCCGACGCGATATCGCTGTCAGAGGTAGCAGTCAAGTGTTGGCCCCATTTGTTTATGCCCCGATGACATTCCTCCGATGCGATATCGCTATCGCATCCGATGCAATATCACTATCGCTTATCGCGCAAACATTAAGCCTTCCCCATTACCCCTCCGCCGACGCGATTTAGCAATCGCCTGCCCACCGTCCGATTAACCCCCGCATCCAACGATTTATATTATATCGCTCATCGCCACATCGCTTATCTCATATATTCATGACCCATTGCCCCCCGCCGATGCGATATTGTGATTTATCCTCAGTCGTCCGATCCGCCTATGCATGATCCAACAACCCGCATTTATCCATTTCCTTTTATTAAAAGTAATCTCTCCCGCCCTTTTAAATCATATTTCTCCCGCTTACAATCGCTTTTTCCCATTTAACCTACCGCCAGCTTCGCACTCCGTCGGCCCTCCGATCTGCTCTCCCCGATCCGACGGTGGACGGAAGCGACGAGGTGGCGGGATGTTAGCGTACGGTAGAGTGTGGTTTTACCGCCATACGCAGGGACGCATGCCCTGTCTTCATTGCATCGGGCCTCCTCTGACACTTATCGCCCCCGTACAAAAGGCGGTCCGATAAAACCACTTACTGCCGTCTGCCTTCATCCCCACCCTGCCACCATGTCATGTGCCACGTCATCGCCCCAGTCAGCTGCCACGTCATCTTGCCGTACCCGGGACCCACCAATGATGTCATGTTGACATCATCACAAAAAAATGCGCGCCAAAATGCCGTGGAAACCCAAATTGGCTCCGGACAACGAGCACGGCCTCAGCAAAAGCTACCAGTCCACAAATCCTCCACTATTATGAAGTCATCTTCCTTTTTGATCATGTTTTGATCAGCCAGCGCCGATAGACCTTCTAAGCCTGCAGAAAGCAATAAAGAAGACAGTAACAGTCATATCTCGCCATAAAGTGATAAGGCAAGGGCGATTTTGCAGAGTTAAAGTGTATCAGTGAAGAAAAAGTGCATCAGAACAGCAGAAAAGTGTATCAGTTAAAGAGTATCAGTGGAAGACTTAATGCCAAAGTAGATGGGCATTAAAAAAGATCCCAACAAGTCAAAGAGTATCAGTGGAGTAGTAAAATCCATTTAAAGGCTCATAAGATCAAGATTAATGCACATTAAAGCCACCTAAGATCAGCGGATCAGAGATCAAGAAGCAGTTATTGTAAAATGAACAACATAGAGCCCAAAGGACGCATATTAACTCATTTTTGATGGAGCTGCCTCCAGCGCAACTCAAAATATATATTTTTTGCTTTACTTGCAGTAGAAGTTAGGTAAAGCGCAGTTATTTCCCCAGATCTTTTTATCAGATCTGTTTGTAGATATTTTGCTTATAAATACCTCCCCAAACAATGTTTTAAGGTTTGGTTGGTTGGTTGGTTGATAAGGTCATTCTAGACTTGCGCTGTATATTTTGAGAACTTTTATGAACACAGATTGCTGGAATGCATTGCTTATGAACTGTCTAGTTGTGGATTTGATGGCTAAAGAGAAAATTACAGAATTCTCGTGCTTCTTCATGGATCCATAAGTCTTTCTCACTTGTCTTTTAGTTTCTATGTTTAGTATATCATATAGGTATCATGATCTAGATTGCAGGAAAGAAGAATAGCTCAGATGTTACTTAGCTGTACTCTGTGCTCAATTTCTATGATTTCTCTATGTTTTCCTCATAATTAGGCCTAAATATGAATACTTCATTGCTCATATTTACACTAGTTCTTTCATATATGAATGCTGTTTAGGAATCCTTGATTTCTCCTAGATGATATTCTCTCATTTTCCCTCTGTTAGCATAATGAAAGTTACTTAGTTGCCTTTCATTCCCTGACCTCCATTTCATCCTTATTCCAGCTTGATATTGTTCCTTGTTTAGCTATCATGCTTTGTAGTCCCTCTTTGCCAAAGAAGACACACCCAGCAGCCCTTAATCCTTGACTCCATGCCCAATGGTCTGAACTTCTCACACTTTGCATGCCAACTCTGTCTGAAACATCATCCATCCATCCCACCAAACTTAAAAAAAACCCATGTACATCATAACTAGCCTAAAAATCACTCCAAAAACAAAGCTAAATTATAAAGAGAGAGCCCTCTCTGATTGCAGGTAGGCTAGGACCTGCAATCCAAAGATTGTTCTGTGGTTACCTCGGCCGTATCCCTTAAGGAGCCAAGGGACAACCTGAGTGATAACACCTCCAATTTACTTATTGTTGTTAATTCATTATACAATGTAGAGAGATAAAATAGAAGCTATGATATGCTGATTTTTACTCTATCTTATCTAACGTTGTAGGTAACACCATTTTTGTAGAATACCAAAATATTTTCTCGAAAGCTCATGTTACAACCATTTTCTCTAATGGAAGAGAATAGCTCTGCATTCAAATACCATTCTCCAACACTTGGAAGAACTTTTGTTATCAACTTACCTGTATATTTTTATTTTTTTTCCAACTTTTAAAGTAGCTCCAAATGCCGCACTTGATGATATGGTACAAAATTAAACTATTCAACGAAGACCTTCACCACAATCCATGACATGTTTAACAACCAACAACATATATATAAGCCAATACAATGCTCTTTTTGATGCATATATGTCACTGTTCAACACTAAAAAGTGGTTGATATCAAATGCACATACCAAGATTTAACGCACAGTGAGGAGGCACAAAGACGTGATAATCAAGAAATTTTAAGCAAAACTTAACCAACTCCAATACAACGCTCACTGCGTCGTTATTGAAGGCTCAATGCACATAGTTTCAACATTCAATACATAACTCAACACACATATAAACTGTTTACTAATGATTAGAAGGCATATACGATACCATGGCTCAATTCAATCCAACGTGCATACCGTAATAATTAACAAGCATATAGGCCCAATATACTACGCAATTATAAATATGTTTGATTTAAAAATAGTCCACCAACGCAAACTGCTTACCAAAACAGACAGCCGGAGCCGACCACGCTACTCCAAAGCTCACACACGGTTGTTGTGCATCGAGATTATGGGCGTTCATGTCAACATGGACACAACATTCAAAACTCTAACTTGACCTTAAAACCATTCTCCCAATTTTACTTCTTCAATAACTCTCACTTGAAATGTCCACCCTTTCAACCAGCTTGTACAAAAAAGTGCAATGATTTTGAGGTTTGAGCACACTAGATGGTGAAACAAGAGCATCTACCAGAACATCATGTGGAGAAACAAGGATTGGTTCGTCCAATATTTGTGTAGAGTATGTCAATGCAATTAGCAGAGGTGGCTGCCAACCTCTTTTTTCGGCGAGCTCCAACTAATTTTTGAGAAAAAGATCATAATTTCCTCCGCCATGACCCAAGCGTCTCTGTGAGAGGTGAAAGGCAAGCCCAGGCAAGAGCAACAAATCTTCTGGTTCAAAAATTTCTGATAGACACCACTCAAACCGGGATCATTGAAGGCATCACTTCCTTTCGACTTCCAAGAGCGGTTATGAGGTCTCAAAGATGTTGGAAGCCAATCGCTTACATTATCACTCAAATTTCATAGATAATAAAGGTACAATTAATCATTCAGAATAGGTAATGCACTTTATAACATGGATCAGGTCATTTAAAAGCCTATATGGCTCAGAAGATGAGATCGATTCCCACAGGGCAAGGAGTCAAAGAAGGTTTGGAGTTAGATGCAACAATAATATGTGGGAGTTGATGCGTTTGTAGCGTGGAGTATGGAAAATCACACAACTTTCAAATGGGAATCATGGCTTGCACAAAAATTATTCAACGCTCAACAACACATACTAGTCAAACGCGTATCGTATTCAATTCAACGCAGGTTCCACAACTTCATAGTTTAATCAATGCACAGTCCGATAGTAGGTATAACATTCAATTCATTAGAGAGCCCAGAGCAACCTAAATTGTTAAATGCAGAAAGCAGAGAACTCTTTGTCCAAAAAAGCAGAGAACAAATAACACTTTGTCTAAATGTAGAGAGAAAATAACGTAGAGATTTCAAAGATAGTGCTGCATTGACAGACTTGTAAGGCAGGTGCAGACTAACCATCAACGTATCAATAGAACCTCCGCATTTCAATAGAGCATAGGACAAACCCAGGTAATGCAGGCTGACAGAAAACGTTTGGATTTGCAGGCTCACAATTTTTTTTTGTTGATGTTATTTTCAGAATATAGATAGCACAGACAAAGGGACAATTTTGCACAAAGTAGAGAAACGCCCATAATCACTGCATCTCAAAACTAGTGATTTAAATTTCAGCAGGGCAGGAAGGAACCTGCTCTGATACCATGTTAAACATACATGGAATGTAAACAACTAATGTGGAAGATAAGCATTAGATTGCATATATTATTGACATGATATACATTTATAGTACATGGTGTGACCCTTGGATTCATATTCTAAGTGGTCTCTTGGACTCCGGTGGTTGTTCACATTCCACACCAACCCATAGAGGATTAGGTGTCCAATAGATTTTCAAACAATACATGATTCTAGATATCCGAGTCAAAAAAAATAAATTGACAAAGATCCATAAGATAGTTCAGGAATATTGAGTATTCCTCAGTGCCAACAAAAAACAACATGTATATAGTATGTCCAATGTGGACTAATATAAAGAAAAAAAGAAAGGAAAATGGAGAGCATAATTTGTGATGTAGTTTTATTCTTCAGCTGTGGGGTCCTATTCTGCATCGTCCGTGAAAGGCATGTGAAAAACTCATAATGATCAGGTCATATGTGTTCAGTGATGTGCCAAGGACCTCGATCCATGACCAAACCTTGTTTAGAAAGTCAATTTGTTGTTTGGTTCCTTTCCCTATAGATGTGAGCACATGAAAAATGTGTGAAATATATTTTCATCATTATAATACCTTGAAGCACAGGCATAAGCAAACTTTTTTTACACTGATGACGATTATTGAGCCTGTTAATAACAAGCATACAGTCACCATATACTTGAATCCAGTCACATCCCTTATTCAATTCAAAGAGTAAGAGGTCCTTGAGGGCAAGAAGCTCAACCAAAATTATTTGAACCTCTCCCAAAACCCAGCTTGACATGAAAACTATGATCCTTGGTGAGAAAGAGAATGAAGCCCCCCTCCACTTCTTTGGTTAGCCTATTGAGAAGCTCCATCGAAGAATCCCCAGGGAAAATTTATATCAGGGTTCTCTGTTGTGATATGACACGATTTGGGATTGGTTGAGGGCTGAAGGAAATGAGAGAGAATCTCCATTCCTTTGATTGTTGTCTTTTATAGTAGAGAAAGGGAGTCTTGAAATATGCATTCGTTATGGGCCAACCAAATTACCGATGTGCCTATTAGTGGCAAGGATTTGTATGTTACAATCGTTGGATTATGGAACCAAGCCCTCCAACATTCAACTACGCTTTGTCATGCCCATACACACATTGGACCAAAAGAGGAAGTGAAAACAACCGATACTGCCTTCGAGAAAGGAAAATCAATGAACAAGTGGCTTATAGATTCTTTTGCTGCTTTGCATAAGAAACACCATCCAAGCCCAATTTTGGAGCACTTTTACATTACGTCCCATGTTAGCGCTTTCCGTGTAAGAAGACACCACATGAAGATTCAAGACTTCATAGGACACTTAATTTTCCATATTATTTTCCACCATCATTCTTGTTTAATTGGCTTGACCCCTGCATTCTATTGCCCCAAGGGTGAGAAAGACTAGATTAGTTCATCCTCCTATTTTATTAGTCTTACATTTGAGTCTTGTAGAGTAGCCACATATCCCCTCCATTATTTCTGATAATGACCGATCAACCCAAGGGATCTTGCCGACCTCCAATTCTATTTCCATTAATTTGTGTGTTGAGGATCTGATACCTATGCTAATCTTGTGATTCCTTTGTCCTCGAGCCAAATTATTATTTGATTTGAAAGTTTGAATCTATCCCTGTTACCTACCCAAGGATCAATACCTATTATGATGCGCCTCCCATCCCTGGCTCTCAACTCCAGGCCATTGCTAACTATGTCAAAAGAGTTTAGTACTGCTCTCGATACAATAGAAATGTTCACCCTTGGCTTAACTGGAATGCACAAACAATCTTCCAAGCTTAAGGGAGCTATATATTTTCCTGTGACCACATGAATTCACAAATTATCGTATGAAATTAATATCCACCCACATTTTGTTGCTAATGCCTTTGAGAAATGAAAGATGTTCTTGTGGCCCCATCCTCTTAAGGATTTTAGCAATTCTATCTTCTACCATCTTACCTAGGGTGCAACATAATGGTATTTTTGTCCAACCCATAGGAAAGAGAAACAAATTCTTATAACCTTTTCAATACTCCCTTGGGAATCCAGTTAAGGGACATCCAATATACTGGGATGGCCTCAAGAAATGACTTAATTAGGACTAGTCTACATACTCATGATAACCATCTAAAATTCCAACCTTTAAGTATTTTTTCGAGCTTTGCTAGAAGTCGGACCCAATTTGTTTCTGAATATTTATTCAGTTTCAGTTGGAACCTAAGGTATTTTAAGCTATCTTCAAACTCCTGCAATTCGAAAGTGAACTTCCTTCAAAGATACCTACTTTCTTCATCCTCCAAATTAACGCAGGAAATAGATGACTTACTTGCATTGATTAGCATACCAGTTTCTTTCCCAAAAAGTGTCAAAACTTCAGACAAATTGTCAGTGTCACGCATAGAACCATTGCAAAAACTTAATATGTCATCTGTGAAAAGTATATGTGAGATAATCGTACCTTGTGTAATGTTCAGACCATGAAAGTCACCTCATCTTTTTTCGTTCACTAGTGGGAGGTTGAGACCTTCGGCTGCCAGTGGAAAAAGTAAGGGGGCTAATGGAGAGAATTTCCTTATGCCTCTAGAACCATGAAGAATTAAGAAGTTAATCCATTGATTAGGACTACGAAAGAGACAAATTGAATGCATCCCATGATTCAGTTGACAAAAGGACGAGGGAAACCTATCTAAGTGAGAATGAGCTTGAGATAGACCCAACTTACTCTTTCATAAGCTTTCAATATGTCAATTTTGAGTACGACCGCTTTTAAACAATGAATCTTCATGCTATGTAGGCCTTAAATTTTATCCTTCGAGCTATAGTTTTGGCTATGACTTTGTATATGCTATTGCACAAGGAAATTGGTTGAAATTCTTCAAAGGACTATGGGTTCCCCCCTTTCAGGATAAGAGCTAAAAATGTTGAATTGAAGGCAGTCATAACCCTACCTTGTTCATTTGACTCGTTTACTACTTTCAACAAATCTTTGCCTACCAACTCAAAGAATCTCGAAAAGGCTTCAATTTCCCACCCATCTAGCCCTAGACTTTCGTCCTTCTGAAAGCTTGCCAATACCTCCTTGAGCTCTTCTAGGTTTACTTCAGCTTGAAGGTCTTCTATGTCTTCCTCCCTTACATAACTTGGAAAAGGTTGAGCCACATGTAATATATCTACTATAGAATTTTGAGGATCTTCCTTAAAGAGTGATTGAAAGTGTGACTTACCCATATTTTCTAGCGCTTCAAAAGAAGATATTTCTATGTTTTCTTGATCCTTCATGCTCCAAACATTAGACCTTACATATATCCTTATTCCCAAAAGAGTGAAATTGAACGTATGGTTGCATAAATTCTAGAGGTTGGTATAATTCAACCTAGTCAAAGTTCTTTCTCTGCTCCAGTAGTATTGGTGCACAAGAAGGATGTATCATGGCATATGTGTTCGGATTATAGGGAGGTAAACAAGCTCACTATTAAAGATAAATTTCTCATTCCTGTCATTGATGAATTGTTGGATGAATTAAATGGAGCAATTTACTTCACCAAGTTGGATCTTCATTCCAGATATCATCAAATTAGAATGAAGACTAAAGTCATTCTGAAAAAAACATTCAAAATTCATGAGGGTCATTATGAATTTTTGGTCATGCCTTTTGGCCTTACCTGTTGGAAATAATACTGAGAGGGGGGGTGAATCAGTATTATCAAATTCTTTTCAATATACCTTCCAGATTTATAATTTAATTTATTCTTCAGATGTTGACCATTAATTTGTATGTCAGTACCATATAATAATGAACAGGAACAAGAAAAAAAGACAGTCACACCAAAGAACACCAGATATAAGGTGGAAACCCAATGTGGGTGAAAACCACCTGCTGCAATATGTCTCTATCTTCTTTCAATGAGAAACTTCTTGTTACAATGATTCTGTACTGGTGCAGTCCTTTACCAGTATGCAGGCTGCAACCTGCAGAGAGCTACAACCCTCTCTTGTTTTCCAGACTCTCCTGGAAGGGAGCTACAACCCCCTTAGCTCTTGTACTAGCTGAGCTACTAGTACGTAGGTGTTCACCTACTAAAGGCTTTTCAACCTTCTCTTTTCTTCCAGGGACCACGTTTCATAAATTTTTAGACTGGATCCATGAACATCAAACAAGCATCAAGTACATGTGTATCTCCTTTCCACAATCAACCACTGAATCAACCACTATCCTCTCAGAATGCAGTAACCAGAAAACAATACCAGTAACCAAAAACTTATTCTGAACCCAGAACACTGCAGTAATAGACAAAAGAAGTTAAAATAAGTTTCAAGAAAAGTCCGCAACTTCACCAATATAAACTTGCGGATAGCCGCACTTTGTCTGTGTCGCTCCTGCGGACCTCCACACCTGCACCTGTCGCTGAATTGTGCAGCGCCGCACCTGAACCCATGTCTGAACTGCGCACCTCCGCGCCTTTTCCTTGATAGACCTGCGGATCTCCGCACTTTCTCCTTCACTGCCCTGCGGACCTCCGCACCTGCACCGTGTCGCACCTGCGGTCCTGTGGTTATAGAGTTTTTGTTAAACACACATGGGCAGCAAGAGAAAATATGAAAGATAAAACATGCAATAATTTTTTTTATTAACATGAGATATACATTTATAGTACATTGTTGTGGCCGTTGGGTTTCACATCCCAAGGTCTCTTGGACTACTTAGTCTATTCAGCTTCCACACTAACCCATTTAGGATTAGGTGTCCAACATTCCCCCCCTTAATCCGAAGGGTTATGTATGAGTCCAAGAAGAGAGCTGTAATACAAAATGTGCAAAAAATGCATGGCAGCACTGGGTTGAATGTGCTCTATGAAATGTTGGTATAAAGGGCAGTGGTTTAAGGATGACCACCAACACTGGAACGCTTAATGCAATTCCTGGAACTCTTCCAAAACTGGCAAGAAGCTAGAGTCTTCTGCTAGAGGAAGTGTTCTCAATTGTGTTCCTGGAACTCTTCCAAAACTGGCAAGAAGCTAAAGTCTTCTACTAGAGGAAGTGTCCCAGATTGCCAACTGAAGGCATGTTCACGGGCATCTTTGTTTCTGGCTACAACTCTGAAACTGGTGTGGCAGGTTGTGGCTCAGGCTCGCTTGATGTCACTTTGAAGCTTGTAGATGACCATCATTTCCCCCCCTGTCAGATACAAGGTGAGATGATGGAGAAAACTCAACTGAAAGATTGTTCAATACTCTGGAACAAGTTCTAACATGTGTTTGGAATATCTTCTTGGCTATTGATGCCCATTGCCAAGAAGCAATCCATCCAAGATGAATCTTTGTTCTTGCAGGACGTTTGTTTCTGAAGCATCTGTGTGAAGAATGACTGGTTTTATGATAGTGCTTACATGGATGAAGATAAAAACAATGATCTTTCAAATGGCCAACTCGGTCATAGTGTTGGCATTTCACGATATGTTGTTGTTGTTGTTGTTGCTGTGGAAAAGAGGCAGAGTCTGGAATAGCTGGAGGTGAACTGTCATGAGGAGCAGGTGACTTGTCATGAATGAATCCAGCACTCTGAAACTGAATGGGCTTGGCATAGTCTGGAATATGAAAGGACAAGTCCTTGTCATATCCAAGACCAGTTTTGTGCTTGTTGTGGACAAGTTGTTCCCAAGGTCTGATGATGGGCTTGGGAAGTGCAAGCTGAACCTCTGCATCTGCATGTAACCTTGCTGCTTTATCTGAATGAACTGTAACATTATTGACTTGCTGCTGATGGGTGGTTGTCTCAATGTTCTGAACAAAAACAGGTTCAGAATGATGTCTATTTTGATGTAGCTCTTCTTGCTGTAGCTGTGATTCAAGCTGCAAAAAGTCGATCTTTTCCTATGCATTTTGTAGACATGTCTGAATTTCTGAGAGAGATCCTTTGCTAATTTGTAATGTGTCATCAACAGTAGATTGTATAAGAGTTTTCATGAACTCTAATACTTCACTAATTCTGGCCATTTTTCTTCAATGTCAGATTTACACCTTAAAAACTGATCACAATTATTACTTAATGCAGAAAAGTAATATCCACTCACAGTACACAGCAATATCTTGTATAAATGTGAAGCAAATGAATCAGGGAATCAATGCATATATATATGTAGATAGAAACTATAATGGGTTTTAAATATAATGCCACAATTGGGGCAGCAACAATTGCAAACTTGTTTGGATCCTTCAAGTACTCCTTCAGAAATGATGGCTATCAAAACTTCAATAATTATAACACCATGTCGTGGAAGCACATAATCTCGGTTGCAAATGGAATTCGAACTATTCAAAGTGTATTTGAAACCAATCACCATACCATTGGATCGTATACCATTCAAGCCTCATACGAACTTATTTAAAACAACAGCTTCAACATATTTCAGGCAACATCATAACGTATTCAGGCAGCTTTAATCACAGTTTTCGATGCATTTAATACAGCTCCAGGTCAGCATACAAAATTGATTTCTTTCTCTGCAATAGAGACTTAATGTCCAACACATACAGTGCACATATTAAGAGCAATAATCATCACAAAAAGAAACGACCTTTCCAACGAACGCTCAGGGCATTGAATGAATTTTCAGCAGACATTTGACGGACCATATTTTTAGCGCAAACAACAAATATACACCAGCCTTCAAAAAAGAACGCACAGGTTTCATTAATTAAAATGAAACGGCCAACGTAACTGCCATAGTTCCAAACACAGATTCTATAGTTCTTTGCATGAATGGGTTGATTAGGTCACTACTGTTTTTTCTGTTTTTATATCCATGTATCGCCTTTTCTGGAGGTCAAGTTATACAGGCGGGAACACTGGAAATATCGGCACCGACTCTGCTGGACTGGCGGGTCTCGGTCTCTTCGTACAAAACCGTTGTTCTAGTCTCCCCGGGCAGTGTGCAGGTTCTGTCGCTTGAAAGAATCTATTACACTCTCGACAAGGTCGAATGGCCACAAGCTCCATGCCTATGTAATACACATTTTTTAACCATCGATGTACCATCCATGTTTACAACCATTGAACCATCGCATCCCATCGTGACTTTTGATGACCATATCCCGATGATATCAATAAATTGATGCAACTGTTGGACCAAATGTTGTTCAACGACAACCCAAACAAATACTATAACCCATCTGGCTATACGATCAAGGAGATCTGATATTCCTTTGGATATTAATACTCAAAACAGAGGTTGTGCACACTTCAATACATAACCAATTCCAAGGCATATATAATCCATGCCAGAGATAAATTAATTGTTCAATCATGCAATACATTCATCCAAGGGACCATCATACGTACCGTGTATATACTGCAAACTATTCCACCACTTCAAATGAACCATAGGTATCGCAACACAAGTCACAAATTATCGATTCATTTCAGCGCCGAGAGCAACGTATCGCAACACAATTGTATATATATGTGAAAGAAGAGCACCAAGAGTACTATCACGGTTAGTCTCCACACCTCCACGCATATCAATTATTATAACCAAAATAACCACACATACTAGTCTTCAAATACACCAACGCAACAAATCATACAGTGTATTCAGCAAAATTAATATTATTCAACCAGAAAAAGGTGCAGAAAGCATGTCACGGAAGTTTCTGAGCAATTTCCATGATGTTCATCTTCAATTCACCTTTTGAAATTCAGGGGATATCGAACACGTATGCCCTGAGAATCGAACACGCGTCCACCGACTGGTATACACAAAGCAGAAAGTCTGTGAAGACCGGAGATATCGCTGCAGCTACCAGATATCAGAGTTACTGCGACTCGAATGTATTACAGATCATTTCATATTCCCGGCGATAAAGCCCCAATATCAAACCATATCATCGCATCCAACTGCGATTTCTTCAGTGGCAAACCATGGAGCAACCTCAAATGTAAAATAGCGGTAGACGAAACGTTGAAGTAATTAAAAGAGATTGATAACATCTAAATACAACGCAACGACCGCCCATATGTATTCGTCATATGAATACCGCTTTATCAGATCATCTGTGTCATAAATTATGAACCCACTGAATATAATGGACGCCAGAGCCCAATATATCATCACTGACAGCCTTCCCAGCGGTACGATTATCTGAATCAGAATAAAAACAAGTTACACCATGAATCCAGCGAAGAGAATGGGTGCAAGAAAACTAAAATCATGCCCCCTCCTTGCACCGAACTATCAAACGCAGACAAATCAATTTGGTATACGTAATCGGAGTAACTCAGTATCTCTTGGATTAAAGCAGGGACTGCCAGCAACGGGTCTTTACCAATGAAGTAAAATGACCTTTCTTCTTTGAAGTGCTGGATCAATGGGTCGGCAAATAAGCCTTCGAGAAGTACATAGTGAAATGCTTCTCCCCACACATTCTGAACTTTCCTCTTCACCTTAATTTGACTAAGTTGCGTTCTTGTGAATGCAACATCAGGTGTAGAGTTCGCAATTGCAATCAAATGCAACAGGAATTGCAATCAAACACAAATACACCGAAAACATGTAACGCGTTCTTCTGGTCCACAAAATGCAGAGAATTATTTGACAAGAATCCTCGGATCAGTGCAACGCAGCGTTAAAAACGCAGACTTTACAGGATTCCTCAGAGCAACACAGCGTTAAAAAACGCAGACTTTACAAGATTCCTCAGAGAAACGCAGTGTTAAAAAATGCAGACTTTACAGCGCTCAGTTAGGACAACGTTCAGGTGAACGTTTTATGACAGTGCTCAGACAGGACAGTGCTCAAACGTTTCAATGTCAGGCCAGCATTCAATTTCAGGCCAGCGCTCAACTATTTACAGTATGACAGCGCAAATGTTTCAAACCAAGTCAGGATGACAGCGCAACAGAAGAGCAGGGCGCAGGTTTTATAAATGGTATATGGCAAACAGACAAACATTCATGGACAGACCTCTTCTAGCTGACAGAGAGCCAGGTAAAAGGAATATGGCAGACAGAGGTCAGGTAACGCAGAACTGACATATATAGAGACCACAAAACAAGTGGCTCAAAATTAAGCAGGACCAGCAATCGCCTGCTCTGATACCATGTTAAACATACATGGGCAGCAAGAGAAAATATGAAAGATAAAACATGCAGTACTTTTTTTATTAACATGAGATATACATTTATAGTACATTGTTGTGGCCGTTGGGTTTCACATCCCAAGGTCTCTTGGACTACTTAGTCTACTCAGCTTCGACACTAACCCATTTAGGATTAGGTGTCCAACAGTTTTTTTTTTTAGCCTTCAAGTATACCCCAGAATATCAGATTTACAGATCTGATCATGCGCCAAGGAGATCTCGACACATCAGTAGATCCGCCTTATAAAGCTCAGGTTTCTCCTTGATTCAGATCCAGCTATCACTCACCAACTGATCACCAGAATTTCAGATCTTGCTCACTTTTAGATATTCAATGCATGAGTGCTCAACCAAATGATCTCCTTTCCTTTTTATAGACAGGCCCTTACTCAAACCATGGATCAAAACCATAGAAAGCCAATACAAGGGACCCAAAACCGGGGTTCAATACTTTAGAAACAAAACCATGGACCAAAACCATAGGATCAAAAACGTAGGACTAAATACCATGGATCAATCATAAAATTTCCCACGTGCGTGCGCTTCTCTGCATGAAAGTGTGTGAATTTGACGTCCGCACCTTTTGTTTGGAGAACTTGCGGGTATGTCCACACCTCTTGTTTGGAGCACCTGCGGGCCTGCGGCTTTTGTTCAACGCACCTGCGGGTATCTCATTTTCTATCATTTTGAGAGCCTGAACTGTGATTTTCCACTTGAGTGAGTTGCCATCAAGGACAACACTTATGCCATAGCGCCACACCTGTGTCATAATGCCAACAATCTCCCCCTTTGGACTTGATGGCAACCCCAAGATCCTCAAAGTCATTCTGCCCCTTTGTCATCAAGGGCAAAGGGTTATGCTCCTGCTGAGAACATGTTGAAAACTTTGTTTTGCTATGCTGATCGTGCTCCCCCTGACTGTAGGTCAAATCTGTAAAAAAATGATCTTCAAGAAGAACCATAATCCACCATACATCATAAATGACCTTCCTATCACCAAGAGACTCTATACATACTTTCATCACTCAACCAAGTGAGGATCATCCAGAAACAACCAAGAACATTATATCACTCATCCCAGGCATAGTGGGGAAACCAAAATAGGCCGTTACATGACCTTGGCAAAAGAAATATAAGACTTAGAGACAAAACATTAGCAACATTATTAAGATCAACATCCATGTTCTTCTTCTGTACTTGCTCCTCCAAGATCTTCTACCGTAATGCCAACAATGTATATTTAGAAGAATATATGCTCCCCCTAAACCTGTGCCAAATGGTCTCTGACCAATCCATGTACGCGTATACCCCATATGAAATTTGCGTACAACAGACAAAATTCAACAGCAAGATGATGCATCAACTACTCCCAGCTTTTGTTTGAGGTATTCAAATGTTTCCCTGGGCAGTGGTGTTGGCATTTTGGCACAGGTGTGGCGCTGGTGTTGTCCTTGATGGCAACTCTCTTTGATGACAGATCTCAGTCCAATCTACAAGTATGAAGAGAAATTTCATATACGCAGGTTCATTAAGCCAAAGTTGCGTATACACGTAGGGACGCTATAGACTAAGCCGCGGATACGCAGGTTCTATATATATAAAGTTGCGTATACACGCAGATTCATGAACAGAAAAGAGCGTGCATGTCGGGAAGCTTCCCTTTGGTCCGTGGTAGTTAGTCCTCGGTACTTGAGCCTATGTCTTTGGACCAAAGTATCTCGACAGACGTGTTGATCCCTAGTTTTGAAGCTGATGGTATTGGATTTCTATGGTTTGGCTCTTGGTATTGAGCAAGGCCTAAGGCTATATAAGGAGAAGAAGATCATTAGGCAAATACACTGAAAAAGTCTTGAATATCTGATAAAGAAAGAGATCTGGTATGCAGGTTCTGGGTTGCTTGATCTAAGCTAAGGAGAGATCACATCGGTTGATGGAAGACTAGATCTAAGGACAGATCGGGATCTAATGGTTTGAAATGCTCTATTATGATATGGTTGATTATGCGTATCTCTAGATCTGTATACTGACGCAATATTATGTTCTGGATCTAACTAATGTCTGGTACAACTGCAAGTTGAGAAAATTTATTTTTAGATCTGTACGCAGGTTGCCTTCGTTAAAAGAGCGTGTATACGCGGGTTTCTCTCATTGAAGTAGCGTATATCTTTTGAAGCTTGATTTTTGGGTTTGCAGTTGGGTCTGACTGTTATTGCAGTGTTCTGTAGTCTGCTCTATGTTCTGGTGACTGGGTTTGACAGGGTATCAGTAGTTCAGTGATTCAGAGATTGTTGATGCAAGTATTGGTTGTTTTGTAATCTGCTATGAAAGTTGAATGAATTGTGGTCTTCAGATTGTAATGTTGTGCTTCAGGAATATCCAGTCTGAAAATGTATGAAAAGTGGTACCTGAAGGAAAGAAGATTGTAGGCCTGCACCTATGTACTAGTATCTTTGCTAGTACAAGAGCAAAGGGGGTTGGAGCTCCCTTCCAAGGAAGTTTGGAGAACGAGAGAGGGTTGTAGCCCTCTGCAGGTTGTAGCCTGCGTACTGGTATAAGGCTGCACCAGTACAAAAGATTGTAAACTGAAGCTCTTATTAAAGAAAGATAGAGACAACTTGCAGCAGGTGGTTTTCACCCACATTGGGTTTCCACCTTATATCATGGTGTTCATGTGTGTGGCTTTTGTGTGATGATCTGTTATACTGCATCTGTTTACTTTTAATATGGTTAATAATGTTTAGATGCATTTACTGAAGATAAGCTAACTGAATCATAAGATCTCTGGATATACGCTAGTTGCATTAGACACAATAGCGTGTACACGCGGGTTCACTTAACTGAAGTAGCGTATATGTTTCTGAGTATGAAATTGAAAAAGTTTTACTGATCTGATAATACTGATTCACCCCCCCCTCTCAGTATTATTTCCAACAATTGGTATCAGAGCGGGTCCTTCAGAGAAGCTTGATCGCTTGAAGGAAGATCATTCATCATGAGCAACTACGAGAAAGAAGCATCAATCAGGCCACCGGTTTTTGATGGGACAAACTTCAATTATTGGAAGGTAAGAGTTACTGCCTATCTTCAATCTCTTGGTACAGAAGTTTGGGACATCGTAGAGTCAGGCTACACTTTTCCTTCAGCTACTCCTACAGATCCAGCCGAGAAAAAGAAGTATGAAACAAATGCGAAAGTAGTCAGTACTCTATTAGGATGTATATCCCAATCGGAATTCATGAAGGTAATGCACTATAAATCCGCAAAAGAAATATGGGACAAAATTATCACGAGCTATGAAGGAGACGAACAGGTAAAGCGTGCTAAACTTCAAACTCTCAGGATTAAGTATGAGACTCTCAGAATGTATAATGATGAAAGTGTGGCTAACTATTTCCTTAGGGTAGATGAGATTGTTAATTGCATGAAAAATTTGGGTGAAGAAATAAGAGAGGCGATTGTGGTTGAAAAGGTTTTAAGATCATTGTCCCCCAAATTTGAATCTAAAGTGTCTGCAATAGAAGAAAAGGAAAATCTACAAATTCTTACTATGTCTCAGCTTCACGGAATTCTAACTGCTTATGAAATGAGAAAAGGAGGTCCATCAGACAGAAGAGAGGCTGCTTTCAAGGCTTCAGGCAAAGAAGATTATTATGAGACAAGTCACATGCCAGAAGATGAAGAAGAAGAATCAAATTTCGTCAGAAATCTTCAAAGGGGTTCTGGAAGGTTCAGAGGTAAGTTACCTTTTAAATGTTTTGCTTGTGGAAGAGTAGGTCATTATGCTGCCAAATGTCCTCACAAAGATAAGAATGACAAGGGAAAGGAACCTGCTAGATGGAACAAGAAACAGAGTGCAAATAAGAAAAGCTACTACACTCATGAAGATAGTGATGGTCTATCAAACAGTGATGAAGATGAACGAGGTAATGAATATAAGTTGTTAATGGCATTTGAAGATGATGATTATATGGATGCTGTAGATGTGGATGACCTTTATAATGAAATTACTGGACTCAAGAGATGTATAGAAGAAAAGAATATGATTATTGATACTCTACAATTTCAAATTGATGAAAAGGAAAAACATCTTGAAAAATTGGAATGTGAGATTGTTTGTCTTAGAAAGGAGATTGAGAAAACAAAAGCGATTAATCTTAAATTTGTTAAAGGATCTGAAACCTTGGATGAGATTATCAATGTGCAGCGATCTCCTCTGATCAAGACAGGTCTTGGATATAATGGAGAAACATCTCAAGCATCTACCTCTAAAAGCTATCTTGATGCAGCAGGGAGAAGCGAGCAAAGGCCAAATAAAAGTCATCAGGTGAATCAGGGACAGTTTACCTCAAATAAAGACCATCAAGAAACTCGGGGACAAACTGCCTTAAGGACAAACAAAAGCTACAATCAGCCTCAGGTAAAATCTTCCCAATTTGCTCCAAGAATAAATGTGAATAGAAGCTACAATCGGTTGGATGATAGATCTGATTATCGCATAAGTTTCTTCAATGGCCAATGCTTTTCTTGCCATAACTTCGGTCACAAAGCAGCTCAATGTGTTGCCTACAAGACAATCATGACTAGAGAAGCTCAAAAGCAAGGGAGAATGACTGGAATCATGAAAAGGACTTATAACAACTTTTCAGTTCTTGAAAATGAAGTTGAATGCTCTATTTGTAATAACTTTGGTCATGAAGACTCTGAATGTAGGAGCAGGTTCCGGAAGACAACTCAGAAGGAACAAACCTCAAATGTCAGAACATGGAGAATAAAGGAATCGCAACCAGAAAGATGTGGGATAGCCTTTTATGCAGAAGGTCAAGAAAGTCTATGGTACATTGACAGCGGATGTTCGAAGCATATGACAGGGGACAAAGAAAAACTTGAGTCATATACCGCATTAGAAAAGGGGAAGAAAGTTTCTTTTGGAAACGACATCTCTGCAGCCATAAAAGGAAAAGGTGTTGCTCCATTAAAAGAGAAGGTCAAAGCTGGAAATGTTTTGTATGTTGATGGATTGAAGCATAATCTTCTGAGTGTCAGTCAGATGTGTGATCAAGGAACAGAGGTAATATTTAGATCAAATGGATGTTGTGTTCGTGATCTTGATACAGGTAAAACAGTGATCAAAGGAAAAAGGACTCCAAATAATCTATACATATTTGAAGAAGGACCACAACAATGCTATTTGAGCAAGGATGATGAACACTGGCTATGGCATCGGAGGTTGGGGCATCTAAGCTTTTCACAAATAAGGAAAGCATGCAAATATCAGGCAGTTCGTGGTCTTCCAGATATCAAAATTCCAGACAACACTATATGCAAATCTTGTCAGTTTGGAAAGCAAACCAGAACTAATTTTCCAGAGAAGGAAGGATCAGCTAGCATGCCTCTTGAGCTAGTACATACAGATACATGTGGTCCATTCAGAAAAAGAACACCTCGAGGAGAAGAATACTTGATATTATTCATTGACGATTTCTCCAGGTTTGTCTGGTTAGGGCTTATGAAGCACAAAGATGAAGCATTCGAAAAATTCAAATCCTTCAAAGCTTTGGTTGAAAATGAATCAGGACACAAAATTAAGTGCCTCAGATCTGACAGAGGTGGGGAGTTTACCTCAAACGAATTCTTCGATTTCTGTGAAGAACATGGGATAAGAAGAGAATTCTCTACAGCTAGAACTCCTCAGCAAAATGGGGTTGTGGAAAGAATGAACAGAACAATTCAACAAATGGCTCGTGCTATGCTTGATGAATCAGGTACTCCCGCAACTTTCTGGGGTGAGGCTGCACATGCTGCGGTTATTATTCTTAACAAAACAAATGTCCGAGTAAACAGCACTCAAACACCTCATGAGCTCTGGAGTGGTGAGACTCCTTCGGTGAAGCATTTCAAAATCTTTGGGAGCAAATGTTATATTAAGAATACTGATGAGCAACTTGGAAAACTTGAACCAAGAGCAGATGAAGGCATTCTTCTTGGTTATTCTCCACATAGCAAAGCATACAAGTGCTACAACAAAAGACTTGGCAGAATTGTTGACAGCATTGATGTAGTGGTCGACGAGAAGGGATATGTTCCTAGGCAAGTTCATCATGAAGACATTGAAGAAGATGAAGGCTACCCTCAAAGGCAGAATGATGAAGAAGAAGAACCTCAAGAAGAACCTCAAGAAGAAGAAGAGCCTCAAGAAGAACCAAAGGAGCAGACAAGAATAGAAGAGAAGACTCCATCCAGATATGTTCAAAAGAATCATCCAGAATCTCAGATTGTGGGGCAGAAAGAAGCAGGAATACAAACAAGAAGAATTGCAGAAGCTTCAAGCTATTTGGCATTACTCTCTTCCACTGAACCACAAAATGTGAAAGAGGCATGCAAAGATGAATGTTGGGTCAAAGAAATGGATGAAGAACTTGAGCAGATCGAAAAGAACAATACTTGGGAATTGGTTCCTAGACCAAAAGATAAAAATGTCATAGGGACTAAATGGGTCTTCAAAAATAAATTGAATGAAAATGGAGAAGTAATTAGAAACAAGGCCAGACTTGTTTGTAAAGGGTATGCGCAGCAAGAAGGAATAGATTTTGAAGAGACCTTTGCTCCCGTTGCAAGACTTGAGGCCATCCGAATGTTCCTTGCTCTCTCAAGCTTTCAAAACTTCAAGGTATTTCAAATGGACGTGAAATTAGCCTTTCTGAATGGAGACTTAGAA
This sequence comes from Pinus tabuliformis, assembly GCA_031772625.1. NCBI lineage: Eukaryota > Viridiplantae > Streptophyta > Pinopsida > Pinales > Pinaceae > Pinus > Pinus tabuliformis. The sequence goes on along the minus strand of CM062820.1, from coordinate 592,110,562 downwards.
GAAGAAGTATATATTGAGAAGCCAGATGGTTTCATTCTTGGGAATGATCCAAACCTTGTATGCAGATTGAAAAAGGCTCTCTATGGTCTCAAACAAGCTCCAAGGGCTTGGTACTATCGGTTGGACAAATATCTTCACCAACAAGGTTTTTCAAAAGGATCAACAGATAGCAATCTCTATATGAAAGTTGAAAATAACAAATTGCTAATACTTGTTGTGTATGTAGATGATATTATCTTTGGTAGCAATGAAGAGGCTATGAGTCAAAACTTTGCCTCGGTTATGCAGAAAGAATTTGAAATGTCACTACTTGGAGAATTGACATACTTTCTTGGATTGCAAATCCAACAAAATGAAGGAGGTATTTTCTTGTCTCAAACCAAGTACGTCAAGCAGATCTTGAAGAAGTATGGCATGGAAGATTCAAAGCCAGTTTGTACCCCCATGGTTACAGGATGCAGCCTCAGTGCAAATGATGAATCAGCAGCAGTTCATCAACCAACTTATAGATCCATGATTGGGAGTTTGCTTTATTTGACAGGTACCCGACCAGATATTATGCATGCAGTAGGAATTGTTGGAAGATTTCAAGCCAACCCAAAGGAAACTCATCTTCAGGCAGTCAAAAGAATCTTCAAGTATCTTCAAGGGACCCAAAACTATGGCTTATGGTATCCTAGAGATACAAATCTCACTCTTCATGCTTACACAGATGCAGATTGGGCCGGAAGTGTGGATGATAGGAAAAGCACAAGTGGTGGTGCTTTCTTCATGGGTTCCAGATTAGTATCTTGGTTCAGCAAGAAACAGAGTTCGATTGCCTTATCTACAGCTGAAGCAGAATATGTGGCTGCGGCATCTTGTTGCACACAACTTCTTTGGATGATGCAGACCTTGCAGGACTTTCAAATCATGTGCACTCCACCAGTCTCTATCTTATGTGATAATACAAGTGCAATCAGCATTTCAAAGAATCCAATCATGCACTCAAAGACCAAGCACATACCAATCAAGTACCATTTTCTTCGGGAACAAGTGCTTGAGCAGAAGGTCAAGCTGGAGTATGTTCCTTCTAAGGAACAAGTTGCTGATATTCTCACAAAACCACTGCCCAGGGAAACTTTTGAATATCTCAGACAAAAGCTGGGAGTAGTTGATGCTTCATCCTGTTGTTGAAGCTTGTCTGTTCTACAGAAAAGTTGGTATACGCAAGTTACGTAAAGGATATCCGCGTATATACGCCGGCTGGGAAAGTCGCGTGTATGGTGTACGCGTGCTGCCGAAAACATATACGCGTGCATACGCTATTTTATGCAGGAGAAGTCGCGTATATGGAAGTCTGAACAGCAAGGGGCAGACTCCGGTTGGAGAAGGTCTGAGATGGGTATGCCAGAATTCTTCAGGCACAGTTTCAGAGGGTGCAACAGGCACAGGTTCAGGGGGAGCAGCTTAAAGTCTCATAAAGCATTGTTGGCATTTAGATGCTTTTGGTTCTAGTACACAACTGTTGTTGGTTTCAGGAGAAGGAGCTCAGAAGGACATCTTGGTTGCTGATCTAAAAGATGTGTATCAGATGTTGCTTGTGACTTTCATAAGTCTTGGTCTAGATTTGTTGTCTCTATGTCATGTATCTCTTCTGTGATATCTCTTTTATGGTGTCAAGGTCATGTAGCGGCCTTTGTTGGTTTCCCCACTATGCCTGGGATGAATGATGTAATATAATTGGTTGGTTCTGATGTATCCCCTCTTGTTTGGGAGTATGGATGTATGTATTGAGTCTTTTGGTGATAGGAAGGTCCCTTATGGTGTATAAGTCTTGGTTCTTTTAAAGAACATCTTTTGCAGATATTGCCTACAGTCAGGGGGAGCATGTTTCAGCACAATCAAGCAGAGATATCAGCATGTACTCAGGGGGAGCACAGCCCTTTGCCCTTGATGACAAAGGGGGAGAATGATTCCAAGGATCTTGGGGTTGCCATCAAGTCCAAAGGGGGAGATTGTTGGCATTTTGGCACAGGTGTGGCGCTGGTGTTGTCCTTGATGGCAACTCTCTTTGATGACAGATCTCAGTCCAATCTACAAGTATGAAGAGAAATTTCATATACGCAGGTTCATTAAGCCAAAGTTGCGTATACACGCAGGGACGCTATAGACTAAGCCGCGGATACGCAGGTTCTATATATATAAAGTTGCGTATACACGCAGATTCATGAACAGAAAAGAGCGTGCATGTCGGGAAGCTTCCCTTTGGTCCGTGGTAGTTAGTCCTCGGTACTTGAGCCTATGTCTTTGGACCAAAGTATCTCGACAGACGTGTTGATCCCTAGTTTTGAAGCTGATGGTATTGGATTTCTATGGTTTGGCTCTTGGTATTGAGCAAGGCCTAAGGCTATATAAGGAGAAGAAGATCATTAGGCAAATACACTGAAAAAGTCTTGAATATCTGATAAAGAAAGAGATCTGGTATGCAGGTTCTGGGTTGCTTGATCTAAGCTAAGGAGAGATCACATCGGTTGATGGAAGACTAGATCTAAGGACAGATTGGGATCTAATGGTTTGAAATGCTCTATTATGATATGGTTGATTATGCGTATCTCTAGATCTGTATACTGACGCAATATTATGTTCTGGATCTAACTAATGTCTGGTACAGCTGCAAGTTGAGAAAATTTATTTTTAGATCTGTACGCAGGTTGCCTTCGTTAAAAGAGCGTGTATACGCGGGTTTCTCTCATTGAAGTAGCGTATATCTTTTGAAGCTTGATTTTTGGGTTTGCAGTTGGGTCTGACTGTTATTGCAGTGTTCTGTAGTCTGCTCTGTGTTCTGGTGACTGGGTTTGACAGGGTATCAGTGGTTCAGTGATTCAGAGATTGTTGATGCCAGTATTGGTTGTTTTGTAATCTGCTATGAAAGTTGAATGAATTGTGGTCTTCAGATTGTAATGTTGTGCTTCAGGAATATCCAGTCTGAAAATGTATGAAAAGTGGTACCTGAAGGAAAGAAGATTGTAGGCCTGCACCTACGTACTAGTATCTTTGCTAGTACAAGAGCAAAGGGGGTTGGAGCTCCCTTCCAAGGAAGTTTGGAGAACGAGAGAGGGTTGTAGCCCTCTGCAGGTTGTAGCCTGCGTACTGGTATAAGGCTGCACCAGTACAAAAGATTGTAAACTGAAGCTCTTATTAAAGAAAGATAGAGACAACTTGCAGCAGGTGGTTTTCACCCACATTGGGTTTCCACCTTATATCATGGTGTTCATGTGTGTGGCTTTTGTGTGATGATCTGTTATACTGCATCTGTTTACTTTTAATATGGTTAATAATGTTTAGATGCATTTACTGAAGATAAGCTAACTGAATCATAAGATCTCTGGATATACGCTAGTTGCATTAGACACAGTAGCGTGTACACGCGGTTCACTTAACTGAAGTAGCGTATATGTTTCTGAGTATGAAATTGAAAAAGTTTTACTGATCTGATAATACTGATTCACCCCCCCCCCCCTCTCAGTATTATTTCCAACAAGTGGTTTGGTGAGTATATCAGCAACTTGTTCCTTAGAGGGAACATACTCCAACTTGACCTTTTGTTCAAGTACTTGTTCCCGAAGAAAATGATATTTGATAGGTATATGATTGGTCTTTGAATGCATGAATGGGCTCTTCGTAATGATAATTTCACTTGTATTATCACATAGGATGGAGATAGGTGGAGTACAAGTGATTTGAAAATACTGCAAAGTTTGCATCATCCAAAGAAGTTGTGTGCAACAAGATGCAACAACCACATACTTTGCTTCAGGTGTAGATAATGCTATTGAACTTTGTTTCTTGCTGAACCAAGATACTAATCTGGAACCCATAAAGAATGCACCACCACTAGTGCTTAATTTGTCATCCACGCTTCCGGCCCAATCTGCATTTGTATAAGCATGAAGTGTGAGATCTGTATCTCTAGGATACCATAAGCCATAGTTTTGAGTTCCTTGAAGATACTTGAAGATTCTCTTAACTGCCTGAAGATGAGTTTCCTTTGGATTTTCCTGAAATCTTCCAACTATTCCCACTGCATGCATGATGTCTGGTCGGGTACCTGTCAAATAAAGCAGACTTCCAATCATGGATCTATAGGTTGGTTGATGCACTGCTGCTGATTCATCATTTGCACTGAGGCTGCATCCTGTAACCATAGGGGTACATATTGGTTTTGAATCTTCCATGCCATATTTCTTCAAGATCTGCTTGAGGTACTTGGTTTGAGATAAAAAGATACCGCCTTCATTTTGTTGGATTTGTAGACCAAGAAAATATGTCAGTTCTCCAAGCAATGACATTTCGAATTCTTTCTGCATTACAAAGGCAAAGTTTTGACTCATAGCTTCTTCATTGCTGCCAAAGATAATATCATCTACATACACAACAAGTATTAGCAATTTGTCATTTTCATTTTTTATATAAAGATTGCTATCTGTTGATCCTTTTGAAAAACCTTGTTGATGAAGGTATTTGTCCAAACGATAGTACCAAGCCCTTGGAGCCTGTTTAAGACCATAGAGAGCCTTTTTTAGTCTGCATAAAAGATTTGGATCATTCTCAAGAATGAAACCATCTGGTTGCTCAATGTACACTTCTTCTTCTAAGTCTCCATTCATAAAGGCTGATTTCACATCCATTTGAATACTTTGAACTTTTGAAAGATAGAGAGAGCAAGGAACATTCTGATGGCCTCAAGTCTAGCAACGAGAGCAAAAGTTTCTTCAAAGTCTATTCCTTCTTGTTGAGCATACCCTTTACAAACAAGTCTGGCCTTGTTTCTAATCACTTCCCCATTTTCATTCAACTTGTTTTTGAAGATCCATTTTGTCCCTATGACATTCTTATCTTTTGGTCTAGGAACCAACTCCCAAGTGTTATTCTTTTCGATCTGCTCAAGTTCTTCATCCATTGCCTTGACCCAACATTCATCTTTGCATGCCTCTTTTACAGTTTGTGGTTCAGTGGAGGAGAGCAATGCCAAATAGCTTGAGGCTTCTGCAATTTTTCTTCTTGTTTGTATACCTGCCTCTTTCTGCCCCAGAATTTGAGTTTCTGGATGATTCTTTTGAACGTATCTGGATGGAGTCTTCTCTTCTATCCTTATCTATTCCTCTAGTGCCTCTTGAGCTTCTTCTTCATTATAGGTCTGATTTGATGTTGAAGGATAGTCCTCATCATCTTCGAAATTTTCGGAATTTACTTGCCTAGGAATGTTTCCTTCTTCATCAACTACTACATCAATGCTGTCAACAATTCTTCCAAGACTTTTATTGTAACACTTGTATGCTTTGCTGTGGGGAGAGTAACCAAGGAGAATGCCTTCATCTGCTCTAGGTTCAAACTTGCCAAGGTTTTCATCAGTATTTTTGATGTAGCATTTACTTCCAAAAATTTTGAAGTATTTTACCGAAGGAGTCTTACCATACCATATTTCGTGAGGAGTCTGAGTGCTGTTCACTCAGACATTTGTCTTGTTGAGAATAAAAACTGCAGCAAATGCAGCTTCGCCCCAGAAAGTTGCGGGAGTTCCAAACTCAACCATCATAGCACGAGCCATTTGTTGAATGTTCAGTTCATCCATTCCACTACTCCATGTTGCTGAGGAGTCCTTGCAGTAGAGAATTCTCTTCTTATTCCATGTTCTTCACAAAAATAAAAAATTCATTTGAGGTAAACTCCCCACCTCTATCAGACCTGAGACATTTAATTTTGTGATCAGATTCGTTTTCAACCAAGGCTTTAAAAGATTTGAACTTTTCGAAGGCTTCGTCTTTGTGCTTCATAAGTCCTATCCAACACATCCTGGAAAAGTCGTCAATGAATAATATAAAGTATTCTTCTCCTAGAGGTGACCTTTTCCTAGATGGACCACATACATCAGTATGGACTAGTTCAAGCGGCCTGCTAGCTAATCCTTCCTTCTCAGGGAAGTTGGTTCTGGTTTGCTTACCAAACTGACATGATTTGCATATTGTATTGTCTGGAATTTTGATGTTTGGAAGACCATGAACTGTTTGGTTATTTGCATGCTTTCCTTATCTGTGAGAAGCTTAGGTGCCCCAATCTTCTGTGCCATAGCCAGTGTTCATCATTCTTGCTTAGGTAGCATTGATGTTGTCCTTCTTTGAATATGTATAAATTATTTGGAGTTCTTATGCCTTTGATCACCTTTTTTCCTGTATCAAGATCACGAACACTACATCCATTTGATCAAAATATTACCTCAGTTCCTTGATTGCACATCTGACTGACACTCAATAGATTATGCTTTAATCCATCAACATACATGACATTTCCAGCTTTGACCTTTTCCTTTAACTGAACAGAATCTTTACCTCTTATGAGAGCAGGGGTGTCATTTCCAAAAGAGACCTTCTTCTCCTTCTTTAAGGCACTATATGACTGAAGTTTTTCTTTATCACTCGTCATATGTTTCGAGCATCCACTGTCAATGTACCATTGATTTTCTTGCCCTTCCGCATATAAAGCTATACCACATCTCTCTGGTTGTGGTTCCTTCATTCTCCATGTTTTGGCACTTGAGGCTTGCTCCTTCTAAGTTGTCTGCTGAAACCTACTCCTGCATTCAGAATCTTCATGACCGAAATTGTTACAAATAGAACATTCTATTTCATTTTCAAGAGCAGAAAAGTTATTCTAGGTTCTTTTCATGATCCCAGTCATACTCCTCTGTTTTTGAGCTTCTCTAGTCATGATTGTCTTATAGGCAACACATTGAGCTGCTTTGTGACCAAAGTTATGACAAGAGAAACATTGTCCATTGAATAAACTCTTGCGATTATCAAATATACCAACCAACCGATTGTAGTTTCTACTGACATCCATTCTTGAGGCAAATTGGGAAGATTTTACCTGTGGCTAGTTGTAGCTTCTGTTCATCCTTAAGGTGGATTGCCCCTGATTTACCTGGTGATTTCTATTGGACCTTTGCTCACTCCTCCTTGCTGCATCAAGATAACTTTTGGAGGTGGATGGTTTCTACGCTTGAGATGCTTCTTCATTATATCCCAGACCTGTCTTGATTAGTGGAGAACGCTGCACATTGATAATCTCATCTAGAGTTTTAGATCCTTTAACAAATCTAAGATTAAGAGCTTTTGTTTTCTCAATCTCTTTTCTAAGACCCACAATTTCACATTCTAACTTTTCATGAAGTTTTTCCTTTTCAGCCAGTTGGAATTGCAGAGTATCAATAATCATATTTTTCTCTTCTAAACAAATTTTGAGTTTAGAAATCTCTTCATATAGACCTTCTTCATCTATAACATCCATGAAATCATCATCTTCAAAAGCCATTAAAAGTCTATAATTATTACCTTGTTCATCTTCATCACTATTTGAAAGTCCATCACTGTCTTCATGAGTGTAATAGCTTTTCTTATTTACATTTTGTTTCTTGTTCCATTTAACAGGTTCCTTACCTTTGTCAAGCTTATCTTTATGAGGACACTTGGCAGCATAGTGACCGACTCTTCCACAAGCAAAGCATTTGAAAGGCAACTTACCTCTGAATCTTCCAGCACCCCGTTGAAGGTTCTTAACAAAATTTGATTCTTCCTCTTCTTCTGACATATGTTCTGACTCATAGTAATCTCCTTTGCCTGAAGCCTTGAATGCAGTGTCTCTCCTGTCTGATGGTCCTCTTTTCCTCATTTTGTAAGTAGTTAGAATTTCGTGCAGCTGTGACATGGTAAGGTTTTGTAGATTCTGTTTTTCTTCTATTGCTGAAACTTTTGATTCAAACTTAGAGGACAAAGATCTTAGAACCTTTTCAACCACAACAGCCTCTTTTATTTCTTCACCCAAGTTTTTCATACAATTAACAATCTCATCTATATGTAGGAAGTAGTTAGCCACACTTTCATCATTGTACATTCTGAGATTTTCATACTGAATTTTGAGGGTTTGAAGTTTTGCTCGTTTTACCTGTTCATCTCCTTCATAGCTCAAAACGATCTTATCCCATATTTCTTTTGCGGATTTGTACTGCATAACCTTGACGAATTCTGATTGAGATAGACATCCTAATAGAGTATTGACAGCCTTTTCATTTGTTTCATATTGCTTCTTACCAGTCGGATATGTAGGAGTTGCTGAAGGAAAACTGTATCCTGTATCTATGATATCCCAGACTTCTGTACCAAGAGATTGAAGATAGGCTGTGACTCTTACCTTCCAATATATGAAGTTGGTCCCATAAAAAATTGGTGGCCTGATCGATGCTTCTCTCTCGTAGTTGCTCATGATGATAGATCATATTTCAAGCGATCAAGCTTCTTCTGAAGGACCTGCTCTGATACCAATTGTTGGAAATAATAATGAGAGGGGGGTTGAATCAGTATTATCAAATTCTTTTCAATACCTTCCAGATTTATAAATTAATTTATTCTTCAGTTGTTGACCATTAATTTGTATGTCAGTGCCATATAATAATGAACAGGAACAAGAAAAACAGACAATCACACCAAAGAACACCAGATATAAGGTGGAAACCCACTGTGGGTGAAAACCACCTGCTGCAATATGTCTCTATCTTCTTTCAATGAGAAACTTATTTTTACAATGATTCTATACTGGTGCAGTCCTTTACCAGTACACAGGCTGCAACCTGCAGAAAGCTACAAACCTCTCTCGTTTTACAGACTCTCCTGGAAGGGAGCTACAACCCCCTTAGCTCTTGTACTAGCTGAGCTACTAGTACGTAGGTGTTCACCTACTGAAGGCTTCAACCTTCTCTTTTCTTCCAGGGACCACATTTCATAAATTTTCAGACTGGATCCATGAACATCAATCAAACATCAAGTACATGTGTATCTCCTTTCCACAATCAACTACTGAATCAACCACTATCCTCTCAGAATGCAGTAACCAGAAAACAATACCAGTAACCAGACACCTATTATGAACCCAGAATACTGCAGTAATAGACAAAAGAAGTTAAAATAAGTTTCAAGAAAAGTCCGCAACTTCACCAATATAAACCTGCGGATATCCGCATTTTGTCTGTGTCGCTCTTGCGGACCTCTGCACCTGTCGCTAAACTGTGCACCGCCGCACCTGAACCCGTGTCTGAACTGCGCACCTCCGCACCTTTTCCTTGATAGACCTGCGGATCTCCACACTTTCTCCTTCACTGGCCTACGGACCTCTACACCTGCATCGTGTCGCACCTGCAGTCCTGTGGTTATAGAGTTTTTTTTTTTTTTAGCCTTCAAGTATACCTCAGACTATCAGATTTACAGATTTGATCATGCACCAAGGAGATCTCGACCCATCAGTAGATCCACCTTATAAAGCTTAGGTTTCTCCTTGATTCAGATCCAACTATCATTCACCAACCGATCACCAGAATTTCAGATCTTGCTCACTTTTAGATATTCAATGCATGAGTGCTCAGCCAAATGATCTCCTTTCTTTTTTATAGAAAAGTCCTTACTCAAACCATGGATCAAAACCATAGAAAGCCAATACAAGGGACCCAAAACGGGGTTCAATACTTTAGAAACAAAACCACGGACCAAAACCATAGGATAAAAAACGTCGGACTAAATACCATGGATCAATCATAAAATTTCCCATGTGCGTGCGCTTCTCTGCATGAAAGTGTGTGAATTTGACGTCCACACCTTTTGTTCGGAGAACCTGCGGGTATGTCCGCACCTCTTTTTCGGAGCACCTGCGGGCCCGCGGCTTTTGTTCGGCGCACCTGTGGGTATCTCATTTTCTATCATCTTGAGAGCCTGAACTGTGATTTGCCACTTGAGTGAGTTGCCATCAAGGACAACACTTATGCCATAGCGCCACACCTGTGTCATAATGCAAACATTACCAATGCTACATTTGAAGGTTTGATGAATTCCGTTTTCAAACTCTTCCTTAGAAAATTTGTGTTCGTATTTTTTGATGATACACTAATCTGCAACAAGCCTTGGAAGGATCATGTTCAACATGTTGACAGGGTGCTCAAGCTATTGGAGGAGAAATACTTATATGCAAAAACCTCCAAATGTTTCTTTGGAGTACAGGAGGTGGAATATTTGGGTCATATTGTATCTCATGAGGGTATTAAGGTAGACCCTAAAAAAATTAAAGCCATTAAGAAATGGAAAATCCCCATAACCATAAAGCATCTTCGAGGATTTCTCAGGCTGAGAGCGTATTATCGCAAGTTTGTTAAGAATTATGGGAGAATAGCAACACCTCTAACAACGTTACTGAAGGAAGATGCATTTTCTTAGACTTCAGAAGAAACTAAGGCATTTCAACATCTTAAAGAGGCAATGTGCCAAACACCAGTCTTAGTTATGCCAGACTTCACAAAAGCCTTTATTGTGGAATGTGATGCCTCAAGATATGGAATTGGTGTTAAACACACATGGACAGCACAAAAGATATGAAGGATAAATCATGCAATGCTATTTTTATTAACAATTGATTTACATTTATAGTACAATATCTGACTCTTGGGTTTCAGATCCCAAGGTCTCTTGGACTCCTTTTGTCCATTCGACTTCCACACTAACCCACTTAGGATTAGGTGTCCAACATTCCCCCCCTTAATCCGAAGGGTTATGTATGAGTCCAAGAAGAGAGCTGTAATACAAAATGTGCAAAAAATGCATGGCAGCACTAGGCTGAATGTGCTCTATGAAATGTTGGTAAAAAGGGCGGTGGTTTAAGGATGACCACCAACACTGGAACACTTAGTGCAGTTCCCGGAACTCTTCCAAAACTGGCAAGAAACTGAAGTTTTCTGCTAGAGGAAGTGATCCTATTGTTTTAAAGAGGGAAACCTTCAACCATGAAAGGGAGGTCTCACCCCACATAAAAGGTAAAACTTCAACCTGAAAAGGGAAGTCTCAACCTGTGATGGTTTAAGGATGACCAACAACTCTGGAATTCTTAATGCAATTCCTGAACTCTTCCAAAACTGGCAAGAAGCTGGTGTCTTCTGCTAGAGGAAGTGTTCTCAATCTGTGATGGTTTAAGGATGACCAACAACTCTGTAATTCCTGGAACTCTTCCAAAACTGGCAAGAAGCTGGAGTCTTCTGCTAGAGGAAGTGTCCCAGATTGCCAACTGAAGGCATGTTCAGGCATCTTTGTCTCTGGCTACAACTCTGAAACTGGTGTGGCAGGTTGTGGCTCAGGCTCGCTTGATGTGACTTTGAAGCTTGTAGATGACCATCATTTCCCCCCCTGTCAGATACAAGGTGAGAAGATGGAGAAAACTCAACTGCAAGACTGTTTAATACTCTGGAACAAGTTCTAACATGCGTTTGGAATATCTTCTTGGCTGTTGATGCCCATTGCCAAGAAGCGATCCATCCAAGATGAATCTTTGTTCTTGCAGGACGTTTGTTTTTGAAGCATCTGTGTGAAGAATGGCTGGTTTTATGACAGTGCTTACATGGATGAAGATCAAAACAGTGATCTTTCAAATGGCCAACTCGGTCACAGTGTTGGCATTTTACAATCTGTTGTTTTTGTTGTTGTTGTTGTTGTGGAAGAGGAGTAGAGTTTGGAACAGCTGAAGCTGAACTGTCATGAGGAGCAGCTGAACTGTTATGAATGAATCCAGCACTCTGAAACTGAATGGGCTTGGCATAGTCTGGAATATGAAAGGACAAGTCCTTGTCATATCCAAGACCAGTTCTGTGCTTGTTGTGGACAAGCTGTTCCCAAGGTCTGATGATGGGCTTGGGAAGTGCAGACTGAGTTTCTGCATCTGCATATACAACTGCTGCTTTATTTGAATGAACTGTACCATTATTAACATGCTGCTGATGGGTGGTTGTCTCAATGTTCTGAACAAAAACAGGTTCAGAATGGTGTCTATTTTGATGTAGCTCTTCTTGCTGTAGCTGTGATTCAAGCTGCAAAAAATCGATCTTTTCCTGTGCATCATGCAGGCAGGTCTGAATGTCACAAAGAGTGTCTTTGCTAACATTTACCTTCCCATCAATAGTGGAGTGTATTAGTGTATTCAGTAACTCTAATACATCATCAAATCTAGCCATTGTCTCAACAAAGAAATGAACACTCAGCAAGAATGAGAGGCTCAAAGTCCTTCCAACACAGATACAATAGATATGTTTCACCCTTAAAATGCTCAGGTATACCAGTATGAATGCACAACTAAATGACTTCTTCCTTCTTTGAAATTTGAACTTCAACTACAGGAATGGATTACATATACCTCTGATATATCAACTTTAATAATAACAAAGATCTGAAGTAGAATATACCAGCAAATGTTAGGAAGAATAGTGGCTGTAGATAAGTGTTGCACTTTATAATACGAATGATGCTTAACACTCAAAAGCCGCTATTATTTCCCTCACACATGAACCGTTGCCACTATTCCCAAAAATAATAAATTACAAACAAAATATTGGAAACAAAGTTTGTATTTACATCAAGCGCCAACGATATCATCTTCACTTGAATCACTTAGTTCTGGCTGCTTTGCGATGCGTCTAGCATCAAGACCACTAATATACTTTTGCGCAGCTTGGACATTTTCCATGCCTTTTGTTAGCTGGAAAACATGCAGAGCACAGCGTTCAAACGTATGAAACGTATGACTGTCAGATGAATGTCAGAGAATGCAGATGGAGCAGCGCTTTTAAATGGAGCGTTTATGGACAGAGCGCAGGAAATGGCAGAGAATGAGAGCAGCGAACAGTCACCTACTGGCAGACGTTTATGAACAGTGAACGTTTATGGACAGAGAACGCAGGTCTCATAAATAGAATAGGGAAGATAGACATCTCAAACAGCTTGGACAGATGCGTTATATGGCAGAGGCAGCATGTCAGGAGCGTTGGAAAAGAATATGGCAGAGGGCCAGGACTGACATGACATGCACATAACAGGCCACAGAAAAACAAGCGGCTCTGATACCATGTTAAACACACATGGACAGCACAAAATATATGAAGGATAAATCATGCAATGCTATTTTTATTAACAATTGATTTACATTTATAGTACAATATCTGACTCTTGGGTTTCAGATCCCAAGGTCTCTTGGACTCCTTTTTTCCATTCGACTTCCACACTAACCCACTTAGGATTAGGTGTCCAACAATTGGTACTGTTTTGATGCAAGAAGGAAGACCCATTGCTTTTGAAAGTCATCCAATCAAAGGAAAGTATTTACACAAACCTATTTATAAGAAAGAAATGCTGAAAATACTACATGCACTAAAGAAATGGAGACTTTACCTAATGGGAAGACACTTCAAGGTAAAAACAGATCATGATAGCCTTAAACACTTTTTGGAACAAATATTATCTTTAGAAGAACAACAAAAATGGGTCACAAAGATGTTAGGTTATGACTTTGAAATCATCTACAAAAAAGGGAAGCAAAATGTTGTTGCAGATGCACTCTCAAGAAAGGATGAGGATGTGGAAGCATTTCTTTGTACCATTCTATTATCCAACCTAATTGGGTAACCGAAGCAAGGGATGAATGGAAGAATGATGAAGAGGTGTGGACACTCATTCAAAGTTGCAGCAAGATCCCAGAACATCTAATACATTTAGCTGGAAAAATGATTCATTATGGTATAAAGATCACTTATATATTTGTAAGAATTCCCAACTCAAGCAAAATATTATTTTGGAATTTCACACCTCCCCCTTAGGAGGGCACTCGGGATTTTTAAAAACTTACCACAGGGTCAAGAAGGAATTTTTTTGGGATGGCCTTAAATATGATATTCATAAGTTTGTGGCAGAATGTTTGGTTTTCCAACAAAATAAAGTTGAGACAATTAAGACCCCGGGTCTGTTACAACCTTTAGCCATTCCAAGTTAGTGTTGGGAGGAGGTCTCAATGGATTTTATCACAAGTTTACCCAAGTCTGAAGGAAAGAGTGTCATCATGGTGGTAGTTGATAGACTTACCAAATATGCACACTTTTGTGCATTATCTCATCCTTTTAAAGCCAATACAGTTGCTACTGCATTTATGGAAACAATTAAAAAGCTACATGGAAACCCAAAGATTATTGTAAGTGATAAAGATCCCATGTTCAATGGAAATATTTGGATGAAATTAATTTCTTGTCTTGGTACTCAATTAGCTCATAGCTCATCTTATCATTCTCAATCTGATGGGAAAATTGAGATCGTGAACAAATGTTTGGAAGGATATCTTCGTTGCTATGTATTTGATAAACAAACATAATGGATCAAGTGGTTACCTCTAGTTGAATGGTAGTATAACACTTCCTTCCATACTGCAACAAAAATGACCCCATTTATGGAACTTTATGGATATCATCCACCATCCATCACATCATCTTTAAGAGAAATTTCTAAGGTTCAAGTAGTGGAAGATCACATCAAGCATCAACAACAAGTTCTCAAACTCTTAAAGGATAACCTTACTCTGGCGCATAATTGAATGAAGCAACAGGCATATCAACATCGTAGTGAAAGAGGTTTTGATGTAGGCGACTAGGTATTTTTATGGCTACAACCATATAAAGAAATGTCCCTCAAGCAAGTTAAGAAGGATAATAAATTATCACCCAAGTATTATGGTCCTTACAAGTTGTTGCAAAAGATTGGTAATATGGCATTAAAATTAGAGTTGCCTACATCTTCTCAAGTACACCCAATTTTCCATGTTTCATGCTTAAAGAAGGTTATCGGTGACAAGCTCCCATTTCAAACAATGTTGCCAGAACTTGATGAAGAAGGAAAGATCATATTTGAGCCTAAAGCAGTCATGGGAACAAGAACCCGACAACTACAAAATTGATTAATTTCAAAGTATCTCAACCATGAGAGAGTTTGGTTTGTAAATTTTAAAATATTTTATTTTAACATAGTTAAAATAGTTAAGTAATTTTTTACAGTTATTTCATAATTGTTTTCAACGTAACCTTTTAAAAAAACTCGAGATATTTTTGAAATATATATGTGTAATGTGCAAGTTGTTTTGGGAAGATCAATAAAATCTATCAAGTTGATTCCAAAATATTGGTTGTTCACAATATGTGTGTTTCCTTGTGATGTATTCATTTTTATTCTCTCTTTTTGAAGTATGTGTATGACTGCAGTTGGTTTCTTATTTTAAAAAGCATATTTATCTATGTTTCTAAAAGTTACAAAAGATATTTGTGTAATCATTAAAAGAAACCTTAATAAACTCTATGGACATAGGCTACTAAAGTGGCATGTTTGGGAGGTGTTTTTTTAAGCTACCAACTCCATTGGTATTGTGACACATATATAATCGTCACAGTACCTGTGTTGTCGGTCTTCCTAGGCATCAACGCCACACTTCCTGTTGCTAACCATCGTAATTCCTATGCCTCAATGTTGCATTGCTCATGCATAAACGTCGAATTCCCTCTCATGGATGTTGAAATTTAGACCCATTTTACGATTCCCTAAATGTCACAATTCACATGCGTTACGTTGTAATTCATGTGCCAGCAACATCACAATTCCAACCCCAAAACATGCTGCAATTCCCGCACCTAACATCACAATTCCTACGCACACAATGTCACAACTCCTACACCTTGGATGTCGCAATTCCCTTGCCTAACATCGCAATTCCCACCCTAAAACATGTCACAATTACCACACCAAATGTCGCAATTCCTGCACCTTGAATGTCACAATTTCGACAAACCAAACAAGTTGTCTTCAAATGAGATGCAACGATGATTTCCATTGAAATCCCAACCCTACAAATTGTGATGACGTTTTTTGTCGAATTTATGACGACCAAGGATATATCAAAAATGCAGTTGGAAAATGTTTGACGTTTCGTGAGCTCTTTTTTTTGTCGTTATAGCGATGAATGGTTGTTGCAAGAAAGACAAAGAACATTGAAAAATTGGCTCGATATGTAGTAGTGTCAGTTTATCTGATGAATCAGGTTCTAAGGAATTATTGGACTTATGAATCAAGGGAGATAAGGGAATAGGAGCACCCTCGGAGAGGAAAACAACAAGATAGGGAAATGATAGGGACGTGACCGGATATCCAGGAGGCTTCAAAATAAAATTCACAAACCCCGACACCCATTCATGACCCAAAGCAGAAAAAAAATCAATAAGAGAGGAAACAAGAGGTACAAAAGTTAACATACCAAGAGAGGAGGCCACGAAACTCTAGTAGGTGTTGATTGGTTTGGATCACCTCCTACCAAGGTCTGAGCGATTTCCTCTGCTAGTTGCTCAACAACTCGAGGAGGGATCTATTGTAGCAAACAACAACCCCCATTTTTCTTTATTTTGAAGACATAATAAATAATGGGGACCCTTTGATTTTTCTTAACTTTTTAAAATAGCTTTATATTTATGTTTAATTAATAAGACATGAAAAGAAGAGGCTTTAAATAAGTTTAAAAGGACTTGAGATAATCGAGACAGATCTTATCGAAGCCTTTTCATGAAAACGTTACGAAATTTCGCTCCCCGAAATGTCACATCTTGATATTACAAAAGAAATAAAAATCCAAAGTAATATTCCCAAGATTGTTAATTGAAGCAAAAGTTATCGAGACTTTTCTACTGGAACCTTTTAAAAAGATGTTACAATGTACCTTCTCGAAATTTCACATCTAGAAGCCCTTTCTTTTATGTTTAAATTATTCTATATCAGGCTATTCCATATTGGGACCTCACATTTCGTACCCAATATTTTATAACATTTCTGAGAAGTGAAACTTCTAAAAACTTCCCATATCTCATATATTTTATTCATCAGAACCTTTACTTGTTTCATAACCTTTCCTTATTTTGGGACATTTCTTTTGGAGCCTTTGCATTTCGAAGTTTCCCATTTTAAACCTTTTAATTTCGTAAAAGTTATTTCTATTTCCCTCTGATATTCCTTCTTCGAAATTTGATGTGGTAATCTTCACATGGCCACTATCTTTTCACTTAAACGATTTAAATTTGATATTGACTTATCTCGAGTGTGTAAATGATTTACATTTATTTCTCTTTGGTTTTCTCAATTCATTTCAAAAAGGGATTTTTTTCACTGAGTTTCCATATTTCACTATTTTCTGTTGTCGCGAATAGTTTCTCTGCTAAACATTTGTGACTATTTTCTGCAGGTGAGCTCTGATCTCCGACACAACGAAGAAATGAAGAAAGGAAGCAAGGGTAAGAAAAATACTCCGCCACAACAATCTACAAGCCCATTTGTTGAAGATATAGATGAAAATAATCCAGGAGTGGGATAATTCTCTGATACTGTATGTACCAAGGATGTTGGACTTTCATCTTGGGAGGCAATTTATCAGTATTTTGAAGAGGAATGACCAAAGAGAAAATTCATGACGGAGGAGAAAACCCCAATTTCAGAGAATAATCCAAAAGATGCAACCAATTCTTTTCTTCATAGAATTGCAGCGAGGCCAAGATTAATTCTCTATACATATATGGTTTGTTGGGTTGTTGAAAACTTGGATATTTCTGAAAGGCATATACAAACATTGAAGGGAACAATGATTGGTTATTTCACCAGCAAAGACTTACAAAATATGTATCATCCGTCGAAGCCATAGTACATGTATAATAAACAATATGCCGAGGTATTTGTAAAGGAGCATAGGTACCCGTCAGCGAAAATTAGACAGTGTCAAAAAAACCCTAACAAACATAAATTTGAGGCTGTTGTAAACGAAGCCTGAGATCTCTCCAAATCCATCATTGAAACGGTCAATGATACATTATTGCAATCAAATCTCATTTCCAATTGTTTTGCAGATTCATTGTTAGAAGCCAAGGCATTGCTGAAGAATTGGAAAGAACAAAGTACAACAATGGAACAATTAGTTAAACTTGACCTTGAACATCATTGACAATTTCTAGTAAAGCCACATAGTCAATGGTTGGTTCTCCAATGTGTCTCCAGTGCCACTTCTCACACGCTGCCATCATTGAAGAATGTTATTTTCACTAGTTAGATGAGAGTCAATCCCAAGCATCTCTTAGAGTTCACCAATTTTTTAGATGTCTACAGATTGTGACAACTGACTATTGGTTGATCCTCATCCTAAGCTTAGAAGTTGTTGTAACTATTTTCAGATTAGTTTTTTACTTTTATTTCAGCTCAGATATTTGTGGAAGAGTTTAATTTTTCTTTTGTATTAAAACTATAAATTTCTACTCCAAGAAGGAGAAAGGGTTTCCTCTTCTCTGCAACTAGAGGGTCTGAAAAGCACTATTGTCTAGGAGATTATAGTTGTAGGTGAGGGGAGTACTTTAGATTTAAGGTGTTACGAGAAATTTTTGTGATTTTTCTTGTTGTGCATTTGCACTTTTGTAATGTATTGTGAATTGAATTATGGAGATATGGAACACTTTGAGTTCTGAAAGAGAATATTTTTTTGCACTACTGTAAGAAATTTCTTGAAGGAGCTTAAGCTTCTCATGGACTACAAAATTTGTAATGAAATTTTGGTATGAGTTTAATAAATTTTCATTCTAATGCACTATTGTTTGGATTGTAAGTTAATCTATTATTGCCAGAATTTCTCTAATTGATTTTAATTTATGTTCTAAATAGTTTATTGCATTCTAATATTGAGCGCTATTGTCATATCGATTTGTTTTATGCTATTGAATTGATTTAAGAGCTATCTTTGAGGAGCATAATAGAATTATAATTAATACAAATTCATTGAAATAGGAATGTGTTAAGCAACAACTATTTATTGTTTAAATACATTCCCATTTTGTTTTCTCTTTCATTAATTAAATGAACTACTTCTTTAATTAATGAAAAACATATAATGAATTCAATCATTATATAAACAGTCATCTTCCCTTGGTTAGTTAGTTCATCTTCTC
Source organism: Pinus tabuliformis (assembly GCA_031772625.1). NCBI lineage: Eukaryota > Viridiplantae > Streptophyta > Pinopsida > Pinales > Pinaceae > Pinus > Pinus tabuliformis. The sequence goes on along the minus strand of CM062820.1, from coordinate 592,091,670 downwards.
TCGAATTGAGAGAATGCTATCCTTTTTCAATTCAAGATAGGATTAGTTTTTTGCTTGAATATTATAGTATATCCACATTTAGATTTAATTTTGCATTCTAGAAGTCCCCTCACGCAAGGGCAAACCTTAGTGTGGCTTGGCTGAGTCGTTAAGTCAACTTAAGGATTTGCTTGCTTGCATGTGCACAACAAGAGGGCAAATCTGATTTCTCTTTTTCTATTGGTGAGTAATAGATAAACCACAAGCTAACAAAGAAAGAGAAAGGGTAGCTGGACCTAATTGAACCAGTTGGAGCCATTATACAAACGGATAAGAGCTTGATTTGGGACTATGACTGGGTGCCCTTCCATGATGTTGATGAGGTCATTTTCTACCATCAATAGGATTGAAGGATCAACCATGGAAATATCTGGAGGATCCTGAGAGATATCGGTCCTGTGAAGATTAGGATCATCATTATCCAAGGATATCTTAACTATCTCCTTTTGCAGATGTTCACTCCGAACCTTTTTTGTTTTTGTTGAATGATAGCTTGCAAAACTTGAGAGTGTGTCCATATTGATGGCATATGTGACATTTAAAAAAAACCCTTCATAATCCATAGGTTGGACGCTACCTCGAACATCCCCCATGTCCAAAAATTCCAATAAGCCCTCCCTTAAATAAATGTTTACTAGAATCCTAGCCATCGAATTGTTTTCGGTATAGAGGAAAGAGTAGTCTACATCCAGGAAAGTCCTCAAACTGTTACCCACATCCTTGAATATCTCCTCCTTCCATAGTTTTGGTGGCCAACTAGGGAGCCACACCCAAATTGGTTCCACATATAACCATTCCCAACTCGCATCAAAGAGGTGTGTCTAGAATTTGAATATTACACGGGTCGAGTCTATGCTCCAAATCCCCTGAGAAATAGTTATGGCTTCTTCATGAGATTTTTAGTCAATTTATACCCATTCTTTGGCGAGAAGAAATACCTCAGGAGCATTTACAACAGTTGGACTTACCTCTGTTGCTACCCATTCCTTCAGTGTTTTAATATTAAACTTCCAACTATGTGATCTACCAACTAATTTCTATCTTCCATCACTGCCACCTCTTTCATGTGAACATTTGCCCTGAGGCTCAAGTTTAATTTTGTGTGAGGTTTCATCCTTTTGATGACCTTCTCTTTTTCTCCCATTGTGGCTTGACTAGATGCCCCTGAAAGAGACTGGAAACCCTCACTTTTTTGGACTTCATTCTCACCTCCCCATGTTTCATCACCCCCTCTAGCATAGGCAAAAGCAAAAGGATTCAAATGGGGGATTTGGGCACTGATTGAGATAGGGTTTAAACCCTCAGTCATAGGTAGTCTTGTGAGTGCTTGTTGAGGAAGATTTTGCAATGGTCGGAATAGATCTTGCAGATAACCAGTCTTTTCCTCACTTTGTGTTACAATGTCGAAAGATGAGATAACCACATTTGTCTCAGGAGGAACCTCTGTAACCAACCCTGCATGAGAAATTTGAGGTTTGTAAAAAGATGTGGAAACCATGGTTTTTCCCCAAAAACCCTCCAACAATGGCTCCACCTTTGAATGACTGGGCACAATAACTGCTTGCATCTCACTGCTAACAATTGGGTGAGAAGAAAGCCCTACAAACTGTGTGCCCTCTCCCCGATCCTCCACTGGGGTTGAAACCGTAGGGAAAGTTTGACAGTAGAGCCTTCTGCTTCCTAAATCCTAGCATTCCAAGCGGCTATTAGCTCCTTGGAATTTCTAAAAATGGGGCTTCCATCATTGTTCGTCATTTCATAATCCACTAAGTCTTCCATGTTTACGCTAGAACCTACTCTAGAATGCCAAATCAGAAAGTGTCAAACCCACGAGGACGCAGTCACCTTAGAATAGCTTCACCATGTTTTCCTCCCTGCTCAGGAACCATAAAATGATAGCTTTGAAGCACGAACTCCTAGGTGAAGGCGAATAAAGTTAGAAGTTTTTATTGAGGGGAAGAGGAGCTTCCCCTCTAGTTTTCTCCAGACCCTCGCCCATCACCGACCTTCGCAAACCTGCAGCCTTCGAAGCTCATCCATCTTCCTTGATCCTATGGGATATCATTATATCAATGTGCTCTTAATATAGAAATATATTTGTGTGTAGGTAAATTTCTCCATTACATGTATTTAATATACAATGTCATTATTACCTCATTAAAATCGGCATTAACTGGGGATTGGATTAAAAAAATTATTTAATAATTTTAATAGTTAAAATTACTAATCTATGAACTATTACTCACATATAATGATAAATTTGTTATGAGCCACGAATTTGGAGTTGTCCAATAGAAAATATTAGATCCTTCGATATAACCATTTGGTACTGCCACTTGCTCCTTTTTGGAGTGATATCGATTTAGAAATATATGATTGTGGAGGTTATAGAGAGGATTAGGAATGATTTAGTTCATCTTGCAATTGATGCAGACCCAAAACATTTTGATCATAACTGTCAGTTTACATTTAAAACTGACTTATTCGTTGCCTTTAAAGATGGGTTTTGTTCTTGAACTCCATGTAAATGACTCCTTTCATATTTAAATTCAAATTTCTTATAATTTAAGCGTCAATGTAATGATAATTGTTCATTTCAATAAATTAAAAAAATGATGCTTCATAATACAATAGTTTCCATAAATGTTAGAGTTATGACTTAAAAAAATCATTCATTGGATCACTCACCATTGGCGTATTTATAATATCAATAATATCTATTACACACATACTTCTGAAGCCATGGAACTGACAATAAGATAAAAATGTTGACCCGATTTAACAATTCTCGTATCGTAAAACCACTGAAAAAATATATATTCTTATACTTCCGTGTAAAAATAGATAATTTATTCTAGAAAGAAATTTCACGATAACTTTCCTAAATACTCTCAATTTAATTCCTAGATAATTATTTCCCTTCCTCAAATAATTTGACATTGTTGCTTTTCCTTCATTCGTGTAAACTTTAATTTATACTTTAATTACCTTGTAACTTAATTTACGCTTAGAGGACCTCAAAAGAAAAGTAATTTTGGGCATTGCATAGCTCTTATTATACGAGCCTTGTTCTAAATAAATCTTATATGAAACTTTATTAATGTCTTTACTGTTCAATGTGTTATTGGTATTTTTATACTAGTGAGTAGAAAGGTAATACTAGAGAATTGATAGAGTGGGGAGGTAACAACTCGTTTCCCAAGAGGCATCAACATGTATCAATTATACGATAATTATGAAGTTGAAAAGGTTAATATACATTGAAATGTGTATCAATGTCACATAGCATAATAGAAGCCACAATTTCGACCAACAATTTTTTAGTTGCTCAGTTTAACCAACAAGGATCGGCTATTTGGCTCAGTCTCCGAAAGGTTGAGAAACACTTTTTAAAAAATCTAAGATGGCGGATCCACTCTAGAAACAACATCTTAATCGGTCTTGATTCCATCGCCTGCAGTCGCGGAAATATTTCTTTTCCTGAATTTCTCTTATTTTCCCTCCATAGAAGTGGTATTTTTACATGGGATAAACTTATCTCTGATTGGTGTGGACTTGTTCCTATATGGAAGGATGCCACTGATCTTTGCCTTCCTGTCGAACTGTGCTCCACATGGAATGCCGTCAAAGTTGCTCTAAAGGATAGCGGGATTCGACGTCATGGCACGTCTGATCACCTAATCTGGTCCATGTCAAATGCAAAGGTTTCAGCCAGAGTTAAAGACATTTATCTTGACCTTATTTCATCAAGGGCTTCGCATAACAGCTCTATATTTCCAATGTCACTCTGGAAATCAGGATGCCCCCCTAGGATGATATTTTTCGCTTGGCTGGTGTTTAACAACAAGAACCTGACATGGGACAACCTGAGGAAAAGGAACTGGCATGGTCCTAGCAGGTGTTCGATGTGCGAATCCGATGAAGAATCAAATCTCCACATGTTCTTCCAATGCAAATCCTCCCAACAAATCTGGTATGATCTGGCCATTATTTTTGGTTTTCCTCATGTTGCTTTTGTTTCTATCCATGCAGCTTTCGAATGGTGGTGTAATCAAAGGGAGCCAAAGCGTTTTCTCATCATTATCATGATTTGGTGCGCATGGAAATGGAGGAATCACAAAATTTTCCGAGATTCCAAAGATCCCTACAAATCCATTCTTCACCACATCACTGCTATTTTCGATTCAATTCCAATTCAGCTGGCCAATTAGCACGGGATTGCCTCATTTCTATGGTTCTGCTTTTTGGTATCATTGGTCAATGTGTTTCCCAGATTGTTCTTGGAATATGTCTTCCCCGGCTTTCTTTTTGTGCATCTATTCATATGTTTCCCCTGAACATGCTGTATATATGACTGCATATGCTTCATCCTTCCTGCTATATGAGGCTTGCTCGGACATCTGTTTTCTGCTGATTCTCAAATGACCTGGAATGTGGCCTCACATGCCACTTTTTTGTATCCCATGCTGGTTTTTATATTGCCTCAATATAATACATGATGCTTTTTTCTCTGGAAAAAAAAAAAAAGAAGAAAGAGTAGTGAAATACTAGGAACTAGTATATGTTTGCGTGTGTGTTTTTTTAAGCCATTGTGGTGCAATAGTAATGAAACATACCTACATGCAAGGTAAATTCGTAATTGATCGTTACATTACTGGGTCTAATTTTAACGATCCCAACATATTTAATTTTTTAAGTATGTTGCGAAATATCTCCAATTCAAGTTTACGCATACAAACTTATTTTGATTAATGTCATAGAAACGAATATATATTATATGTGGACAATATCGATTCAATTTTTGTGAGGAGGTATACATGGTATTACATTATGCATGGTTCGGTTAATCTAAAATTCTCAAAAATACTAAACAATTAAAATTTATCATTTATGCCCTACGTTGTTATTAGTGATTCAACCAAAAAAACAATAATCATGTGTTTTGTATGAGAGTTTACCTTGTACCTTGAAAAGAAAGAAGCAATTTTTTTAAACTTGAGAGTTGACTTACAACGAAGTTTCAACTTTTAGGCTATAAAGTTCCAAATCTATCAGAATAAAGATTTGATAACTCGTTTTTCAACCACATATTGAATCATTTCAACTATCTGATAAGGCTTATGGTTATTATTCTTTCTTGCTTTCTTTCTAAAACTTGTCCTAATGACTTTGCACTCCACTAATTTTTTTTCTTCAACAGCTTACTGTATTCATTAGACTCAACAATCTTGGCTCTGATTTTATCATCAATACCAAAATCTCTTGCCCATATATGCCACCATAACAACAACACTCGTGAATTGATGAGTATTTATTACCAATCATTATTTTATAATACCAACCAATTTAATTGATAGAGGGATCAAAATTATAGGTAGTGCAATTGTATAACAAACTCTTTATTAAAAATAATTCAATTGTAGTAGGAAGATAACCAAATCTTGTGAACCATGTTGAGTAAGGTCCAAAACTTGTTTTCTTGTGCCCATGGTAATAAAGTTCAAACACGATTCCACTTTCATGTCAACCAAGGACGTTGAACAATATTCACCTCTTCTAAATCAATCAATAACTATAAGATACCTTTGTTTAAATTTGGGACTAGAAGATCTTTGGTGTAGAGAAGTGGAGTTATATTAATGCGAACTTGGGTGTTACAAAGTTAAATATTCAAAATTAAAGAATGAATAACTATTAGTGTTCTGTCGGAGAATCACAAACTTTGTATACATTATGCACTTACATGATATGGCTATTTATTAGAGGATTCGTTGGTGACTGGCAAGTGATCAAGAGAGATTATCAAATTGTGCAGGCTTTGGGACAAGACATTGCTTAACTTGATTCACCAATTACATCAACCCTTAGATTTACAGTGATCTTCAGTTACCTAGCTAGTCATGGACACACGCGGGTATTAGGTTCCAATTTGCCTCACCTCCGTGGAACAAATACTTAATTCAAATTATTTTATTATTAGTATTATTATTATAGGTGCATCCCTTTTCTTCATGTTACATTTTCTATAGGCATCCAACTATCTATCTTGCCAAAGACCAATAGCATAGAACTTGGTAATTTGATCTTGTTGCATCTCATCAGGGCTCATTTGGAGCAGCTCATGCATGTGCTACATGACATCGTTCTTTATTAGTTTTGAAGGCTCAAATAGGTCCACATGTGAGCCACTAAGAGGTTAAGGAATAACTTCATCATTAATCTTAAATTTGTGTAGTTCTTGGGCCATAATTCTCAATTTATTTGTTGCCTTAGGAGCAACTTTAGCTAACTTATAGAGGATTGTAACACACAACTCAGAGCTAACTACATAATACAATGAATTTTCTTGCATTAGCATTTTGTTACAACATCATATTGCAAGTGCTACACCTAGACCACCTTCTTCAATAACAGCTAGAACCTTAAGGCTAGACATTGACCTCCAATTGTGGGTTATTGCTTCCCCTTGGCCTTTTTCTTCAGACTAGTTCTCAGCATATGCACTTGGAGTATCAAGGAAAACTTTGTTGATCAACATGCTTCATCATTCACAAAGCCTTTCGATAGCCATGTGGAGTTGGCACTGCAAAATTTCGATGAATATTCCTATAAGCAATAAGTTGGTTCCATCTATTATTCCAATACTAATCACAATCATCGAATAATCATATCCAACGTGACCACTGTGTAACTCCACCCACTTATCAGTAATATTGAACATATGATCAAGAAAAAGTAGGCCTATTTGGATGCCATGCAACACTTAAAACATTATATTGGACTCAGTTGGGCATATAGATCTTTCACGACTTGCTCATTTTTTTCAATTTTTTTTTTTCCAGCTTATTATTTCTATGCTTCACATTTTCTTTTTATTATTGATATTGCACAATGATTTCTTGATATTATTTCCCTTTATTAGCTATATTAAAGGAACGTTTATCCTATAAATAGGAAGCCTAGTAATGCACATTAGAATATTTTGATTATTTAATTTATTATTACGGGTCATGTTGTATTATGTCTATTTTTTAGAAGATTATTTTATTATTTAGAGTATTACAATATTGGTTATGGTAAGGTTCAGCGCTTAGTGCTTCCTCTCACTTCAAGCTTTACGCTCTCAATAATGCTACGAGGAATCTCGCAGAGAAGGTCCTCAATACCTAAGTAAATCTGGTGGTTATGGTGTGTGCGGCCGTAAATCTCTTAATGTACGAGATCTCTCATATCGTATGGAATTTATTTCAAATTCAGTGCAACTTCATGATAAGAAAAGAGGTATATATTTCAGAGTAAAGGAGGATGGCAACGAGGATGATACACTCCATTTTAAAATGGAGGAAATAGATGAGATCCAAAGAATTAAAGGCAACACTCAAGTTCACTAAACAAAAATAACAAGAGGGTTAAAGAAAACATTCAACTTCAAGGGTCCATAGGTCCTAGAGGCTGAACCTATGCTTTGATACCAAATGTAGGGACCCTCACTATGACACCTAATTTTTTTGTAAGATTTAAATTTACAATCAAAGTACCAACAAGTTACCAAGTACAGGGAGCAACTCATATTTAAGTTATGATATTATAATAATAAGAAAACAATCATTTTGTTTCAACTAGCCAATTGTTAGCCATGCCCAAAATGAAGTCACATATTACTTAAATTACATCAATACTGAAAACACATCAATTTGAGATACATATGATGGTAGCCACAAAATGTAGTTCAACCATCATAACATTCAGTTTTACAATCTGGTGATTCTAGATATATTGATAATCATATAACAAAATTTAAGAATACACAAGGTATCGTTGACCAAGAAGTGGAATTTCGATTCTTGGCCTTGCTGCTACTTACGCTCCCTTCTTGTTGTCTCGTCCATGTATGAATAATGATGTGTCCCGAACAAATGTTGCTGACTCACCAATTGACCTCCCAGCCTACTCCTTGGGTACTCTTCTTCCCCACGAACCCTTGAGCTACAATGGGGTTGCACAATAGAGTAAGAATGCTAACTAATGGAGGAGAGCACTCTTGGCTCAAGAGTCCCCTCTCTATTGTCCTCCACCTCACCAAACTCACTATAGCTTTATAGTAACTCACAATAGAATTATCTTATCCATCCAACAATATGTAAATTTTCCTATAGGTTCACATCTCACGTAATGTACTAAAACACAAGACAAGAATCTACTCTACTCTTTAAACATCGGAAACCAATGATCGATGAAAAAAATAATCGACAAGAGGAAGATAATCAAAGACACATAACACAATTGTTTCTCTGGGGAAAGCCAATGCTCAAAACCCCAACTATCTATTGCATTAATAATAAATCTGAGTGATAATACAAGGCTTGTTCTCACACAATTCCTGCACAAGTATGATCAACTCACTGTCTCACAAGCCCGCGCTGACCAACACTTAGCCAATTTTTGCTGCCTGCCAAGCCCTTATTTTCTTGTGCAATTCATATGAGGATCAACCCATATTTAATTGGGAAATCCTTCCTCCATAACTGTGCAATCCAAACTTAGGTCCTTCTCTAATTGCATGCATGACTTGTACAACTCGGATCATCATACAACTGATAGTACACTATCCCCGCACTCTAGTCTCAATTGGGTCTTTCTCTAAACTTACATGCATGAGTTTCTCATGAGGTAATCTTCAATTAGCTAGAGTAGCACCGAGGATGCACCAATGCACCAACTCACTACTAGACCTCTACTAGTTCCACAAACAACTAGAACTAGTTTAACTGTCTATAACTCAGTCAAACTAAGTTTATCTAATTACAACTCAAATAAACTCATCCCGAACCCCTAAAATTTAGGGAGAACATATACATGACTACAAAAATACTTCCAACTCAAAATTCTTAAGCTAATTAAGTTAATTAAACTCAATTAACTATTTAGAAGTTTCTATGGGAATATAATTCGATTTTAATTCTCAATTTAATTCAAGGACAAATTAAGCTGGAATTTCTTGTTACCATTTCTCAACACAATAGGGAAAAAAAGGGGTCCCTCTCCCATAGCTTTCCTCTCCTTTTATAGGAGGCTTCATAGGTGACACTTGGCACTTCAAGCATAAATAATTATTTTTATTAATCTAAAAGTTTGATTATTCACCCACCCATGTGTAACCCTCTCACTAGGGCTTTCCTAAATTATTTACTTAATTTTTTCTTCAAACATAATATTGTCTCTTCACCCCAACATGACTCCCTATTTCTTCTCCTAGTTATCTCTTGATTCTCCTTTTATGTTCCTTGGTTTGTGTTCATTACTAAATTCAATTGGTAGGTCTCAGATTTGGTCCCTCAAATACATCCTAGTTTAACTCAATTTGACTCTTAAATGGAGATCCTTGTGTTTCCATTTTCCATAGGGAGATTCTCTCATAAAATTAAATTTCTCTAATTTAAATTTATTATTCTTTATTTTCATTCCCACCCTCTTTTCTTAATGAGGTTAAACTATTTTAGGATTAATATTTCTAATGAACTCTATTTCCCTTTCCCCCTTTTGCTTATTAAAACACTTATGCCCATTATCTACCTAAGATTTCCAAACATGGGAAGGGTAGAGTTCTCAAGTGGTCCAATCTTTTTATTTCTTCCTATTCTCTCTTTACCACAAGTTTGATTCTTGATCTAGATGACTTAGTGTTGAGAAATATAGGGGAAGCTAGATTATGTGATTTCTCTTACTTTGTTAAATGCTTGTGATGTATTTTTGCTTATCTTGATTAGATTCCTTTTCACCTTAATTATTATTGTGTTCTTTTCATCAAACAACTACCAAACCATAAAGAACAATGAGACAAAATGACACAAGATATAAGTGATCAACCAGGGCCAAAAGCTCTCCACTTGAGATGAAAACCCACAAGAATTCCTCTTCTTATAGAATCTTCAATTGACGACTTCCAAGACCTATGACCCTTGACCAAGGCCCTCCAAGATCAAGTCCCTTGATGAGATTTCCTTCTAGCAGTTCCTTAGCAACTACTGCAATTTCAACCTCCAACAAATTCTTCTGCCTAACAAATTCTTCTGCAACTTTGACAAGCAAATTCTACTGAAACTTCGACCTCTCCAACAAATTCGTAGTTTCGAATTTTCATAGCTTCGACCTTGTTGCAACTTCACAACTTCGATGCAGCGTCACAACTTCGATGCAGCATCACAACTTCAATGCAACTTCACAAATTTTATGCAACTTCACAGCTTCAATGCAACTTCAAAACTTTGATGCATCTTCAAAATTTCATATTGCCCAATAACTATAGAAACCCTAACAAAAGAGAAAGAGAGAGGCCCAAAACTTCAATCTTATTCTTGTTCTTGTTCTTCTTCGTCCTTTTCCAGATTCTATCTTGAGGAGATCGAACTTGCTTGAGAGTATGTCCAAATGAGGTCGAGTTCCTTCTTATTTATAGGATTTTGAGGGGTACAAATTATTGTCTTTAGGCTGACTTGTCCCTTCATGTAGGCTGACTTGATCTTTGCACCATGACGAGGCCTTGGAGGGTCTTCTGACTTTATTTTAACTCGAATAAATTTTCTTTACAATATGTAACATGTCCAAAAGGATCTTTCATACATGACAATTACTCAATTGATTTTTAGACTCAATGACAAGCCCTAGAAGCAAACAATGGGTTCTTGACCTAAAAATAAATCTCCCTTGAGCATGAAACCCATGCCTCAAGAACAACAATAATAAAATTAATTTTCTCTTTTCATTAAATACATAAAATCATGATAACATATGTCATTATGGAGACCGAACCTAGTGGCATATTTCAACACTCCCTCTTAAGTAGGGAGGTATTCAAGGTACTTTGACATTCTCAATCTGAAGAATTCTCATCAGAAGAGTCGTATTGATAACCCATCTATTTAACATCATATCATCCAACATTATCACAAAGCAAGGCATTGACTAACAACTCTATCTCTCTACAAGATCAAAACACAATGTTGGCGAGACCAATGACTTATCGACTCCATCATCATTGTCTCTCAAGGAACATACCCCACCCCGGTGTTCACAGAGTATGTCCTTCCATGAATATTCTTATCTTGGATTCACAGTCCTCAAAGAATATCGGTCCTATATGAATACTCTTAGCTTGGATGCCCTATCGCATCCTCAAAGAGTGTCGGATGCCAGATGCTTACCCAATCCTCCATTCTTTCTTCCAAAGTGAAGACAAGAATGATTTCTATCTCTCCCTCTCAAATAGGGAGGATATACCCATTCCTATGAAGGAATGTACCCATTCCTATAAAAGGAATATATCCAAACTCCCTCTTATCTAGGGACTTGTCCAAGCTCCCTCTTAACTAGGGACTTACTTCTCGCAAATTTCTGCTCTAGGTAGAGGCCATGGGGCTATCAACTACTTGTGGGGCTCCTTCTTTTGATGTCATGAAGTTCATCTTTAACATTATGGAGCCTTCATCTTTTGGTACTTCTTCATAGGGCATCGACCATCCATCACTTTCCTTCACGAGACACATTGGTCATGTCATCCTTCTCTTTATCGGAAAGTGATCTGCTAGTCCCCATCTGGCTTTTTCCTCATACCGATACGTCTTTCAAGTCGTGTTTCCTCCAGGATATTCATCCAACCACATGAGTGTTAGTTGTAGGTGACATCTACAACTATGTTTTCAATAGCCTTATCAACCCATCCAAATTTTGTTCAGAAATAAAAAAAATGAACATCAAATCAAAGTTACCTTTTGTGATGCCCTTTCATCATGACATCTCACTTACCTGCAACATCCTACACACTCATAAACACATCTCCAATACTTCATATGTTAAGGGTCTCCTTTCTTTACAGACCTTATCGAGGTCTTCTTCTATATGGAGAAGCCATAATCAATTCTTCTAGTCGTTGGATGTTGACTTCCTATGACTATAGTTACATCTTTCACGATCTCTTATTTCTTTCTTCACATATTGCTTCCTAGGAACTTTCCATACATAATTCCTTCATCTTTTTCAACTACCTCATATTCCATGTGAGGACATATTATGTCAATTTCATCTTATTGACATGTGAACCATGCATTCATGCATTTTATCAAAAGAAGAGATCCTTGATCATGCTCACAAGGTAGAGCATTTACCCATGTTATCTCAACTATATGATGACATGACTTAATCTATCAAATATATACATACCTCTTTTCTCCTTTTGGTCATCTAGACTTCCTTCATCAACTTCATTTCCTTGATTGAGAGTACTTCAATCACCTTGAATTGTTGCACTCCTTTTTCAACATACCATCTGTTATCACTCAGGTTGTCCTTAAGCTCATGAAAGGATACGGCCGAAGTAACCACAAACCAATCTTTGGACTGCAGGTTCTATCCCACCTGCAATCAGAGAGGGCTCTCTCTTTCTGATTTAGCTTTGTTGAAAATGATTTTAGGCTAGTTATTGAGTTCAAGGGGTTTTGTTTTGATTTTGGTGGGAAGATTGATGCTTTCAAGTAGAGAGGCAAAACATAGTGTGATAAGTTTCAAACCATTGGGCATGGAGTCATGGAGTAAGACTGTTGGTGCGTTTTCTTGGTCACAAGAGAGGAAAATGGAGCAAGACAGCTGCATATGAAACAAACATTCAAGGCAAAGAGATGGATTGAAAGGCTAAGGAATGAGAGGCAATTAAGAATCTCTCATTCAGGTTAGCAAGGGGAAGATAAATGAGCCCTATCTAGGAGCAGCTAAGAATTCCTAGATAACAGTCATTCATATGTGAAATAGATCAAACATGAGCCATAAAAGAATTCATATTTATGCCTAAATCAAGAGGAAAAACATTAAGAAGCCACAGAAACTGAGCATAGAGTGCAGTTAAGCAAATTATAAACCAATCCTTCGTTCTGCAACTTGAGCATATATGAAATTGAAATAACAGAGGTGAGGAACACTTATTGATTCATATTGCAGCACAAGAATTCCAAATTCATCCTTCAGAAACCATTAACAACACATCAAACAGTCCATTCTCCAAGCTTTCAACAATCTTTGATTAAGAAAAACATATCAGATATACAGTGCGAGTCTCTCATGAGGATTATCAACCAACCAACCCTTTAAACAGTGAATTAGGGTTGTTTATATAAGCAAAATATCTACACTAATCAGATCTCAGACAGATCTGTTGTAATAAATGTCCTAAACCTAACACATGTCTGAAATAAATGCGGGAAAATATCCTCGAGCTGCGCTGGGTGCAGCTGTAACAAAAAGGAATTAATGTATTGCCTTTATGGCTCTGTGCTGATCACTTAGCCATAACTGTGCTTTGGGTTTTGATCCATTGTTGTTCGGTGGCTTTAAATGCTTTTAACTGTGATGGGAGAGCCTTGATTAGAGCTCCACCGTCTTCTTTGACTTTGTTGGAGGTCATTTATTGTTCACCTGTATTGGGAATAAAAGTTTTCATTAAAAACATTCAACTGATACTCTTTGCCACTTCCTCTGGTACACTTTGGCGCTGAACCTGGCCTCTTTAACGTCTTCTGAGTGCTTTAGACTGTCTCATTGACCTTTTATGTCTGTTGTTCGGCCCTCCGTTGCTTTAAAAACTGTGTTTGCCCCTTTCTGAATATTGTGTGAAGAAATTCTAGTCATTTTGCGCCTTTCGGGCCTGCTGGAGGCCGAGCCAAGAAGGGCTTTCCATTTTGGCCTATTTCCCGTAGCCATGCGAGGCGCTAATCACGCATGAAAAACTGCCTCAGATTTTGATTCCGGGCTTCCTAGGCTGCGACTTGCGCCTTTCGCACTTTTTAACGATGACGTCAGCATGACATCAGCGGTGGGTCCCAGTACGGCGGTGACGTGGCAGGATGACGTCAGCAGTACGGCGGGTGACGTGTCAGTACGGTGGAGGAGGTGACGTGGCAGTGATATGGCAGGGACACAGCGGCAAGAGGCCGACGCGGCATGGTGTCGTTAGCATGATGTGGTGCTGACACAGGAGGGGGGAAGGCGGTATCTGGTTTTGGGCGCACCGCCTTTGAGCAGAAGTGGTTTCGGCAGAGGAGGCTCCGCCACAGCCGAGAGGGCGACGCGTGGCGGGAGTACGACAGTAAAACCGCCCATCTCCTGGGCGCTAACCATCGACGGCTTCGGAGATGACAAGACCCGCCCACCGTTGATCTGTGGCACGCCAGATCTGACGACCGACGGAACAGACAAGGCAGCGGAGGGTTAGGTACGAGGCCCGTGCGAATATTCGAATTTGTATAATGCCGCGGGGGGTTTAGACTTTGGTTTAGTGGGTTTTTTGCGGGTTTGCGTGCCGGGGGTAAAATTTAATGTTTGTTCAAACATTTCAACACTAAACTTTAAACAATAAGCGAGAGAGGGTGAGAATAATGAAATGTTATGGGTTAAGGGGTGAGGGAACATGTTATTAACTTGACCGAATGTCAAGTCAATCCCAGGGTTAGGACGCGGAAGGCTAATGCTAAGTCCCAGATGAACTCGGCATTTCCCAAACTGATATTTATACGGCTATAGTGCCAAGGGATGGGAATATGTACATAGGGGGATTTATTAACATATTTTTTTAGTAGGGGAAGGGGAGATAGATAGGGAGCTACATAGTAAAATTAGCAGTTAATATGAAGTGATAAGAAAGCGCTAAGTATGTGAATCTTAGGCTACTTAGGGGGAAAATGATTCATAGAAGAAGTATGAACATTCCTTGAGTAAAGCAGATCTTTACCAAGGCAAACGATATGAAAAAATGATGAAGCTAAGAGGTATCAAGAAGATCTTGACCTCTTCAGGAAATTAGTGAGTGATTTGGGGAATGAGAAGAAAGGGGAGTTAGATGCCTCGCTTGAGCTCCTCCAAATGAAAACTGCCTTGTACCTGTGATCTGAAGTACAATATCACTTTGAAACACAAAATTGATCACAAATCAACATTCTGCAACCTCAAAAACTACCTACCCAGCCTACTTACCTAGCATTTTTTCTTCTTTTTGGTTTGGGTGCACTTAGACTTGCAGACCCTGCTTATCCTTTTTTCTTTTGACTGCCCTCCTATCTAAATCTACACTTATTTCTTCCAAGGGCCCAGATTAAGCAGTTGGGCTCCTTTGATTCTCTACCTATCTACAAATCTGCCAAGATTAAACTGTTTGGACAGATATTCATTCTCTATATTCTAAAACAAGAAATTGAAACCTAGGAAAACCAAGATTAGGTTGTTTGGACTTCCCTTAATAGAAAATTCTTCAAAAATGGTTAACTCATCAAAACTTGGAATACAGCAGTGGCATTTAGAATGGCACACTTTCATGGTCTCTTTTTTGACCTCTTTCTGGAAAAATGGAGCATTGCAGCATGCAAAGTATGACATATTTGGCATGTAAAACTGTCAATCATGAAAGATGAACACCTGTTGCAACAGGAGGCTAACACCATCATCCTTCTAAACAATGTATCCCACACAAGGTGGAATGATCAGCGAGACACTTGCTTCTTCCAAGTAGAGGTGAATCTTTTGGTGAAGATTCCAACGGAGGATCTTGATTATCCTCATTTGGAAAATGCTCCTTTCTCATGACGATTATGTATTATGAATTCCTTCTATTATAATAGATGACTTTCTTTCAATCATATGTACTATATATGATTTCAATGAGGCTGCCAAGAGTTACTTCCTTTATATGATAACTGCCACATCTCTGTAGACTTCTACTTCAACTATTCTTTCAAGCTTCTCTAATGATGTCATGAGATCTTGCTTTAATGATATGCTTCTAGTATGATACCATCTTCTACAAAGATGCATCTCGTCATAATACTTCTCATCTTGACTACCATGGTGGAGATATTTTCACCTCCTAATTCTCCTTGCTATGCATTGGAGAAACCCTAATAGTGAAGATCTATCCCTTTGGATTTATTCTCATCAAGTTCTTCCACTTCTTTAGTGATATGAGCTTCATTTCTTTCTTTCCTCATGTTATCCTTCTTGAACTTCAAACAATCTCTCTTGTAGTGCTCATATTCTTGACAACCATATCATTGGACTTTTGACATACTTTCTCCTTTTTATGAGAACCAAATTTCCCAAACTTTCCTTTTCTCTTAGCCATGGCAACAAATGCTTGAACTTGTTCACCTGGACCCACATTTCTCTTTGCTTTCAACTTGGTTTCTTCAATTTTACACAATGACCAAAGTTCGTTGAATGGGGTGGCTTCCTTCTTTCCAAAGATGCTAGATGTGAAGTTGCCCCATTCCTCTGGAAGTGCATTGAGCACTATGGTGGTCATTTCTTTATCGGACATTATTTCTCCCAACTCTTGTAGTTGGTCTCTTATTTATGATACCTTCATAAAATATGGGGTTATTCCATATTCCTTTGAGATCTTCATTTTGTACAACTCGTTCCTCAAAGATATCACTTCTCCTGCAGTACTTACAGAGAACAATTCTATTAACTTGTCATATATTTATTTTGATGTCTCCAACTTTGATACATAAGGTATGAGGGGATCTTTGATGGATTCAATGAGAATCCTTTGATCCCTTCCCCTTTCATATAATTTTCTAGAGCTCGAGATTCTTCCTTTGGAGGCTTAGTAATTGATCCCTTAACATGTTCAACGACTTCATTTTCTACGAGGATCAAATTTGTCCTCTTCTTCCATACAAGAAAGTTTGATGACCCAACCAATTTGTTGCTTTTCATGCAAAATGAAGTCATTTTGATAGGCGATTCAGTCATAAATATAAAGGTACTTGTCAAGTGAAGATGCTCCTTGATGACAATATCTTCAACTTCCGTTGCCTTTTTTTATTTTTATGATGACATTGATAATAAAAGATGTCTTCTTGATGAAGATGTCTTCCTTCAAAAGTGATCCTTCAAAGAGAGGGAGATTACCTTGATTCGTTGATGATGATGACAACACATCTTCTTGCTTCCCTTGAATGTAGAGACTTCAATATGCTTCAATGTGTAGTCCTTCCAGGTAGGGTCCTTGAGATCTTCTTTGATGATGATGTGTGAGCTTCCCAATGATGCTTCAAGTGAGAAATCATTCTTTTGATAAGCTAGGGTTCTGAGGTCTTCTTTGCTTGTACTCAGTCCTTGTGAATGTATTCTTGATGGTACGATGTCAATGTTTTGATATTTCTTGATACTCCTTTTGATATTCCTTCTAGTGCTTTGGCCTTTGAGTGTCCTTCTTTTAGTTTCATTCCCTTGTCTTAGTACCTTATTTGATACCATGCTGAGAAATCTAGGGGCAGCTAGATTATGTGATTTCTCTTACTTTGATAACTACTTGTGATGTATTTTTGCTTATCTTTATTAGATTCTTTTTCACCTTAATTATTATTGTTTTATTTTCATCAAACAACTACCAAACCATAAAGAATAGTGAGACATAAGGACACAAGATATAGGTGATCAACCAGGGCCAAAACCTCTCCACTTGAGACGAAGACCCACAAGAATTCCTCTTCTTATAGAATCTTCAATTGATGAATTCCAAGACCTATGACCCTTGACTCAGGCCCTCCAAGACCAAGTCCTTCAATGAGCTTTCCTTCTAGCATTTCCTTAACAACTACTGCAATTTCAACCTCCAACAAATTCTTCTACCTAGAAAATTCTTCTGCAACTTCGACAAGCATATTCTACTACAACTTCAACCTCTCCAGCAGATTCACAATTTCGACCTTTCACAACTTCGACCTAGCTGCAACTTCACAACTTTGATGCAACTTCACGACTTCAATGAAACTTCACAACTTTTATGCAACTTCACATCTTCGATGCAGCTTCACAACTTCAATGCAGCTTCAAAGCTTCGATGTAGCTTCACAACTTTGATGCAACTTCAAAATTTCATCTTACCCAGTAACTGTAGAACCCTAACAAAAGAGAAATATAGAGGCCCAAAACTTTGATCTTGTTCTTCTTGTTATTCTTCTTCATCATCATCCTTTTCCAGCTTCTATCTTGAGGAGATCGAACTTGCTTGAGAGTATGTCCAAATGAGGTCGAGTTCCTTCTTATTTATAGGCTTTTAAGGGGTACGAATTACTATCTTTAGGCCGACTTGTCCCTTCATGTAGGTCGACTTGATCTTTGCACCATGACGAGGTCTTGGAGGGTCTTTTGACTCAAATAATTTTTCTTTACAATATGTAACATTGCCCAAAAGGGTCTTTCATACATGACAATGACTCAGTTGACTTGTAGACTCAATGACAAGCCCTAGAAGCACTCAATGGGTGCTTGACCTAAAAATAAATCTCCCTAGAGCATGAAACCCATGCCTCAAGAATAATAATAATAAATTTAATTTTCTCTTTTCATTAAATACATAAAATCATGATTACATATGTCATTATGAAGACCGAACCTAGCCTACATATTTCAACACTTAGTTCTAAAACCTCATTCACCACATTATGTGAATTAGTATGATTACCATATCTTAATTATATTTTAGTAGTTCCTTATTGATGCCAAGGGAGCCAAGTTGGTCATTCCATTCAAGAAATTCCCTTTGAAGTTCCAAGGGTTCCATGCCAACAATTTCTTCTTGATGTCAGTGTTTTGTGCCCTTCAAGAACTTCCCTTTGAAGTTCCAAGGGTGCCACATTGTTTAACCTTCAAGCATCCAATGACTATGAGGGGAAGAACTAGGTGCAACAATGGAGATCACTATCCTCTCCTATGTCACCCTCTATAGTGAGACTAATGGTGTTGGATATCGAGGAATCCACCTTGAAGTATGCCCCCTAGTAAAATCTTCATGAGTGACCCAATCTGGGGTTCGCCCCCACAACATTGTGATCTTCAAGGTGAAGGTATCCCAACACCTTCAACCTAAGTCACGACGGGAGTGCTAGTGGGTGAAAGTAGGGATGTTTTCCCACCATTTCCATGAATTTTCATCTATCTGTACAATCCCATGACCCTTGTGTGAGTCATTTGGCCAAGCAATTAACCTGTGGTTGCAACCACTAACATGTCATTAGAATTCACTACATAATTTTAAATTGAACTTTATGAATTTTTGAGACAATAATATGTAATTCAAACCAAACCAGAGGTTTCTAACTCATCACATGCAAATGCATCTGGGTTGTCTCTAGCCACAGTCAATAACCATTACTAATATTTGTTCATAATGTTAGTCATTGATATAATTGTGTATGCTAAATACAAAATCATCACTAATTATAAGCAAGAAGCTAATGTAAACAAGACAACATAATGAAACCATCACATGATTAGACAATCATCAAATAGGTCCATCATAGACATTTCTGTCATGACATCAAATTGGCATATCACAATTATTATCCCCTCCACTAATAGTAAAAGTCAAATAATTAGATTCTCAAACTGAGGTCCTCAAAGAATAATGTATGATCCTAGAGGATATATCTAGGAAAATGTAATGTTGGGATCAGTTAACCAAAGTGGAGCAATACAATGTGCATGTGGGCCAAGGTGATATCGTGCCACACTCAAACAACTATCAGTAGTATCTAGTCCCAAAATAGTCATGATAGAACATCATCAAATTCTTCAATAACCATATGTAACATAAGCATCAATGCAATGCAAATTGAAATCAAAATAAACACATAATAATCATCATCACATGGATTTATAATAGTAAAAACGATCATTGGATCATTAACCTTAATGTTCTAAAAAATAAAGTAGAAGCCATAAAATCTGTCTCAAAATTCCAAGTAAGATAGAAGTGTTGGTCTCATAGTCAAGGTAAAATGGGGCATTACACTCTTGCAAGAGGCTTTGTGAATATATCAAATATTTTGTTCCTTCGTTGATATTCCAACCTTGCAATTTGTTCAACTACCTGTTCTCTAAGAAAGTGATACTTTATAGGTATATGTTTGGTTTTTGAATGAAGAACAAGGTTCTTAGACATACTTATAACACTTGTATTATCACATACAATGGGAATCAGTCCATCATATATTACCTTCATGTGTTGCAAAGTTTGCTTCATCAATAAAATTTAAGTGCAACATGCAGCAACTGCTATGTACTCAACCTTAGTTGTGGACAATAGGATTGATGTCTACATTTTGCTTAATCAAGCCACCAAACAATTCCCTAGAAATAAAGCACCACCATTTGTGCCCTTCCTATCATCAAGACTGCCAACCCAATTGAAATTTGTGTACGCAATTAAGGAAAAGTTTTGACCCTTGGGATACCATAGACCAAAGTTCATTATGGCTTTTAAATATCTGAAAATTCCTTTTTTCTACTAATAGATGACTCTCTTTAGGGGCTCATTGCTACCTTGCTACTAAGCCAATTTACATTATGTCTGGCGTTGAGGCTGTTAGGTACAAAAGGTTGCCAATCATTGCTCTAAAGATTGTTGACCTAGGGTGTCTCATCTTCTTTGCTCAGCTTACATCTAGTGACCATGGGAGTGTTAACAGGTGAACATTCTTCCATCCCAAACTTTTTCAACATCTCATTGGGGTAGTTGCTTTGGGAGATAAACATTCCTCTATCTGTTTGTGTTATTCTCAAACCAAGGAAGAAGGATAGTTCTCCTAGCATTGACATTTCAAAATCAGCTTGCATTTCAACTGTAATTTTTTGGCTTAGAAAATTTGCATCATCAAAACATTATGTTGTCAACATTAAACAATAGTGACTAAAATATTTTCATTTTCAGCTTGATATACAATTTACTATCAGTTGTCCCTCTTTTGAAGCCTTGTTGTTGTAGATGTTTGTCTAATTCAAGATACCATGCTCTGGGTGATTGCTTTAGTCCATATAAAACCCTTTTAAGTATGAATACATCATCTAGATTATCTAACAACCAAAACCCTTTAGGTTTCTCTATATATACTTCCTCTTCAATTTCTCCATTTAGAAAGGTTGATTTCACATCCATTTAATAAACTTTAAATTTCTTGTGATGGGGAAATGTTAAAAACATACTTATTGCCTCTAATATAGCAATAGGGGAAAAAAATTCTTCAAAGTTCACTCCTTTAACTTGTGCATATCCTTTGCACACTGATTTGGCCTTATTTCTAACAACTTGTCCCTTTCCATTTAACTTATTCCTAAAGACCCATTTTGTGCCAATGGAATTTTTATTTCTTGGCCTTGGAACTAATTCCTAAGTCCGATTTTTCTCAATATAATTCCTCATTCATGGCATTTATTCAATGCTTATCTTGACTTGTATAAGAAAAATATTTGGGTTCAATAGTGAACAACATGGAAATATGTTCTTGATTAGTACCTGCAAGTTTTCTTCTAGTTTGAACTCCTATTTCCTTTTCAACAAGAATTTCATTTACAGGGTGATTCTTTTGTACATACCTTGAAGGGGTTTTTGGATGGGAGCATGTTGCATCTTCTTCCTCTATTGATTCCTCATATTTTTCTTCTTCACACTCATTGCTAATTGGACCGGTTTGGATTTATATATCTTGGCTCCTTCTCTTGGAGAGGTAGAGCTTCATGCACCTTCACATCAATGTTGTCAACAATTTTGCACAATCTTTTGTTATAGAAATCTATAGCCTTTGCTCTTAGTTGAATATCCTAAAAATATGCCTTCATCAGCTTTGGCATCAAACTTACCCAAATTGTCATCATTAATCTTGATGTAGCACTTATTGCCAAAGACCTTGAAGTGCTTGATTGAAGTTGGTTTTCCATACTACAACTCATAGTGAATTTTATCATTGTTTGGCATAAAGTGATTTTTATTCAATATGTGGATTGTTGTAGAACAACTTCAATGCAAAAGGTGTTTGGAATATTTTTCTCATCCAACATTGCTCTATCCATTTGCTGCACCACACCATTTTTTTGTGGAGTGTTTGCAATTGAGAATTGTCTCCTTATTCCATGTTTTTCACAAAGATCATCAAATCGCTCGAGGTAAACTCCCCACCTCTGTCAAACCTTAAGAATTTTATTTCACAATCAGTTTGGTTTTCAACAAGGGCTTTGAAAACTTTAAACTTACCAAGTGCTTCAGATTTATCCTTTAAAATGAAACCCAAGTCAACCTGGTATAATCATCAATAATTAGTATAAAATATCATTCTCCACTCAGGTTTCAGTTCTTGAGGGTCCACAAAGTTTGTATGAACCAGTTGTAGAGGCATGGTTGATGAGTGTTCCTTAGTCTTGAAGGGAACATGTGTTGATTTTTAGTAGTTGCGGTTAGTATTCATTCGTTTTATTTGCCCGCAAAATTGTAAAAGGATAAAATATCCTTTTGATTCCAAGTTGGCTCCAAAATTAAAGAGGGAAAATAAAATTTTGAATTTCAAAAGTTTACCTCCTAATAGGTCAAGTCAGCCCTGCTAGACACCCTAATTCAGCCCATTCATTCACTATATATTAGCATTCGTTCTCCTCCATTTGGCATCAAGGAAGATCACACAATTTTTTTTGTCTTTTGTTCACACGTGGGAGAAAGAGAGAGATATCTGACACAAAAGAGGCTAAGTTACTCGAGATGAAATTTTATGTGGCAGACCTAATCGTTGATCATCTTTGACTTCACATTTCTAGACAGTAGGAGGCCAAAATTCAACATATTTCTGGCAAGTTGACTTGTGCAAAATTATGGTCAATTTGGCTTTGACTCTGATTAGAATATAAAATTGTATCTCTTGTTGAATTGAATAATTTCTCATAAGAAAAGGTTGTTGGGTTTTTCCCTAGTTAAGGGTTTTCCTAGGGTAAAAGTTCTTGTGTCTTTGTGCATCATTCTTCTATTGTGATCTGTATTGTCCTATTGCATTTATGGTTGGAATTTTTGAAGTATAATTTCTTAATGATAAATTGGATTGTGCTAAAGTGAAATAAATATCATCAGATGCAATTATCAGTTTCATAAATTGTGCTAGTCTTTATTGCACTTTAAAAATCAACAACTTGAACTTGCTTACCAATTTGAGATGATTTGCATACTGTGCTGTTAGGCTTCGAAATCTTTGGAAAATCCCTTATGGCTTACTTCTTGTTGAGCTTCAACATATGATCAAAATTTAAGTGCCCCGACCTTTTCTGTCATAGCCAACTCTCGTCAAGCTTCCCAAACATCTCTTATCTTCCTCATTGAGTATGTACGTGTTCTTATAACTTTTGCCACTATTTTTCCTATGCTTTCCATTTTTATTTCACATCCTTTGGAGTGAAAGGTGACATAATATCCTTGGTCACACATCTGACTCACACTCAACAAGTTGTGATTGAGTCCATCCACAAAAAGAACGTTATGAGCCTTGCCTTTTTCATTTTCTGAGTTAAATGTGTCTTTGCCCATGATCTTGCCTAGAGCATTATTACCAAAGGTAACACTACTTGACTTATCTTCTCCTAGTGATAAGAATTTCCTCTTATCACCAGTCATATGCATGGCGCATGCACTATCCACATATCAATGGTTGCCTTGGTTTTGATCATATAAGGCAATGCCACATTCTTCTTTCTCTTCATCATTTTTCTTCTTCCATGTTTTGGGTTCTTGTACTTGCTTGATCTGAGGGGATGATCTAAATTTTCTTGTTCTACATTCAGTTGCTTTATGGCCAAAGTTGTGACAGTTATAATATTCAACATGATTTAGTAAAGGAGTGAAATGATTGTTGTTTCTTGGATTATACTTATGAGGATTCATAAATCTACTTTTCCTATTCTTTGAGGATTGATAAGATTCACTTCTAAAATGACTATCTTCAAGATATGCTTTATAATGGACAACCTTATGACTAAAATTTGTGCATGAATAACAATAACCATAAAACAAATCTTGATACCTAGAGGTAAATGACCATTGAGGGAAAAATATTATGTTTTTGTGTTGACTACCCATTTGAGATGGATGAGGTTTCTGCTAATTTTTAACTTCACCTTTATGGTTATTCAAATTGTTGTAGCTTTCCTTCCTTTGTTGTTGTTGAGTTTTATTACTGTATTTGATTTCCTTGCTATAACTTTTTTCTTTTTTGTTGTTGTTGAGCTTGATTATTTCCATGGTTTTTATGTCCTTTGAGTGCTTCAACATAATTGTTTGGCTCTTTGCCTTTAGTTTTCTTGGTGTTTTTCTCTCCTCCATAATCAAGACCATTTTTTATGAGGGGAGATCTTTGAGAACTCAGAATTTCATCTGATTTCTCAAATCCTTTAATAAACCTTAAATTTTGGTTGAACTGAGCTTGGATATTTTCTAATTCTTTTCTAATAGAGATAATTTCTTCCTCTACATTTTCACATTCCTTCCCCTTCTTTTTCAACTATTCTAAAAGAGTGTCTTCAATATTTTTGGCTTCTTTCAACTCCACCTTTAGAAGAAGTGACGAATTCTCGTATTTATCCTTTTCCTTTTCATAATTTACAAACAACTTTTTCTGCTTCTTGATTTTTTCCCAAGTCTTTGTGTTTCTTATAAGGCACTTACTAGTTCACCTTTCAGATCTACTTCAACCTCTTCTTCATCTAATTTGTATTCATCTTGACCTTCATCTTGGGTTTCTACGACCATGAGCCTAAAATCATTAATTATTTCTTCATTAGAAGGCTATTCATTCTCATCCTTTGAGGCATTGTTGTCCTCTTAGGTATAGAAGGTTTTCTTCTTGAAGTTTTTCCTTCTTGACTCTCCTATACATATCCTTTTCTTTATTGTCACATTCTTTATTTTCCTTTTTATGTGGGCATTTAAATGCATAGCGACCTACTTTTCCACAATTGAAACATTTGAAAGGCAAATTACCATTGTATTTGCTAGATACTCTCTTCAATCTTCTAACAAATTTGGCTTCTTCTTCATGAGATCCATAGCTTGAGTCTTCTTGATCTTCCTTGGTCTTATTATCTGCTTTAATGGTTGCTTCTTTTGATGTAAATCTACCTTTTGTGGTTCTCACCTCATAGGCAGTTGATGTTCCATGCAGTGGATCCATTGTTAATGTGTTGAGGTCTTGCATGTCCTCAATGTTGGGAATCATGATTGTCGTTAGACCAAAACCCGTAGGTGTTAGTCAACGATCTCATCGCCAAAGATAAGGATCCACGAGAGGCGGTTAGTCCATGTCGCGAAACACACAGGGAGTGTTGGTTTATCCAATTTCCAACAATCTCCCACCTAACGTGAGCCAGGTGTGTATCGAACTAGTGACCTAACCTCTAATACCACTTGTTGGGAATCACAATTTCCATTAGACCAAAACTCGCAGATATTAGTCAATGATCACATCACTAGAGATAAGGATCCACGAGAGGTGGTTTAGTCCATGTTGTGAAACACACGAGGAGCATTGATTTATCCAATGTCCAACACTCAATAGATGATACTTTGGCATTGAACTATTATGGAATCATACACAATTTCTTCAAGCCTCTTATGGTGTTCACTATTTCATCCACATGAAGGAAAAAAATGGTTATATCATCATCCTCGTTCATATTTAATGATTAAAAATTGCATTCTATAGACTTAGAGTTTGGCTTTCTTTACCTTACTTTATCCTTCATAGTTGTTCTTCAACTTGTCCCATATTTTCTTGGTTGTTGTGCAGTGCATGACTTTAACAAATTTGGATTAAAAAATAACACTTGAGATTACATTCATTGCTTTAGCATTATAAGAGAAATCAAGCTTTGCATCTTTCCTAATCAAAATAGTTGTCTCTTCATATCCATCCAACACTGCATATCGGATATCTACACCAAGGGACATTAGATAAGTCCTTATTCTCACCTTCCAAAAACTATAGTTTTTTCCATTGAACAAAGGAGCTTTTTCAGTAAGACCACCATCTTGGTTGGCCATGTTTCAGATTGGATCTACCTTCTGGTTGTTAGAATGTTGCTAAAGTAACTTGCTTCGATACCAATTGTTGGAAACCAGGAAATACTAAGATGGGCACTGAATCAATATTTTATAAATTTTAACAATTATTTATCCAATCAAACACATTATATAATACTTCAGTGCACCAATTTCATAAAGCTTGAATACATGATGTTTATGTGGAAACCCATATGGGAGAATGTTGAAAAAATGTAACTAGTGTCGGTCTTCATAATTGTATTTGAGTCATGATGTAAGGTATTTGTCAAGAAAAAGAAAATTATTATAAAACAAAATTTATTGCATGGGTTTCATGTTTCTAGGTCAAGCCTCCATTGTAGGCTTTTAGGTTTTGTAAAGGACCTTTCTTGGGTTCCTCATGTTGAAGAAGAAAAATATATTTTTATGTCAATAAACCTCCATCTACCAAGTCAACTCCATCTTCTACTAGTTGGCCTCATTGAAGGAACACATCCTCACACTAGAAGAACATATATAGACCTATTGGAGACATGACACACATGAAGTTGATCTACAATTTTCAAGTGGAAAAAGAGATGCAAAAATGATCAAGAAAGAAGTCTTTCATCATTTCAAGGAAAGGAATTGGCATATCAATGAAAATATTTGGAAAATGGATTTTTTTGTCACAAGTATAAGGAAAGTCAAGACATGTTGCAGGAACAAAATTCTTGTTAAGAAGTTGATCGAAATTATTGTTGAGAAGCAGGCTGAAATTCTTGTTGAAGGAGTAGACCAAAATTCTTGTAGAGGAGCAAACTTACGTTGTCAAGTGACGAAAGGAGCTAGAAAGTTGATTTGGTTAACATGGAGGTTAATTTAGTGGATTGAGGGAATTTATGGCTGTCTCAATTTGATTTGAATCTATTAGTGGAGGAGTTTTGATTGGGTTTTCCCCTTCATAGGGGTTTCTCCCTGACTGAGTGTCTACATCTTGTGTCCATTTTTTTGTATTTGTGATCTTAATTTGTTTTTTCATTTGCCTTGATGATGGAAGGAACATTAATATAATGAAAAAGAACTAAAATACATCACAAGAACTTGTCAAGTTAAGAGAAATCATTTAAAGAACCCTAATCTAAATGTTTCCCTAGATTTCTCAATATGGTATCAAAGCTTGGTTTATTGAAATGATGGCAGCTGGAAGATCAAGCAAGTGATACAAGGCTTCGAGGCATTAAGAAGAAGTTAGATCCCTAAGACTGGGCTACTGAAAGGAAAGAAATCTGAATTTTGGGCACATCCATTAGACCTAATCACAATGTCTAAGCCACAAGCTTGAGTAAGGAAGATGAAGGCAATAATAACATTGTTTTGAATCATTAAGGGGCTAAGATAAATAGCCTTGTCAAGGCCAATAATCCTAAAGAAAAGAGTGAAGCTCTGTGCATGAAGAAAGACATTTGAAGTTACCTCAGAAATCCAAAATCTTGACACCATTTCAAATATATAACAGTACAGGACATACCTGCATACTTGAGGGTGACCAAATCCTATCTTTTGTGGACTAGAAGGAGTCATGTTAACTCAGAAAAAGGATCTCTTAAAAGAGGACCAAACTATTATGAGGCCTTATAGACTTGGTTAGAAAGCTTGATATAAAGTTGCAGTCACCCTAAAAAGAGGAGGCGAGATTCCTATTTCAAAGTCTTGGGCATAAGTATATTTTTTAGAGACTCAAATTAAAACCTCCATAAAAAACCGAAGACTCAAGGTTGAACTATTTTGGTCAATCATCTAACAGTAGTCATCATACTTAAAGAGAAAGTTGTAGTCATGTTTATTGGCAACAAATTCAAGTTAGTGTGGTATATGTACATAAGATTTGAGCTTGAACAGTCACATAAAAGAAGGTTGAGTCACCTCAATATCCGACCTTATTGAACAAGAAAGTCGTTGTCAAGACAAGCATATCGAGTTTATTTGGAAAAGCTAAGTCAGTAGATTGGTGAAGCACTAATCATAGGGTCACACTCAAGTCCTATAGCAGAAGGTTGAAGAGCAGTGGAATCATTCCTATTTGAAGTCTCTTTAAAGGATCTCGTGAAGGAGCAATTTATATGAAGTCTATTTGAAATCATGTAGCAAACTCCCCTTACTATAGTCAAGATAAAGCAACTTGAGTTACTCATCAAATTCAAGAAAGTATTACTCATTATGTTTTAGTCTTCTAACATTATGTCTTCAACTTTCAAGGAGAGCAACAAGCTCAATGAAACATATATCATGAGGTATGTTATCTTGAGGTATGTATAGTATGTTCTTTTGTTAAAGTCTAATGTTTAGGGTTTGTAAGTTCTCATTATATCTAGGGATTGTAAAACTCTAGATAGTTCAGATGAAAACCCCCACTTTACTTCGAAACCCTATTCATAATGTATGGGGTTTATGGAAATCCTTGGCAGGAATCAAATTGAATAATGTCTAATCCCTTGGAAATCACTCTCTTAAAAAATAATAGAAACCCTAAATAATCATCACACTATTGTACTTATATATTTTGGTTGGTGTGTTTGTCAATTAATATTATAGGTACACATTGAAGGAAGCAAAGATGAGGTAGACATGTTAATCTTAGTAATGGTCACTTAGTAAATCAAGTTGGATCCTTGGGCACAAATTAACTCACATGGAAATGGACCATAAAGATGCCAAGAAACTATACAATGTTTGTTAAAGAACATCTCAAGGTATGTTTGATTTGATTTGTTGCAGAAAATTGCTTTATATTACTAACTCTCTCATGTCTATGGTTTTGAACCCTAAAGATTATTGTTAGGGTGATGAATATCTAGATTGAATCTACCCTTATCATACTATCTCTTGCCATTTTGTTCATTTTGGTGAAGCCCTAACCTTTAGGGTTCACTGTAAAACCCTAGTCTTTCAATGCTTAGGGTATGTTAATGATGAAACCCTAGTCTTCTTAGGGTTTGTTGATAAAGTTTAGATCTCATGATGAAATCCTACTCTTTTGATGTTTAGGGTTTTGGTAATGTTACGGTAAAACCCTAGCCTTTTAAGTTTTGATATCTGGGTTATATGATGAAACCCTAGAATTTTAGGGTTTTTTAAATTAGGGTTTATGACAAAACCCTTGCTATAGTCAATCCTAGGAATGAAACCCTATGTGTATGTACTTTTGTATGATCGAAGCCTAAGCCTAGTCAAAATTGTTGTATATCTAATTTTTTGAAGTTCAATGTTTGCATCTAGGGTTTACGATAGAAGCCCTAGTAAGAGATTGATATATGTTTCTAGGAAATCATAATGAAACCCTAGATATGAAAATGATAGAAAGATAGCTTGATTATTGATATCCATAATTTAGTATGATAATCTAAGGTTTGTGACAAAACCCTAGTAGAAGTTTGACATGATATTCTAAGAGCTTAATATTGAAACCCCAGATGTAAAATGCTATAATTGGATTTCTAACTTGATTTAGTTACTGATATCTAGAGTTTTATGTCTTGAGGATGGAATCTAGGGTTTGTAACAAAAACCTAAGAAAGTTTTTAAAGTCTAAAAAGATGTAACTTTTGTTAATTGTGAACCTTACTAGATGTCTAAAGCTTAATTATTTTGATGCTCCCATCATTTTGATATAGTTAACTTTATGCTCTTGATATTTGTATTTGGTTGTATGTGAAGATTTGCAGGTACATAATCTTCAAGATGTTGAAGATTGAAGATGACTTGATGATGAAGTTGAGCATGATGGAAAGAGGAAGTTGTGAGAATCTTGAAATATACATTGTTGATGACCTTGATGTTCCGGAAGGTTGATGTCTTCTCCGATGATAATACAAAGGAGCCTGTGTAGTTGGAAGAAAAAGGTAAGGAAGAAGTTAGGATAAAGAAAGTCTCTATCTCCCTAGTTAAGAGGGAGGGAATATTATGATAGCTATAGTAAAGCCCTTGAAGAAACAATGAGATCAAAGAAAGAATAAAACACTACAAGTGAATGTCCTTGATTCATAAAGTTGCAAACAAAGACTTGGTTGTGTTAAGAAGTGTTGAGATTGTGTTTAGTGTTGCTGAAGAAGCTAAAGAAGAAAGATTCCAATGAGATGTGTTTGAATGATCTAAGCAACATCAAAATGATTGAGGACCCCGAAGGTTTTTGATATATATATATATATATATATATTGGAAGTTTATAACTAATTGGGGTGGTGATTGTGCAAGATCTCTCCGTAAGAAGGTTGAACTTTTTGAAGCATGCTTGAACTGGGGGATATATTTGATTTAGTTGATAGGGAGAGATGAAGCATCTTGGGGCAACAAGATGCTTGGGAGGACATCTGGTCGGCCTGTGATGATGTCTAGATCCCAAAGGAGGGAGGGTATCGTTGGTCTTGTAGAGATCCAACCTTGGATACGATACCTAGATCCTCGGGTTGGTGTTACTGATGAAACCTGATGGTACTTGTAGTGACTAAAGCTTGGAACACACCTTAGTCCCAACCGGTTAGATACCTTGGTCAAGTATCTAATTTTTAGCATTATGCATGTTGTGACTCTTTGTAGAACAAATCATTTTGAGTTCATCCTCGTACCTGTCTATATATGTATAACTATGAATACCTCCCTAGTTAAGAGGGAGTGTTGAAAAAATGTAACTAGTGTCAATCTTCATAATTATATTGGATTCATGATGTAATGTATTTGTCAAGAAAAGAAAATTATTATAAAAGAAAATTTATTTTATGAGCATGGGTTTCATGCTTCTAGGTCAAGCCTCCATTGTAGGCTTTTAGGTTTGTGTCAAGAGTCAAAGTCATATTCATTTTGTAAAGGACCTTTCTTGGGTTCCTCATGTTGAAGAAAAATATATGTTTATGTCAATAAACCTCCATCTACCAAGTCGACTCCATTTTCTACTAGTCGACCTCATTGAAGGGACATGTCCTCACACTAGAAGAACATATATATACAAGTGTTATTCGACCTATTGGAGATAAGACACACATGAAGTTGATCTGCAATTTTCAAGTGGAAAAAGAGATGCGAAAAATATCCAAGAAAGAATTCTTTCATCATTTCAAGGAAAGGAGTTGGCATAGCAATGAAAATCTTTGGAAACTGAAATTTTTGGTCACAAGTATAAGGGAAGTCAAGACATGTCGCAGGACCGGAATTCTTGTTAAGAAGTTGACACAAGTTTTGTTGAGAAGCAGACTGAAATTCTTGTTGAAGGAGCAAACCTAAATTCTTGTTAATGAGCAGACTTAAATTATTGTTAAGGACCAGACTTATGCTGTCAAGTGAAGGAAGGAGCTAGAAAGTTGATTTGGTTAACATGGAGGCTAACTTGGTGGATGGAGTGAATTTATGGTTGTCTCAATCTGATTTGAATCTATTAGTGGAAGAGTTTTGACTGGGTTTTGCCCTTGATGAGTGCCTAAATCTTGTGTCCCTTTTCTTGTGCTTGTGATCTTCATTTGTTTTGGCATTTGTCTTGATGACGGAAAGAACACGAATATAATGAAGAAGAACTAAAAGATATCACAAGAACTTGTCAAGTTAAGAGAAGTCATTTAGAGAACCCTAATCTAAATGTTGCCCTAGATTTCTCAATAGAGAAAACCATAAAACTTTCTCCTTATTTTTCCTTTCCCAAACCTAGTTTTTCAAACTCCAATGCCTAGTGAAAATTTTCTTGTGCAAAACTATGGATTTTCTCTTGAAACTTTACTTTTCAATATTTGGTATGCCAAACTTCAACAAAAAATATTTGATGACAAGGTGTTTGCATTTGTAATTTTGAGTCTCCACTTAAACTCTACTTCTGTGAAAAGTACTTTCTCAAAAATTGATATTAAGTGAAATTTATGCTCAAAGTACACTAACAAACAGTTGTTTTCAAAAGGTGGGCAAGAAGATTCAAACTAGTGACGTCCCTTTCACAAGGAAAATGACTTCACCAACCTTGTTGCTCAAGTTTTTGTATATAGATCTCTTCCAATTCTTTTGTGGTACCTATAACCTCAAGTAAATGGTTCCATGTAGTGACAAGGATCCCAACATCCCAACATATTTGACCAAGGATATAACAAGGAAACAAAAAGCTATTATCCATACGATAATATAAATCCCTTAAGTACTTGTTATTGGTTCTTCAACTATCTTAATGAACGATACCAACACTTGTGGAATGTCTTCACCAAGCAAAGAATTCTTCCCAGCAATATTGCAATTGTCTTTCTTCTATCATCTAACAAAGTATGTCAAGCAGCCAATATCTCCTTTCCATCAATTAACATGTTCTTTACTGTGACAAATATCTTCATTTTGTGAAGTACTAATTTTTCTTTCAATGGAAAATATATTTTGTTGGACAACAAAGTTTCTGAACAAGACACAATTTTTGTTGGAAAGGGTAGAAATTTGGTGAAATGTTTCCCATCATGCAACATGTTCATTTTACAAAAATAATTGATAGAAATTCACTCTAATGCTTCAATGCTTGACCCAATGCTTTGCTACACGTTTTAGTGGCCTACACCACCACTTAGCAGGGTTTTTAGATTTACCCAACATTCTTTATGTCATTGTTTTACTCTATGTATCCATTTAACATACAATGTGAAAGCCTAAATTTTTCATACAATTTTCACATTGACACAGAACTACAAATTGAACTTGCTAACTAGAACTATGGGGAAAATTACACACATATAGATCATTTCATTCAACCATCTAATATCATTATTGGAAACAAGGAGAGATGTTTATCATGAATTGAAATAAACTATGGACCCTATTTCCAAGTGATAATTCACCACCTAGTCAAAATGCCACCCCCATGCTAGCGCTATAATATGGTAAGAGGTTAAGGAAAACTTGTGGGTTTTCTCATAAATTTCTAGTAGTTATGCACAAAGTACATGCTAGCCTGTACACTTAAATAATGATGAATGCAAAATGGTTGAATTGGGACCATTTTTATCCTACTCATTAAGCATGTTGAGAATCATAATAGCTCAAAAACTCAAGCTAAAATCTAGTGCCACAATAGTTAGCCACTTATCCTTGCTAACTTACTTGCTAGGAAAAGGGATTATAACCCTTGCAAGCTTTCTCACTAGGGAAATGAGGTGCCATTCAACCAAATAAAAACAATCTCTATCTCAACCATCATTGTTATACCCTTTCACAAAAATAAGAGTTACAACCTTTTACTCAACACAATGTACATTGATTCCAATTATAGTTGAATCCATGTCCATGATTGTAAACTATATTTTATTTTATCTCCTTGTGTGCATGATCTTCACTTGAAAATGAGAATGTCAAATTAACTTAGAAAGGAACCCTCATAAGTCTCAAGATAAAGTATACACAACTGGAGAAATGCTTGAGGATGATTGCGAAGCATTTAATAATGTACATGGGAATGAGGTAGCACTTTATTCCTCTAGGTAATTATATCGTGGTGTGTGCATGATCTTCACTTAACCTAAGAATGTCAAATTAGTTTAGAAAGAAACCCCTCATAAGTATCAAGATAAAGCATATATAGTTGGAGAAGAGCTTGAGTATGGTTGAGGAGCATTTAATGTCCATGGAAGTGACGTGGGACTTTATTCCTCTAGGTATTTATAGATTGGCATATGTGTTTACCACTCAATGGAGAATGGATTACATGAGACCCAATTGTCATGGAACATAAGCTAGATGAAATGCTCACCACTAACCTTGTCTATTGTTTGTCACGTGTCACATCATGAGTCCCCCCCCCCCCCCTCTCTTAAGGAAATCAAGCAACCAATTACTATTGATTGGAAAATATATGACCTGCTAATTATTTTATCTACTCTAGCTCTCCATGTGTTTCCATATGTAAAATTTTCTTGGTGTTTCTCACAACCAATTTAGCTCACCTATATGTTCTATCTTTTATTATGGGGTAAAAGCTTAAGGTTGTTTATAGGGATGCTTGAGAATAATTAAAGGTTGCAAGTGTCAGTCATACATGAACAACAAACTTCCCATAAACACTTGGACTTAGATATTCCACCAAGTGTTCTAACCTTACACTCCACCTATTCAATATCCAACATGAAAATATCTTCAAAAAATGTTTATCATAGAAGCTAACCTTATTGCTCTATCTATTCAATAAATGAGGCTTTTACACCCAAGCTCCAATGTCAATGTTAAATTTTCCATCGGTATTGATTTGATTTTCCATCAATATTGATTTGTCATTTATTGAATCTTAAGTTGTTTATGGAATTCTAATGCCCAAATTTGAAATTGAGTTCATGTAGACTATAGTCCTTGAGCAATATGGCTACTTGTCTTTATTTGATGCATTGTGGACCTTAACCAGTGACTTGTTGCCCATATTTGAGTCATTACATGCTCAAACACATGAAAATGACTATCACAATGATGAAGATGGTTGTGATGCCTTAGAGGGTGACTAGTAAACAAACTAATGCATAAAAGTGGCTTCTATGTAGATAATAAATTTGCCTAAATGCTCACTTGTGGGTACCAAGAGAGAAAAAACTCAATGCATACAAGTCAATAATTCATTGTAGTAGATTATTTAATTCCTATATAATGAAAGTGGTTGTTATGGACAAATTTAAACATGAAGGTGAAATAGAGGATGCCACTTGAATATAGAGGTGCTTTATAAATTGTAATGAATAAGACATGGAATTTTGAGTGTTCATTATCAATTAGCTTAGTGAGTCTCACCCATGACCATGTTCTAAAAACATACATGGCGCACCCTTTGATCTTACATAATCTCAATAATCACAATTAAGCCAAAATTGTTTTTTCGCCAAAGTCCCCTTGCTTCTTATCCCCTTTATTTTGTTGTATTTTCCAAGAATTAAAGTAGATTTATCACGCGAGTTTGTAGAGTTATAGGACTAAATGTAAAATTTCAATATGATCGCATCTTCTAGAACATGTGTGGTACATTAATTGAAACTTATGCTTGCCAAAAATGACAAGAATTCATGGATCAACAAGATATATGTTGAAGTAAAGGAGATTAAATTGTTCCCTGGCCATATATCATGGTTTGACAAAGTTGAAGTAATTGAAGGTACTTCTTTTAAATCAATATTAATTATGCTTTCATATTTGATATTTGACTTTTCAAAACTTGTAAGTTGTTGAAGCTTGTTTAACCTTTCTCACACAAAGAGACGTAAAGAGGCTTGTGGAGATAAAAAAAGTCATTATAGGTGATGGTCGTCAAGCCCTTCGGAGAGGTGGAGAACTCCACCCATTATAAAGAACCAAATGTCATGTCTATCATTCTTCATGATGTATTTTGGCACAAGGTGCAATACCTTCTATAGTTTACAGAGTCAAAATTGGCCATGATCAACACATTTGACACAAATAAGCCTTAGGGGAATTCTATGAAAACATAGATGGTGTGCTAGAAACAATAAGGGAAATTATCATGTCAGAAGAGAATGATCACTTGTAACTATTTTACAATGAAGTGAAGAGCATACTAGAGAAAACATGGAACAAATGGCCACACCATAACACATTTTGGTCTAAGCATTGTACCCCAGATACTACAATTCTCACTGACAAGAACTCTAATGTGGTACAAGAAGATTAGACAACCATAAGAAAAATTGAGAGGGATATGGCATGAAAGTACGTAAGAATTTTGAAATGGCCGTGTAATTTACTAGTATATTTTCATAACAACTTGCCTTGGATGATAGTGAGCATTTTGATCGAACCACTGGGTGAACCTTCCATGGAAACAACATTTGTCTCTTGTCTCTAGCAACCAAGGTGTCATAAATGTTGAAAATGTAGCGAGTAAAGGTCTTTTGGCTTGTGCCTTAGCTAGTGAAGATCTCGAAGTGACCTTTGATCAGCATGAGTGTGAGCTCATGAGTTAGACATTAGTTAGGATGAGTTATTTCTAGTGTACTGGAATAATCATCAAGTTAGCATGCGTAGAGCTGGAGCTCCAGTTAAGTGGAAGCCTTCATCAGTTTGACTACAAGATTGGTTGGCAGTTAACAGTTCAATGAGAGCAAGTTAGTCTTCAATCTTGATTGAAGGAAGAGCGAGTTAGATCTCTAGTGTTGATTGGAAAGAGCACAAGTTAACAACTCCAATGATGATTGGAAGGAGATCGAGTAACACTCTGAGTTAACTTGCTATCATGACTCAAGTTATAAATTTGAACTAGCCTAATTTATCAGGGATGAAATCTATAAAGAAAGGATGAAGGCAAAAGGAATCAAAATTGTTTGTGCACGAGGTTGTGAGATAAAGCAAGCTCACGAGATTATGAGAGAGAGACTCTTGATTGTGGAGCACAAGAATTGTGTCCTAAAGAATAGGAGCACAAGTGCGCTAGAATTTAGGGGCATTGATTGTGCGTAGGTGTGTGGAGTTGGGGTCCTAAATAATAGGAGTTGAAGTGCGCATAGAAATAGGGGCCAAGTGCGCTACAAAATAGGAGATTTTGTGTGCAAGGAGATAGGCCCAAGTGTGTCAAAGTATAGAAGATTAGCACAAGCATTAAGGAGGCTCAAGTGCGCAAGGAGGAGTAGAATTGAAGCAAGACAACAAGGTTTGCAAAGCAAGTCAAGGAGGCAACAGAGGATCAATTGTGTCAAGAACCAAGATCAAGTTGTGATCACGGTAGGCCAAGATCAATTGTATTAGCTGAGATTTGTGTGAGAAACAAAACACTTTCTTAAGAGAGATAGATTGATTTGTAATAGATTCAATTGCTCCAAGGACAATCAATAAAATAGCCAGATCAAGCAAGCAGGTTTTCCCTGTTGGGTTTACTGAGAAAAGTGTGTCAATTTGTGTGACATGTTTTTATTTTATTGCTTATAAGTTGTTAAGAGGCTATATATCTTGGTGAAAGTTAACTAGTTTCAGTTATCAATTATTCATCCAAGTAGCTACAAAGTTTTCATGGAAATTTAACAATCACAAATTGTCAGTATATCTACCAAAAGGAATTCGAGTACATATTACGTTATCCATTCAATGGAACAAAACAAATTGGGAGAAAACTAAACCTCCATATATTGTTTATGTCCATTCCAACTTCCACATTCTATCACATTCTAATCCGAAGTATAAGAAAAATCCTCACAGGATATGGAATGTATTATTGAATCCCATAACTAACCTCAACCTACTTGAGGATGTTCTCCTCATAGGATATGGAATGTATTATTGACTACCATGACTAACCTCAACCTACTTGAGGATATTCACCAATTCAATGTCTTGCTAAAATTTCATTGTCCATTGCCTCCTAATGTTTGCTCATAATGTAGCACTATAATATGCAGATGTTAAGGATATAAACCTATTTTAAGATATGTAGTTAGAATTTTTGTTATCATATTTATAGTGACCATTAACGAGAAATTCATTTTGTATTACCCTTTTCGTAAGTAGCAACATGATTTCATATTTATAAATTATCAATAAGGGTATTAGAATGGTCCATTGATGGCTAATAGTAATGTATGAGAACTCTCCTTCCTTAATGTGATTTTTGAATGGTTTTGATTCTTAACTCTGAATTTTCATACTTTTATAAACATAATTTTATAACATTTTGTACTTGGGCTTTCCACATCATATCGAAATCTTGGCTTTTTTTGAAAATGATATATCCAACCTTGGGTCATGGTTACTTAGCCTATATAAGAGGTGACATAATCGCCACATATCAAATCATTAAATAATTGGACAATATAATCAGCGCATCTTTAAGGTATGTTTATACCTGGCTATGTTGTATGTTATCATGTACTGGGTTCTCTTCATAATTATTATGTATTGAGTTTTATCAAAATGATGTTCACGCCCTATATGTAGGTTTCATGAACTTTGTTTTCAAATTTCATCAAACAACGATGAGTCTATGCATGATTCCAAAGTATCATCAGACCTATACTCCATTTTGATCCATCAAGTTTTTATCCATTGCAACGGGACATCGTGGGTATTTGCCACATAATACATCCTTGCAAATATTTAATATATTGCCTGATAAGTCACCTGACATGGGGATTTGGGATTCGTAGGATACGGGTATTCGAGTGTCGAATTCATCTAGATGTTAGTTTTATTGTTTACAAAGTAAGTTACTAACATTATAGCATAAATAGTACATACAAAATTCAAATATCTGCATAAACCCTCACAAACCTCATAAACCCTCACAAACCCTCACAAACCCTCATAAACCTCATAAACCCTCATTTTTTTGGGATTCGAATCCCAAAATCAGGACACAAAGTGTCCTGACGGGACATGACCGGGATTCGATGGTGTCCTGTTCAGACACGTGCTATCCCATTTTAGGATTCTAATTCCCATCGAATCATGTCAGATTCATGGGATTCGGACATGTGGCCTGTTTTGGACGAATTCGGTTTCATAGCCTGATATATTTCTTGTAAGATGTTTTTGGAAAATCAGTTTAAAGAAATCATAAACTCTTCACTGAGTCTTTAGAAACAAAACCACCTCAATGAGTTATGGTCTTAATGTGTACACTTTCCATAATGTATCATTGCAGTAAAACCATCGTTGGTTCTTTTACATTCTACAAATATTTGCATAGAAGCATCAATAGTTCACCATCCTAATATTGTCATAATTAGTTCTTTAGTATAATATGTTTCTTCACTAAATGTATTGCTTTTGATTTGTAAAATTATGAAGGCCTTCACTTTACTTAAGTTGAAAATCGTGTGCTCTACTCACTGAGCCGCCCCACTGCTTAGCTTCCCGCAACCTCGACCTCCTGCTGCTGCCATGACCCCTCCGGAGTCTACTCTGGGAGGGGTTCCTCCTCCTAATCATCCTCATCTCTCGACTCAGCACCCTCCAGACGAGGCTACTTCAGCCTTCACTAGTCTTATCTCTTCACTGGGTCCTCCTCGAACTTGCCCTGCTGTCTCCAAATTTGTAAAAAAGCTAGAAGATATTCCTGAAATTGTTCTACCTCC
This sequence comes from Pinus tabuliformis, assembly GCA_031772625.1. Taxonomy (NCBI): domain Eukaryota; kingdom Viridiplantae; phylum Streptophyta; class Pinopsida; order Pinales; family Pinaceae; genus Pinus; species Pinus tabuliformis. Next base: position 592,052,697 of record CM062820.1, on the reverse strand, counting down.
CTCCTTGACTCTTCAAGCAACTTTATCATTATTGGAAAGAGGTTTGGCCTTTGGCCCTCTCCAAAAACTGTGCAAAAATGGGTTGAGAGGAACTGGTCTCACTCAACCCATGGGAAAATCTCCATTCGATTTTGTGGAAGAGGTTTTTTCACCTTCCATTTTGAAACCAAAGAGGACAGAGATCTGATATTCAAGAATGGGCCTTATTTCATGGATACAAGGGGTCTATATTTAAATAGGTGGACGCCAGACTTTGATCCTGAGCTGGATGTCCCAAGTGTTGTTCCAATCTGGGTTCGCCTTCCTCACCTCCCTCTTCATTGTTGGGGAGATGAGTCGGTAAAAGAAATAGGAAATGCAGTGGGAAAATACATAGACAGAAGTGAGCCAAAGGAGAATATGCATGCATGCGCAAGGATCTGCGTTGAAGTCGACCTAGGAAAAGGACTCCCTGAAGCAGTAAAGATCAAGGTGGATAGTTGGACGCATATTCAGCAACTAGACTACGAGAAAATCCCATTCAAATGCAAGGTATGTCACGAGTATGGTCATTTCACTAATAGATGTCCAAAAAAAGAAGAACTGGAAGTAGTAGAAGCTCAAGAAACAAAATGGGAACCAATAAAAAAAATATTGTGAATAAAACAACTACCCCCTCAGCTCCCTCCTCGTCTGCTCCTCTTCCCTCGAGTTCTCTTCTATCTCATACATCTATTCCCCAAACTCATTCATCTAATCCCCTCCTTGACTCCAATCCCTTTGGACCTCTTACTTCTCATGTCCCCCTCATTGTTGATCCTTCACCTCCACCCCTCCCCCCCTCTCAGCGCCTCCTCCCTTCCTCCTACCCTTTCTCTCTCCTCTACCCCCACACTTCCTCTTAGCCCCCCTCCTCTTACCTTTGTTAGAATCCTTGCAAGAAATCAGTCTAGAGATCCCACTCTTCAGACAACCACAAAAGACAAGGAAGAAAGTCCAATAAGGAAATAAGGGACAAAGCAGCGACAAAGGAAATGGCAATGGGAACACAACCAATGGATTCGTTCCTTGAAAAAAGTTCAAGAAACAAGGAGAACAATCAGCAACCTATCCGAGGGAAAGGTCCCTCTGCATCAAACCAAAGTAAGTAATGAATTTGGTCTCCTAGAATTGTAGAGGCTTGGGACACCCTACGAAATTCAATGTAGCAAAAGATCTCCTAACAATGGAAAAACCTAATATATTCATGATCCAAGAGACCAAAACCAATGAACAAGAAATGAAAAAAATGATCCAAAAACTAAGGAATTATGATGGCTCAGTTCTTCAGGCAATTGGGGCATCGAGAGGAATTTGTACAATGTGGAGGAAGGATAAATGGGAGCTGCAGAACCAACAAATAGATCTACATTGGATCAAAACCGAATTAAGAAACAAAATCTTTGATCTACAAATCTGCCTTTACAATGTATATGCCCCAACTCACTACAGAGATAAAGAAATATGTTGGAGATCCCTCAAAGAAAACCTATTGCTGGTTCAAAACAAAAGCCTTATCGTAGGAGGAGATTTAAAATTGGTTCTGAATGTTGATGAGAAATCAGGGGGTATTTTTCATGTTGATCCATCTCGAGACTCCCTCGAAAACATAATAGAGTGTCATAACCTAATGGACATTCCCCCAAAGAATGGGAAATACACTTGGAACAATAAGAGGATTGGGAAAGGCAATATAAAAGAGCATCTGGACCGAATTTTAATACAAGATAGCATCATAGCAAAATTCAGCTCTGTTTCTTCAAAAATTATTCCCTCAACGACCTCTGATCATAAACCAGTGGCTATCAGTCTAGGAGCAATCGAAAACTTGGGCCCTCTCCCATTTCGATAAAACCATTATGGAACAATAAAGAAGAAGTTAATCAAATTATAGCAGCAACTTGGAATCAAAAGATCACGGGCTCGCCTAGCTATGTTTGGGAAACAAAATTAAAAAGTGTCAAGAATAGTCTAAAAAATTGGGCAAAAAATAATTACAAGGAACCACAGAAAAGAAAGGTTGAATTGCAGAGAGAAATGGAAAAAGTTCAGGAAAAGATTGAAGGCAGGGAAGACACAAAAGAGAACTAATTGAAAGAGAAAGAGCTACATTGGGAAATCTATAGGAACAACAGAAAAGAGGAAGAAGACTGGAGGCTCAAATCTAGAGACTTATGGATTCAGGCAGGGGGCAAAAACATTGCCTTCTTCAATAACACAAGACGAGAAGAATAACAAATCAGATTGACACAATAAAAGGTGAAGGGGACTATGAGATCAAAGGACAAGAGGCACTAAAAAATGACGCGTACAACCACTTCAAAAATTTATTAACAGCTGAGTTGGTAAACCCAAATTATGAGAGCTTCACAAAGCACATTCCTAAGAGGATAAATGAAGAAACAAACTCAGATCTCTTGAAATAAGTTGAAGAAAATGAGGTCCAGGCAGCAGTGTGGGGCCTCTAGCGTGATAAATATCTAGGATTGGATGGTTTTCTATATCTTTCTTCCGCTCCTTTTGGCCCATTATTAGGAAAGATCTAATAAGAATGATCAGAAATGTCTTTAAGAAAAAGAAGCTAGGAGGATACACAAATTCGACCTGCTAGCCCGCATCCCAAAAGAAGCAAGACCCTTAACATTCAACCGCTTTCGACCTATCTCTCTATGCAATTCATCATATAAGATCATTTCCAAGATCCTTGCCAATCGCATCAAACCTCTTCTACCTAACTTAATCTCAAAAAACCAAGGTGGTTTTGTTCCCAGCAAGCAGATCGTGGACAACATCATGATCGTTCAAGAGGCATTGCACTCCAGTTTAGCAAGAAAAGAGCAAGGCTTCATTCTAAAACTTGACATGGCAAGTGCCTTCGACAGAGTCAATCTGTCTTTCTTATCAGATGTCCTAAACAAATTTGGCTTCAATACCGAGTTTATAGAAATTATAAATGCATGTATTTTCGGCCCTTGGATAGCCCCTCTCATCAATGGAAGGCCATGTGAATATTTTCAAAGCTCTCGGGGATTGAGACAAGGATGCTCGTTGTCTCCCTTCCTTTATATATTAATGGTTGATTCGTTGAGTAGAAACCTTGAGTATTGCAGAAGAAATCACACTCTAACAAGTCTCTCAATAAGCTCTGGAACCAAGAGTATAAACCACTCCCTATTCGCAGATGACACTCTTCTAATGGGAGGAGCATCTTGTATAGTGGCTCGAAGATTCAAAAAAGTGCTTGACAGTTTTATGGAAGTTTCAGGTTGTTTTCTCAATAACAATAAGAGAAAAATATATGGATGGAATGCACCCTCCCGTACCCTTCAAAGAATATCACAAATCCTTGATATTCCCCTCCAAGCACAATGGAACCATTTCCTCTATTTGGGCTTTGCCAATATCAAAAGAAAATCTGAAAGCAGAACTATGGACCAGCTATATAAGGAAATGGAAAAAAAATACAAATCTAGGGAATGATTTAGCTTAATCTAGCAGGGAAAGTCATACTCAAATCCATCCTTGCAGCGCTCCCCCTATACCAATTTGCTACAATTCTAGCTTCGACAAGTGTGCACAAGCAACTCTGATTAATCATAAGAAGCTTCCTTTAGCAAGGAGGCAAAACATAGACAAAAAAATTAGTCTCATAAAATGGGAACAAGTTACAACTCCCTATGAGAAAGGAGGACTCTCAATCAGGCTTCTAGGATTTATGAACTTGGCCTTTGGAGCAAAAATAGTATGGAGATTCATCACTGGGGACAACTGTTGGTGGAAGCAGGTGCTGGAATCCAAATATCTTAATGCCTCTCGATTCTCCTTTCTCTCAGGGAAAACTCCAATAAGACCATGCTCCCAAATATGGAAACTCATAAGGAAGGCTCTACCCCTCATCAAGGATAACACATCAAGATAGGCGACAGTTGAGATGTAATATATGGAACGATAGTATAATGGGAAAGTCCCCATTATCCAGTCACCAAGAAGTTCAAAGGATAAGGAGGTGGATGAATTCAAAAGGGCTATGCACATTGGAGTCAATATCACAATGGGATCAAGATGACAACTCATGGAAAGAATGGAAGACACCAAACTTCCCTCAAGATCTTAAACATCAGTGGGACTCTCTAATCTCCCTCCTCAAAGGAGCAACCCCAATCAAACAAGGAATCCAAGACTCTTTCATTTGGAACCCATCCGGAGGGGACTACTCAGTGAAATATGGATATCTAAAACTGCAAGAACATCAAGGGCACCTTGACTGGTCTCCATGGAAATCGGTATGGAAAACAGAAAGCCTCCCAAAAATAAAAATAAAAAATTATATGGACACTTTTAAAGGGGAAAATTCTTACAGTTGAAAATCTCAGGAAAAAAGGTCTCATCGGGCCTTCTTGATGCCCTATGTGTCTCAATGCAGAAGAGAACATCCAACACCTCTTTCTTGAATGTAATTTTGCAAGAGATTGTTGGAAACTTCTTGTGTGCCCATTGGACATAGTTGTGAATCTATCTCTTCCCATCATTAATTTCTACGTTGCTTGGAAAGATAAGTACCCTTACTCTCTTAAAAATAAGAGTACCATCAAAATATTCTGGATAAGCTTACCCTCCTTCCTCTACTGGCAAATTTGGCTTGCAAGGAACAATCAAATCTTCCAAAACTCTAAGCCAGCAGTTAGCAAGGTGCTCTAAAAAACATGGGGGCTAGCAACATAATTCCTATCAGCCAAAGGAACAAGAACTATAGACTTCAACCAGCTACAACAGGAAGAAAGAGCATGGATCAGCTATGCAGACAACAAGCCAAAATTGCCAAATTCGCCTAAAAGAAAAGAGGCCAACAAAAACTAGAAAATTCACTTGGAGGAGGAAGAATTCATATTATGGTTGAATGCACTCAACAGACCATGTCTTTTCTTCGATGGAGCATCAAAATCAAACCTGGGAAAAGTAGGTGCAGGAGGCATTATCTTTGAACAAGACAAGCAAAACACCATCTCTTTTGAGTGGGGATTGGGCACAATCTCAAACAATAAGGCAGAGGCATATGGGTTCCTTCTAGGAGCCAAAATCCTAAAAAAAAAAAAGAAGTTTAATGAATCTAGTCATATTGGGTGATTCCTCCATCCTCATCCAATCAATGGTCAAGAAGACCAAATTGAAAAACAAAGCGCTAGGCCAAATCATAACCAGAGCCAGACATCGGTTAAAAGATTTGGGACAAACCACCTTCCTACATATCTTAAGGGAGAACAATAAAATAGCAGATACTCAAGCAAATAAAGCAGTGGCACGATCTCGAGAAGTGTGGACTAAAAACAAAATTTGCTTTCTTCCAATACATAATCATTGATATACCCAATTAATCCAAAATCAGTCTTCTTGTTCTGGGGATTGGTACACTTTCAAACTTGCAACTCTCATTTCAGGCAATCTGCATAATCTTTCCCAAATCCTCCTGGTAGCAGCTCTTTGCCCCATAACGATCTATATGATTGATTGCATCTCTGTGAGAGATCCCCCTCCCTCTCATTTTTCCTGTGACCCGCTCCTAACCTCCTCTCACCTTCTGCTCCCTTCCCTTTTTCCTTTCTATTTATTTCCTCCTCTCCCCCCCCCCCCCCCCCCCCCCCCGGCATTTTTCTCCACTCCCTCCTCTGCCTTACCTTCCCTCCCTTCGCATTGTGTCCCTGGTTCGCGTTTGCAAAGTGCTCTCCCTTCTTCTGCCTTACGTGGTTGGGTTGCCTCCACTGTGTTGGGCCCCCCTGTGCCTCGTTGTATCATTTCCCTCTAGCATAAGTTGCGCTTCTCTCTGTCGTGCCTGTCTCAGTCAAGATTTTATGAGTTGTGCCTCTCTCTGTCAAGGCTTTCTGAGTTGCGCCTCTCTCTGTCCAAGTATCATTCTCACTCTAACCTCAGTTGGAAATCTGCAAAGGTTCTTTGTTGCATCTCAGGGCAAATGGATCCCCTCGAGCGTGCATCCAAGAATGATACATGTGTCTACTATCGAGCTAATAAATTCATGATTGATCAACTGAGGGAAACTGTTAAAGAAATCTGACAACAGTCAAAGTCAGAAAATGCTTTCCTAATGGGTTGGCTTGCCAATCAGAATGCAGAAATCGAGTCTCTAAATAATAGGTGTGCTCACCTAGAAAACTGAATAACATTTATGAAAGGTATCCTCACCAACAAGACTGGGGAAAACTCAGTCACAGGGGATAGAAGCATTAGAAACAAAGCAAGAGAAGAGCCCACTATGAACCAGCAGTAGGAAGAACCTATGTTCTGTTTATCATGGATCTCTCTTGTAGTTTTTCATTTTGCATCAGCTCTAGTACTTCAAGCATTGTAATTAAGTAGTATTTTGCATTATGAAATATAAATGTAAGGTATTACTACAACATTATGTTAGAATTTATAAGCAATTTGTAATAGGGAAACTTGGATTTTATGAAATCATGATAGCAGCTGATTGGGGAGGTGTCTTCTTCTCGCCCTCTCTCTCGATGTGGCTGGCTCCAAAAATCTTGCAATGGGAGCTTGCTCCCTCCCCTTTTTTGAAAATTAATTCCAATACCCGATTTTGTCAATATATATATATATATATGAAGGCCTTCCATCCCTATCAAAAAGTAGAACACTTTCTATGGTTGTCATGAAAAGCTAGTATATCGGCACTCTAATTGTGAGTTGTAAACACACAATCACCCGAGGAGCCCTTTAAATCACCACAGGCTCCAAAGTATCCATGACCAATTACAGTCCTAATAATAAAGGACATCGTTCTCAAAGATGGTTATAACAAGAGCCAAAGTGTAAATCACCAGCTCAACCAATTACACAACTAATTATAAAGGACACCATTCGGCCAGTGCAAATCACCAGGTAAACACTTTATCATGTCTAAAGCCATACAATAAAATATAATTGTAAGATGTCTGAACTTGTTGAACATTACATTTAACAAATGCCAGAAAACGATGATGCTAATTATCTACTCCATACAAGATTTTCTCAAATCCCCTCCCAGAATTGTTGTTATTATTAATAATTATTGTTAGTACTTCTAATAGTATTATTTTAAAATATTACCTCTACCACTACCATTACCATCACTACCTAGTATTAAAACCGCTACTCTATTGCAACTACTACTAGCGCTATTACTAATACTACTATTATTACCTTTTCTAGTAACCCACTGGATTTTCTTCTGCTTCATTGCACTTTTTGTGCAGCTTGCTTTATTACATCACTTGTGCACTTTGGTACCACTCCCTACCACATATGCCTGAACACTCCTAATATGCACTATGGTCGTCCGTTTTGCAGTTCCATTCGTCAACTTCGGCCACTACTGGAAACTAAATTAAATTTTAATATATTATTATTATGTAGTGCCATAAAATTTGCCTAATTTTTTGGTCTCCATATCTCTTGTACCTTCATATCGTGTTAATAACTTACAATACAATTTATGCCACTTATTTCCAAAAAAAATCTTGTCGGTGTTTGGATGCTAAGATTGAGCATGACCTGAAGTCTAACCATCATGTATACACATTGACTTCTCAGTAAAGATCAGTATACAAATCCAAGCTTGACATTGAAGACTAAAATTGGAATGTCAACATCAATATCTTACCTAGTGCTTGGTCCAATAATTCATCGATCTTCTTTGGCTATAAGGTCTGCAACAGCACCTGCTGAAGTGCCTGGTCCAATAATTCATCAATATTTTTTAGCGATAGGTTCTGCTTCGGCACCTGCAGCTCTAGCTAATTCTGCACCCTTTCCAAGTGTTATTTCTATATTATGTATAGCCATGCCTAGGGGCATGTTGGTTGAAGTAGAATCTTATTCGGAGAAATAAAATCCCCTCTTACCAAACTGTACAGGCATCTCTTACGGCATATGGCTTCTTAGTGTTCGGAGATCAAAAGGATAAAATAGAATCCAATGGATTTAGAAAGAATCAACATTCTTAATATTTAGAAGAAAATCTCCTTTGGAATTCATAGCCATTGTTAAGCATGCCATCAATGATTGAGATAGAAATTCCATAAAAACTACAAGAAACGGCTATAGAAAATGGCAATGAAATTTGTTCAAACAAATTCTCCTTGTATGGCAAGAAAAACAATTGACTAATCCCATCAGAAATATGTGCTTAGTATGTGCTGTGAGATTAATATATTGAATTTGATTATAACTTTTCCCCTTCTACCTGTACACAATTTAGATAAGATGGCAACAGAGGAAAAGCTTCATTTTACTGTCACACATGTTATGTATTTCAGTCAAGTGGCCATGCCATGCACGATGTTGAAACATATACTAGGCCTCCCTGCAAAACAAGAACAGTATTTACTGCTCCACGAACTCAGTACCTCCCCAGGCCATGACAAATGAACAACTATCTCATAGAAGATCATAAAAACGTAACACATAAGAAGTGCAATTACAGTCAACCTATCAACTGCAACTTCTTGCAAAGGCAGGAAAATTAATAACCTATAGGATGGTTGGACACCACTTGTAGTGCAGCTTTTGGACAAGAGTAATCCTCACGCATCTTTCATCAAAGGGGATTAACAAAAGCTGTATCATGCCCAGCATATCCAATCTACAAGTGCAAAACTACAAAATGGTAACAAGAACACTTCATAACATTTAAATTTGCTACCTGGACATCTGGATATTCTTACATTGAAAAAAATCATATAGTTTTTCTATCTGCACAGAAATGGGCATCAGAAACGTGTTTTTCTCTTCCGGGCAGTATATTTGGTATCTTGAGGAACAACAAAACCTTTACTCCTCCTCTGCTCTTTTTTCTTGAAAACCCACTCACGACCTTTGCCCTTTTTTGCAACCTTCAGCTTCTTTCTTGGTCTTCGCCTCTCTGAAAAGCCCACCTGTATAGAGATCAAAAATCAAATTACTAAACTCTGAGGTTCTGTAAATTGCAAAATATCAATCAAATTCCCTATTTCTCTAATGAATCTGTCATTTGCATAGTAATAATATAGTTCTAAATACAGCCAGAAGTTACGCTAGTTTTAATTAACAGATAATTTAAATAATTTAGAACACTGAAAAAGAATTTAGATCAATCTAGACTTTTGACAGTTCACCAATTTGCAATAAAAGTCCTTCATCTCCTCAAAGTTTCATTTATTTTATATAATAAAGGATATTTACTCAGAAAAATTAATCTGAACTGCATATAGATATGGTAATGTCCAGCCATTGCCTATGGCTTTAGATATCAAGAGTTAATGATATAAAGGCTTAAAGCACCTTTCAGTGGACTTTGACTTTGTTACCCACAAAATGGGTGACTCTATAGGAGAAACTTTTCTCCTATTCTTCACATCTAGTTGGCCAGCCATGCAGCCCCTGACAGCAACCAATAGCTAACAACGTGTCATTTTGTTCCACCACCAGCATCAGTCATATACTTTATCACCCTCTCGGCAAGAGCACATGGATGAAGGTGGGCTTCCAATCAAAAGGTACTTTATTCATTTTGCAATCAGGTTCTTATGCTTGTTTGTATTGGATTATGACATGACCTGAAAAGAGGGGTTCGTGATCTTGTTCCCTCACCTTAAATGGGGGGTTAATATTCAATCCTAGTCTAATGGGACCTCCCCTAATGGCCCAATGGGTATGGGGGGACACTACTCAGGAACTCTTGATTGAGATAGTGTGTTCCATCTATCCCTATTCCAAACTTACCACTTTCCATCTTATATTACAAGCCCATATTCCACCTCCATCCTTCGAGTTCAACTGACCATTGGTTCTCAAGGATTTCGTACCCATACATCCACATACCTGGCTAGGGCTCGGAACTTTGCCCTAGAAGGTTGATGTAGCTAAAAGAAAAGTAAAAAGCATATTATGGCCATAAAATAAAGTAAAAGAATATCAAAATGCAAAAGATGGTCAGGACATACGCACTAGCACATGGGAAAAAGCATAGCATGAACTCTACCTCACTCATTATGGCAATCACCCAGTTCCTAAGCACATGTTGCTCCATTACATTATAAAAAGGAACCCTTACATGTCCCAACCCCAATGGAAAATGAGTTTTCTCATCATTAAAGGGCAATATAACCGCTATAAATCATTCAAAGCAAGCTCTAACCCTTTGAGCTATGAGCAGTAATACAAGGAAAAATCAAGCAAAAGTAAAAGGCACAGAAGAGGGGTAGAAAAGCAAAGGCCTAATTGGTAACTCATGCATCCATGATTGTTCTCTCCTCACATCTATAAATCCAGGATGTGGATCCCCATCATGTTAGTGCCTTTGATCATGGCACTTGGCCATGAAGTCTTCTCTCCTCCGTACCATCATTATTCATTAACACCTATTGATTGAAGCGCGGACTAAGGAAATGTTACTTCCCCTTGGGGGCTGGAAACACCTGATGCTAATAGGGTTGTCCTTTAGCCACCCCTACCTAAGGAGGAAACACCATTACGAGTTAAAGTTCCTAATTTTGGAAGGGAAGCATTATTTGAAGTATTAAATAGCCCTTTACATTCAAGCTTGGTTCACTAAGATGCAAAAATGATTATTGCCACTGATTACTAGTGGCTTTCACTAGACTTTATGTTGTGATTATTAGGTGGTTCAGCAGCCCATGACTTGGGCACCTTACCCACAAGTACCCAGAACCCATAGAAGTATAATGACACCCACAGGTGAAGCGTTGAGAGCCTCGGGTCTTGTTACCCACCACCTGTGGGTGATATCCATAGGGGAATTTTTTTTCTCCTAGATGGTCCTCAGCTGACAACCAGCAGCCCCTTCCAGCGACTAGCTAGCTCGATGTGCCACTATCTTTGCCACTCGAGCCAGCCATATGCTCCCTCACCCATCTGTTATCATCGTATGTTTGAAAGTTGGCCTTCCAACCCCGAAGGTATGGCTTTTCATTGTGTAATTGGGTATTTTAGCTTACTTATCATGGACACTTTTGGGCATGGATTAGTGGGGGGATTCAGCACAAAGAATGGGCTTGGTTTGTACTCTTATCTCCTCTGTCCAACTTGGTGGTTAACCTTGTATCCTAGTCTTGAGGGATCTCCTTTATTGACTACTAGCTTTAGAAATGGCACCACATGGGAAATCTTGATTTTAGAAAAGGTAGTTAACCTTGTATCCTAGTCCCGAGGGATCTTCTTTATTGGCTACTAGCTTTAGGAATGACACTAGATGGGAAATCCCGATTTTGGTTGCGTGGCCCTGCTTTCCAACACCACATACATCACTCCCCTCCGCTCATTATAACCTCTTTCACCATATTTCCCATCCGGGTCCACAAGGAGTTAGCCTCCCCCTCCCCTTGTCCACACTTTGGGTCGAGCCTAAAACGATGCCTCAAAGGTTGATGCAACTAAAATGAAAGTAAAAAGCATGATTTGGCCACTCTCAACAAGAAGTGTACCATAAGATGCAAAAGATGGTCGGGACATACAAATTTAGCACATGGGCAAAAGCCAATATGACCTATACCCGCTATCATTATGGTCATCACCCTTGTTCCTAGGGTCCCTATATGAGCCCCCTGTATCATTAAGGAACCCATGATTGTCCCAACCCCTGGTAGGCGATGAGTTGCCCCACCTAAAGGAGGCATTCACTGTTATATCTTATACATCGTGCTTTCATCCCCTGGAGCCCTGAGTGGTTATGAAAAGAAAAATCAATAAAAAGGCAAAAGACATATGAAGAAGGGTGGAAAAACAAAGGTCGAGGTAACTCATGTACCAAGATAGCTCCCTCCTACATTCATACACCCAAGTGTGAGCTTCCCTTATGATGCCTACCCTTGTACTATGGCATGTGGTTTGGAGCCTTCCCCTAATGCCCCACTCCGTTCCATCATTATATCACATACCACCTGCCATTTGGTGGATGTACCATGGACATGTCACTCCCCTTAGAGGTTGAAACCACTCAATAAGGTCCTTGATTAACCTCCTTGAACTTGGGGACACTTGTAGGTTCTAAAGCCCATTATAGAAGGGCATGCCACTATGAAGTGTCCACTTGGTTCCATGCTTTGTAAGCTCATTTACTCAATTGCACTGATGATTTGTTGTACTAGAAGGTGAGGAGACGCATTGGATATTATACAGGATTGTAGGTGGGTCTTTGTCTTGGGGTTTAATCTCCCTATACAGGGCCGAAGCCCTCCAGAGGGTCATATTGACATTTGTAGGGTGAGTGTTGAGAACCATGGTCGTCCACTATAACAGAGAGTAGATAGCCATATCATGGGATCCTTCAGCTCCACTCAGTACTCGCTCGTGTTCCATTTATTTGATGATGATGATGTACTTGGACCACCTTGCCTAGCCGACTACACACTTGCACCACACACTTGACAATTGTTCCAAGGCCCAGATGAGGATGTGTCTCACCATGGGAGACAAAGGGAGGGCTTGCATCATTGTTCCAGCCCTTACAGATGGGATACAGGCTTGTTCGATCCACTTGGAGACCCATGAGGATGTTTTTGTGCCCCCACAACCACTTGGGAGCACCACAGGTCATTTGCTTGGAGATCAAGGGGCCACCCCCTTCATCACTATTTTTGGAGCCCTTCCATCCATTTTGGCACATGTTGGACTTCACTAGGCCTTCCAACAACCCTCCTAGCTATTGTATTATCATTTCGACCCTCTTGAGAGGCTTATTTTTCATGTTATGGAGCTATTTGGTGGGCTTGTCACCAATTAGGGTGTTATTTTGCACATTAGAGACACTTTTAGGTGTTTGTTAGGCTAATTAGAGCCATTGAACTATCAGAGGCTCATTTAAATAAAAGTGAGGCCTCATTTGTAACTCATCAACACTTGGATTTGGGTCATTGTTTCTTCTGGAATTTCGCTATAGCTATTGGAGGACAAAATGGAGATTCTTTAATGCATTTTGATGTTTGGGTTAATGTTATTCTATTTTGGAGCTTCTCTCTTGCAAATGTGATGGATGAATATACTATATTTTCCATGTAAGTTTCTCTTTTATGCGAAATTTTCATTATATGTTTAATGTATGGAATACTGCATCATGATGTTTCTTGTGCTCTAAATTATGTGAAAATCTTGAATCACTTTGGTAGTCTTGATCTATTGCATGTGTTATTCATTGGGCATGAAAAGGCGAATGTTCCTAGGGGTTATCATTGAAAACCTAACCATAGACCTACATTATTTGACAAGTCGAAGTATAAATCCTTGTTGTAGTTGGGTAGCTACTTTATTAGGGCATGCAAAACTACAGTTAGGCTCCTTGATAGAACAAAACCGAAATCAATCTCATTCTTGACTCCATTCTCCCAATAGACTAGGCACTGGTCCTAGATCCTTGGTGATGACATTGACTTAAAGAAATATCATTCTTTCACCTCTTTTCTTCATCTTTTCTTCGTCCCGTAAGGATAAGGAGATTTTCTAGGGCTTGATTAGGGAGGAGGAATTTTAGGATTCCGTCCAAACAAATTTCTTCATTTATGTCTCCTCTAGGCATCCTCCAGTTTTGAATGAATTTTGATGGTGGAATTTCAAATAAATTGATGCCCAAGCTATCACACCAAGAAGGAACCCTTGAAGTTGTTGAAGGATGTAACTAGTGTCGGTCTTCATAATTGTACTTGAGTCATAATGAAATGTATTTATCAAAAGGAAGAAAAAAAAAATTATTATTAAATAAATTGACTTATTAAAGCATGGGTTTCATGCTTGGGTCAATTGTTTTTAGGTCAAAGCCTCCATTGAAGGCTTTTAGGGTTTATGTCAAGTGTCATTGGCCATGTCATATTGTAAAGAACCCTTCTTGGGATTTATTTGTCAAAGAAAAAAATTATTTTATTGTAAAATAGGTCAATTAAGCCTCCACCAAGTCGGCCTCAAGCTGGACAAGTTGGCCTATATTGAGTAACAAATCACTATATAAAGGCAACAACTTGACCTCATTTGTCACTCACTCACAACAAGTTTGATATGCAACTTCTAGGGCCAGAAAAAGTGTGAATTTCAAGGAAGAAGAAGAAGAAGAATAGTGAAGGAGAAGGAGGTCTCTCACAAGCATAAGAAGTTGAAATTCTCTCTCTTTTTCCCACACGTGTGAAGCTATTGGAAGGGCCAAAATTCTGCAGTTGCTGGGAAGGTCAAAATTCTGAAGTTGTTGGTGAAGCTGGGGCCGAAATTTCTGGGTTGAAGCTGTTGGCCAAGAAGAGACTATTGAAGTGAGCTAAAACTTATTGGAAGGCTGACTTAGTGGGGGAGGAAGGTCTGTTGGTCTAGGGTGTTGAAAAGTGTAACTAGGTTTAGTCTTCATAATGACATGTAACCGTGATTTTGTGTAAAGGGATGTAACGAAGAAAAATAAAATTATTGTAATGCTTACATCATGGGTTTCATGAGAAAGAGATTTTATTTTTGAGTCGAGGCTCCCATTGAGAGCCTTTAGGAATTTTGGTCATCTAGTCAGAAAAGAATAAAAGAGTCATTGTCATATAATGAAGTCATGTTACACATTGTAAAGAGACATTCTTGTCTATGTAAAAGTCATCCTCCAAGACCTTGTCACTAGCCCTCATAAGGTCGGCCTACATCAAAGCGATGGATCTAGAAGATGAAGTCGGCTTCCCTCCAAGAGATCATGTCAGCCTAGAGGTCATGAACAAGCTTGTATATATACCCATACTCAGCCTCATTTGGAGACAATGAATTCAGTGAAGCAAGTCAAGAAGGAAGTGCGAGATACACTCCAGAAGAAGCCTCCATATCTACGCAACAACGAGGAAAGATAGCAAAGGTCATCAAGTAGTGTTTTTGGGTTGGTTTGTTCTCCTACATGCGAAGATAGAAGAACTGAAGGTATCTAGAAGAAGTTGAAGGAACTGTTGGGGCTAGGATCTCGCTAAGAGAATCCAAGAAGTCTCTCTTAGAGACTATAAAGGAAGCGAAGACAAGCGAGGGTTTATGTGGTGGGTTGGCAAGCCTACAAGAAGAGACCGAGATTCTAAGGAAGCCGAGATCAAGAAGGGAAGAAGTCGAGCACAAGAAGAGAAAGGAAGTCGAGAAGAAGAGCATCGTTGAAGAAGAGGTTAGTGACAAGGATCTTGGGAGGACACTAGAGTCAAGGGTCTTTGTCATAGTCTTGGTATTCGTCAATTGAAGATCTATAAGAAGAATTTCTGACTAGGTTTTCCTCTCAAAGAGTGAGAGGTTTTGGCCCTGGCTAACAAGCCTACATATGATGTCTCTTGTCTTCTATTGTTCATTTGGTAATTGTCTTGATGATAAGAATACAATAAGAACATAACAAAGAGAAGATCATAATCCAAGACGTAAAAGTATATCACAAGCAATTATCAAGAAGAGAAATATCCTAACTTATGATTCCCTAGATTGCTCAACATAGGGTCTTGGTCCATATCATTTGAATTACTGAAGGAAGAGTTCTTGACTGGGTTTTCCCCTATATAGGGGTTTTTCCCTAGTTGTATGCCTACATCTGGTGTCCTTGATCTTCGTGTTTTGGGTTTGGTAATTGCTTGATGAACTAAGATAAAAGAACATAAGAAAATAACAATAACGTTAAGAAATCACAAGTAATTATCAAAAAGAGAAAACCTTTCCGCCTCTCTGATTTCTAACATGGTATTAGAGCTAAGGTAAAGAAGGAAGAAAAAGGCAGGTTAAAGATCTATTGAGGAAAAAGAGATCAAGGAAAGTTCAAGGGGATCATATATAGTGAAAAGACTACTATCTACAAGAACTATGTCAAACTCAATGAAGGGAGAAAACAAATTAGAAGGGACCTCCAACTACAGGGCCTGGAAAAAGAGAATAGACCTCATTCTTGAAAAGAACAAAGTTTTGGATCTCGTTCAAGGAAAAATCAAGAAGCCTACAAATGAATAAAATGAAGTAGGATAACCTAATTCCATACATATCCAACATAAATTCCGCTCAAGAAATGTATGAGGCTCTCTCCAAGTTATTCACAATCAAGAACATTGGTCAAATAACAAGCCTCAAGAATGAACTAAGAACTGTTAAGATGACAAATGATGATACTGTTTCATCATATTTTATAAGGATATCTAGAATTAGAGATGAACTCCAAGCAATAGATGAAGTTGTCCTAGAAAAGGAGCTCGTAATTACTACCCTTCTAGGACTACCAAAATCTTGGAGTGCCTTTGCATCAAGACTTAACAGTTGGAAGGATACTCCAACATTTGAACAAATGTGGAATGCATGTAGTCAAGAAGAAGCCAAAATATCGTTAGTAAACAACAAGAAGGAGGAAGAAGAAAACACCTCAAATGCTTATTTTGCTCATCACAATAAGAAGGGAACCTTCAAGAAGTTCAAAGGACCAAAGAAGAAAGTGGACCTATCCAAGATTGAATGTTACAACTGTCACAAGATGGGTCACTACAAAATCCATTGTCCAAAGAATCCAAGAAATAAGAGAGAGAGAGAACATGTGAATGTTGTTGATGAAGATCCACCTAAGAAGAACAAGACCAAAGAATCAAAAGTCAAGGACTTATACTACTAAGTCCTCTCTCTCTCACATAGCCCTCTTAGTCTTTTATTTTTGTTTTGAATTGTTTTCCTTTATGTTTGATTTCTGGATTTTATAAGTGTAACATGTCTTGCTAGAACATTTTTCATTTTGATAAAGTTGTAGGTATCCCTCAAGATTGGATTAAGAGGGAGCCCTCACCATTTTACCAAAGATAAGTATCTTACTCCTTGTCTTATCTTTTATGTTTGGTTTCCCTCTCTTATCAAGATGTGTTTGTATTGTATGCTAATAACCTTTTCTTTATATTTTCCTTGGTTAAGAAAGCCTGCAGAATACACAAAAGTTATGGAGGAGACTTCAGAGGATAAACTTGAAGCATGAAAGAAGTTATGTTGCAAAGGAAGCCCTTCAAGAATTGATGTCATACAAGGTTTGTTAAGGAACAACTCGAGGTATGTCTTGAACTATAAGCTTTGTTATAAAGTTCTCTTCATGCAAAAGGTACGGTCATTCTTCTTTTTAAAATTTGTTTTACATTACTGACATTGTTATGTCTAGGGTTTTGAATCATAAAGATTCTTGTTAGGGTGATTAATCATTAGATTGAATCTACCCTCATTATACTATTATTCTTGTGGAACCCTAAAAGGGTTCACTGTAAAACCCTAACCTAAGGGTGTGTCAATATTGATTATGAAACCCTAGTCTATTTAGGGTTGTTGATAAAATCTAGAAAACCTATTCATTTCATGTTTAAGGTTTTTGGTATTGTTATAGAAAACCCAATTCTTTAGGGTTTGTTGTTAATGTCTAAGTTATATATTATAACCTAGATCTTTAGGGTTTGGTAAATTAGGGTTTATGAGCAAATCCCCTATAATGACTATAGTAAGATCCTAGGAATGAAACCCTAGGTGTATTATGTTTGATCGAAACCCTAGCCTAAAAGAAAATTGTTGTATTTCTAACTTTGATGCTTGTGTCTTAGGTTTACCTAGTAGACATTGATGAGAAATGTTAGTACATGAATATGTGAGTATGCTAACCTAATTATTGATGCTCATGTTTGTGAACTCTAGGGTTTGTAACAAAGCCCTAGTAGAGATTGATATTCTAGGATATGATGATATTGTTTTCCGATATGATTTAGTTTTGATAATAAAATCTATGGTTTGCAACAAACCCTTGTAGAGTCTAACATGAATAGTTGAATTTTTGAATCAGTGATCGGAGAATCCACAGTTTGAACATCTTTATACCAATGTTTCAAATCCCAAGTGGGATCCATCATCAGGGTTGAAGAATGATGATAAAAGAAGAGCAATAAGGCAGAATAAATACTAATGAGGACGAAATTTAAGGAAGAACAAACTGGTCGGCTAGAATTATTAATTTAATATAATTTTATTTTTATTTTTATTCATATTAATTATTATAAATAATTAATATTATAATAAATTAATATTATAATAAATTAATATAATAATTTATACATTAATTAATAAATAACTAATATATATAAATTAATATAATATTATAATAAAATCAATTACTATATAACAAATAAATAATTATTATATAATAATAATAATAATTAAATATTATAATAATAATTAATTAATATAATAATTAATAATTTGATTAATAAAATAACTAATATATAAAATTAATATAATACTAATACAATAACAATCAATTTATATAATAAATAATTAATTATTATTGTATAATAAATATTAATACAATTATTGTATTAATATTTATTATACAATAATAATTAATTATTTATTATATAAATTGATTGTTATTGTATTAGTATTATATTAATTTTATATATTAGTTATTTTATTAATCAAATTATTAATTATTATATTAATTAATTATTATTATAATATTTAATTATTATTATTATTATATAATAATTATTTATTTGTTATATAGTAATTGATTTTATTATAATATTATATTAATTTATATATATTAGTTATTTATTAATTAATGTATAAATTATTATATTAATTTATTATAATATTAATTATTTATAATAATTAATATGAATAAAAATAAAAATAAAATTATATTAAATTAAAAATTCTAGCCGACCAGTTTGTTCTTCCTTAAATTTCGTCCTCATTAGTATTTATTCTGCCTTATTGCTCTTCTTTTATCATCATTCTTCAACCCTGATGATGGATCCCACTTGGGATTTGAAACGTTGGTATAGAGATGTTCAAACTGTGGATTCTCCGATCACTGATTCAAAAGACACAAGCCACAGATCTCTTAAATCCAGAATAGTTGAATTGTTATTTAATTGAATAGCTGATATCTAAGGATTTGTGTCTCGAAGATAAAATCTAGGGTTTAGTAGGGTTTGCCATATATCTCTAAAATTAATATTGAGGCCCTAGATATAATGAGACTGATATCTTGATTGAGTTGCTCGAAGTCTTGATGATGAAGTCTAGGGTTTATGACAAAACCCTAGCAAGAAGTTGATGTATAGCATATGTGTCTCGTAACTAGGTTCAGGTATTTGATGTCAAAAGTTTGAATGTTTTGATGCTTCCATTGTATTGACATAATTAAATTCATGCTTCTATATATTTGTATTTGGTTGTACTTGTTGTTGAAGTTTTGCAGGTACATAATCTTCAAGATGTTGAAGATGTTCATATAAAACATGATGAAGGAAGTTATATGAATAAGATGACCTTGATGTTGTAAAAAGGAATGAAAGCCATGAAAGGTTCTCTGATGTTATAGAAGAAGGAAGTGGTTGATCTCCCCTCGACGGCCTTACAACCTTTTGAATGGTGGCAGCTAATTCAGGGCCCAAATGAGGATGGTCTCGCCTTTAGAGACATAGGAGGGCTAGTAGCACTTGGAAATCCCTCAATGTTGGGGCAGAGATGGACATTTTGAGCAGTTGGAGACCTTGGAGACCACCTTTTGGTACTCAAAGTGGATTTTGGGGACCACAGAGGAATATTGATGGAAATTTCAGGGCAAACCCTCACATGATGATTTTTAGAGGCTTCTACACTGCACTTGGCACTAAAAGGCCTCAACACTTGCCACTTGGAGCTAATATCATGGATGATGTCAACCTTATGAGGCCTCATGACTCACACATGTGAGCTCCCATTTGATTTTAACTGTAAGCTAGTTGGGTTAGCTTGTAACCCAAGATTCTATTGTGATTTTACTTGACTTTTAGGGGCTTTTAAGCTAATTAGGGGCTAATCATCCTCACATAAATATAGGAGAGGGCTAGTTCATTTCTCATCATCATCACTTCTGAATTCGACCTCTCTACTTGAGAATTTCGGCCTCTTGTACCTATTGGATAGATGTGATCTATGGAGCATATTTTGTCTTGGAGCTTATATTGTTATCTTTGGATAAGCTGCCTTGGATCAATGATTGGATTGTACATGCATATTGTCTTGTAAGTGCCTTTTTATTGGAAATTTCTGATTTCATGTCTAATCTAAGTTGCACGAAACGGGGAAACGAGTACGAGTTTCCGAAACAGGCATGGGTATGAAACGTGACCCCCCAAAATTTTGGAAACCGAGAAACGCAATATATATATATATATATATATTAGGACATTTAAGAAATAATGTGCAATCATAAAGCATATATGATACATTCTAATTTATTACATTATGATTAAATTGTCAATTGTCAATGCATAAACTATAAGTCTCTGAATTTACATCACATTTACTCATGAATGATCACATAATGAAAATAGCAATATCCAAAATCAGCCACGAGAAATTTCTAATTTCTTGTCTCGTGCTTGATTAGGAGTCTCCTCTTACATAGTCGAACGACCTTAGTGCTCTTGATTAAATACAAGTTCCATACCCTAGTACCCTACATGCTCTTGATTATTGGGAGTCTCCCTTGCATAGAGGGGTTGGTTCTCTTGATTAAACACAAGTTCCATACCCTAGTACATGACAAAATCCAATGGAAACATTGCAATCCCCCCAATCCTAAAAAACTGAAAAACAGATAAGTCTGTTGGATTTTGAGTGAGATCTAAAATTCTACTTTCTTCATATGAAATCCAATGAGGGCGAAACCACTCTCAAACATCCTGAGTCATTTCATGCTAATGTTAAAAATTTAAGTAAAAGGACTTTACTTTTCATTTTCATCCTTTTACTTTAAGAATTTAACATTACCATGAACTGCATATCAACACTAGGGCCATAGGCTTGAACATTAGGCTGCCCCACTCAAAAAAATCCTCTTTTTTATAACTTGAGAGGCATCTAGAAGCATCCATAAGATATTTTAGTTGCCCAATAAAAAATTAGAAGCAAAAAAATAAAAAATACAAGAAAAAGTCAAGTTAGAAGAGGAAACTCCATCGTACGGCCTGGAAACTTGTTTCTGGCCGTACTGGTCACATTTCCTCCTCAAGAAATGGGCCAGTATGACCAGAAACGAGTTTCCAGGCCGTACGATACGAGTTTCCCCGTTTCCGTTTCGTTTCCGGCTGAAAACGGACCCTTCTCCAATGTTTCCTGCAACTTAGTGTCTAATGTATGGAATAAATTGGTGATCTAGGTTAAATATTGTGCCCTAATTTTGTTGAATATCAATTTTATTGCATGCATTACTCATTGTATGATATGTGAATGACAACCCCCTTGGTGATCTTACATTAGCTCTCCCAAGTAAATTTTGATCCCTCACAAAGGTAATAGTTAGGGTTTTGATGCTAGGGCATCAAAATATCCTTACTCCTTTGCAAGTTTTAGCCAACCTAAAGAATCCATAGACTCCATCAACCCTAGGACTAGGCACTGGCCATCCATTTGTTGGTGATCAAGTCAATTTTATCCATAAACTTTTACTCTTTCTCTCTCTTACCTAATTCGGCCCTCTTAAGGCCAAACAATCAATCTAGGGCTTAGTGCGAATTGACTAGGAAGGGAGATTTTTGATCTTGGAAAGTCTAAACATCAAGGGTTGTGGTGGTTGCCTCAAAATCATTCCCTTTGGTGGGCATTCATTCCATTTTCCTCCATAATTTCTCTTGCCCTAGTTGTTTTACCTAGGATCAAACCTAGGTTTTTTAGCTTCAACTTGAGGGTTTCTTGAGGGTTTCATGTGCCATAACCTTGTTGAAATACATTGTGGGAAACCCTTTCTTGGCATTTTGACCTTGGGTCATCCCAACTCAACACATCAATCAAACCCTAGGTCTTATATTGCCCATCTTTGGCCTCTACAAGGAAAGTGAATTGCGTCCTTTTCATAGTTGGAACCTAATACCTAAATTGTGTCTTACCCTTAGAAGCCTTTAAGTCACCTCATACCTTAAAACCTATAATACCTACTAGGTGACCTTCATATTAGGACTCCTCCAATTGGTGAAAGTTTGCTTCATTTCTTTGAAGAGGGAGAATCTCAAATGACAAGATAGATCCCCTTCTGGCGGCTCCTGAATCAATTCATATTGAATCCCCTAGTAGCTCTTCTGACAAAACCATAGCTCCATAAGCAAGAAACGTTGCTAAGAAGGCTACTGAGGTTGGCACTTACCCATCAATCCAACTACACTTGTGGTTAGGCAACTTTTTCCCAATAATCCTCCCCCTGCTGCAGTGATGAATAGGCCTTGAAAACTCGTTGCTTTCAAACCACTGGATTTTAGTAGCCACCTTGATGCCCCTCATCCCTTGCCTAATAAATACGATGAGTGATTGCCTAGATTCAATGGAATTGATGTCACTACCGCCAAAAGACATGTTGAAAAACCACCTACAAGCTAATAACCCCTTGTAGGCATTTCGTCGAACACTTAGCTAAACTCTAATTTCCGACTCGCAGTAATGTATTAAATTCTTACACATTCAACAATTATTTATGAGCAACAGGAAATCATTTGCAAATAACTAAGTCTGAAAATCATTTGCAACAGACATGAACAATGAATAATCACACCATTTGACACTATTTTTGGGCAATGCCCCTAGAAAAACCCTGAAGGGAAAACTAGTGAGAGAGGGAGAAATTTTATTTCTTATCAGAGAATTTTACAACATTAAATAACAACAATACAACCTCAAAAAATAGTGCTCAACCACCCTCAAACAACCTCAGATTTTGTGCCTCCTCTCTGTAATAAATGTAGCACATCTGCCTCGAAATACACACTATCCTTGCCTTGAATTTTGTGCTTGTTCTCTGCCTTAGAATTCATGTTGCCTAGTTGTCTTTACTATTGTACTAGTTGTACTTTTCCCTTTTGTACTAAACTTCTCCCTTGGCTCTCCTCCTCTTCTCCAAATCTCATGAAGAAGTATTACCTCTTCACTTCCCCTTCTCCTTTTATAAAATCATTAATTACTAAAACCAAAATATTGCCACCTCAAGATTAATTGTTGTGACTTAATCTCTTATTGAGATGACCTAAGTCACTTTTAGAAAAAACACTTTCTAAATTTACTTAAGTCACTCAAACTTTATAAAATAACTTTTAGAAAAAATCACTTAAGTCA
Organism: Pinus tabuliformis; assembly: GCA_031772625.1. NCBI lineage: Eukaryota > Viridiplantae > Streptophyta > Pinopsida > Pinales > Pinaceae > Pinus > Pinus tabuliformis. The sequence continues at coordinate 592,029,570 of CM062820.1, read as the reverse complement.
CTTTTAGTAATTAAATATAAAAGGTAATTTATAAAATCACTTTACAAAGTTTATCATCCAGAGAGGCAATCTTCCACATGCTAAGACACCAAGCCAATGTGAAAGTCCTACCAAGCTACACAATCCAAAACTTCCTCTTAGCGCCAATTGTAAATTTAATTTTTTTATAAATCAAAGCATCGACAAATCACACGTCAGCAAGCGAGCACTAACAATTGATTTGTCAGTGTTGGCTCAAAAATTTGAAACGGTGGCACTGACAAATCAAATGTCGCAAAAACTGTTTTTTAGATTGCTTTTCTCTAAAAGGCAGTAACTTTGGGCACGGTTTCCAAACAAATGGGAACGGATTTTTGAAAACCAAAAGAGGGTTTTGTCGGGAACGGGCCCATTAACAAAAACCTCTTTCAAATTTTGCAAAGCTATCATGGTTTTGGATATTCGAATGGCTCTTTGAAGCCTATTTTTCAGGAATTCGCCAGAATATATTTAACAGGACAGTGGTTGATGAGCCACCTCATCAATTTGACTTGGGCATCAAATCAACAGATGGCAATCAGATCCACATCCTTAGGCAGCACCTTAGTATTCAAATGCACAATTTTCGTCAAAGATCAACTCCAACACTCGGTGGGGATTTCCTTCAGTAGTTTAAGGCAGAAGGTCACATTCCAGATTTCAAGCACACTATCAGCAGACAAGTTCAACATATGGAAACCAGTTGGCATGACTTTCAACAGATCTTTAGGTTGATACATTGTAGTAGTTAAGTATATCCAGCAGTCAAAGGAATGAGAACATATGTGGCAGTTAAACCCCAGAAATCAAGGAACTAGTTCCAGCTTTAGACCAACAACTCCAACAATTCGAGAGACTTGGAGATTTATTTGAAATTATCATATGTTTTTCATTATTATTATTATTATTTTTTCCAGAAAGATAGAAACAGTTTGGGATATTATTTTTATTATTTAAGCAAGGCTATGTAAAGTAACAGGGGCTGGGATTTTTCGGAAAAAACCTTCTTATGTATTGTGTGTGTGTGATCAGATATTATTATACAAGAGTTTATGTGAGCAGTGGTAAAAATTCATATGCTTATGACTCCCTGTCTGTTTTCTAAGTTTTATATGTTCTTAAATATTTTAATACCAGTTGTTGAGTTGGAATTCATACCTGTGTGCTCCATATTCGTTTATTCAAGTATTTATTACTTGTTTTTCTCTTATTTAGATACTACTATTCTCTGATTTCTAAAAGTTGTCAAAGGAGTTGTTACTATCTTGCTTTTACTTATGCTCACTCATTGAACCTGTGGTTAACATAAAACTGATTGACTCAGACTCCATGCCCAATGGTGAAATTTCCTACCGTCCAACCAACCTTAGTTCTTCTCAATTAAATCTGGCCAATGAGCTTAATGACCAACCACTGAGGTGACGCTGGGCAGTTGAGTTAGGTAGGGATCCCTCTCCAGATTGAAGGGCCAACTTTCAATCTAAAGTGGTTGGAGTTTACCTTATTTTTTTCCCTATATAGTCGGGGTTTTTTCTAAATGATAACATTTTGGTGCCGTTGCCGGGGAGGTGAAATTTCATGTCAAATCATTCCTGGGAGAATGACAAAGATCAGATCTGACTTCCGATGGTGAACAGAGTTTGGACACAGTAGTTGTGCATCATTCACCTGTCGACTCCATTGTCAACAGAATCCAGAACTCAATGTACCACTGGCAACTCCATGTTTAAGAATCCAGAAAGCAGAACATTCATGGAAATTCCACCGAATAAAGCACTCAGATATTAAAATGATGATCCAGTTGCCAAATCAGCCAAGATGACAAGGTCTGCCTGTGAATAGAGCACATATTCCTTTCATTTGGTCAAATTTCACATGCACATACATAGGCTAGGGGTTAAATTGCATGAAGACTGCTTGATGAAGATGTTTATGGCAACTTTAGAAAAAGAGGCACGATCCTGGTATGAAGGATTGTCATCTGCTAGTCTATATTCCCTTGAAGATTTCTATTCAGTATTTTGTGTGAATTATAAGGAAAGTTACCCATCTTTAGTGTTGGTTGAAAACTTTTGTGGAAATTTTGACAATCTTATTCAACACATGGGAATTGATATTGATGACAAAGACTTAATGTATGATGAAATTGAAGAAGGTTTTTATGAACTTTCTCATCAGGAAGAACTAGTAGAGACTAGCTGCCTTGGTACACAGGATCATTCCCAACACACATTAGCTTCTTCTTTGCTTGAAGATGAAACAGACCTGCATCTTGACAGTCAGGTCACACCCCATGAGATTAATGAAGGTTTACAACCATGTCAATCATTATGCAGTCAAAAGTATGAGGAGAAACATTCAAATTGTTTTTCAGCTCATTCAGTTTCTGAGATTTTGTATCATGAAGAAACTTGTCAAAATCAGAATTTTGAAATTACACTAGGCAGTGAACCATTTCATGATGATGATCATCTACTTTTGCAAGGAAATGATGAGCAAGAAGTTGTTTTCCTTGATTCTTTTGAAAGTCAGAATGACATTGTTCCTATTGAAGCATATGAAAGTTCATTTTTAGGTAAACCTGAGCTACGTGAAAAACTGAATATACAAGTTTTACCTATTCTATTTGAGGGTTATCAAAAAGACATGAATTTTGTGCCTGATATGGATAAGAGGGAGAACAAGCAAAATGTTGTTTTTTCTTTTGAAAATGATCATGAGGTTTCTTATGTAAAGTTTAAAGACATTAAACGAAGAGCATTAAAGGATGAAGATGGTCTTTTAACTTTTGCTCAACAACAAAAGCAGATCCTCCATGTTTTTCAAGATCTATTGGCAAACCTGTTGGAATCAACAATGGAGGTGAATTTGTGTTGTTTATGGATTATGCACATCATTTTCAGCTGAATGGTGAGTTGTCATTACAAAGGATTTACTTTTTCTTTGAGGAAAGTAAAAGAAAAGGGCGAGAAAATAGCCATTTGCATGATTGGTTACACTGGAGTTTTGAATTCACCTAACAATACAGTTATTGAGATTAGAGTAGGATGTTTTTAAATAAGCTCATAGTCAGGGCATCCTTTCAATTGTTTTGGTTTTCAGTTTTCAGTCAGTCTTTTCAATAAGAATTGAACTCAGTTAAAGAGCAGGTCACAGTTTGCAGGTTGCAGTTGTTGAGTTGGGATCAACCCAATGGTCCAGGCACTTGGTCTACCGAGTTCTTTGCTGCCTCACATGGAGGACAGCATCCCCATTGCAGCTAGCGGTTATCTCAGTTTTACTTCATAGTTTGAAGTTCAGCATTGTAATTTTTTATTATTCAAAACAATTTAGGGTGCTGGCAGTTGGATTGTCAACGCCAATTTGGAAATGTTGAATAAAGGCGCTGACAATTGTATTATCAGCGCCAGTTTTAAATATTTTGAATAAAAGCGTTGACAGCTAGATTATCAGCGCTGACGAATCACACGTCAGCAAAGGAGCGGGTCCCTGATCAAGCAAGTGCTGACAATTACTTTGTCAGCGTTGGTTCAAACAATTTGAAACAGTGGCACTGACAAATCAAATGTCAGCAAAAAGTATTTATTTATTTGTTTTTATTTGTTTTTATTTTTATTTTTTTTATAAAAGACAGTAACTTCGGGCACGGTTTCCGAACAAATGGGAACGAATTTTTGAAAACCAAAAGAGGTTTTTGTCGGGAACGGACCCATTAACAAAAACCTCTCTCATATTTTGCATAGCTATCACGGTTTTGGAGATTCGAATGGCTCTTTGAAGCCTATTTTTTATGAATTCGCCAAAAAAAATAAAAAATAAAAACTCATGGACAATTGTTGATGAGCCACCTCATCAATTCGACTTGGGCATCAAATCAACAGATGGCAATTAGATCCACATCTTTAAGTAGCACCTTAGTATTAAAATGCACAATTGTGGTCAAGGATCAACTCCAACATTCGGTGGGGATTTCCTTCAGTATTTTAAGGCAGAAGATCACATTCCATATTTCAAGCACAATATCAGCAGATAAGTTCAACATGTGGAAACCAGTTGGCATGATTTTCAACAGATCTTCAGGTTGATACCTTGTAGTAGTTAAGTATACCCAGCAATCAAAGGAATGAGAACATATGTGGCAGTCAAACCCCAGATATCAAGGAACCAGTTCCAGCTTTAGACCAACAATTTGAGAGCCTTGGAGATTTATTTGAAATTATCATTTGTTTTTCATTATTATTATTATTTTTGTTTCCAGAAAGATAGAAATAGTTTGGGATATTATTTTTATTATTTAAGCAAGGCTATGTAATGTAACAGGGGTTGGGATTTTTTGGAAAAAACCTTCTTGTGTACTGTGTGTGTGTGATCAGATATTATTATACAACAATTTATGTGAGCAGTGGTAAAAATTCATGTGTTTATGACTCCCTGTCTGTTTTCTAAGTTTTATATGTTCTTCAATATTTGAATACCAGTTGTTGAGTTGGAATTCATACCTGTGTGCTCCAGATTCATTTATTCAAGTATTTATTACTTGTTTTTCTCTGATTTAGATATTCTGCTATTCTCTGATTTCTAAAACTTGTCAAAGGAGTTGTTATTATCTTGTTTTTATTTATGCTCGCTTACTGAACCTGTGGTTAACATAAAACTGATTGGGTCAGACTCCATGCCCAATGGTCAAATTTCCTACAGTCCAACCAACCTTAGTTCTTCTCAATTAAATTTGGCCAATGAGGTTAATGATGACCTGCTGAGGTGACATTGGGTAGTTGAGTTAAGGAGAGACCCCTCTCCAGATTGAAGGGCCAACTTTCAATCTAAAGCGGTTAGAGGTCACCTTAGTTTTTTCCCTATACAGTCGAGGTTTTTTCTAAGTGATAACACCTTCCTTGCATGGCCATCTTGAACCATGACTTACCTAAGGCTGAAGATTGTCTTCCTCTGAGTTGTTGATTCCCTCTAAAGCTTGTTCACTCCCTTTGAATCCTAACTGCCTATGACTCCAGATCACGGGCCTTCTTGGCCCTCAAAGTCTCTACTTGAGCTTCACTCCAAGTTTCTCGCATGGATCTCCAATGGTTATCTCATCCCTCTAACCATCTCGGCTCTGCCTTCTTAGCCACTCTCCTATCACAAGAACATATCTAGCCCTTACTCGGCCCCTCCAAGCTCAACTCTCTTCACAAGACCTTCACTCTTGGATGATAATGAATCTCTCATTCTCTTGTGTTGATCTCCTCTCAAGATCCTAGCACATATGATGAATGAATCTCTCATCCATTTTTCTTTGTCTATGCACCCTACAACTCCCTCTCAGAGTTGTCACCTATGCAAATTTCAAATTCAACCACCCTTCTCTTTTTCCTAACACAACCCCTCGCAATCCCTGCAATATTCCTTGTGTCAAAATATGGCCATGGGAAAACACCAGCTCCCTCTCAATCACCAATTCTCTAGGTATATAGACTAGCTATGCTTGTTGTTCAACATTTCTCAGGCTCTAATACCATGTTGAAAAACCACCTACAAGCTAATAACCCCTTGCAGGCATTTCGTCAAACACTTAGCTAAACTCTGATATCTGACTCCAATAAATATTCAGCGGTAATGAATTAAATTGTCACACATTCAACAACTATTTATGAGCAGAAATACAAATAACTAAGTCTAAAAATCATTTGTAGTGGAAATGAACAGCATACAATCATGCCATTTAGACACTATTTTGAGGCAATGCCCCTGGAAAAACCCCAAAGGGAAAGCCAGTAACAGACAGGGAAATTTTTTATTTCTTATCACAGAATTTTAGAGAATTAGATAACAGCAATACAACCTCAAAAAACAGTGCTCAGCCACTCTCGAACAACCTCAAATTTCATACCTCCTCTCTTCAATAAATGCAGCTCAGTTGCCTCAAAAATCACATTGTCCTTGCCTTGAATTCCATGCATGTTCTCTGCCTTGGAATTCGTGTTGCCTGGTTGTTGTCTTTATTGTTGTACCTATTGTACTTTGCTCTTCTCTGCTAAACTTCTCCCTTGGATATCCTCTTCTCCAAATCTCATTAAGAAGTATTGCCTCTTCACTCCCCCTTCTCCTTTTATAAACTCATGAATTACTAAAACAATTAAATCTTGCCACCTCAAGATTAACGGTTTTGATTTAATGTCTCATTGAGATGACTTAAGTCACTTTCAGAAAAAACGCTTTCTAAATCATTTGAGTCACTCAAGCTTTATAAAATCACTTTTAGGAAAAACCACTTTCTAAAATCAGTTAAGTCACTTTTAGTAATTAAATATTGTTGACACCTAATTTCGAAGGATTATTGTAAATATTGTCAGTTATGCATTTGAGAAAACCAAGAGACCTTGGAATTGGAATCCCAAGAGTCTCTCCACTCATGTATAAATTCATGATATGGCTAATGCAAATAAACAAGTGATTCGTGGAGTTACTCCTGGTTTGACATGGTATCAGAGCCAACTCCCAAAAATAGTTTTTCCTGCCCTTTTAACTCCTATTTCCTGCCATTTTTCTAATTTTTTTTCTTGCCACTCTTTGTCAGCTCTATGTCTGCCATCTCCTTTGCCGCTCAGACTTGTTTTAAGTTTCGTTATTATTGAATGAACATTCCTTCATATGCCCTGGTTGAATGTACACTGGTTCATCCAGTTTTCAATACTCCTCTGTAATCCATTCCCTACGTGAAGCCCATGGAAAATTGTTGCGTTGATTAAAAAAAACTGGTTGAATGGGTTGTGTTACTCCACGTTAAATTGAAGGTCGTGGCCGTGTGTTGAATGTTCTGGAGGATTGAATGGTGCTGAACATTGCATGCTATTGTGAACTGTGGGTTCTGTTCCCTTGGTGAACGCGCCCTGACTAAATGATGTGTTGATTTTGAGACACGGTGAATGCTACCTGACGATGAACGTTGACTGACATGGATGGTTTAAGGTATGCTGAGTTTTGAAGACCGTATAATAGCTGCAAGAATGACTGTGTAATTCGGTATGCATAAGTTGACTTATATATGTTGCTTGGTTGATATGGTTGTGGGTGAAGTTTGCATTGTTCTCCTATGTATAGCATTATCTAATTGTTGGCCATAAATATTATGATGTTGTGTGCGTTGGTTGACCTTTTTTTAATGAAGACCAAATGGTGTTTTTAAAAAGGTGGATAGTCATTATATCAATGGAATGATATAAAGGACCGTATGGTAATGTTCATTGAGTTTAGGAAGGTGATGTATGGTATAGATATATAATGGTTCGTGCAAAGATATGAGACTATGAGATTATTTTAATGCTTATATGTTATATGGTATCAGAGGTACCATATAACATACAACAAGTATAAAGCAGATGGCTCACTTGACAAGCACAAAGCCAGGCTTGTGGCAAAAGGTTTTGCACGGAAGGAAGGGGTCGACTATGAGGAGACTTCTTCCCCCACAGCAAAATGGGTTACCATCCAAACACTCTTTGCCTTGGATGTAAAAATTGCTTTCTTGAATGGAGATCTGAAAGAGAATGTTTTTATGTCCCAACCAGAAGGATTTGTTGTGAAGGGTTAGGAACACAAAGTATGCAAGCTTGTAAAATCCTTGTATGGCCTCAAGCAAGCACCGTGAGCCTGGTACGAGAAGTTAACTGAGCATCTTCTGAAACTCAATTTCAAACATTATGATCTTGATGATGCAACTTTGTTTGTCAAGAAAGTTGGCAAAACAATTGTATATCTTGTGGTGTATGTAGATGATCTTCTAATGACAGGGAACAATGAGAGCTACATTGCATCCATAAAGAAAGAACTGAGGAAAGGTTTTGAAATGACATATTTGGGCTATGTTCACTACTATCTTGGTATTGAAGTAACCCAACATCTGAAGTTTATATTCCTCTCTCAGAAGAAGTACATTGGAGATCTGTTGAACAAGTTTGGCATGGCTAAGTGCAATCCTTTGACTACTCCAATGGAACAGAACTTAAAGCTCACATCCATTGAAGGAAAAGAATTTGAGGATGAAACGAAGTATAGACAACTCGTAGGAAGTCTCAACTACCTGACTACTACCAAACTAGACATTTCATTTGTTGTTGGAATCCTCTCCAAGTTTATGAAAAAGCCTTGTGAGGGTCACTAGTCTGTTGCAAAAAGAGTTCTAAAGTACTTGAAGGGAACTCAAGACTTTGGACTCAAGTATACACAGGTGGATGACTTCAGCTTGATTGGATACTCTGATTCAGATTTCAATGGAGATAAATAAACTGGAGTATCTACTTCAGGTTATGTTATGAGTCTTGGATCAGGAGTCGTCTCCTGTAGGTCACGCAAACAGTTAGTTCCAGCAGATTCCACAACTGAGGCAGAATATGTCGCTGTAGTTGAAGCAATGAAGGAAATTTTGTGGCTCAGGAAAATTCTGCAAGATTTGCAGGAGAAACAAGTACATTCAACTCCTCTTTTGATTGACAACACTTTTGCAATACAATTGGCCAAGAACCCAAAGTTCCATGATCGAACGAAAATCAAGAAATCTTTAGGTTTTGATGATGGGCCCAAGGATCCTCCTGTTATATTACAATATATGTACTTTGAAAAGAACAATGGGGTTCATGGGTCATTCTTATTGTCACTAGTGATCAATGATCTCATACTTCACAATTGCATGCTTGATTCAAGGGCTTCTGCCAATGTCATGCCATTGAAGGTTATGCACCAATTAGAGATGGATATCACTAGGCCATATAAGAATGTGTGTGGTTTTGATTCTAGATCCATCCCTATCTATGGTCTTATTAAAGATCTTAAGGTGTCTCTGGCAGCCAACAAAGATATTTCTATATTAATGGATATTGTTGTCATTGACATGCCTGATGCATGGGGGATGTTGTTATCCAGGAAATGGTGTGCTTCAATTGGTGGACAATTGCAAATGGATTTATCATACGCCACCATTCCCAAGCCTGATGGGACCCCATTTGTCCTCTACAAGGAGCGCCAGTAGCCCTATCATGTAGAAGACATCAAATCCTTTCCATTCCTTGTGTGTAGTAGCCCTGAGACCAAAGTTTCAAGGTTGGTGAATCGAAACCCTTCTAGTGGACCATTGAAACCAATAAAGCCTCCTGCTTCTCAAGAGGTCTGCCACATAAAGAAGCCAAACCCAAGGTAGACATTCTTATGAAGCAATGGGTCCAAAAACCAAAGAGAGATTACCAAGTAGGTGAGTTTGTCTTGGTTGATAAAGACCTTATCCCTGTCAAAATCCATGGGAAAGTAGGTGTAGGCTACTTCAACATTGCTAAAATTGATGGTGAACTTTTACCTTCCTCGGTGAAAGGGAGCCACCTCACCTTCTTTGATGGAAACTGACATTCTCTTATCATGCATAGTAGTGTAGTTGTATTGCATGTTCTGTGAGCATCCTAACATCATTCATATCATGTTTCATGTAGATTAGAGTGCATTTAGAATAAATCTTATTTTCTATATGAAATTATACTTTCCTATAAAACATGGGTGATACCCTACACCAGCGCACATGCTTCCAAACAAGTTTATTGCAATGAGCAGGTTACAGGTTTGTGAGCCTAGGAATTGCTAGAGTTCTCATGAACTCCCCGTTCGAACATATGGATCATCCATTTTGTAATGAACAAAGTTCGTATACTCAGAGAAATGCTCTGATAACAAAGTTCGTATACTCAGAGAAATGCTCCGATAACAAAGTTCGTATACGCAGCAAAATAATTCAAAAGAAATGAAATATGTAAGTATCCATCGTAGGACAAGTAGTAATTGTATATAAGAATTGTTGAATGTATAAAAGATGTGTGGAATTATTACAATGAGGGCCCGCTTATATACCTAGGCAAGTGCCCTTTCATGAACGGTCATGACTCTAAGACATGCCTCTTCATTACTAACTAACTAACTATTAGTTAATTAATTATTATTTATTGTTATTATATTTATATTGACATTTATTATTTTTATATGAACTATATTCATACCTCTCTTCAAAAAAAAGTTGTCCTCAAAGCTTACTCATGAAAAGGCCAAATCTATTTTCCCATTTTGAATATCTCCTCGTCTCTAAATTTTCATCTTCGTTGATAAAAGACAACATGATCCTCTGAGTGATAAACAAAATTGTTGGATTGAGAATGGATCCGACCATCCAAGCTTAATATTTTGTGCAATCCTCCGATCATTAGAATTTGTAATGAATTGTTATCATAGGACTAGATTCTGCAAACTTCAGTATTCCTTGGAACATAAATATGTTGCTTCCGTTTTGAATGGTTCAAATATGTAAACTGACTTAGTTGTCTACTCTTGTGATTCAGATGTCGATAAGGAGCTCTTGTAGTTTGATCTTGCCCTAATCTATTTATGGTGATTTCCCGATTTACTTCAGGTACTATTGTTGTTGAGTTGGTTACTGAATCATCGCTTGGAATTTCCATTGTTTGAACTGCAATATCTGAATTGATTTTAACTTCTGTAGGTTTCTCTTCTTCTTGAGTTGTGATATTGACTGGGTCAGTATTTATTCTTTTATTTTCAACTTGGACTGAAACGACTAGAGACTTCAACACTTCTTGAAGTTTCTCTAACTTGTCATTTAGTGACTTCTTGTCACTTTAAGCTTCTTTATTTGCATAAGAAGGTTTTGGTTATGATTCCTTAGACGTAAAAGTTCTTCATTTTCTAAATTGTTGACTTTGTGCTTAGTATCCTTCTCTTTATCTTTTATACTTTTTATTTGTTCTAATAACCTTTGGTTGAGGGTTTTTAAACGCAAATTTTCTTCTTCCTTTTCTGATAGACTCTTGTTGAATATCTTCTCGATACATTAATTTTCTTCCTCTAATTTATTTCTAGTATCTTTGGACTTCTTGACCTTGTCAAGTAATTTTTTATTATGGTCCCTTAGACGCCAAATTTTGTTGTTACTTTCTGTTGATTCTTTATAAAACTAATCTTCAATGTCTTTATATTTATTTTCCGATGTTTTGTTTTTTTGTTGTAGTTCTACAAGTTCTTCCTTTAATATTTTCATTTGCATCCGCTCATTATCTTGATGTTCTTATGTACTAAATAATCTTCCACATGTTGGACAACTTAATTTGAAATTTTTTTGAACATATGTATATCCAATTTCATTTAGACAAAATGGACATTTAGTCCAAAATGTTGACTTGGTTATAGGATTCATCTTTCTTTCTTTCATCTGTTGGTTATAATCCATTTTTTTGGTTCAAAAATTGCCCCACTTCTATTTTTAATCAAACTACTGTAATATTTTTCTTTTAATTTTTTTTAATATTTAATAATTGAACTCCGCTATTACCTTTATAATATTCTTTAATTTCTTCCCATATATTATAACCAGTGAACCTTTGAATGCCTTTTTATATATTTTTTTATTTCCTCACATATATATAACTTGAGAACCTCTAAATACCTTTTTACAGGTACTTGGAAATTATAATATTTGATTCCTTTTTCCCAAATAACCTTGTTATACTCTTTTGAATTATCCTTTTCTCTTTCGTCTTTAGGATGAGACAGCACTTTACAAGAGGGTAGTTAACATACGAGTATGAAGTACAAATTTACGGATAATTTTTCTTATAGGGACAATATTTTTTATGAGCACAATTTTTGACTGCATGGTCTAGTTTAAGATTTCAATCATGCAATATTTCAATTGTGCAATGGATGGTATGAATGATATGTAAAAAGAACTTTCTTATAAAACCAAATGTGATTATTTGAATAGTTCTTATTTAAAATGAGCGGGGGCGTACAACTATTCAAAAGGTGAGATGTTGCTGGTGTCTATACTAATGCAGTACTAATTTACTTGTATTGAAATGTTGCCAAGGTCCGATGTATAGATTTATGTTGCTGACGGTATGGTTGGTGGTAAAATTAAATAGAAATTTGACTTTTATGACTTGTGATTTCATAGCGAACGCAAAAGTACAGTGGTTGGTGAATAGTTCGATGACTGTTGTACAGAGTGACAATAGGGCAACTATGTATGGGTAACGGTTGGAGCTGCGGTGTCTATCTCAGGAGGTTGTGTACACTGTTGTTTTTTTATATATATTTTGTGAAATCACTGCGATCACAACGAGAAGGCAGTGGAGGGTCTGACCATCGAGGGCTTTGGCGGTGTTGTGTGGCTCGAAGATGCTTACGAGCAACAGTTTGTGTTTCAAACAGGGGGCGGTAAGACGGGGACACGGTTGCAGGTAGTATACTATTCTTTCTTTTATTTTTTATTATTCTTTTATTTTTTCTCTTATATATCACTTTTATTTTATCGCTTCTTTTTTTAATTTCTTTTCTTTCAAATTTTTGTTTTTCTTTATTTTATTTGAATTATTTTAAATAAAATAATTTTTTATGTAAATTTTTTTAATATGATTTTTTATTATATACTTTTTATTATTTGCTTTTTTTAATACATATTTTTAATTAATTTTTTTTTAATAATTTTATGGCCAAAGGCCTGATAGCGAATCCAACAAAATGGAGAACCTTCACTATATAGCAAAACGTTTGATTGCGACAACAACTATGTTGACGAAGGCTTTAATGGCCAATGGTTGGGATCGGAGAATGTGGCTCTGATATTAATGTAACGAGCAAAGTTCGTATATGCAGCGGAATAATTCAGAAGAACTGAAATATGTAAGTATCCATCGTAGGACAAGTAGTAATTGTATATAAGAATTGTTGAATGTATAAAAGATGTGTGTAATGATTACAATGAGGGCCCGCTTATATACCAAGGTAGCAGGTAGGTGCCCTTTCATGAATGGTCATGTCTTTAAGACATAACTCTTCATTACTAACTAACTAATTATTAGTTAATTATTTATTATTTGTTACTATTATATTTATATTTACATTTATTATTTTTATATGAATTATATTCATAACACATTCTACGATGAGCCCATGTCCCGGTTGGAGCCAGATGTTACCCACCAAAATGGGCGACCCCATAGGAGAAAACATTTCTCCTAATCTTCACATCTAGTTAGCCAACCATGTAGCCCCTGACAACCACCAACGGCTGACAACGTGACATTTTATCTTCGCCACCTGCATCAATCATATACTTCCTCACCCATCCGAAAGGAGCACATGGACGAAGTTGTGATTTTGATCAAAATGTACTTTATTAATTTTGCAATCAGGTGCTTATGCTTGTTGTATTTGGGTTTTCGATATGGACTATGGGGTGACCTGAAAGAAGGAGAGGTTTTGTCTATGATATTGTTCCCTCATCTTAAATGGGTGGTTAATCTTTGATCCTAGTCCAGTGGGACCTACCCTAATGGCCCACTGGGTATAAGAGGGGCACTATTCGAGAACCCTTGATTGAGATAAATTGTTCCATCTATCCCTATTCCATACTTACCACTTTTCATCTTACATTGCATGCCCATATTCCACATCCATTCTTCAGGTTCAACTACCCATTTGTTCTCTAGGATTTGGCACCCATACATCCACATACCTGGGTAGGGGCCCAAAATGTTTCCCTAAGAGGTTGATGCAGCTAAAAGAAAAGGAAAAAACATATTATGGTCATAAAATAAAACAAAAGAATATCAAAATTCAAAAGATGATCAGGACATACACATTACCATGTGGGAAAAATCCTAGCATAAGCTCTACGTCACTCATTATGGCCATCACCTGGATCCTAAGCACATGTTGCTCCATTACATCATAAAAAGGAACCCTTGCATGTCCCAACCTCGATGGGCTATGAGCTACCTCATCATTAAGGGGCAATACAACTATTATACATCATTAAAAGAAAGCCCTAACCCCTTGAGATACAAGCAGTAATACAAGGAAAAATCAAGCAAAAATAAAAAGCGCAAAAGAGGGCTGGAAAAACAAAGGTCGAGTTGGTAACTCATGCATCCATGATTGCTCCCTCCTCACATCTATACACCCAGGATGTGGATCCCCATCATGTTGGTCCCTTTGACCATGGCACTTGGCCATGAAGTCTTCTCCCCTTTGTACCATTATTATTCACTAACACCTATTGATTGAAGGGTGGATTGAGGAAATTGTAATTTCCCTTGGGGGCTAGAATCACCTAATAGGGTTGTCCTTTAGCTACCCCTACCCAAGGAGGAAACACTATTGCGAGTTAAAGGTCCTAATTTTGGAAGGGAAGCCTAATTTGAAGTATCAAATAGCCCTTCACATTCAAGCTTGGTTCACTTAGTTGCAAAAATCATTATTGTCCTTGATGACTGGTGGCTTTCACGAGACTTTATGTTGTGATTTTCAGGTGGTTCAGCAACCTATGACCTGGGCACCTTACCCGCAGGTACCTAGGGCCTAGAGAAGTATATTGACACCCACAAGTGAAGCGTTGAGAGCCTTGGGTCCCCGAGCAACACATTATACCTACCCCTGGGCACCTCCTGCACCTAGGATGTTATGTCGCTTCTCACTATATTTGATGATTCTTCAGGATGATACACCTGGACTAGCATGTCCCTAGGCCGACCTTAGCACCTTTTGAAGGGTGGCATCTAATTCAAGGCCCAGATGATGATGGTGTCAAGTTCAGAGACATGAGAAGGCTAGTAGCACCTAGAAATCCCTCAATGTTGAGGAAAAGATGGACATTTTGAGCAGTTGGAGACTTAGGAGACCACCTTTTGGTACCCCAAGTGCATTTTGGGGACCACAGAGGGACATTGATGGACATTTGAGGGTTAACCCTCAAATGATGATTTTTAGAGGCTTCTACACCACACTTGGTACTCAAAAGCCTCAACACTTGCCACTTGGAACTCATTTCATGGACGATGTCAACCTTACGAGGTGTCACAACTCACGCGTGGGCTCTCATTTGATTTTATGTCTAAGTTAGTTGGGTTGGCTTGTAACCCAAGGTTCCATCGTGATTTTACTTGTCTTTTAGGGGATTTTAGGCTAATTAGAGGCTAATCACCCTCACATAAATAAAGGAGAGGATTATTTCATTTTTCATCATCATCACTTGTGAATTTTTCCTCTCTACTTTAGAATTTCAGCGTCTTGCACCTATTAGAGAGATGTGATCAATGGAGCATATTTCGTCTTGGAGTTATATTCTTGTCTTTATAGAAGTTTCCTTGGATCAATGATTGGATTCTACAACCATATTGCCTTGTAAGTGCCTTTTTATTGAAAATTTCTGATTTCATGTCTAACGTATGGAATAAATTGGTTATCTAGGTTAATTGTTGTGCCCTAATTTTGTTGAATATCAATTTCATGGAAGCTAGGTCATATTATTGCATGCATTACTCATTGTATGATATGTGAATCGCAATCCCCTTGGTGATCTTACATTAGCTCTCCCAAGTAAATTTTGATCCCTCACAAAGGGAATAGTTAGGGTTTTGATGCTATGGCATCAAAATATCCCTACTCCTTTGCAAGTTGTAGCCAACCTAAAGAATCCATAGACTCCACCAACCCTAGGACTATGATCAAGTCAATTTTATCCATAAACTATTATTCTCTCTCTTACTTAATTCGGCCCTCTTAAGGCCAAGCGACCAATCTAGGGCTTAGTGTGAATTGACCAGGAAGGGAGATTTTTTATTTTCCCTTTCGTTGACATTCATTCCATTTTTCTCCATAATTTCTCTTGGCCCAGTGGTTTTCCCTATGATCAAACCTTCGGTTGGTTTTAGCTTCAACATGAAGGCTTCTTAAAGGTTTCATGTGCCATAAACTTGTTGAAATACATTGTGGGAAACCCTTTCTTGGCATTTTAACCTTAGGTTATCCCAACTCACAACACATCAATCAAACCCTAGGCCTTATATTGCCCATCTTTGGCCTTTAGAAGGAAAGTGACTCTTCTTTATAGTTGGAGCCTAATACCTAAATTGTGTCTTTCCCTTCCAAGCCTTTAAGTCCACCTCATACCTTAAAACCTAGAATACCCTAAGTTACCAAGATTCAAATATAGATACAGATTCAGATACGGATCCAGATCCGCTTGATTTTTGAAAATCCAGGATTCGGATACGGATCCAGATCCGCTTGATTTTTGAAAAGCCAAGATTCAGATACTGCAAGGAAACGGCAAGTACGATTAATATAAATATATTTTTATAATAAAATTTTTGATATTAATGTCCAAATTTTTTGTGATCACTACCCATCAACAACAATAGAGTTTATATTATTATTATTATTATTATTATCCAATTTTAAATTCACGGCCAAGCCAGAGACTAAATTCGTGTATGAGACCCCCTTGTTTATGGGACAAGGGACCCACTTCCATGCAACAATTTGACTGCTAAGTCTACGAAGGCATACATACTCTACCCCCCTCTAGTTTTGAACCTGTGACCTAATAGTAGGAAATGCATGCTCTTAACCATCAAACTCACTCAAGCTGTATTGTGTCGATGAATTTCATTAAAAAACATGCAATACTTCATAATTAAAGTAGCATTAATTATTTTATAAAAATTAAATTATAAACTATAATATATTACAAAACTATTTAAATGATAAATAATAATAATTCAATACACATGTTACTTTATATGAATTAAATAATAAGCTTATAGTATATAAAAGTTTAATATAAAATATAATCTACAAATTTTATAATTTGTACATAACAAATTTGATATATTTTGAATAATTTAATTTATAATATATATGGACAATAAAAAACAATTTTTTAATATTCTGAATAATTAATTTATAATATATGTACACAAGAAAATTACTTTATAAAATTATAACATTTCTAAACTAATATAAATAAAGTATAACATATTTAAAAAGTTTTAATTAAATTAATGTAAATAAAATATAGCATAACTATAAAAGTATAATTAAATTAATATAAATAAAATATAGCATATTTATAATTAAATTATAATATCATAACATATCTAAAATATAAACACCATGTAACTATACGAGTTCTTTTATAACATTTTGAAACTAATGTCAATAAAATATAACAGATATATAATTAAATTAATATTATAACATATCCAAAATATAAACACCATGTAACTATATGAGTTCAAATGTGCGAAATTGCATATGCCCCGCGGATTAATAAAAAACCCAGTAGCGGCGTCATACTACCAAGTCTGTAGATACCAAAACCAACGATATTAATACCAATCGCATCATTCTGGCCGTCTTATTCGCTGCACGTGCACATACTGTCTGAGCTTCTTGCGAGCAGCTATCCGGGTTAGAGTGCAATGCATTGTCGGCTTCTAGCAAACTGCCAGGTCAGGGCATTACTGAGATATTTTCACTCGTTAAAAAACTGTTTTCTAGCGTATCCAAGTGAATCCGGATCCGAATCCATTTCTTATCCGGGGATCCGTGAATCCATTTCCTAGGGTGGATGGATCCAGTAACATAGAGAATACCTATTAAGTGACCTTTATACCAGGGCTCCTCCAATTGGTGAAAGTCCATAAAGAACAGGGGGTAGTAGCTGTGGTGATAGTGGGCTACATTGTTGTCACTTGGTCTAGTGATAGCCTTGTAGGGTACCCTTCTCCAAGGCCTGCTAGTTTTTGCGGCAACAGACTTCATAGAATTGGATCGTCATCGTACTAATATGTAACTTGAATGTTAAATACCAACACACATTCCCTTCAATAACAAAGAAGATTATTCTCTCTTGATTGTTTCTTCAGAATGTAACCTTCCAAATCATTGTGCTGACCAAAACTATAAACTTACTTCTTTGCACATTTACTCTCAGAGACTATGACATTGCTCATTTCTTACATTGACATAGAAATCTTACACTTAAAATTATTCTGCATTTATAAATCCCGATATGTCAAACAACCTTTCATGTTTAACATAAATATGTGAACAGTTCAAGGGATAAACACGTAAAGCATGATATTTGTTGAAAAACAATCTTCCTTAAAAATATTATAAAAGAAACCCAATCAGATATCAATATGTTTACCCATAAAGTTACAGGTTTTCAATCAGGCAACAAGATGGTCATAAAAACAACAAAATAAGGATAGCATACCTATATCTAGTTTGACACAAACATGTCAAATAAGCAGTGGAAAACACCAGAACTGAAAAAAGGTAACTGAACAAAAAAAGCCTTTTAGAAAAGTTGGCACTTACAGTACTGTTTTCTTCATCGTCACTACTCTCATCAGTCTCACTCCCTCCTTGCTCCCCTCTGGCCTTTGGAAGTGTTGTGTTTACACTTGGGGGCCCACAAATTAGACACAGGAAATATTTCTTTGCACGAGTACTGCAATCCATGCATAATACTTCAAATTAACCAACTTACTCAAAAAACTTATCTGGGGATATTTAATTTTCAATTCAATGCCTCTTTAAACCCATTTTATATTTTCCCATAAAATTTCATACAATATAAAAATGTTCCCAAAACATAGTCTCATGATGATGATGATGATGATGATAATGATAGTTACTGTCCACTGAGACCAGCTTTGGTCTATTGGACCTTTAAGAAGTCTTTTTAATCAGACCATACAATAACAAGGTATCTTTTTATTCCAAAGGATTTTGGTATTTGTGCCAAAGTTGGCTTGACTGTGTCTTTTCTATAGTAAAAACATCCAAAGTCCAAGTTCAGGTAAATTCTAAGATGAAGCCTGTGCAGTGTGAACTTTGAAGTAAAGGTTAGATCCCATATAATTTCAATTTCAGTGGTTTATATTTTACTAGCCTTGTTGGTATCCATTGCGATATCGAAGTCTCAAAATATACAAAAGCCAACTTAAAATCATTTCAAACCAGAGCATTGTGAAATTGACCTCATTCACTCTACATAATGTTCAAAGAGAATCGAGATATATTAAAGAATCCACTAGCACTGGAGAATTTCAACAAGACTTCAAGCATCTTCTATACTAGATAATTATCAATATGCTGTAAAAAATATAGATATGGCTTGGAATTGAGTCCAATCTTCTGTTACAAAGACTCACATAAGACCATAAAAGGTTCAGTCTAGTGCTACCTCTTAGAAAATTTTCTTATTGGGTCATCAGTTTGCAATATAGAAACATGCCATGAAGTTTGGAACTTGATGGCAAATATGGATTTAAGTTTCAGTCCTCGTAGTATGTGAAGTTAAATGAGTCATAATTTAAACAGAAACCAAGAGAAAGAAAAAGCAAATAAAATAAAACTCATGATGAAGACCATTGAATCATTAAATTAAAATCCCATGCTAAAATCTTGGGTTTAGTTAATTCTATGTTACACCTATATTACCTGAAACAAGAAAAAGAAAAAAAACAGGAGGAAATGGCAACAGAATGAGAAAAAAGGACCGAGGGTTTTAGCATAAGAATCCCCAACCCAACACACTTTCCATATCATAGGCAAGCACTTACTACATCTTCTGCATGCTTGACACCTAGCCTATGCAGAAGCACCTGTCGGAGCTAATAACTGTATAACATCAACAAAGCACTGAATTATTTTTCCTTCATTTGAAGTATCCCAAGCCCATCCAATGTTGTTGGCATCTAGAAGTAGGAGGTTGACAGAATGAAAAACACGAGTCAAAATATTTCACTACTCATCCTTAGTCATGCCCCTTGCAAGTAAATTGTTGGTAGTACCATCTGTTATAATTTGTACCACAGTTTTGTTACCAACCTTCTCAACTGCCTTTAAAAAGAGGCCCATCAAACATGTACCAATCCATCATCTACAAGTAGTGTCATGATATGTTAAAAACGTCACCCCCTGGGTTAGGAACCATTATATTAACAAGGGCACAGGATGTTAATTTTCCACTTCTCTATGCTATACCAATTACTTTAGCCCAATTCACTTCTTCAATAAGCAATCTTTTCAACAATAATTAATTATTCCAATGATTAACAGTAATTGGAGATAGCACAGTAAATTCAATGAGAATAGGAGACAATCAAGAGCATCAACAAGAAACAAAAACTTGGTCAAAGACCAGGCAAAAACCCCACAAGGGGGAAAACCCTTTGAAAAATCTTCTTCTATTAGATTGTCATAAAATGTTCAGCAGAGAGTATAATGAACCCAAATCCATAAACAAGAGTCAAAGTCAAAGTTGACTTATCCAACAAATCAATCAACCAAGATCCAAAATGCTAATGACGAAAAGTCAAATCTGGTCAACAGTCATAATCTGCAATTCTGGTCAATGGTCAACAGCAGTCAATGTGCTCTAGCCTCTAACCAGTCCCAGGTCAACAGTCAAATCTGTCCTTCAGGAATTCGGTCAACTGTCCACAAATTTGGCCTAAATTGCTGGTCAAAGTCAGCACAAAACAGTCCAAGAAAACCCAGTCAAACTCGGTCAAATGAGAGAAACTTCTGCTGTCAAAGTCTGCAATTTTTCCTGCGGTCAACTCAGGTCAAACAGCTCCAAACACCTCAGTTTTTGTGCCAAATGATGCAGCCTAGAGAGACAGAATTTTCCCAAGAGAGATCAAAAGTCAAATCAAGTAAAAGGATCCCAAGTCAACGCTGGTCAAGGGGCAGAACTGTTCAGATTTTCGGCCACCTGTAATTTTGTCTTCCTTCCTCCTCGCACGTGTGAAAAAGACTCCTGCAATTTTCAGATGCATCAAACCCAAGAAGAGAAGAGAGATGTGTGATCATTGGTGTCCAAATGAGCTTGAGGTGACATGAATTTATAGGCGTTGGAGGAGGGCTAATTAGCCTCTTAGGCCGACCATGACAATTTGTGTACCTATGGGCTTGACTTCAAAAATACATATCCAAATTCAGTGCTTCAAAGGTCAATTTTGGTCCTCTCAGAAAGAGGAATCTTGTCCAATAATTGGAATTTGTCACTGAACTGCCAAATTAACATGGGTAGATGATTAATGTCTGTCCAACCATCTGAAACAATAGCAACCCCAAAATCCTTCAAATTGTCTCAAATATCATGAAATCTTTTGCCTAAATGTGGGCCTTCTCATCAGCTAATATAGAGAGGTCCCCACATTTTCATAACTAGTGGATTTATATCCTTTGGGTGTTTGATTTAATAAATTATCGGCCATTGTCTTCCAATAAGGAGATCTACAAACATTGAATACCATGCCCATTGCAAAGAAAAATCTCATAACTGATGAATGAACAACAGGGGTCTAACTCTTTTCAGTCTGACGGGACAAGTAAATTTACTTAAGTTCATTGAAATTATTTATTAGTGCTTCCCTTTCTGACCTAGGGATTTTGTTACAAAATTTTATTTGTTCTCTCTTCCCAACCCCAATAACTGTCACTCACTCTGGCAACTAACCCAGAAATTCTAAGGTAGCAATAAGGGCAATATGAACATTCACCTGCTCCCCCACCATATGAATGAATATATTTTATAGCTTCCTACAACCAACCTTCAGATTTAATCTTGGCTTCTACGATCTCATTTGATGCAATTGGTTTTCGTATAGCAGGGGGTTTATTTGTGACGTTGGAGAAAAGGTGCTTAAGCTTTCCTCTGTATCACTGCTGATTGGAATTTGGAGAAGACAAAACTGAAAATGTTAAAAAAAAAGAGTGAAATAAAGAAAAAGAAAAAACCACAAAATATAACTAGAAATGAAAATCTTAAATAGGAAAATCTTCATCTCACAATCGTGAATCAATTGATATCTGTTTCGAGTGGGTATCCAGAACTCTGAATTCTCCACAGGGACACAACTGCAAATTCAAACCATTCAAGATAAATGGAGCCCTCAAATGCATGAATGCTGCTCTTGCCATGTGAGGAATGAGCCCAAAAGTCTTATTTTATATTGTACAGGATTAGGATCCTTTTTTACTTTTTATTTTTATTTTTTCCACTGTTACATGGGGACATGCATCCCTCAAGTTTCCGACACTTCCAGGATGGGGAACCTTCTTGTGAGGCATTTCACCATGACCCCATATGGATATGTTTTCATGTCACAATCAACTAGAGTGATTTGGCATACTTTGAACCTATATCCCTATAGATAGAAACCAGTATGAACTTATATCCCTTATAGATAAAAACCAGTATGAACCTATATCCCTCTAGACGGAAACCAAATTTTGAACTCTGGAAAGTGCTAGATGACCCTCATTTATGAAGACCGGGCAAGTTTTAAGAATTCAGATTCAGTTTCAATGTTGCAGTGATTCCACTAGGCCAATGGGAATGGTTTCTCCTTTGAAAAATATAAAAAAACAGAAGAGACAGAGAGAGATCATCCCATCCATCCTTTCTCGACTATTTTTGTTAGTGCATTTTTTATTTTCTTTGAAACAATTTCCCTTCTTCCATCCCAGTCTTTGATCATCCAACTTTGTTGGTGTATTGTTCCTTTACAAATCCGATCCTAACTGCATTCTTTTTTTCTTCCAGGATTCCACTACTATTTTATTTGGTCTACGGAAGCCCCATCCCAGTCCATTTGGATGAATGCATTTCTTTTAATCATTTAAGTATCGAGAACATTGTGTTGTGTGATAGGCATGCACTTTATTCAAACTTGAACATCTAATTTGTAATATTTTTTACTCTCACAGAGAGCTATTCTAGGAGTTCATAACTTCTGTTGTTTCAGACTTGATATAAGCATGAGATCTCATGTATATTTTTCCTCTGCATCTTGTGATTTTAAATTAATGAAATCATTTAAAGTTTTCTAAATTTCGGGCCATCAGTCATATTTTCTGTCTATGAATGTTGCTTCAAATCCGTTTCTCATTGCTTGAATGGATGTGATGGAATGAATTAGGTTATTCTGATTGTGAGGTTATTATTGTTTTAAACTGTAATTCATTTGTTACATGTTCAGCTATTTTATTACCTGGTCCACTCATAGGCAAGGAGATTGACATTTGTCCCTAATAGGAAAAGAAAACAACAGCCCTTTTGAGGAAACTAAAGGAAAGGCAATGTGTAACATTTCATGCAAAATGGGAGCCATTTCCCCAAAGTGTGGAGTGCCTGGGTGTTCGCTGCCTGCCGCCCCTCCCCAAAAAAGATTGACATTTGTCCCTAATAGGAAAAGAAAACAACAGCCCTTTTGAGGAAACTAAAGGAAAGGCAATGTGTAACGTTTCATGCAAAATGGGAGCCATTTCCCCCAAGTGCAGGGTGCCTGGGTGTTCGCTGCCTCCCACCCCCTCCCCAAAAAGAACGGGGGGATGCCAGGACACCCAACCAGAAATTTTTTCCCTATGGCCTATGGAAAAGTCATAAAAAGATAAAAATAGAAAAATGTAAAGGAAGTCAAACACTGACCAACTAACTCCAAACAGTTCATAAAGACCTAAACCTTAATGATTATCATTATCATCATATGCTAGGTTTACTTGGAGAGCATTGCTGGATCCTTGCAGATAAGTATGGAATCATTAATGGCTGAGCGTTCAACGTAAGTGTTGGACGTCAGTGTCAATCACTGAGTTTAACTCTCCACTGTTGGAGGATTGATCATTGAGGTTATTATTATTAACAGCTTAATGACGGAAGATTCAAGACCAAAGTTTTGGTAGCTGCTGCTGTTTTCTGATTGTTACTCGTGAACTCTTCACCCAACATTTGTCATACGGCATTCCTCGATAATCAGCTTCTGTGTTCAGCCTGCAGTATTATGGTTAATTCCTGTGTTCACTGTTAGTCTTGAATCTGTTAACTGCTGATGTGCATTTATCACCCAGTAAGTTGCTTTTACAGCCAAGGGCTTCACTGTTCTCAAAAAAGAATTGATTGTTAACCCTTGAGATGTAGGGAACAATCTTCCTTTTCTTAGTTTTCTTGTGTTTACACGTTTCTATTTCAAGCCATTGGAATTTTGTTTATTGGAATGATTTTACCAGCAATTTAGAAAAAGAAACCCCTATTGAAAGACATTATCTCAGAACAATAAAAATTGCATTCAACAAATATAAAGTGAAACCCTTGCTATAGGTTGCCAAAATCATTTAAAACAACAAACCCAGCACATCCATGCATAACTTGCCAGTGCCAAAATGAGTCACTACCTATGTTACCGGATCCGGCAGAGGCAAGAGGAATGTTGCCGGATCCACGGATCTGAAACGGATCCGGATACGATACGCACAAAATACGGCAAAAATACGTATGTTATAAAAATACAGTTTTGGAAACGGAAAACTTTTGCAGGATACGGATCCCGCTGGTGGCTGCCGGAAACGGTATATGGTCGCCGAAAAGTCAGCGAAAAGCAGATATTTTTTTAGGGTTCGATTGTCGGTTTGAGGTTTAAATATTATTTTTTAATGTGTATATTATAATGTGGTCGCCCTCTGTCATACCCTGCTCCGCTTTTGTCCGCATTCACTTCTGTTCGCTGCTCCCCCTGCACGCAGCACAGTGACCCTCAGGTTTCAGCAGCACGCAGCACTGTTCAGCCCGCACACAGTCGCAGACTCGCAGTGAATCAGCGTAGTCGTCGGGTAGTCGCGGTCACAACGTATTTGAATTTTTAATATTCATTACACTGTATTTAATTTAAATTTCTGCGTGGGATAATAATAAATATATAGTTTAGACCAATGTTTAATATTATTTTTTGTGATGTATAATATATATTATTTACAAATATAAATTTAATTACAAATTTCGAATATGAATTATGTAATATATAAATTTATAATATATATTATATGGAAATGTCAAATATAAATTTAACTTATTATAATTTATAATATTTACAATATTTACTTTTAGTAATTTTAAATTTAATTTATTTAAATTTAATTTTAATGTTAATGTATTTAAATTTAATTTATTTAAATTTAATTTTAATGTATTTAAATTTAATTTTAATGTTAATATATTTAAATTTAATTTTAATGTATTATGTATTTAGATTTAATTTTAATGTATTTAAATTTTAATTTTAATTTTAATGTATTTAAATTTAATTTTAATGTATTTAAATTTTTGTACGTGGCGTATCCTTGCCGTATCCGGATCTTGGATTTTCAAAAGACTAGCGGATCCGGATCCGTATCCGTATCCGAATCCGTATCCGTATCCGAATCCTGGTAACTTAGGTCACTACAGTAGTGACGGTGATTCAGATCATGATACCAAAGAAGAGAGTTATGTTGGGGCAGAGGTTGGATGTGGAACAGCAGGACGGTCAGTCAAGTAGGCCAACAAATGAAAGTCAAACCCAAGCCAATACCTACCCATCAAAGGCATTGGCTGAATATGCTAAGAGGTCATTCAATCCAGCCAAAAAATATTTTGTTATATACAACCAAACACCGTAGCAGCAGCACAAACAAAAGAAAGACTAGACATTGGTCATGCAAACGGTTTGGCATTATAGTAGGGCTAGGCCGCATCTTTGGGCATAGGGGACAAAGCAGTTAAAATTTCTAAGAAATTCACTGAGCTGAAAAAAATAAGAGCTCGAGGATGCAAATGGCAGTAGATAGAAGGGGCAACTTCTCTATAGCTAAAATGTCAGGTCTCAAGAAGCAAATTCCAAGGTAAGTTGATCCATCCACCTTTACACCTGCACCAGCTCCAGTTGGGCCTTCTGCATTCAAAAAGAAGGGTTCACATTCTTGTGGAACAGGGGCCATATTGACAGGTATTTATGATATGGAGCAGTGAGATGATATGACTGACATCATTGCCAAATTCCTTTCAGCCAATGGATTTCCTTTTCATGTTACGTGATCTCCTTATTATAAGGAGATGGTCTGAGCCATTGCACTAGCAAGACCCTCATATGTGCCCCCAAATGAACATAAGTTGAGAACAGTAATTATAGAAAGGCAAGTGTCCAATATTAATCTACAGGTAAACATGGATGAGGATAGGGTGCTCGATTGTTATGGTTGGGTGGACAGACGTTAAGAAACACCTACTGATCAACATCATAGTTACATATGTAGCAGGACTTTTCTTTATTAGAGCTATAGATTGCTTTGAAAATGCAAGATACAGTTTCCAATTTGAGCTTCGGCTGTCAAGTTGCCATCTCTATAAAAACTAGGATGTCGAGCTGCCGATGAAAAACTACCACACCTCTTTAACCATATGCAGGGCTCATTCAAGGAAGGAATTTCTCAAGCTCACTGATATTGCTTATGCCAAACATTATCTCTTACTAGTGAGGATGCTAGAGGTGCAAATCACCATTGCAGGGCATGATTGTGACTCTAGATTGGAACATATGGATAGAATCACACACAAATGAGGAGAAGAAATTCAAGCTTCGGGTATTGGATAATGATTGGTAGTAAGATTGTAGTTATTTGATGTCATTCTTAGGCCCTAGAGTGGAGATAGTTCACTACTCTGTATCAATGACCCCATAGCAGTACACCCCTTTTTTCGCAAAAGGAATCTATCATGTTTGAGTGTTTGCGCCTTTTAGATTTCATCATCAGCCGACAGTTTTGTTAAAGATGTAAACCCATTTTGCATGGTTATAATGTAAATGATCTTAGTAAGACCATCATGTATGTAACAACCTAGGTAAGCATAATATTTTGACGACGATTTCTACCTTAGGAGGTTTTTTGTCTCACTGATTCATCTGTGTTTCTAGACACAAATGATCGGCAGAGTTTTTCCCTCCAACCTCACCCCAAAGCTAGGGTGGATTTTGTCGACAAGATATTAAGTGAGTCCTAGTGTTTTTTATCGAGTCTTTGTAAAAGTAATTTGGGAATAATCCTAGCTAATTGGCTAGATTATTTTATTACAGATTACTTGGTCTACTGGATCATATTTTGTGTCGCAGAAATGGGTAAATATTGAGGGTCTATAATGAACAGGTATTCCCCCTTTATGTATTAAATTGTAAAATCTTGATGTAAAAAATATTTAGTGCATGGTCCCTCATAGTTAGACACCATGGTTAAATATTAGAGGGTTGGAAAAAATATTAATCCCCTCACAAGTCAATTAATTAAATTTTTTGGCAAAATTAAATTAAATCCTAAGCCAGAAATTTAATTAATTTTGTGTCCTAGGTAAAATTAATTTCTCCAAAGGTGAAATTCATGGGTTTTAAAGAAATTAATTTTTGGAGGTCCCCGGCCAAGAGAATATTGAGAAAATCAGGAAATTTTGGACCCTTGGGCCTTGGGGGTTAATTCAAAGTCATTTTTTTTTAGGAAATTAACTCAAAATAATTAATTTTGAATTAATTAAAAATCAATTAAAGGATAAATTCGATTTTTCCTCCAAAATTAAATAATTTCGACGATAATGATTAAAGATTAGTTAAATCTTTATGAACGATCAAAATTAATTTGACAAGGATCAAGCCAACTAGCTTCGGAGATTTTACCTATAAATTAGAGGTCAGTGTCAGTCTGTCTTTTCATCTGATCTCTAAATCGTGTACTAAACTCTCAAACTCTCTTGTATATTTTTATTTTTTTTTAATTAATGCAAAAGTCTTTGGGGTTTCAATGTGTTGTGGTGTTCCTCTTCACGAATTTATGGTAACATTGTTTTAATTTCTGCCAAATGTTATGTGAAAACTATCAATCAATAGCTCTTTTAGAATAATCTGAATACAGTTATCTTATTCAGTTTGTTGGATCTAGGGTAACATTCTTAATTTTGATCTAAGTAGCAGATATCTCTATTTCTTCATAATTTCATTGTTGTTATATTTCTCTACTTGGTTTGATGGTTGATCGAGTGTTTGCAGAATATCTTACAAGTTTTCGTTGAGCGTTTGGGGATAGTTCTCAGTTGGACCAGCCAACTCTCAGCGTTTTTGGGGACTTATCTTAAGATTAAATTATTTTTCCTGTAGGGTCCAAAATTTTCAAAATTTATTTTTAAATATTTTGTGGAAAATTGATAGATCTGGCTATTGAGAGCCTTAGATTATCAAATCTGGAAACTCAGTTTGGACTCATACTCCTCAGATCTGATAGATCTACCATCTTTGAGCATAGATCTGTAATTTTTTTAGAGTTTTGTGACTTGGGTTTCTGGAGTTTTATTTATTTTTGTATATCTGGGTTCTGGGTGTTTTGTTTTCCTTTTTGCAAGTGCAGATCTGAAGGAAAATTTTTATTTGAAGCCAGATCTAGGCCCGGGAGAATAAGATCTAGCAACAATATCATTTTGCAGGGGCATTATCCCAAAAATTTTCCTCTCCAAAATTTTCAAAATTTATTTTTAAATATTTTGTGGAAAATTGATAGATCTTGCTATTGAGAGCATTAGATTATCAGATCTGGGAACTCAGTTTGGACTCATACTCCTCAATATCATTTTACAGGGGCATTATCTCAAAAAATTTCCTCTCCAAAATTTTCAAAATTTATTTTTAAATATTTTGTGGAAAATTGATAGATTTTGCTATTGAGAGCCTTAAGATTATCAGATCTGGAAACTCAGTTTGGACTCATACTCCTCAGATCTAATAGATCTACCATCTTTGTGCATAGATGTGTAATTTTTTTAGAGTTTTCTGACTTGGGTTTCTGGGGTTTTATTTATTTTTGTATATCTGGGTTCTGAGTGTTTTGTTTTCCTTTTTACAAGCGCAGATCTGAAGGGAAATTTTTATTTAAAACCAGATCTAAGCCCGGGAGGATAATATCTAGCCTCAAAATCATTTTGCAGGGGGCATTATCCCAAAAAATTTCTATTTTGAGGGTTTCAAAATTTAGCTCTGAGGATTTTATAAGTGTTTCAAGGACCAATCTGAAGCAGAACAATATATCATTTTAATTAAAAAAATTCTAGGAAATTTACTTAAGGTTTGTTTTGGGCTACCATCTTCTGCTGCGTTCTTGTTTTTTTCCTATTTTTTTGCGTTTTTTCCTTCATTATCTCTGCGTTTTTCTCCAATGCTAAACCTCCTCACTCCTTAGCCATGGCAACCCTTTTCCTCTCCCTTCCTGCAAAACTCGGAGTCCCTTCTCTCTCGAAACTCCATCCTTCGCCGCATCCTTTTCTTCCATACACCGTTGCCTAAGGCCGAGCCCTCCTATGCTCGCGGTTTTCTAAACCTTCTTGCCTTAAACTCAGTTTCTCCTCCAGCGGTCCTCCATCCCCTACTACTCTTCGAGTTCTATCCTTTGTTGCCTGCTGCTTGCCTTCATTTCTCTGATCCGTAGGTCCTTCTCTTGCCGCAACTCTGCTTCGTTATCCTCCCTCGACCTACTCGTTGCTCCTCTCTCCCGCAGTCCATCCCCCTCGTTGGCTTACCCCTCGAGCTCCATTGTTGTCGCCGCCATCAAGCCTGCCTGCACACAAACAAACAATTCAATGACCTCTTTTCATTTTTTTAATTTTATCCTTTGTTTATTGATTAGGGTTAGATTAAGTTCGATTTTTTTTTTTATGATTTTGCTTTTACATTTTTTTTTAACTTCTGTAAAAAACTTTAAATTTTAAATTTTTTAGGTGTGCAATTAATATTTTAGCTTTTTTTCTTTTCTTTTATTTTTTAAGAGTTTGATTTGTTTTAGAAATTGAATTACATTTTTTTAACTTTGCTTTCCTGTTTTGGTTTTGATTTTTTTTTATGACATTTGGGTTTTGCTTGAAATTTAAAAAAAAAAAAAACAACAAAAACAAAACAAAAACTTAAAATTGCTTTTCCAATTTATGTGACTTTGATTAAAAGAGGACTTTGTGCTTTCACATTAAAAAATTTAAACTTTTATGTGCCCTTTGGCCCATTAAAAAATTAATTTATTAAACCCTTTTGATTTTTCTACTTTTGTCACATTAAGAAACTTAATTAATCATTTGCCACATTAAATTTTTCATAAAACTTAGCACATTCAAAATTCCCCCAAGGAATAATTAAATTTTTAATCTAAAGTTCCTTCTTGGTGTCTTTTTGTGTTAGGAGTAAAATTTATAGGGAAAATTTTGTGGTATTAAATTTTTTAATATAGTCAAACATGTTTGAATAATTTTCTTTAATCATCTCCAAAGATTGACTATAGTAAAGCGATAATAAAAAAAATATGTATTTGGTTCACATAAGAACAATCATTTTAATTCTGGGATTGTTTAAAATTGCTTGCCATTTAAATTTCATAGTTCTTCATGGTATTTAAACTTTCGAGATTTAATTGCTAGAAAATTTTGCATGCTAAGGTTTTGAGCATTTTCTTATGTTTTGAACATCTATTTAGATTGCTCATCGTTTCAATTATCTCTAAGTGTGATCTAATTACTTGAATTATTTAATGTTTGTTGCATGTTAAATATTTTGTGAATATTTCGAGTAATTATTAAAGTACTTTGTCATGGAATTGTGATAAATTGCATATCTTTTGTTTCCTAAGCTGAGTACTTTTTAAGCATCTGTTGGCATTGATATTAAATTGTAAACAAGTTTTTGTTCTCTTTGAGCTACAACTGTATCAAAAAGATTTGAAGTAAACTTGTGGTCTAATTGTGATAATTTAAGGGGTTTACCTTTAAATCTTTGTCTAGTGAAGTGAAAATTTCATTTTGGTGATTAAAGGGCTTTTGCGACATAATCGTTTCTAATCCTCGAATCTAACTTCATCTCATCATCTCGTGCATTTGCATATTAAGTTAGTTCTGCATGACTAAAAGTTACTTCCAAGCCTAAGCTTGGTCGACAGAGAGATAGGTACCCATCCATCTTTGCTTGAGAACCCTGCTTTTAATAGTACTTAAAACGGCGACCTTGCAGTTGTCAAAGCCACAGCTTTCTGTAGCGCCAGAGCCACCGGGTATGTTAGATTTTTCGGAGAGGCATCGTTAATCACACCAGTGTGCTTCACCTTATCTTCTCTCTGCCAATTACTACAAAATCGAGCTCAATATAGAAAGGATTGAAGGGTTTAAACTTAGATATGCATTTAACTAATATTAACCGAGATTCCTGCATCTTACATTAGTTTTAGGATCTGCATTTCATATAAGATAGTCATTCATCCAAGCAGCAGTTGCTAACCAATTACTTGGTCCTAAATTTCTTAGCAAGATTGTTGACTCCACAAGGCACTAGTTTCAATCATTTAAATCTAATTAAATCTTATAAGTCTTGCTAAATCTTAATCAAGTACTTGGTCGCTTCACTGTGTCTCCCAAACTAGTTGGTTCCCAACTAGTTCTCATTCATCTCATTTCTGTAGGGCCTAGCCCCCTTATCATGTTGTAGGGAGATAGCTTAAACAGAGAGATTGGGGATCAGGGTGACAGTCCCCAATTTGAGTCGTTGTCGCAGTGCCTAGACATTCTGTGCGACAACAGAGATCATTCACTATAATAATACAAATGCTCCTAGTCTTGGAGAAATCTATGAGACTTTTGATCACAGGTTGGGTCAAGTATGTTGGAAATACATAATGATACTCGGAGGGGGGTTGAATCAGTATCACTTGGATTTAAATTCTTCACTTTATTAATCTAAAAGATCAAATCTCATCACATAATCAATCATCAAGCATAAACACATAGATTAATGTGAAAATCCAAACTTGAGGAAGAAACACTCGAATTCTTTTCAAACAGTCTTCATTTATTATAACCACTTGTGAGGACACCAATCCTCTATAAGCGCCAACTCACAAAAATTCCAGGCTCCAACCTGTCAAAAGTATGAGGACACCAATCCTTGTTAAGCACCAAATTACAGCAATATTTAGGCTTGGAAACTGTTCAAAAGGAGGTTTTCCCTCCTAGCAGCTTGCACCCAAGCCAATCTCGATCTCAGCCTCCAACAAAACTTGGTCCAACAAAACTCGACCTTCAAAAGGACTCATCCTCCTCAACAGAAATTGGCCTCAAACAAGGCTCGACCTCCAACAGGGTAGAACTTGGCCTCCTCCAGACCAGAACTCAACTTCCTTCAAACTAGAACCAAGCAGATTGAAAACCCTTCCCAACAAGGGTGCCAAATATAGTCCTACAGCTCGGGCAGGGCAGAAAATACTTCACAAAATACTTCTCCAACTCAGCTTCACTTCACTTCATAATGGTTCATGGGGTATGAACCTCAAACATGTGTTATGTAAAAAAAAAATGTTTTAATCTCTAAATAAGGAAGAAGGGTCATGATCAAAAGATCATGCCCACTCATGTAAAGGCACTCGAGGCTGTATTCAAGCCAGGGGCCCTTCCATTGTAAGAATCATCATTCAATTTCTAATAATATATATATATATATATGTTAATTGCAGTGTTAAATTATTTGTGCATCATCTGGTATCAGAGCTGAGCTCGACCTTTTGCATATTCTAACGTCCCAAACACTGCCATCTGTGTTTTGTTTCCACCTTCGTTTTCTTGTTTCTTGTCAACTCTTCCATGCCACTGCCGCACACCGTTGTTTTTCGCCATGACCCTAGTTGTCGTTGTATTGTCCGTCATCTGCTTTAACACCACGATGTCACCTTCTTGTCGCTTCCGCTCTACCTACTCAACCATATTCCATGTTATCTCCTGTGTCTTTTTTCTTTGTCATCTTGACAACTCCTGACCACTATTCCAACATGTTACTCCGCCAACCCGTAAGTCAGTCAACCCTTCCTACCATCAGTCAACTATTAAGTTCTTGTTTCCGACCATCCCTGTCATCGTCCATTGTATCTGCCCAAACCATCATTTTGGTGTGCCCCTACTATTTTACACTCTAACACATCGCTCTTTTTACATCATGTTGACCGAACGTCACCATTATCTGTTTTCTACCCATTCGTAACATTCATAACATCTGGTATTAGTTTAAATTATTAATTATTATATATTAATTATAATTATATAGCATTTAATTAAATATTAATTATTATATAGTTAATTATCTACTAATTATAATTATTATATAGTTATTAATTAATTATTAATTTTATATATATTTAATAAATAATAATAATAATAGTAGTATTATTATTATTTTAAAAATTAGGTTCAAGTTAAGGAAGTGAGTTAAGTTGGAGCGCTATACACCACCATACACTCGAACAATGTCAATGAGCGACTTTAGTAAATAAAATTGACAAAACTTGAGAATAGGCTCAATGAAAGTGATGGGGACATTAACAAGCTCCAAGTACAACAGAGAGCATAAAGAATCAGCTCCAGCAAGATTATCATGGCCTTCAAAGGGACCACGCAACCCTTTCAAATAAGTTTGATCAGAATTACACTCAAGCAATAGGGATGTTGAACCTGGTCTTCCAAATGTTGAATTTCATAGTTGATCTACAACCTCAGAATAATGAAGCTACTCAACAACAAGATTCTTCAAATACATCAAACCTGTCAAACTCACATCATATCCCTAAATCTCCACACACATCTTCCATACCCAATCCACAAAACAATATACCGAATTTTCAAAATATGCATGACTCAAACCAAATTCCTCTCTTCACCCCACGGATTGTCACATATCAACAAAGAGCAAAACTCGAGTTGTCCAAATTTGACGGTAATGAGAAACACAGTGTAGCATGGTTCAATAAGGTCGAGGAGTATTTTGAGATTTACAATATTGACAATGACAATGAAAAAATCAAACATGCATCCATGCAATTGGAAAGCAAAGCATATAATTGGTATATGTGGTGGAAGAACTCGACACATGCTATCAGTTGGAGGAAATTCAGAGATGATTTCTTTAAAAGGTTCCAAGGTGTCAAAGAAGAAAAGTTCTTCACAGCACTCACCAAGCTACAACAAAAAGGAGATGTGTATGAATATACTAGAGAATGGGAAACTCTAGCTACACTAGTTCTTGGAATATCATAAAAATTCCTTATTCAATCATACCTCACTGGACTTAAACCATATATCAAGAATGAATTTAAGCTTCATGACATCACATCTCTAGAAGAAGCAAGACAAAAAGCAAAAGTTGCAGAAAAGAAGTTTGAAAGAATACAGCTGCCAAAAGTTGAAAGAGTATATTCAAGACGAAGGCTTCCCCAAACTTCTGATGTGGAGAATACAAGGTATGTTCCACCACATCTACGTGAAGGAGGAAAATCTAATATGGAGGTGCAAAGAATAAAAGAGGGTAAATGCAAATGTTGTGGAAAAAAATGATTCAGATAGTGAAGAATCAAACATAAAAGAAGTTGAAGATTCTCAACAATTTTCCCTAGAATCAGACAACGAAAATATTCCGCAATTAATTTATCAGCCATGACAAGAATATCCCAGTGCCAAACATTAAAGTTAAAAGGACATATCAAAAAGAGCAATGTAATGGTTCTAATAGATACAAGAAGCACTCACAATTTTTTGAGCTCAAATATTGCAAAAAGGCTCAACATCTTCACATACCCAATGCCTAATATGAAAGTGATGGTAGTAGATGGAAAGAAAATTGAAAAAGTAGGAAAATGCCATAAGGTCAAATTGCAGATTCAGGACTACAATCTAGAATCCCCATTCTACATTATACCGCTTGGAGGAGTGGATGTGGTCCTAGGTATCCAATGGCTACAAACCTTAGGCACTTACTCCGCCAACCATCAAAAGCAATTTATAAAGTTTATATGGGAAGGGCAAAAATATAAGTTATATGGTTTTCAACCACCTCAAAATCAAATTGTATCATCCTACCAGATGATGAAGCTGATCTGAAAAGGAGCACCAACATATATAGTGCAATGTCATCAGATGGAAATGTTGGCTTCAAAATTGATTAGCGAAGAACCACCTGAAGTTCAAGAGTTAATTCAAAAGCACAAGAAGGTATTCCAAGATCTTCCACTACAAATGCCTCCTGAAAGAGAAATTGAGCACATAATCGAAGTCAAGTCGGGATCAAACCCTGTCAACATCAAGCCATATAGATATCCACATCATCAAAAAACTGAAATTGAAAGATTAGTCTAGGATCTTTTAAAGTGTGGTATCATCACAAAATGTAGAAGCCCTTACACTACTCCAGTGGTTCTAGTCCGAAAGAAGGATGGATCGTTTAGGCTATGCGTAGATTATAGAGGATTGAACAAGATAACGATTAAGAACAAGTTCCCTATTCCCTTCATAGACGAAATGCTAGATGAACTTCATGGAGCCAAATATTTTTCAAAATTGGACTTAAGATTTAGATACTACCAAATCATAATAAAATTAGACGACATAGCAAAGACCGCCTTTCAAACTCATGAAAGAATTCCTTTTGGGTTAACTAATGCTCCGGCAACCTTCCAAGCTACCATAAAAGAGGTATTCCAACCATATTTAAGGAAGTTTGTGCTAGTTTTCTTGATGATATTCTAGTCTATAGTAAACATGGAAGGAGCATGTACAACATCTGGAGCAAGTTCTCACTATACGGAACAACATTTTTATGCAAGGATGTCCCAACGCATCTTTGGGAAGGAAGAAGTCGAGTACCTCGGACACATAATATCCAAGGAAGGAATAAAAGTAGATATTAAATAGATCAAGGCTATAAAATAATGGCCCAAACCAATTAACATCACCAAATTAAGAGGATTATTAAGGTTGACTGGATACTATTGAAAGTTTATTCAAAACTATAATCATGTAACCGCACCCTTAACAAACATTTTAAAGAACTCATTTCAATGGGATGTGTTGACCACTACGTGTCAATGACCCATAACAGTACACCCCCTTTTTTCTCAAAAGGGATAGCGCCTGATCAATGTGTCTATGCCGTCTAGCTATCATCATCAGCCTGACTTCCAAGATGTTATGTAAACCCATTATGCATGTGTATAATGTAAATAATCTCAGCAGA
Organism: Pinus tabuliformis; assembly: GCA_031772625.1. Classification (NCBI taxonomy): domain Eukaryota; kingdom Viridiplantae; phylum Streptophyta; class Pinopsida; order Pinales; family Pinaceae; genus Pinus; species Pinus tabuliformis. Next base: position 591,993,778 of record CM062820.1, on the reverse strand, counting down.
CCCATGTCATGTATGTAACAACCTAGGTAAACCTACCTTTCTAGCAATGATCTCCATTGTAGGAGGCTTTCGTCTCACCGATTCATTTTCGAATAATCGACAGAGTTTTTCCCTCCAGTCTTACCCCAAAGCTGGAATGGATTTTGTGGCTAGGATCTTAGGCAAATCCTAGTGTTCTAGATCGAGTCTATGTAAAAGCAATTTGGGAATAATCCTAACTATTTGGTTAGGTTATTTTACTACAAATTACTTGCTATGCTGGATTATATTTGTGTCTCAAAAATGGGTAATCTGTGAGGGTCTATTGCAAATGAGTTCTCCCCCTTATGATGTAAAAAATATGAAAATCATGATGTAAAGTGTCTTGAGGGTTGAAAAAATAATTTATCCCCTCATAGGTTAATTAATTAAATATTTTGGCCCAAAATTAATTAAAATCCTAAGCCAGAAATTTAATTAATTCTAGGTCCTAGGTAAATTTAAATTCTCCAAAGGCAAAATTCGTTGGTCCTAAAAAAATTAAATTTTAAGAGGTCCAGGGACTAAGGTAAATTAATTATTTTAATAAATTTTAAACCTTTGATCCCTAGGGTTAAGTCAAAGTCAATTTTTTTGGGAAATTAACTCAAAATTTTAATTTTTGAGTTAATTAAAATGCATTTAAATGAAAATTTCGAATTTCCTCAAAAATTAAATATTTTGACGGATGAGATTAAAAGAGATTGAAAGAAATTTTAATCTTCATAAACGGTCGAGATTACTTTGACGAGGATTACTCGAACTAGCGGTTGGAGGACTTATCTTCAAATAAGAGGTCATTTGTCAGTCAATCCATCCGATCTCTGAGTCATGTGCTTAGCAAGAAGCTCTTATGTATCCGATCTCTAAGTCATGTGCTTAGCAAGAAGCTCTTATGTAATCTTTTTCTAGATAATAAAGAAAGACTTTGGGTTTAAATTCTGTTGGTGTTACGCTTCATGGGAATGTTGTAAGATGTTTTATTTCTTGCATATTTTTTTCTAAAGCCATTGATGATAGCTTCTGAAGAGTGATTTGAGTACAGATATCTTGCTCAGCTGCTGGGGTTTGAATAATAATTTAAATTTTGAACATAACAGTAGGTATCTCTATTTCTCTAACTTTTATTATTATTTTCTCACTCTATTTTTAATGGCTGAATCAAGTTTTGCAGGGAAATCTTGATTTAGATCGTCGGGTGTTAGGGGAAGTTTTCAGTTGGACCAGCCAAATCCCAATCGGTGTTTCCTGAAGAGCCCAACTAAATTAGCCACGAGCTTACCATAAGAGTTTGTTTGTTTTATTGATGCATGAGGGTTTTCAGTTAGCATCTCCTTTTAAAATTTAAAAAATCTTTTAATTTTTGTGTGGCATAATGATGGATCTGCCTACTTAGAGCCTTCAACTTGTAATTATTGTAATTTAACTGGGTTTTTGGGCTTTTTAATTTCATCATTGTATATATCGTTTTTGGGTGTTTCGTTTTTGTCATTATAGGTACATATCTTAAGGAGATTTCCTGTTTGACGCTAGATCTAAGCATTGAAGGGTAAGATATGGCCTCAATATCATTTTGCAGGGGCATTATTCCTTTTTACAATTCAAGGGTTTGAAAATTTTAAATCTGTGGATTTTATAAAGAAATCTTAAGCATAAGTGTACTAGTTTGAAATTAAATTTTTCTAAGTTTGTTTTGGAGTTTTTGAGGCTACCATTCGCTGCCTGGAAGCCTCTCTTTTCTCTATTGCCTAGGGTTTTCCATCTGTTGCAAATTTCAATTTTTTTTATTCTGCTATCGTAGCCCTGCAAAAACCGCTGCAAGCTAAAACCCTCTTCTCTCCCTCTCGTCGTTGCCTTTTGTTTCTGCCCATCTCAATCTCCACGGCTTCCCTTTCCTCCTTCTCCCTCACTGCTCCTCGTCTTTCTTTGTCCGCACCCCTCATAGCTCCTTATCTCCATCTCCCTTACCCGTAGCTCCTCCCAGAGTCTTCATCACCTACGTCGCCTCTTCTCTCAACCTGCAAACCCGTGGCTCCTCCTCGCTGGATCTACGCCCTCTCCTTTGCTCTTCGAATTGTGTCCATTTCCCTTCCATACACGACTTCCTTTCCCTGCTCTCCCTTATCTCCTTTGACTGCTCTCGCATCTCCTTAAACCTGCGTCTCTGCCTCAGCTCTCCTCCTCGTCGACCTATTGTTGCCTTTCTTCTCGACCCGTGGCTCCCTCTCTCAGCTCGTCGCTCCTCCCTCATTGTTGCTTATTGCTCGTTGCAGCTCCAACCTCCCTTGCTCTCCTCCACATATCCCTTCTCTTGTCGCCGTCGAGCCCCTCCACACCTGCACAACACTCAAACAATTCGACCTTTTTTTTGTTTTATTCATTTATGTTTGATTTATGCATTAGGGTTAGCTCTTTTGGTTTTCTTTTATTTTTTTCATTTTTTTACTTTGGTTCTAAACATTGGTTAGGATTAAACTTTAATCAAGTTCAATTTTATTTTTTGTTTTGACTTTTCAATTTCTCTTATTTTGATTTAATTTTAGTTTTTTTGTTTTACATTTTTTATTTAAACATGTGATTTTGATTTTTGTTTTCATTTCCTTTCTTTTATTTTTATTTTGATTTTGCTTAAAACATTTAAAAAACTAAAAAATTATAAAAAAAAAATGTGACTTTGAAAGTACGAATGAAATAAATCAAAAGAAGATCTAAGTTTTCACATTTAAAAAATTAAATTTTTATGTGGCCTACAGCCCATTCAAAATTTTAATTTAACTTATGTCTTTTGATTTTTATCTTTGGTCACATTAAAAAAATTAATTACCACATTAAATTTGCTTCATAAGCTTAGCATATTAAAAATTTACCGAAGGGATAATTAAATTCTAATCTAAAGTTCCTTGGTGTCTTTTGGTGTTAAGTGTAAAATTTTAAAGGGAGAATTTTGTGGTATTGATTTCTCTATAGTCAAGCGTGATTAATGTTTTAGAATCATATCTAAATATTGACTATAAGAGAAAAATAAATTTTAGATTTGGGTTATTTTAGAAAATCATTTTAATTCTAGTATCATATATTACTTAGCAGTTAAATTGCATAGCTCTTCATGGGATTTCATTGCTAAAATATCTTGCATGATAAAATTTTGAGCATTTGCATTTAATCTTTCATGATCGTCACTTTCATCACATTTATATATTGCTCTGGATAACTTGTTTTCATTTGGTTTATGGTTAACTAAATATTAAGGCACTAGTCTAAAATCATTTCTATCTTGAGATTGCATTTGTTTTAATTGTTTGATCTATCCATCTCGGTTAACGAAGACTCGTTTCACATCCGTCAAGTTGTTCATCTTTAAGTCTCCTAAATCCTATGTTCCACAGGTTTCCTTCATTCATTGACCCTTAGGGACTACCCCTCTTGACTTGTCTAGGAGAGAGTCTAAACGAAGTGATTAAGGATTAGAGTGATAACCCTTACTCTGAGCGTTGTCGCGGTGCCTAGACACTTTGTGCGACAACATTTTTTGGCACCGCTGTCGGGGACCAAATTATTGGACCTTAGCTTTATGACAATCATCTCATTCATTTTTCAATCTCTTATCATTTTGTGTCCCATCAACGCCACATTTTTTGGTGCCATTTCATCTCTTCATCTTTTCATCACCGTATCTTTCGTCATCTCTCTAATCCTTTCATCTGCACCTTTAGCACTTCGACATTTCGGTTGGTTTCCTGTTTGGGTGGCAACTCTAGTTATTCATCCATTATTTCTCAGACAAGAAACCTTCATTGGTATCCATCTGCTTCTCCCTGACTAACCTTTCGGTTTTTTTGGACCCTGGAGATAGATTCATGTTCAAGTGACAATTCCACTTCTTTCATTTCTTACAAGAATTTCTGCTAGAAGCTCGCTTTTTGTGGATCTCTTGTTTTTCTTGAGCAAGGATCTCCCTTTCTAGCATCCATTTGGCCCCTCCTTTTCCCTTTGGACAATTCATCATGGATGTGTTCGCCCCTTGTAACTTTGCTAATATTCGAGGTTATCCTAATGATCTTCCAGAGAATGGGATTGATAAATTCCCTTCTCTTCAGGGCAATAATGCAATTAGTGTTGATGCTCATCTGAAAGCTTTTGGTTCTTGGGTAGGTAAGTATGCAAGGATTGTTGATTATAATCATGAAGATTTTAAAATGAGCCTCTTTGTTCTTACCTTGGAGAAAGATGCTTTGGAATGGTTTATGGAAAAGCCTGATAATTCATTTGATTCTTTGCAATCGATTATTAATGCCTTTAAGGAAAAGTATGGAGATAAGAGAGAAGAGAGACATCTCGTAAAAGCTATCAGTGTCATAAAAAAGAGAGAACGAGATTGCTGAAGAGTTCAACAAGAGATTTAATGGTATTATTAAAGAAATATCTACAGATTATAAGACTCCTGATAAATCTATTATAGACTTTTATAGCGATGCTTTTAATCGTGATACATCTTATGAATTGAGACGAGCTAAGAATCGTGATTGTAAAGTTGCTCAGACTTTAGCTATAGAGCTTGAAAAAGATAAGAAGGCATCTGGGAAGTCTAAAATCCCAAGTTTTGATAGGGCTTCGACAAAATTGAAAGAACCTAAAGGAAAAGAGGTTAAAGAATCTGACGACGACCCTATGCAAAAATTACTACAAAAACTTGAAAGCATGGAGCTTAACCAAGCGAAATTAATCTCTAACCATGCTAAGGAAATAAGTACTTTACGATCTAGGTTGGTTCAAATGGAAATGGCGCAAGCGCAGAATTTTCAACCTAGGATTAACAATAATAATCAAAGCAATAACACTTGGCAGACAAAAGGCCAATCTAGTGAGCAGAGGCCTCCCAATCCGCTTGAATCTGCAAATCGAATGAATGAGGCTCTGCCTTATTGCAGGGCATGCGATGCTTTTCATGAAGAGGCTACTTGCCATGTTGTCAAAAGAATCATAGATAGTAGAATGGCAGGGACAAGTAATCAAGTCAATGTTGTTGGTAAAGAATATCATTTGTCTCAGGAAAATTGGGCAGAAGTTAAAGAGCATAGTCAAGAAGTTAGACCTTTTACATCTTCCTATAGTATCAATAATTTTGACCATGAGAAGGATATGCAACTAAATCAAGCGCAAGTAATCAAGAATATTGATGACAACCAGGCTTGACTCATTAAGAACATGGAACTCAACAAAGCTAGATTAACAGAAGATCACACCAGGGAAATGAGTTCTATGCAAAATAAATTGTTGGCTTTAAAAGAAAAACACGTTAAGGAAATGAAGATCCTGGAAACTAATCAATCTGATCACATAGCCACTGTGGTAGAAAAGTGTGTTCAGGAGATGGAGGCTATGCGGACCAATATGCAGAATCATCATGAGAAAGAGATAAACTCTATGTAAAATTGCTTCATGGGCATGAAAGCGAAGAATGATAAAATTATAAAGGACATGGAAGTTAATCAAATATCTTTTCAGAACAGATTAAAGATAATGGAAGTTAATCATTCTAATCAGATGTCTATTATTCATAATCATATGATTGCAGTGGAAGCAAAGCACAATCGGGAAATGAAAACTATGGAGGCCAATCATATCACTCCGCAAGACAGATTCGTGAAAACTGAGCTCAATCAAGCAAAGTTAATAGTAAGGCATGCTAGAGAAATGAGTTCCATACATAACAGGTTGGAAGAAAGGAAATCACAGGTACAGAAGTTTCAATCTGATCCAAATGATAGATGTTAGAAAATCAAGGAGCTTTCAATAGATCATAATTCTCCCAATCCATTAAAGCAGGTCCCATCTTGTTGTGAATATCCTGAGAAAGTGGATGACCCCATTAACGAAGATTTAGCTGAGAATGGCATGATCAAAGAAGAAATTAAAAAAGATCCAAGTTATAACTCATGACACCTGTGACACTGATCCATCATTCTTGACAAAGCAGATGCAAAATGAAGAAAGGCATGTCATGCATATCTTACATACTTGATCTGAGAGTTTTCAAGAAGAATGTTCCACATCATCAGTGATACAACCTGCCACAAAGAAAAAGTGCAAGAGAAAGAGAACGAGAAAGCGGTTTGATCCATCTGATGGTCGCAAGCAGCTTGATTTTCGATTAGGAAAAAGTCCTACCATGTGCAGGATTGGACATGGCACATCCGAGAAACAACCAATAGATTTGCCTAAACGCAGGCAAATGCTTAGCACGCACTATATTGAACGCAACTAATGCCATGGGGCATCTTTGTATTGTATTTCTAACCTTATACCCTGTTATTTCAGTATTTCATTTTGTAGTTAGATTTTTGTTTTTCATGTTATTAGGATAGTTAATAAATGAAGGGCTTATATATTTTCTGTGCTTAATGTTGTATGATGATTTTTGAATGGACGCTACTTATGTTATATTGTGTGTTGCGTGGATGCAGATTCTGGATTCTCACATCCCACTGATGCAGCAAGGTCTCCCAATTAGAGCTAGATGTTGACAACTACATGTCAACGACCCATAGCAGTACACCCCATTTTTTCGCAAAAGGGATAGCGCATGATCAATGTGTCTATGCCGTCCAGCTATCATCATCAACCTGACTTCCAAGATGTTATGTAAACCCATTCTACATGTGTATAATGCAAATAATCTCAGCAGAACCATGTCATGTATGTAACGACCTGGGTAAACCTACCTTTCTAATGACGTTCTCCATTGTAGGAGGTATTTCGTGTCACTGATTCATTTTCGAATGATCGGCAGAGTTTTTCCCTCTAGTCTTACCCCAAAGCTGGAATGGATTTTGTCGCTAGGATCTTAGGCGAGTCTTAGTGTTCTAGATCGAGTCTATGTAAAAGTAATTTGGGAATAATCCTAACTATTTGGTTAGATTATTTTATTACAAATTACTTGGTCTGCTGGATTATATTTGTGTCACAGAAATGGGTAATCTGTGAGGGTTTATTACAAATGGGTTTTCCCCCTTATGATGTAAAAAATATGAAAATCATGATGTAAAGTGTCTTGAGGGTTGGAAAAATAATTTATCCCCTCATAGGTTAATTAATTAAATTTTCTGGCCCAAAATTAATTAAAATTCTAAGCCAGAAATTTAATTAATTCAAAGTTCTAGGAAAATTTAAATTCTCCAAAGGAAAAATTAGTTGGTCCAAAAAAAAAAAATTAGAGGTCCAGGGACTAAGGTAAATTAATTATTTTGATAAATTTTAAACTTTTGATACCTGGGGTTAAGTCAAAGTCAATTTTTTGGCAAAATTAACTCAAAATTTTAATTTTTGAGTTACTTAAAGTACATTTAAATGAAAATTTCGAATTTCCTCAAAAATTAAATATTTCAACAGATGAGATTAAAAGAAATTTTGATCTTCATCAACAGTGGAGATTACTTTATATCGAATGCCAGACTCACAGGTCGACATTCTAAGTCAAGAAGAAATGCCTCGCGGATCCGCTGTATGGGAATTGGCCAGCCAAAATAGAAACATTGTTGAGCAGCATGCATTCTGGGAAATCAGAGGAGGTAATGAGGCTCACTTCTGGGACGACAAATGGCAGCAAAGAGAAAGACTGAACAATATGCAGAACCTTCATCAAATCAGAGGAAGAATTGAGGGGAATAGAACAAGTGTCAAGGATTATTGGAATCCTGCCAACATGAATGACTGTTGGAGATCCTGGAAGGACCCGTTAGAGTGGGATCAGAATCTTAGTCCTGACTTACAGACGGCTTTCAAAAAGGAAATGAACTCAAGGAAAATCAGAGTAAGAGACGGAAAAGATATCCTCCGCTGGGGTAATACCATGAGAGGCCTTTTCTCAGCCAAGGAAGCCTATTACCTGGCAATTCCCCACAACATCAACGATGGCCAGCATGATTGGAGGAAAATTTGGGATCTAAATTGGTGGCCCAAAGTAACCACTTTCGCTTGGTTAGCTTCGAAAAACAAAATCTTAACTTGGGACCGCATCCAGCAAAGGGGTTTTTCGGGACCTTCGAGCTGCTATCTGTGTAAGAATCACGAAGAAAACAGAGATCATATTATGATCCACTGCCCGTTCATTAAACAACTATGGTCTAATATCAAGCGCACCTTTAATAAACCCGGGGTGGAGGTTAGAGATTTTATTGAAATGGTTTTCCATTGGAGGGAAGAAACTTTCCACTGCAGAGTCATACAAAGAGCCTGGAATCTTGTCCCAGGTTTTGTAGTATGGCTGGTATGGAAGGAACGCAATGCTAGAATTTTCAAAAGTGTCAATAAGGAGTCTGAGGTAATTTGGGAACGGGTGGTAGAGGCGATGAGAGAAACTATTCTGGTAGAGAGATGGCAGGACGAAGACTGGAAAGCAGACCCAGGGGAGCAGGAAATTATGAACAGACTCAACCTAAAATTGGAGATGGTGCATTATCAATTAAGGAGAGAGCAGGACATGAGGATTAAAAGCCCAGACAAGTTTACCTATCCCAGGGGACAATTTATAAAACTAAATTTCGATGGGGCCTCTAAGGGCAACCCTGGGGATGCAGGGTTCGGGGGTATATTCCGTGACAGCAACAGACAAGTAAGATGGATATATGCCGACTGGGGAGGGAATATGACCAACAATGAGGCCGAGTTCTGGGCTCTCCACACTGGTTTGAGAATTGCTATCAGAAATGGGTATTCTAACTTGGAAATTACGGGCGACTCCCAAATTGCTATTGAAATGGTTAAGAAACTCAGGAATGGCAAGGGGTGGGAAAAGGTGACTAAGAGCTGGCGCACAGCAGGTATCGTACAGGAGATCGCGGATATGATTAAAAGAATAGACTACTGTACCTTTAATCATGTTCGAAGAAATGGCAATAAACCTGCGGACTGGCTTGCCAACTGGGGCAGCAGAGGCCAGCAAAGCAGGATAGATAGTCAGTGGAGGAATGCGGAGGCAAATAGAGAGTGGAAAGATCTGATTACGCTCATTAAGGTTGATCATGATGGTGTTATCGGGGATCACACTTCGATCAATGAAAGGGATTATTAATTGGCAGAGGCACGATCGAACCATGGCCAAGGTTCGATTGAATAAGGTGCTAAGTGGCATGCAAATCCACACAATGATGGAGCAGGAATTAAAAGGAGGTATTATGGCGGCAGAGGGGATGAGTACCAAGGATTACGCATTTGATGCGATAATTAATACGCATCAGCTGAGAGGGGAGATTAACGAGGCGTCAGGATACAGGGCAGGGGACGTGATTACGGATGGAACGGCCAACGGTAGTGGGGTATCGGATCTGGATGGGAAGCAGTCCGGAATTCAACTTCAGGCATCATTCTATGCTCACCTCATTATAAATCTCCGAAGGCAAGAGAAACAGAATCAGATAATCAACTACCTCTGCGGGACATTTCAAAAACATTTCCATAATCTCCAGCAGAGGCATTCAAGGGGGAGATATAAACAGAGAAGGAAGAGTGACAGGACTGCAGGTGGTATGGAAACCCGTCAGAGAGGCCGTGGTGCAGGGGAGCGGAGTGTAATTGAGGAAGAACGGGAGCAAGGGAAGGGCAAAAGCCCCTTAGAACGAGACTCCCCTTTTATAATTTGGGATATAGACGATGATTCAGAAGAGGAAGTCGCTGGAGTCTCTGGGAAAAGATTCAAGGAAATGCAAAAGAGGAGCTCGAAAGGTAGCACGCCCCAGCCGGAGACAAATTCGTCTATGCAGTATGCCTCTGATGATAGGCGCTCGGGGCTCCGCAAGAGGGGTCGTCCACCGAGCAGTGGTCAAAGCAAAACGCAGAGGGGGGATAGGAACCAGAGCACGACAGAGTACGAGGAAGGGGAAAATTCTGGCAAGCGTCAGCAGCGACCAGCGAAGCCGAAAAGAACAGTGATGCACCAAATTCGAACGGCGGAAAAGGCCTTTCAAAACAATGCTGACCCTGATATTCGCAAGATAATGCAATTTCTTGAAGAGGAGGCCATTCAGGAGCAATCGGCAGACGAGATGGAAGAATGGGCGACAATCCTCCACGATCCAGGCCACACTCGTGGTCGCAGGACTCTTTTCAAGCAATCCCTTCACATATATTGGGTAATGAAAGGCTTGATGGCGAAGGCCTTGGAACAGGTTGCCAAAGAAATGGCTGATTTGCTTCAGAAGAAACCTGATATGAGCAAGGAGCTAAGCTATATTCGTACAGCCCTGTCAAAACAGGAGGATAAAATGGATGAGATTCTGCACCTTCTGAAGAGTGAACGTCAGGACCCTGTTCAAGGAGACAGCCAGCCGAATCCTGCGCAAGGAGCCAGCCAGCCAGAGGAAAAGGAAGATGCTTGACGGAAGATATGTTAAGCTCTGTTTCTATGTTTTGTTCTGATTTTGTCCACGTCATTATAGATGAATAGTAGGAGTAGAAATATAGTTATGAATAAGGTTTGCTGTAAGTTTCAAAACTGCTATGCTGTGTTAGCTACTTTGGTTAGACTGAGAGCCTATTACTTCTGGGCTGGACTGAAAAATTACAGATGGTTTTGACCCGGTTTCCCCTTGAGGGCGGGCTTCTATGGTTTGGACGATGTATCTTTTTGGAAAATTTTCAGTAATAGAATGAGTACTACCTGAGCTTACAAAAAAAAAAAACAGTGGAGATTACTTTGACGAAGATCACTCGAACTAGCCGTTGGAGGATTTATCTTTAAATAGGAAGTCATTTGTCAGTCAATCCATCCGATCTCTAAGTCGTGTCCTTAGGAAGAAGCTCTTATGTAATTTTTTTCTGGATAATAAATAAAGACTTTGGGGTTAACATCTGTTGTTGTTACTCTTCATGGAAACGTTGTAAGATGTTTTATTTCATGCATAATTTTTTATAAAGCCACTGATGATAACTTCTGAAGAGTGATTTGAGTACAGGTATCTTGCTCAGTTGCTGGGGTTTGAATAATAATTTAAATTTTGAACGTAATAGCACGTATCTCTATTTGTCTAAGTTTTATTATTATTTCCTTGCTCTATTTTTAATGGTTGGGTCGAGTTTTGTAGGGAAATCTTGATTTAGACCCTCAAGCGTTAAGGGAAGTTTTCAATTGGACTAGCCAACTGCCGATTTGTGTTTCCTGAAGAGCCCAACTAAATTAGCTTCGGGCTTATCATAAGATTTTTTTTGTTTTAGTGATGCATGAGGGTTTCGAGTTAGCACCTCCATTTAAAATTTAAAAAATCTTTTAATTTATGTGTGGCATAATGATAGATCTAGCTACTTAGAGCCTTCAGCGTGTAATTATTGTAATTTAACTGGGTTTTTGGGTTTTTAATTTCATCATTTTATATATCGTTTCTGGGTGTTTCGTTTTTGTCATTGCACGTACAGATCTAAAGGAGATTTCCTATTTGAAGCTAGATCTAGGCCCTGGAGGGTAAGATTTGGCCTCAATATCATTTTGCAGGGGCATTATTCATTTTTATAGTTCAAGGGTTTGAAAATTTTAAATCTGTGGATTTTATAAAGAAATTTGAAGCAGAAGTGTACTGGTTTGAAATTAAATTTTTCTAGGTTTGTTCTGGAGTTTTTGAAGCTACCATTTGCTGCATGAAAGCCTCTCTTTTCTTTGTTGCCTTGGGTTTTCCATTTGCTGCAAATTTCAATTTTTTATTTTTATTTTGCTGTCGCACCCTTGCAAAAACCATTGCAATCTAAAACCCTCATCTCTCCCTCTCTTCGCAGCCTTTTGTTTCTGCCCTTCTCAATCTCCACGGCTTCCCTTTCCTCCTCCCTCGCTGCTCCTCGCCTTTCTCTATCCGCATCCCTCGCTTCTTATCTCCATCTCCCTTACCCATAGCTCCTCCTGCGGCCTTCATCGGCAGCATCGCCTCTCCTCTCAACCTGCAAACCCGCGGCTCCTCCTTGCTCGATCTGCACCCTCTCCTTTGCTCTTTGTTAATTTTAGGTATGTTCTATGCTGATAGCAAATTTACTTCAATTTTCATATTAGCTCAATATCTATTCCAGATTAGCAATCACATTTAGCATGATAGTAAAACGCAGATAGAACATAAACATAAATCGCAGAAGACAAGCCAAGACAAGAGGACACAATATGTGGGGAAACCCTTGATCAATTCTTCTTATATGTTCTTCAATATTTCAACAGAGAGAGAGAGATAGTACATATACATTAGAAGTCAACATTTTGACTTATCAAAATAAGAGCAGAGATCTTCTCTAAGAAGATGGCACATGAGGCAGCTGATCTAAACTCAGGTGAAGGCATATGCTTCAACTGATCCTCCAAGGTGACTCCATCACCATGCAGCACCCATCACTGTGCTGCACCTCATCATCATGCTGCACCCGTCACTGTGCTGCACCCAATCACTGAGCTGCTCTTCATCACTATGTTGCTTCCCATTACTGAGCAGTACCACATCATCATGTTGTACTCATCATCAACAAGTTGCTGCAATGCATCATGCTGCTGCTATATCTACATGCCCATCATCACCATGTTGTACCATTATGTGCACCATACTGTACTACATTGCATCCATCCTTGTTGTCACCGATATGTTGCACCATTCATCACACTGCACTAATCATTGTTGCAACCAAACATGTTGTCTCTAACACCATGATGCATCCAATAAACACTCATCCATGCTTGTTGTAATATATATCATTATGTTGCACATACAACATCCAATATTCAGGCAGCAAAGAGCTTCTCTAGGACAACAACCAAGTCCTCTAACAGTCTTCCTTAACTGCTTCTAACAGCCCTCCTAAACAGCCTCTAACAGCACTCCTAAACAACCTCTAACAACACTCCTAAACAACCTTCTAACAGCGCTCTTAAATAGCGGATTGAGTTCCCTTCATGGACTGTGAATTGACAACGTCTAGGGCACCATATTGTGACTCATAAGACTGTGGTTAGGGCAGCGTGAACCGTCTTCCTTTTTACTGCATTTAGGCCTTAACCATGACTGCGGTTAGGCCTTAACCATTGTTGCGTTTAGGGCTTAACCCACTGCTGTGTTTAGGGCTTAATCCACTGCTGCGTTTAGGGCTTAATCATTGTTGCGTTTAGGGCTTAACCCACTGCTGCATTTAGGGCTTAATCATTGCTGCATTTAGGGCTTAACCCACTGCTGCGTTTAGGGCTTAACCCACTACTGCGTTTAGGGCTTAATCATTGTTGCATTTAGGGCTTAACCCACTGTTGCGTTTAGGGCTTAACCCACTGTTGCGTTTAGGGCTTAACCCACTGCTGCGTTTAGGGCTTAATCATTGCTGCGTTTAGGGCTTAACCCACTCCTGCGTTTAGGGCTTAACCCACTACTGTGTTTAGGGCTTCTTCATTAGGGCAGCGTAGAGCCTAGGGCACTCCCTCTAGATAGCGTAGAACCTTTCTTTATTAGGGCAGCGTTATCCCTTAGGATCTCTCCTCCTACTAAAACCCAAAGACAAGTAGAGAGGAAGAGATCCCAAGTGAGTGTGTCCAAATGACTTTCAAGGCACCTCTATTTATACTAAAACGTTGAGCACAAGTGGGGGCAATTTGGTTGCTGGCCGACCTTGACGAATTGTCTTATAACACAAATAAATTCATAACTCCATGAATACTTATCAGAATCAGATGATCCTTAGATCAATCCTACACCTCTCGATGAGAGGGATCCAAGAAAAATATCAGTTGCCATTAATAAGATGACCCACATGGAGTTTGGCCCTAGTTTCTAATTTTAACACTCCCTCTCAACTAGGGAGAACTCCATCCGCTGATCCATATGTCCGACTATACTATCTATGCCATCAGTGCCATGCACTGCTCTGCTCTGCTGAACCATGAAGAAGAAGAATTGATTCAGAATGTCTCATACCATTCTCTACTAACCCAAAGTCAGTTTTATTGATCCCAGATCAATATCACAAGAGAGTGTCTTAAACCACTCATATTGATCCCAGATCAATGGAGGTCATCCTAGCATAGGGATTACAGTAGATACAACGATGCGTCCATCGATAGTACTACTATGGTCCCTAACCCCATTTCCCTGCTCATTGATCAGATGAGAGGTACTTCCCATGAGTCCCAGACTACATGGGTAGGATGCCTCGACAGGAGAACTAATCATCCTGTCCTTAAGTCGCCTCGGGGTATCACAGGGGAAGGCTGAGCCATTCACCCTGTACACAGCGCACCATTAGGGGAGGGTGAGTCGCCTTATGGTCATGTGTTGCTCCAGTAAGTACCCCAAGCCCCCTCCAGAGCTCCCAGAGCTTAATGCATGTAACATGCAGGACCCTTATAAGAAGGTCTCTCGACAACTCCAAGTCGTTCGGGAAAGTCACAGATTTGATCTTTCCCCAGGGCTTAGACAGAATGTCTGCAACCTATACATCAGTCTCAATGCAATGGAGCCTCCTCGCTCATCGACGTACCATATCCCAAATAGGGTAGTATCTGATGTGTATCTGTTGGAGCAATCATCGAATACAGGATTCCTCAACAATCGAATCCTCCCATGGTTGTCACAGAGGATCATGGTGGTATTCATCATGTGTACAAACAGCTCACTGAAGAGGTTCCACAACCAGGCAGCTTCATACAAGATCATACTCGTAGCTATATATTCGGTCTCGGCGATGCTTGTAGCAACCGACTTCTGCTTCCTGCTCATCCATGATATCGAAGCAGAACCCAAACAAAACCAGCACTGAGAAGTGCTCTAGTGATCCTCCACACTGCTTGCCAAGTCAGCATTTGAATAATCATGCAGCTTCATATTTCCGACAGTGTATCTCAATCCATGAGAGATTGTGCCCCGAAGATATCTCAGAAGATTCTAGGCACCCATCTAGTGAGGCTCAACCAAATATGAGCTCACCATGCTAACTACAAAACATATATCCGGACGAAAGTTCACCAAGAACATTAATGCAAATGAGTTTATTAAACTTAGAGGCATTTCCCAAATCTGGTCCAGTGTCACCACCATATAACTTTTGAAAGTTAAGATCCTCGAGGTAGTCACGGGCTTGCAGTTTACCATTCCACATCCGGAATCCAACTCCCTCTTACTTCTGCAAGTGAGAGGGTTTGCACCTATCAGAAATAGGTCGTCGTTAGAAGGTGCTGGTATGAGAGGTCTATCATCCACAACCTTTGAGCAATGGTTTGGATCAGTTTCACTCCTAGTGAATCTCAGCTTCATCAGACAGCGAGGTGTTTTTGCTTCAAGCCATAGAGGGCTTTCTTCCACTTGCATACATGACATTCCCAATGAATATCAAACCCCTCGGGTTATTCCAAGCCTGTGGACCTGCTACATGAGGGGAATGGTCCCCTTGTAAGATTTTCCTTTAGTACATCTCAGACATGTACCTTCATGCTCTTCTTGAATTCAGGCATCCCTGTCACCATCTAACTCACATCGGATAGGGCCCCATAAGTAGACCTTCGGTGTTATAGACGAGAAATGTTAATTGACATGATCCTCAATGGACCATTCTGCAACTTGATACAAATTGCCAACCCTGAACCCATGAGAAAAAACATCTTTGAAAATTCTATTTTCAAACACGTACCTTTCCACTAATGAATGCCATCCTGAAACCTTTGACTTCCATTGCCGAAATGGACACCAGGTTCTTCTTGCGATCAAGTACATAAACGAGATTCTGAATCGAGTTACCCTTATTCAATTGAGGAGTAATATTCCCTACAACCTTTCCGAGATAGGTGGCATCGGCTCCAAGTATAATCCCACAATTGTTTCCATCTCTACTAAATTAGAGAGAGTACCCTTCTATCCGATGAAGTGCCTTGAAGCACTACAATCAATAAGCCACATTCCTAAAGAATCTGAAGGAGAGGGCCAATACAAGATAACACTTCTTTATCTTATTAGAAACAACATTTGATTCTTCATACCTGGGGTTCCTTGCTTTCTTGAAGAGTAGGTCATTTACTTAATGACCTGCATTACCTATCATTCCTTCGATCATTGAAGATGTCACTCGAATGATTGTTATCTTCATCAAGAGATGTGTCCCTGCCATTCGGACACTCCTTCGCATAATGGTCGAACTTATTACAAACAAGGCATCTGTCTTTCCTTGCATCCTTATATCCGCACTTCCCAATGAAGTGATCTTTAGGTAGGCCATCAGAAGCTTCTGCTGCGCCATTTTGATAATATTCTCTACTTCGATTTCACCCTCGGTGAATTTGAAGAGGGATGAGGAATCCATTGATCCTTTTGTCCTTTCCCAATTGTCTTCGGTGATTGCTCTTTCACTCTTTCTCGGGCATTGTCTTCACCTCAGCTCCGATTCCATGATAATTTTAGGTATGTTCTATGCTGATAGCAAATTTACTTCAATTTTCATATTAGCTCAATATCAATTCCAGATTAGCAATCACATTTAGCATGATAGTAAAATGTGGATAGAACATAAACATAAATCGCAAAAGACAAGACAAGACAAGAGGACACAAGGTGTGGCGCCAGCCAAGGACAAACCCCAATGTGGGGAAACCCTTGATCAATTCTTCTTATATGTTCTTCAATACTTCAACAGAGAGATAGTACATATACATCAGAAGTCAACATTTTGACTTATCAAAATAAGAGCAGAGATCTTCTCTAAGAAGATGGTACATGAGGCAGTTGATCTAAACTTAGGTGAAGGCATACGCTTCAACTGATCCTCCAAGGTGACTCCATCACCATGCAGCACCCATCACTATGTTGCACCTCATCATCATGCTGCACCCGTCACTGTGTTGCACCCAATCACTAAGCTGCTCTTCATCACTATGCTACTTCCCATTACTGAGCAATACCACATCATCATGTTGTACTCATCATCATCGTGCTGCTGCTATATCTACATGCCCATCATCACCATGTTGTACCATTATGTTGCACCATACTGCACTACGCTGCATCCATCCTTGTTGTCACCTATATGTTGCACCACCATCATTGTGCATTATGTTGCACCATTCATCATGCTGCACTAATCATTGTTGCAACCAAACATGTTGTCTCTAACACCATGCTGCATCCAACAAACACTCATCCATGCTTGTTGTAATATATATCATTATGTTGCACATACAACATCCAATATTCAAGCAACAGAGAGCTTCTCTAGGACAACAACCAAGTCCTCTAACAGTCTTCCTTAACTACTTCTAACAACCCTCCTAAACAACCTCTAACAGCACTCCTAAACAACCTCTAACAACACTCCTAAACAGCCTCTAACAACACTCCTAAACAACCTCTAACAACACTCCTAAACAGCCTTCTAACAGCACTCCTAAACAACGGATTGAGTTCCCTTCATGGACTGTGAATTGACAGCGTCTAGGGCACCATATTGTGACTCATAAGACTGTGGTTAGGGCAGTGTGAACCGTTTTCCTTTTTACTGCATTTAGGCCTTAACCATGACTGCGGTTAGGCCTTAACCATTACTGTGTTTAGGGCTTAACCCACTACTGCATTTAGGGCTTAATCCACTGTTGCGTTTAGGGCTTAATCATTGTTGTGTTTAGGGCTTAACCCGTTGTTGCATTTAGTGCTTAATCACTGCTGTGTAGGGCTTAACCCACTGCTGTGTTTAGGGCTTAACCCACTCCTGCGTTTAGGGCTTAACCCACTGTTGCGTTTAGGGCTTAACCCACTGCTACATTTAGGGCTTCTTCATCAGGGCAACGTAGAGCCTAGGGAACTCCCTCTAGATAGCGTAGAACCTTTCTTTATTAGGTCAGCGTTATACCTTAGGATCTCTCCTCCTACTAAAACCCAAAGACAAGTAGAGAGGAGGAGATCCCAAGTGAATGTGTCCAAATGACTTTCAAGGGACCTCTATTTATACTAAAACGTTGAGCACAAGTGGGGACAATTTGGTTGTTGGCCGACCTTGACGAATTGTCTTATAACACAAATAAATTCATAACTCCATGAATACTTATCAGAATCTGAAAATCTTTAGATCAATCCTACACCTCTCGATGAGAGGGATCCAACAAAAATATCAGCTTCCATTAATAAGATGACCCACATGGAGTTTGGCCCTAGTTGCCAATTTTAACACTCTTCGAACCGCGTCCATCTCCCTTCCATACGCGGCTTCCTTTTCTCGCTCTCCTTTATCTCCTTTGATTGCTCCCACGTCTCCTCAAACATGTGTCTCTGCCACAACTCTCCTCCTCGTCGACCTGTTGTTGCCTTTCTTCTCGACCTGCGCTCCCTCTCTCAGCCCGTCGCTCTTCCCTCATCGTTGCTCTCTACTAGTTGCAACTCCAACCTCCCTCGCTCTCCTCCGCATATCCCTTCTCCTGTCGCCATCGAGCCCCTCCACATCTACACAACACTCAAACAATTCGACCTTTTTTTTGTTCAATTATGTTTGATTTTTTTGTTCAGTGTTTCATTTTGTAGTTAGATTTGTGTTTTTCATGTTATTAGGATAGTTAATAAATGAAGAGTTTATATCTTTCCTGTGCTTAATGTTGTATGATGATTTTTGGATGGACGCTGCTTATGTTATATTGTGTGTTGCTTGGATGCAGATTCTAGATTCTCACATTCCTCTAGTGTAACAATGTCTCCCCAAGTAGAGCCAGATGTTGAAAACTACGTGTCAACAACCCATAGCAGTACACCCCCTTTGTTCGCAAAAGGGATAGCACCTTATCAATGTGTCTATGTCGTCCAGCTATCATCATCAGCCTGACTTCCAAGATGTTATGTAAACCCATTATGCATGTGTATAATGTAAATAATCTCAGCAGACCCGTGTCATGTATGTAACGACCTGGGTAAACCTACCTTTCTAGTGACGTTCTCCATTGTAGGAGGTATTTCGTCTCATTGATTCATTTTCGAATGATCGGCAGAGTTTTTCCCTCTAGTCTTACCCCAAAGCTGGAATGGATTTTGTCGCTAGGATCTTAGGCGAATCCTAGTGTTTTAAATCGAGTCTATGTAAAAGTAATTTGGGAATAATCCTAACTATTTGGTTAGATTATTTTATTACAAATTATTTGGTATGCTGGATTATATTTGTGTCGCAGAAATGGGTAATCTGTGAGGGTCTACTGCAAATGGGTTTTCCCCCTTATGATGTAAAAAACATGAAAATCGTGATGTAAAGTGTCTTGAGGGTTGGAAAAATAATTTATCCCCTCATAGCTTAATTAATTAAATTTTCTGGCCCAAAATTAATTAAAATCCTAAGCCAGAAATTTAATTAATTCTAGGTCCTAAGTAAATTTAAATTCTCCAAAGGCAAAATTAGTCGGTCCAAAAAAAAAAATTAGAGGTCCAGGACTAAGATAAATTAATTATTTTGATAAATTTTAAACTTTTGATCTCTGGGGTTAAGTCAAAGTCAAATTTTTGGCAAAATTAACTCAAAAATTTAATTTTTGAGTTAATTAAAATGAATTTAAATGAAAATTTTGAATTTCCTCAAAAATTAAATATTTCGAGGGATGAGATTAAAAGAAATTTTGATCTTCATCAACAGTCAAGATTACTTTGACGAGGACCACTCGAACTAGCCATTGAGAGATTTATCTTTAAATAGGAGGTCATTTGTCAGTCAATCCATCTGATCTCTGAGTCGTGTGCTTAGGAAGAAGCTCTTATGTAATCTTTTTCTGGATAATAAAGAAAGACTTTGGGGTTAAATTCTGTTGGTGTTACTCTTCATGGGAACATTGTAAGATGTTTTATTTCATGCATAATTTTTTCTAAAGCCATTGATGATAGCTTCTGAAGAGTGATTTGAGTACAGGTATCTTGCTCAGTTGTTGGGGTTTGAATAATAATTTAAATTTTGAACGTAATAGCAGGTATCTCTATTTGTCTAAGTTTTATTATTATTTCCTCGCTCTATTTTTAATGGTTGGATCAAGTTTTGCAAGGACACCTTGATTTAGACCCTTGGGCGTTGGAGGAAGTTTTCAGGTGGACCAGCCAACTCCCGATCGATGTTTCCTGAAGAGCCCAGCTAAATTAGCTACGGGCTTATCATAAGATTTTTTTTTTGTTTATTGATGCATGAGGGTTTCGAGTTAGCACCTCCTTTTAAAATTTAAAAAATCTTTTAATTTATGTGTGGCATAATGATAGATCTAGCTACTTAGAGCCTTCAGCTTGTAATTATTGTAATTTAACTGGATTTTTGGGGTTTTTAATTTCATCATTGTATATATCATTTCTAGGTGTTTCGTTTTTGTCATTGCAAGTACAGATCTGAAGGAGATTTCCTGTTTGAAGCCAGATCTAGGCCCTGGAGGGTAAGATCTGGCCTCAATATCATTTTGCAGGGGCATTATTCCTTTTTACAGTTCGAGGGTTTGAAAATTTTAAATCTGTGGATTTTATAAAGAAATTTGAAGCAGAAGTGTACTGGTTTGAAATTAATTTTTCTAGGTTTGTTCTGTAGTTTTTGAGGCTATCATTCGCTGCCTGGAAGCCTCTCTTTTCTCTGTTGCCTGGGGTTTTCCATCTGTTGCAAATTTCAATTTTTTTTTTATTTTGTTGTTGCACCCCTGCAAAAACCTTGCAATCTAAAACTATCATCTCTCCCTCTCTTCGCAGCCTTTCGTTTCTGCCCTTCTGAATCTCCACAGCTTCCCTTTCCTCCTCCTCCCTCGCTGCTCCTCGCCTTTCTCTGTCTGCACCCCTCACTTCTTATTTCCATCTCCCTTACCCATAGCTCCTTCCGCGGTCTTCATCACCAGTGTCGCCTCTCCTCTTACCTGCAAACCCGCAGCTCCTTCTCGCTCGATCTACACCCTCTCCTTTGATCTTCAAATCACGTCCATCTCCCTTCCATGAATGGCTTCCCTTTCCTGCTCTCCTTTATCTCCTTTGACTACTCTCGCATCTCCTCAAACCTGCATCTCTACCTCAACTCTCCTCCTCGTCAACTTGCTACTGCCTTTCTTCTCGACCTGTGGCTCCCTCTCTCAGCCCATCGCTCCTCCGTCATCGTTGCTCTCTGCTAGTTGCAACTCCAACCTCCCTCGCTCTCCTCCACGTATCCCTTCTCTTGCTGTCGTCGAGCCCCTCCACACCTGCACAACACTCAAACAATTCAACCTTTTTTTGGTTCAATTATGTTTGATTTTATGTGTTAGGGTTAGCTCTTTTGGTTTTTATTTTTTTTTAATTTTTTTAACTTTCTAAACATTGGTTAGGATTAAACTTTAATCAAGTTCAATTTTATTTTTTGTTTTGATTTTTCGATTTCTTTTATTTTAATTTAATTTTAATTGTTTTGTTTTACATTTTTTTTTATTTAAACATGATTTTGATTTTTGTTTTGATTTCCTTTCTTTTATTTTATTTTGATTTTGCTT
Organism: Pinus tabuliformis; assembly: GCA_031772625.1. Taxonomy (NCBI): domain Eukaryota; kingdom Viridiplantae; phylum Streptophyta; class Pinopsida; order Pinales; family Pinaceae; genus Pinus; species Pinus tabuliformis. The sequence continues at coordinate 591,972,333 of CM062820.1, read as the reverse complement.
AAAACATTTAAAAAACTAAAAAATTATAAATAAAAAATGGTGACTTTGAAATTGCGAATGAAATAAATCAAAAGAAGATCTAAGTTTTCACATTTAAAAAATTAAATTTTTATGTGGCCTACGGCCCATTCAAAATTTTAATTTAATTAATTCCTTTTGATTTTTATCTTTGGTCACATTAAAAAAATTAATTACCAAATTAAATTTGCTTCATAAGCTTAGCACATTAAAAATTTACCAAAGGGATAATTAAATTCTAATCGAAATTTCCTTGGTGTCTTTTTGTGTTAAGTGTAAAATTCAAAGGGAGAATTTTGTGGTATTGATTTCTCTATACTCAAGCATGGTGCCTAGCCCTCGGTGAATCCGTCCTCCCCACCTTCATTACTTCAATCAATCACACAAGTTGGTCATAGGAATTCTTGCAGAATCACTATGGGAGGGGCCTAACGGACCAAAGAGGGTCGGTCAAGCCCATCGCTTCACCCCAGCATGAGAGGCTCGGCTATGAGGGAAAGTGCCGGCTAACGAGGGGATCCATCGAGCCGAACTGTAGACATCAGACGGAGGGGCAAGGATTTCGATGCATCAAAGTAAGATCCAGGTCGGTCATAGCTTTCAATGTTTTAGAATCATATCTAAAGATTGACTATAAGATAAAAATAAATTCTAGATCTGGGTTATTTTAGAAAATCATTTTAATTCTAGTATCATATATTTGTTTAGCAGTTAAATTTCATAGATCTTCATGGTATTTAATTGCTAAAATATCTTGCATGATAAAGTTTTGAGCATTTGCATTTAATCGTTCATGATCGTCACTTTCATCACATTTATAAATTGTTTTGGATAACTTGTTTTCATTTGGTTTATGGTTAACTGAATATTAAGGCACTTGTCTAAAATCATTTCTATCTTGAGGTTGCATTTGTTTAATTGTTTGATCTATCCATCTCGGTTAAACAAGACTCGTTTCACACCCGTCAAGTTGTTCATCCTTAAGTCTCCTAGATCCTGTGTTCCACAGGTTTCCTTCATTCATTTACCCCTACGGACTACCCCTCTTGACTTGTCTAGAAGAGAATCTAAACGGAGTGATTAAGGATTAGAGTGACAGCCCTTACTCTGAGCATTGTCGTGGTGCCTAGACACTTTTGTGCGACAACAAAATGATAAGGAAGAAAAGTGTTTTGAAGCCTTAAATGAAATTATGTCCAATGCACCTATATTAGCAACTCTAGATTTTCAAAGCCCTCTGTAATTGAATGTGACGCTTCAAGTTTTGGAATAGGAGCAATGTTGATGGAGGATGACGATGCAATAGCATTTGAAAGCAAGAAGCTAAATAAAAGGGAATGTCTAAAATCTACATACAACAAGGAAATGCTTGCCATTATGCATGCATTAGCCAAGTGGAGACAATATCTTTTGGGAAGTAATTTTTTAATACGAACAAACCATAATAGTCTTCAACACCTTCTCCAATAGAAAACACTTTCTACAAAACAAAAAAAATGGATCAAAAAAATTATCGCCATTTACATGGAGATATTACATAAGAAAGGGAAAGACAACATAGTAGCAGATGCTCTATCCAGAAAATATGAAGAGTCATCATTGCTTGCAATTTCGGTTGTAGTTCCAGAATGGTTTAATGAAATTCAAAGTGAGTATGCAAAAGATCCAGAAACATGTGCTATAATCAATAATCCTGCTCAGAATTCAAAATTCGAATGGAAAAAACAATATTCTTTGGTATAAAGGAAGAATTTACCTAAGCCCAAATTCCAAATTTAAGTCCAAAGTTCTCAAGGAGTCCCATGATTCACTATCAACAGGACATGTAGGTTTCTTTAAAACCTACTATAATGCACGCCAATCATTTTTCTGGAAGGGAATGAATAATGATATTCAAAAATATGTAGTAGAGTGTGATCAATGCCAGAGAAACAAAAATTAGAACATTATGACTCCCGAACTGCTCCATTCCCTAAATATTCCAAACCAAAGGTGAGAAGAAAAATCGATGGACTATATTGAAGGGCTACCCGTGTCAGATGGAAAAGACAAAATCCTTGTAGTAGTCGACAGACTCACCAAGTATGCACACTTCATAGGAATGAAGAAATCAGACTTAACAAAACAAATCGTTGAGATATTTTGCAAGAATGTCTACAAACTACATGGATTTCCCAAAGTCATTGTTAGCGATAGAGACGCCAAATTTAAAGGGAATTTTTAGAAGGAATTTTTCAAACATATTGGAACATACCTCAACATGAGTTCAACGTATCATCCTCAAATAGATAGTCAAACAAAACTTGTCAATAAATGTTTAGAAGCTTACATTCATTGTTATGCAATAGAGAAATAACATAAATGGGCTCAATGATTACACCTCGCTGAATGGTGGTACAATTCCACTTATCACACTTCAGGAAAAATGACCCAATTTCAAGCTTTGTATGGTTATGAGCCTCCGAAATGGAAGGACTTTTTGATTATCGAGACAAAATTTCCAGCAATTAAAAATCAATTAGAAGAAACCCAAAAAGCCTTTCAAGCACTAAAGGAAAATCTAAATATTGCAAGAAATCGTATGAAGCAACAGGCTGACCAAAACAGAATAAAGAGAGAATTTGAGGTTGGAGAATGGGTATTTGTTAAACTTCAACCTTACAAGCAATTGTCCTTAAAACAAAAGGAAAAAACAAATTGGCACCAAAGTTCTATGGACCGTACCAGATTAACAAAAAGATTAGCCAAGTAGCATACAGCTTAAGCCTTCCTGATAAAAGTCATGTTCACAACGTCTTCCATGTATCTTGCCTTAAAAAAGCACTAGGTAGAAAACAAGTGGCACAGACAACACTTTCGACATTAGATGACAAAGGGAACATCATTTTAGAAGCAGAAGAAATGTGGCACATACAACACTTCCGACATTAGATGACAAAGGGAAGATCAATTTAGAAGCAGAAGAAATGCAGCACAAACAACACTTCCGACATTAGATGACAAAGGTAAGATCATTTTAGAACCAAAAGAAATCATCACCACCAGGGAAAAGAAATTGCAATCACGAGTAATAAAAGAATACCTGATTAAGTGGAAGAACCTACCAGAAGAAGAAGCCTCTTGGGAGACCGAAGCATTCTGTCAACAACACCCTTTATTACCTATGCTTTGAGGACAAAGCATTTTTTTCAAGAGGAAAGCAATGTTATCTAAAAAAAAAATTAAATGTGTTTTAATGTTTAAATTAGGAAGAAGGGGCATAATCAAAAGATCATGCCCCCTCATGTAAAGACACTTGAGGTTGTATTTAAGCCAAGGGCCCTTCCATTATAAGAATCATCATTCAATTTCTAATAATATATACATTGCAGTGTTAAATTATTTGTGCATCAACCTGCTCCTCCTGCTAGATAAAACAGAACCAAATTGGCTTGAGTGATGGCTAAAAACTCTCCTTCTCACACCTATTTATAGTGCTTTTGGGGTCTAGGGTAGGGCCGACTTGTGCATCTGGTGGGATGCATAATGTATACATGAATATTCAAAAAATCATTTCTCAACCGTGAGGAGTTAGAAGGCATGTCATATATCACAGAAAAGGTCTTGAAACAAGCTATTTGACTATGTAACTTTCTCTTTCATTTGGACAGCCTTTGACATCAATAACAACCATTTTCAACAATGTAAAGGAAGCAAATCGCCAAAGAGAGCCCTCAATAGACTTCCATACAAACCATATTCGACCAATTATGCAACATAGGTGGGATTGCATGAATTTTCATCACACCTTTGCACATGAAAGCATATGTACTTGATCCAAAATGGTATATAGAATTGCTTTAGTAGAGTTCCTCCCATTGATGATCCTAAGGTAAAGAATGGATTTCGAGCTGCCATTACAAAGATGCACAGTGCAAAGGAGGCAAAAATACTCCATAAACAAATTTATATTGTTTGCATGTCTTACAGGGCCCTTCAACAAGCCTAATGCAATATAATGTTAAATTTCCTAACCCTAGTGAATTGGTAAATTACTTAATAGTAATTTCCTTCTTGCTAATTAATTTAAATTACATCTTACTAAATAAAATGTGCTACTGAGATTTTTAACTAGTAAAAATTTTAAAAATTCAATGGAAACAAATTAGCCAATTTCAACACATGCCCCGACAATTTCTTTCCCTTCAAATATGTTCATAAAATTAATATCTCAGCACACAAGGGCTCCCTTACTAGGAAAATGGCCCACCGAAAACAAATACAAGTTACAAAAAACCCTGAAACAACCAACGAACCTATTGTTGCTATCAGCCTATTGTATAGACTCACCCAGTACATGAATGAACTATGAAACCATGTTGTACAATTTCCTCTCAACCTGTTGTACAATTTTGTTGCATGGCCCAACCTTCTCTACTACTCAATCTAACCAATATGGGCTCGTTCTCCACGAGATCAAACTGTTGGTTGATTACTCTTCTGATAATCAATCCTTGTCATCGTTCTCGTACTGAACATTTGAGTGAAGTTCCTTTTTCACTCACTATGTTTCTCTTCAGTCACTATCCTTTGGGCCTCAATCACTGCCCAAGTTTTTCTTGTATCTTTCTCCTTCACCTAGCCTTGCTTTTATAATATTGAGTTACGACTAAATAATTAACCCTAATCTCCAAAGTGATTTACGATTGAGATTAGATCTCACCTCAAATGACAACAACGATTAAGATTCATTTAAACCACTAATGTAAAAACCTTTACATTTTATTAGATTAAATACACTTTTACAAAAATCACTTCACCTTAATTAATCACTTAAGTTAAAAGTGAATTTGCTAAGTTTAAGGCTTTGGACAACTTCCATGCATCTTGAAAACTAAACATGTGCAGAAGTTTTTGTCCAATCTACAAACATCAACACTTCCTCTTAGCAAGGAAGGAACTTCTTGAAAAGTTACCTAGAAATGGTTTTTCCTCTGGTCTTGGCACAATGTCCCACACATCATCCTCCACCATGGCATTCCTCCAAACATGTTGGTATGCTACGTCTTCAACGATGCTACTCATTAACACCATATAGTTTGGAAAATTCTTGAAAGACCTACTCTCCCTAAATGTGCTCTTAGAAGCCTCAACATGTTCCTGAGCATCTTTCAATGTCTATGTAAATCACCTAGGTCTCCTAACAGATCTGGGAGGAGCAATTGACTCCTCATCCCCACCTGAAGTCTAACTCCCTAAACTAGAAGTTGTTGAACGTCATTCATCCTTCAAAGCTTCCTTCTCCTCATCCTTTGTCATTGGTAGTGGGTCACGTAACTTTCTAGATGCCATGTTCTCCTTGAACCTCACATCTTTGCTCAAAATTGTCTTCCTCTGCGCTGGAATGAAGATCCTATAAACCTTTGAAGTTTCCTTGTACCCCACAAATATGCCCTTCTCTCCTGAAGGCGCCATTTTCATCCTCTTCTCCACAGGAACATGGATGTATATTGGACAACCAAAGATCCTCAAATGTCCTATCTTTAACTTCATCCCAGTGAATGCTTCGTCTAGAGTCTTATCCCTCAATATCCTGTGAGGACTCCTTATTTGAATATAAATATTGTATTGCATGCCTTTATCGAGAGAAACATAGGCAGATCTTGGTCAAGAATCATAGCCTTGACAACTCTGATGATGGATTGATTATTTCTCTTTGCAATTCCATTATGTTTTGAGGTGTGTTATCGATCCGATTAGCAGGGTTGCAAAGCCTCGCGAAACAACTTCCTCTTGAAAGTCCAAGGGAGAATTCCAGCTCAATATCTCAACTAACTCCAAGTAAGACTAGTGCCTTAAATGGGGTCAAGAAGAGGTGGAGGAGTTCATTTTGATGGTTGTCCTACTGATTTATGTATGTAAGTATGCAACAAAAAACTAAAAACAACAAAACGGTACATCAAATGATATTAGATATGGCATGTGAGTACTCAAATTTGATGTAGAAAAAATATATGAACTAGTTCTAGAGTTATTTTCAAGTTTGGGTTGCTCGTTATAGGGAATACAAATCAAATCAGCGTGCTTCCCTGTAACTGCCAACTGCGAAATCTGCAGTAAATTGTAGGGACAACAACCTGTTTCACTCAAGGAAAACACCTAATGAGTGCCAAAATTGTAGGGACAACAACCTGTTTCACTCAAGCAAAACACCTAATGAGTGCCAAAGCACTCCTAATAAATGATCTAGGGGTGGGAAAGCTGGAAGATATAAGTTTGAGCTTGAAAGACCACTTCGAAGCTTATAAACAACAATAAATACCAATCACCAACACGCTGGAAATTGTATTTTTGTGTTCCTAGGATCAATTCCCACTAGGTAATGTTAACCCTGCCACCTACATCTACGTATAGTTAGTAAGAAAAGTTTTTAACCCCACAAGGTGTGGTTGGTGGCAAGGAACTAAGAGAAGGGGTTGTCACATATTTCCAACTCTCTTCATTTAAGCTATCTCATAGGCTAGCTATGGGAGGTGGTCCCTAAAGGAAAACTAAATTAAAGATGTGAGATTTCTAGGAGAATGTTAAAGTGAAGTGGATTACTTTTGAAGATTACAAGCAAATATGATGTGAGCAATATGAAATGAAATAACCATTAACAATCATCAACACATGAGATAAGCATAAGCATATGAAAAACTAGTGCCTTTTAAAGTATTGCTCAAAAATGAAAGATATTTGCTTAATATAAATGAAATGTTTTCAAAATAAAAACACAAGTAATCCTGAAAAGTGAAATAAGAAAATGTTAAACCAATAAAATAATCAATACAAGATATAAGGATGCTTCCAAGATATATGATCAATTGCTAAATCAAAGCATACAAGGATATCTTGCAAAAGAAAAACAATTAGTATTCTACTTGCAAAATATAGATGAAATAATGTTTGCCAAAACAAAGTATTCAATTCAGCAATGACGAGTAAAATGATAATTGCAAGTAAAACCATGAGATGTGTTAATATGAAATGCACCTACACTAGATTTGGATGCAATTATCTGGGTTAATTTTAATCTAAAATGCCTAATCTAAGTGAGAAGTCCTCTTGAGATCTTACCAAAGGGTAAAAATTGGGTGACTGTAAGAAAGAGGGGGCAAGGACACAGTGGTGTCATTAACGATACTCGTCCCCTGAGTCTTACGAGCTAGCATGTGCCTTCATTCCTACAAGGGGAAAAACCACCTTCATAACTGCAGGGTCACAACGTTTTTACTTTACTTTGTACCAAATGGAAAAACTTTCCAATAAAGTTTTTTTCCCTATGATTTTTATCAACCAAACTTATGCTTCGAGGTTGATTTAAATGTTCAACTAAGTTAGGATGCCTACTATGATACGCAAGTAAATTTGCAAGTGTTATGTAAAAGATAGAAATGCTTTAAACACAAGATTGCATAAGCTTTATAACATGTAAAATTGTGAAGTGAAAGTATTTGCTTTGACTTATGATAAATTAATGATCCACCAAAAGCAAACTTGAAACTTATGAGCAATTGATTTGCATGTAAAATAAATGGCAATGCTTGTGAAAAATAAACTCAAGATTGTACTCAAAATAGCCTTGCAAAAAGGAAAGAGACTTCAACTTGAGAGATTAGCTTGACATAAAATAAATTGTTGCTTTGGAAAGTGAAATTGCCAAAATGCATCAAAACTTAAGATGTGAAATTGTTGCACAATAGTGAAGCATAAGTGAACTTTAGACAATACCCAAGTTAAAATGTATCAAGTTAAAGAGATGTTTGCATAAAAATGAATTGCTATGAAATAAAGTGTAACTTTGTGACTTGTAGCAATTAATGTAAATGGCAAGAAAATTGTAGTGAACTTTAGCAAATTAAGTGAGATGCATGGTTGTGTTAATTAGCAAATTGAAGCATGCATGTAAGTGAGAAGAGAAGCTAGAATCAACAAATCAAACCAACCACAAATTCTCTCTCAAAGTGGAGAGATGGGATGTCAATGGGTAAAACCCACACTCCCAAAAAACAGAAATTTTATTAATTAAATTACAAGGGGCAAGGGCCCATGAAAGCCTCCTCCAAACTCAAGGAAAATCTTTTACAACAAGGCCTTTAGACCATAGACTTTTCCTTGACGAATTACTGCTACAAATGAGACCAAGAAGGGCTTTGAAATCTGAAATTCCAAAATGGGTCGCTTTAGATACAAAATTAGATTTAAGAAAAAGAGGTATTTGCACCAAAGCAAGAGAGGCTAAGCCTCCTTAAACCCACGACGAAGAGAGAGAAATGCAGCCCCAAAATGGAACTCAATCTTGCCAAAGAGAACCTCGAATGCCCACAGCCAAGAGAGAAAATCAGTCTTGAATTGAGAGCCAAGGTCCTGCACACAACTTGTTAACAGCTTCAAATGATAAATCCCACAAGTTGTCACAAGAAACAAGTTAGAGAGGTCTGCAAAACAAACCAAGTATTATCTATGAAATTACTCAATAAAACTACAAATGTATGTGTACAATATAATCTACAAAAACTAAGCTAACGAGTATGAATAAACTCTCATCTTTGCCTAGCCATGATTTAGCTCTAAAATAGCAAGATATTAGCAAATGAAGCACAATATTTGAGAAATAAATATTGAAATATGAAGCAAGAGATATGAGACCTAAGTTGCAGGAAACGCAGGTACAGGGTCCGTTTCCGTACGGAAACGAAACGGAAACGCGTTTCCGCGTACCGTACGGCCTGGAAACGCGTTTCCGGCCGTACGGCCACGTTTCCCGAAACGGAAACTTGGCCGTACGGCCGGAAACGCGTTTCCAAGCTGTCTGTGCCACGTTTCCCCCAAAAAAACACTTTTTTTTTAATTTTTTTTTTTTTTTTTTAATTTGTTTTTAATTTTTTTTAGGGTTTCCAGGTAGTAAATGTGATGTAAATTTAATCTTAATGTTTAAATGTTTATGTAAGTAAATGTATCATTCATGCTTTATGATTGCACATATATATAATAATAATTTTTAAATATTTTTAATATATATATATATATATATATATTCGCGTTTCCCCGTTTCCAAAATTTGGGGAGGTCGCGTTTCGTTTCGCTTCCCCGTTTCGTTTCGCTTCCGCGTTTCCCCGTTTCGTGCAACTTAGATAATGAGACCAAAGCTCAAAAGAAATCCCTGAAAGACGAATTCGAATTATAAGACTTTGGCAATTGACAAATGTGGGTTTTTCTGGAGTACTTTCAAGAGTGGGTTGGTTCGCCCGAGAACTTCCCCTCACGCTTGTGTTGGAAAATGTAACTAGGTTCAGTCTTCATTATTGTACTTGAAGTCAAAATGTAATATATTTATCAAAAAAAAGTGAAAAGAATTTTTATTATTATTTTATTTGACTTGTTAAAGCATGGGTTTCATGCTTGGGTCAAATGTATAGGTCAAGCCTCCATTGTAGGCTTTAGGTTATTGTCTAATTCAATGTCTAAAGACTCCTCCATCCATCAAAGTCTCCTTGTTGCCATCATCAAGTCGACTTCTTGCAAATATTCTCATGTCGGCCTAACTATAGTGACACAACTCTTCATCAACTCATGTCGGCCTATTTTCGTATGGCAAACAACTATATATACAAGGATGAGGACCTCGCATTAGTAACACAGATTTTCAGATCAAAAATTCAAAGCTCGCATTTTTTCGGTGAACACAGGATTCAGATAAGAATTTCAGAGCACATGTTTCGGTGATACAAGTTCGGATGAGGGCGGACATTTCAGTGTTATTTCAGGGAGTTCGGATAGGGCATCAAGATGATCTTCATGCTCTCATAGATCGGTGTTAGGCCCCCCAGAGTTCGGTATGCTCTCACAGGATTAGAGTTTATTACAGTGACCTTTGTTCGATGCTCTCACATCACCACAGTAACCTCATCTCGGTGCTAGTACAGTGACTTCAGGTTGATGTTATTATAGTGGTGCTTCCACAATTCATTCGTGTCTCGATGTTATGATGGATGGAGGTAGTCTTGAGTCTAGATTGTAAGGGTCATGGTCATCTCATCTTTTGAATCTATTGAAGGAAGAATTTATGACTGGTTTTTCCCCTCGAGGGGGGTTTTTCCCTGGCAGCATGCCTATATCTTGTGTTCTCTTCTTCTGTTGCTTAGAATTAATCTCGATGATGAGAAAAGATAATTAAGAAATCTAATACTAATAATGAAAACATCACAATTAATATCATTAAGAAGAAAATCATTTCACTGCCATCTCTATCGATTTTCCAACATGGTATCAGAGTTATGGCTATGGTCAAAGGCAGTTTAAGGAAGGGCAATTTGAAGATTACAGTGAGCATATTAAAGATGCCTAGAATGAAGGAGAAAGAAGTTGGATCATTCCAAAGAATGAGCTTGTAAAAGTTTCGGTGATATAACAAGTTTGGATCTAAGCAAAGTCTTTCGGCAGAAATCACATAAGAGAAATTTTTCGCTGACGTGTTTCGAACCAACAAGTGTGGTTCATCATCAGGACGATCTTTTTTCAAGATGGATTCATGACATTTTCGCTAATGGCATAGTCTTAATATTTTTGGTGAAGATACAACTTCGCTTTATATAACAGAAAGACATACTCTCACAGCTAGGGAATGCAGATTGGGGTCAGTCTACCACAGTTTCAATGCTTCCATACCACAATCACGGTGCAACCACTATCTTGGTGTAATTACAGTGATGAGGGTTCGGTGCCAACTCCAAAAGGAAGTTTTGATGCTATTGTTGTAAGGAGGTTCAGACCAAAAATCAGAAAAAAATATTACAAGAGCTCGGACAGGGTACAAGAAGGTCTCAGTACCTATCACAGCTTAGATGCAATCTCTGTTTCGGATCAACTCCAGTGATAAATTTGTGTAACAAATACAACAAAAGTTCGGATTCCAGTGAGATAGTTTCAGTGCTCCAACAGAGAAGAACAAGTTCGGATATTACAGGATGAGAAGGATTCGTTGTCACAACAGTGAAGGCTTGTTTCTTTGGACAGTTTCAGTGGCACCACAGTGAGGAGTTCGGACTACAGAGAGGAGGTCTCGGTGTCTCTACAGGAGCTCAGAAATGATGTTTCAATGTCACTACAGTGAAAGACAAACTCGGCATTACAGTGAAGATCTTTTATGAAGTATTCGGTGCTACCACAGTGTGAAGGATTCACCACAGTCAAGGGATCAGTGTTATCACAGTAAAGAAAACTCAGGACTAAAGATGGATAGTCATTGCTTGGGCTATATCTACAACAAGGACTAGGTTACTATCTCTATGATGACGAAGACAGGGATGACACTACAAGTATATAAATACAACTTTGTCATAAGTTATCAAATAGAACCAAAGCATGAAGTTGTGTCATCTCATCTGAAGTCTGTCCTATAGTCTTGAAGATCTGATTGGATAAGTCTGAAGCACAAGGTACCAGCCCAAGGAAAAATCAAGTAAGTACTAAGATACACTTAAAGTCAGAGGTATGTAATTCTCAAGGTACATATGTGTTTAAATTTCTATTATCTTAAATGGTTGAATAAGGATAGTACTCCCTAGATATCATATGAAAAACCTCATATTAGAACCTTAATACTTGTTCTCTAGAGTTTACAAATAAACTAGGATGTCAAGTAAAAGGTCCTACTAATGATTGAAAAGATGAACAACTTATCATAGGATTCCATCCTCCATGATTATGTAGAAGATCTAACTTAAGAAGTTAGATCATGTCCTTGGTATCACATGTTGTGCTTGTAAGTATGTACTACAGGTATAAGAGATGATGGCTTAATACAAAGAGAACACTTCAAGAAATCCTTATCAGGTTTGCCAAAGAACATCTCCAAGTATGTCTCAAACTATACACTTACTAGATTCACTTAAAAGTATGATCATCTTATTTTTGAAGTTTGCATTACATTACTAACATCATTATGTCTAGCTATCTTGAATCATAAAGATTATTGTTTAGGGTGATTCATCTCTCGATAAATCGACCCCCCCCTCATATTCTTAATTGACTTTAAAGAACCTTGGACTAGTTCTCTGGAAAACCCTAACCTAAGGGAATGTTGACAATGTGTGAAACCCTAGGCCGCTTAGGGTTATTATGAAATGTAATTTGAAGTTTTTGTTGACGGTGTCATGTTTGGGATTTCAGTACGATCATAAAATCTTAACTTGTTAGTGTTGAATGATGTTTGTCTGAGATCCCGGTACCTTTGAATTTTTGGACTAGTAGGGTTTGCTTTGCTATGAAACCCTAGATCCTTAGGGTTTGGTCGGGTCTATAAGCAAAACCCTTGTTATGTATTTAGATTCCTAGGAATGAAACCCTAGGCACGTGTCCACTGGTTGAAACCCTAGCTTGGTCTAGGACAGTACATGTCTAACATTGCCTGACATATGATATGACATACTGATGGATTCCTAGATATATGTGTTGACTTAAGTGTTAATACTCATTAGTCCTAGGGTTTGGAAACAAGACCTAGTCAAAGGTTGATGGTCTAGGATATTGATGATTGATAAATCCAGGTTTTTGGAGCTAAAACCTAGTAGTAGTAAAATTCTCTATGTGTGATATGACAATCTGGAATCTATGAATTTATATAGTATTTGGAAATCTAGGGTTTACATCAAACTCTAGTAGATGCTCGATTAAGCTATGATTGGTTTTGATTGATTGAAGCTCATGTATGGAATCTAGGATATGTATGAAATCTTAGAGAAGAGTCTAACATATGAATTCTAAAAGTTGCGAGATTTATTGATTTGATTTGCTTCTAGGGTTTGCTATATGAAGGAACTTGTCGTTGAAAGAATATTGAAACCCTAGATATAATGACCTTAATATCTTGATGAGTTGTGAATGTGATTTAGGGTTTGTAACAAAACCTGGGCAAGAAGTTGAAGTATAGTCTCTTCCTTATTATGTTTGTAAATGCTTCCGCTATCATAAGATTTTGATATGGCTAACTTCATGCTTCTATAATTTTGGTTGTACTTGCTATCTAAGTGGTGCAGGTACACAATCTTCAAGATGGTGAAGATGTTCGTTGATATGATAAGAATGATGTGAATAGTGATAACTCTAATGAGATGATTGGAAGCCACGAAAGATTCTCCGATGACAAAAAGAAGAAGTTGATCTCCCTGAGTTAAGAGGGAGCCTGGATAAAGGAAATCTCCCTGGTTAAGAGGGAGAGCATAGTTTTGATTAGAGAAAGAAGGATATGTTGTTGCATGTGAAGTAGGAAATGAAAGTGTATGATTAAGGAATCTTCTGTCAAAGATTCAGTTGATAGTCCTACTGTGTTGAGAAGCAACATTTGTTGTCTGAAAGACCCCGAAGGTTTGTATTTGATTATGTACATGTGAAAGTATTATTGATTGGGGTTGTGTTTGTATAGGTAAATCTCTCGAAGGTTTTGATAGCATGATGGTTACCAATCAGTTTGATTGGGAGAGATTGGTTATCCTTGATCTACTAGTTCAAGGAGTGTTGAGGCTTTGTGAGTGAAGCATTGCCTGGGAGGACATCTGGCTGACACCTTGTGTTGATGTCTAGGTCCCGAAGTTGGAAGTGTGGCATTGATCATTGAGCTCTGATACACACCTAGATCTCTAGGTTGATGGTTAGCAAGTAACCCTGATGGTACCTAAAGAGGTTGAAAGCTTGAATCAATCTTAGTCCCACCTGGATAGATTGCCCTGGTCAGGAATCTTGTCTGTGGCATTGCGGTAACTAAATTGTTGAGAGACCATTGGATAGATTGCCTTGGTCAGGAATCTAGTCTATCGCATTGCGGTGCCTAAATTGTTGAGAGACCAATGGATAGATTGCCCTGGCCAGGAATCTATTCCATGGCATTGTGATGCCTAAACTTCTTCATAGATGATGTGTTGATATCTTCCATGTACCTCGTTGATTATATGTAAATATGAATACATCCCTCGTTAAAAGGGAGTGTTGGAAAATGTAACTAGGTTCGGTCTTCATTATTGTACTTGAAGTCAAAATGTAATATATTTGTCAAAAAAAAGTGAAAAGAATTTCTAGCATTATTTTATTTGACTTGTTAAAGGATGGGTTTCATGCTTGGGTCAAATGTATAAGTCAAGCCTCCATTGTAAGCTTTAGGTTATTGTCTAAGTCAATGTCTAAAGACTCCTCCATCCATCAAAGTCTCCTTGCTTCCATCATCAAGTCGGCTTCCTGCAAATATTCTCATGTTGGCCTAACTACAGTGACAGAACATTTCATCAACTCATGTCAGCCTATTTGTGTATGGCAAACAACTATATATATAGGGATGAAGACCTCGCAATAGTAACATAAATTTTCGAATCAGAAATTCAAAGCTTGCATTTTTTCGGTGATCACATGATTCGGATGAGAATTTCAAAGCACATGTTTCGCTGATACAAGTTCGGATGAGGACAGACATTTCAGTGTTATTTTAGGGAGTTCGGATAGAGCATCAAGATGATCTCCATGCTCTCACAGATCGGTGTTAGGCCTCCCACAATTCGGTATGCTCTCACGGGATTAGAGGTTATTACAGTGACCTTTGTTCGATGCTCTCACATCACCATAGTAACCTTATCTAGGTGCTAGTACAGTGACTTTAGGTTGATGTTATTACAGTGGTGCTTCCACAGTTCGTTCGTGTCTCGATGCTATGATGGATGGAGGTAGTCTTGAGTCTAGATTGTAAGGGTCATGGTCGTCTCATCTTTTGAATCTATTGAAGGAAGAATTTATGACTGGGTTTTCCCCTCGAGGGGGGTTTTTCCCTAGCAGCATGCCTATATCTTGTGTTCTCTTCTTTTGTTGCTTGGCATTAATCTTGATGATCAGAAAAGATAATTAAGAAATCTAATACTAATAATGAAAACATCACAAGTTAATGTCATTAAGAGGAAAATCATTTAACTGCCATCTCTATCAATTTTCCAACAGCTTGAAGCTTGATCAAAGAAAGATTTTCTACACAACTTCACATGAACAGATTAGATCCACATGGGCTTAATCAAATGCAATGAAGAGAAAATACTAGAGATATATTTGACATCAACTAAAACATTTCTCTATATAGAGCAAGTAAATTGTGAAAATTCAGCTAACCCCGAATCCTATTGTAGTAATTGATGTTAATTCTTCTAATCCTTAATTTAATTAAACAATTAACTTGTGTGCTACGACAAATATCGAACTAAATACACTGTGATCTTCACAAATAAAATACTGTGAAAGAAATAAAAACGGTGGAAGAAATAGATGCACACACACAATATGACACCATTAATTTTGGATTAAGTCCCCAAAAAAACCCAACTCGAGAAAACCGATGCAGCAGCTGAGGGTTTTGATATTATGCAGTAGTGAAAACTGAGTACAATCTATGGATGCTTAAACTAGCAATCCAAACAAAGAAATAACTTGCAATAATAACTAGTGAGAAAAATTTCTCACTCCACAGGCGATCCAACACTAACCTCAACTCGAATTGAGCTTCTCCTTGCTCCCTCTGCGAAGTCACTACGGCAGCCTACGCAGTTATTGCGTCCCACAAGCTCAGAACTACGTCTCCTCTCGCTGTCTCGTCAGTTGTTGTCTAGGAAACTGATATTCTTTGCCTGCGGACCCTCTGCGTTACCTCTCTGTGGCAATCACTGCCTCTCTGTAATGTACTCGCTAAAACTAGAAAAAGCTTCCTCCGACCTCACGATCTCTGCCCCTCTCTCACTGCTTCGATCTCATTGAATCACCCTCGGTAACTGAATGCTGCTACTCTGGAGATCGATTTCCCAGCAAAATCGAATGCTCAACTGATTTTTATGTGTCTTCTCCAAGCCCCATCGACTTCTTCTTATAGTCCTTCATTGAGACTTCAACGACCACGATTAAATCTTAATCAATGTCCAAGATTAACTAAAAATCAATCCATGTACTTTTCTAGAACAGTCTCACCATGACTTAATTAATTTTGATTAATTAATCATATTTCCTAAGTTTAGACTAAGGAAATATTAAAAATTGACTAATAAATCTAATTAATTCATCTCTAGGTGGAATTTCCAGAAACAATTTCTAGGTATTGGGAAATACATGTATTCTAGTCTCTCCACCAAATCTCGTGGCTAGAACACATCTGATGCTACAAAAACTAACACTCCCTCTTAGCGAGGAATGTGTTCTAGTGTTGCAACCCACTAAAACAACACCCTGTCTCTGCATCATCTCCTGTCACGCTGCTGATGTCTGGCTGCTGCTGCCCATCAACCACTGCGCAACTCTGATATATGATGCATTTGTGTTGTTGCTGACTCAGCAAAGCTGTTGCCACACTGCAACTCCCTCTCCATCTATTGTTGTTGCAACTGCAACATTTGAAACTAAAAAGCATTCAAAATACTAAATCAACTGTGATCAGTATGATACATCTGTCACCTGAGTCTCTGACTGCTGCTAGTATCTGCATTGTCACTGAGGCATCTGCGCTACTACTGACTTTGCACTGTGCCAACTGCACTACTGTGAACTCTGCACTGTGCTCCCCAGCATTTGACATGCAACTAGACTCTGCATCTGTCACTCTGGCATATGACTACGTCTATTGCCACTGATCCATCATGTTATTGAAATACTGTGCGCTCCCATAGCAAGGTTTTGATTCAATCGGTGGAACTCCTCAAGAATCCTGCCATCTGTAGCACTTTAAGGCTACAATACCAAGTCACCCCACATTACTCCTGGGGTTATGTCAACAAATATGGCAAAGTCTTCCTCCAGCCTGGAGGACAGCTTATCGATCTCTGCTGATGCTCCATGCTAGTCTTGCTTCTCGTCCTTGTCCTTCTTCTTGAGAGGACATTGGGTGTTGTAGTGGCAAAGCTCACCACATTTGAAGCACTTGACCTTTGACAGGTCCTTCTTTCATTGCTCCCCTTGTCCCTGACTGGGACCCTTCGATGCGAGGGCCACATTCTCCTCCTCCTTCACCTGCTTCAACCCGCTGCTGCTACCACTGATGGAGCTCTTCACTAAGTCTCGCCTCAACTCCTCCTGCTACAAATCAGCCCACATCTTGTCCCACTTTGGCAAGGTTTCTCTGCCCAAAATGCTTTGGACAAATACCTGCCACTCCTCAGAGACATTGTTTAGTGTCGATCGCACTAGCTCTGTAGGTAAGCCTCAACCCTAACAACTGACAATTGATCACAAATCTATTGAATCCTAGTGAGGTAAGGATCTATGTGTTCCCCTTCTACATCTTGGTGCATCTCAGCTTTTCCTCCAAGTAAATCTTTCACTGCTAGGAAGTGCCTTGGTATAGCGTGGAAAGTGTATCCCACATATCCTTGGTCGTTCCCTAGCTCACTATGTGTGATACAATGTGATCTCGAACACTGTCAAGAATCAACCTCTTTGCCTTCGCCATCTCCTTTGGGTATTCCTTCAACTGATTTGCATCCGTGGGGATAGCTACCACTGCATCTATGAATGACTTTAGGCCATATTCATCTAGAAGGAAGAACATCCCTGCCTTCCAGATGACATAGTTGGAAGCGTTGTCCAACCTGTGCTGATCTCATAGTCCAGTAGTGGCCATCTCAGCAAAATAAGTCGAAATCCTCCTCTTCTCTTCTACTCAACTGCTGTTAGGCTCTACGCACTCGCTGCTAGAGTGAGTAAATCTGCTCACAACAAGTATTGATCTACAAGAGGAAATTGAACCTATGAAGCTAGAAGTCCTCAAAGGAAAATTTCCCTCAGTGTGTGCTCTTTCTTCCTCATGACGCTATTTTGCACTAGCAACTGCTCCAAAATGTTGCATCCAACTAGAGATCTGCTCTGCAAGAAAAATGCTCGTTGCTCCCTCTACCTCTGGTAATCCTCGAACTGGAGAAATCTGATTTCTCTGTCACTCTCTCAGAGAAATTGACTTTTCCTCAAGAAATTGACTCCCTTGGCCAAGAAACTACGCTGACTCCAAGGGTTTCGAACTGTTGTTTACGCAGAGCTACGAAATTCCTCTTCCCTTCTACTACTGAGCTCTTCGGGTTACAATCTGCGCTATGATACCATGTGAAAATTCGGCTAACCCTGAATCCTATTGCAGCAACTGATGTTAATTCTTCTAATTGTTAAATATCGAATTAAATACACTGCAACCTTCACAAATAAAATACTGCGAAAGAAATAAAAACGTTGGAAGAAATAGATGCACACCTATGTTGCACTAGTTTTGGGGACGAGGGAACGGCGAGACGAGTCCCTGCAACGACTAGAGCGCACCCCCAAATTTTCAGGGGACAGGGCGTTGGAACCGCTAGTTGTTTCAAGCTAGTATTATGCACAACCCTTACACTCGCCAATTAAAATCTCAAACAATTTGAAAAGGGGTCCAGTGACATTCATTTATTGGCCACTAAACATAAGCTTTAGCATTAGGAAACTTAAGTATAACTACCTTAAATTTGTAATAAGGTCCATGAACAACCTATAAAGGAGAACTGTCTTTATATTAGTTTTTTTTGCTCATATTTCTTGTTAATGATGACTATGTTAAACACGAAAGGCATTCCCTTTTCAATAGGTTTTGCAAACTTTTAAAGCAGTGTTGAAAACAACTATAAAATAATTTGGTTTTCTAATGATATCAAATTCATATGTCAAATTAAGAAGGGGATTGGGATGATGGAAGCATTGAATTTGAATGAGTCCTCGAAACCCACATACGATATGTAAAATTTGGGATGATCCTAAGAAAGAACAAGAAAAATAACCACAAGGATCATCCTTTTAAAACATTGTATTTTCTGTTTGCTCGACATAGAGGGTGCTTTTTGTAATTTTACCATTGAAAATCCAATATCTAAATCACTAGAAATCCAAAATGAACCCATCATACAAAATCCATGTTTTGAGCTACAACTTGTACAAAAAATTTAGATTCAATGCATTCCAAAAAAAATGAATGAGAAAATTGATCATATTGTTTAATAATCAATGTCCCTAATTGTCAAAACTAAATCTTTGTGCATGGATTATCCCTAAAACCTTCCCAAAACATCGTTGAAATCTGCCCAGAAAACCCTTGAAATATGCCAAAAACATCCCTGAAATATATTTGGAACATCACTGATATATGTCCAAAATGCCTTGGGGATGACTAGCAAGTCCCCAAGTCCCTAATGGAGTCCCCAACAGTTTGGGGACATTTCCTAAGGGTCCAAAAGTCCCCGAAACGTGGAGACGTAGGGTACATGAGTATTTTTTGGGGGGATAGGTCCCCGTGCAACATAGATGCGCACACACAATATGACACCATTATTTTTGGACTAAGTCCCTAGAAATAACCAACTCAGGAAAATCGGTGCAGCAGCGAAGGGTTTTGATATTATGCAGTAGTGAAAACTGAGTACAATATATGGATGCTTAAACTAGCAATCTAAACAGAGAAATAACTAGCCATAATAACTAGTGAGAAAAAATTCTCACTCCACAGGCGATCCAACACTGACCTCAGCTCGAATTGAGTTGCTCCTTGCTCCCTCTGCGCAGTGACTGTGTCAGCCTACACAATTACTGTGTCCCACAAGCTCGGAACTGTGTCTCCTCTCACTATCTCATTCGCTGTTGTCTGGGAAACTGATACTCTTTGCCTCCGACCCTCTACCCAGCTTCTGGCTTGGAATTTCTCCTTCTCCCCAGCAAAACGAAATCTCCCCAAGAGGGCTTTGTGCTACCTCTCTGCAATGTACTCGTCGAAACTATAAAAACTTCCTCCGACCTCACTATCTTTGCCCCTCTCTCATTGCTTTGATCTCACTGAATCACCTCCGACAA
This sequence comes from Pinus tabuliformis, assembly GCA_031772625.1. Taxonomy (NCBI): domain Eukaryota; kingdom Viridiplantae; phylum Streptophyta; class Pinopsida; order Pinales; family Pinaceae; genus Pinus; species Pinus tabuliformis. Next base: position 591,952,425 of record CM062820.1, on the reverse strand, counting down.
CTAAATGTTGCTACTCTGGAAATCGATTTCCCAGCAAAATCAAATGTTCAACTAATTTGGTGTGTCTTCTCCAAGCCTCGTTGACTTCTTCTTATAATCCTTCCTTGAGACTTCAACGACCATGATTAAATCTTAATCGATAGCTAGGATTGCTAGAAATCGATCCATGTACTTTTCTAGAACATTCTCACCATGACTTAATTAATTATGATTAATTAATCATATTTCTTAAGTTTAGACTTAAGAAATATTAAAAACTGACTAATAAATCTAATTAAGTCGTCTCCTGGTGGAATTTCCAGAAACGATTTCAAGTTATCGGAGAATACATGTATTCTAGACTCTCCACCAAATCTCGTGGCCAGAACACATTCGATGCTACAAAAACTAACATAAATAATCCTTATGCTAAGGTGAGATAGCTACACATCAACATAACTTGAAAAACATCATGGAAATAATAACATAATGAAACAAGTAGAAATATAAGAGCAAGAATATCAAGAAGTTACCATACACAAGGAGAAGAACACCTCAAATGTAACCCCAAAGTCTTTTGTATTAATTTGCAAAGAGTGTACAATCCAACAGAGTATCTTAATCACAATAGCTCATATTCCAGATTACAAGTGAGAACACAAAGCTCTTATTATATAGAAGCTTGGGAGCCAATCCCAAGGCAAATGATGACAATTCCAAAGCAAATGGGTGACAATCCCAAAGCACCTTCATGCAAATTCGAATTTCCCAATTGGCATCAAGAATCCCTCAAGCAAAATCAAATTACATGATGAAAAGTCAAGTGTATATGGGTGGGAACCAATGTGGAGACAATTTCCTATAAAAATCTATGACAAATATTCTCCCAAATCCTCCCAATTGTGCAGTAATTCCACAAATTCGAATTTCCGAGCCAAAAGTTGTTGCATTTATGTCAAGAAATTTGATTTCCTTGAATGGGCCATGTATTTATGATGCAAGGTGTCAAATCATCCTCCAACTTGTCTTTTGACTCATTCCTTTGACTTGAAATAATTTCCAAGTAATTTTCATGTCATTTTGTCACATGAAGCAATTTATTTCTCTCCATTTATTTAGTTGTTGGCTTAATTTATTCCCACTTTTTTCTTTGAACTTCGGAAAAGTGGGTTTTGAGGGTCTAGAACACATTTTTAACTCCTCAAAGTGTGTCGTAATAGAAAGTTGAGGGTGAGAGGTGTAATTTTTATTACTCATACCCCATACAACTTCTCTAGACATCACTTATTACCTGTGTTGCACGGGTACCAGCACCCGGGGGTGGGGTTCTCGAACCCGTCCCGGGTTCCCACACCCAAGTACCGGATTCGGGTATGGGTTCTTCCCAGACGAACCCAGAAGAACCGGGTTCTTCCCAGACGAACCCAGAAGAACCGAGTTCTTCAAAAAAAAAATTGGGTTCTTTTCCTTTAACGGGTTCTTGGGTTCTTCAGGTGCTTGGGTTCTTCGGGTTCTTCGGGTTCTTCATAAAAAAACTAGGGTTCTTGGGTTCTTCCGGTGCTTGGGTTCTTGGGTTCTTCGGGTTCTTCGGGTGCTTGGGTTCTTGGGTTCTTCGGGTTCTTTGGGTTCTTCATAAAAAAAATATATTAAAAATATAATTAATAATATATAGTTGGATTGAGGTTAAGAACAAAGTGCATACATTTGTTGTTGGAGATAGATCACACCCACAGACAGAGGAGATCTATGCAGAATTGCAGTGACTGACAGGGTTGATGAAGGAAGCAAGGGATGTACCTGATGTGCACTTTATGCTGCATGATAAGAAATAGGAGCAGGTGGTAGTCATCATCACATGATGTGCAATAGGAGTGGTGGGAATCTGCATTGTTTTACAAGAGGAAGAAGCTTATATTTTGTTTGTGGCATGTGCTTTTCAGCAAGTTGTAAAGACCACTGAAGTCTCATCAAAAGCGCAAGAAGTGCATATGTCGTAATTGCCACTATTCTGCCAAGTTCATAAATGAGGTCACCATGCAAGAAACCGTCCTGAGTGATTTAATCCAATTCATTATTTCCTCAACTCTGTTTTTTTGGGATTTATATTGAGGCTTAAGTAAAATAAGTTAGCTGGAAGTGCTATATTATTCTGTTGGTGTCTCTACAATACAAAGGGAGTGGAGGTTTGAGGACTGTTTACTGTTTTCATGTATCATGTCAAAGGCTATATCTCCCTAGGGCATTTCTCAAGGACAAGGGCCCATACAACAAGTTTGAAGTAGCATGGGTATTTTCAAAAATTTTAGGTTGAAGGTACATCAAGATATTCAAGTGAACAAAATATGTGAGTGGACTGTCGACCTCCTTGGATATATGATTGCAAAGAGCTTGTCTGGGCAGAACAAGGATCGGGCTTCAGTTAGAGACCTTTTTTTTCCTTGGAGCTTCAGGTAATGACTTATAAATAGCAGTAAAGGCATTTTCAAAGACACTCTTGTTCTATTTTTGCTCAGGATGAGAAGTGTTGAAATTCAAATCTCACATAAATACATATAAGATGTAGATGTATGCACACAAATCGATGCATACACATAGACAGACATTAATGGACATAGAGAGAACAAACATTAATGGACATAGAGAGATGCACACAAGAATTATAGTTTATAGTTGTAATGTATTATTCCATATGTTGGCTTGACAAAAGACACTTGCCAGCAAGCTGTATAATTGACTTTGTACTGATTTCATGTGTTTCATTTTTGGATGAAAATATAGTGCAGCTCCAAATTGAATAAGTTAATTGCATCAAGCAACAGATGTTATGCTTGTCTGTATAAAACAATAGTTAATATCTTCACTCTTTTTTATGGTAGCTAATACTGGGGACTTGTGTTTGAGGGTCAAACAGGTAACATAACAATTGAGAAAGGTCTGAAATTCTGTTGGATTTGGAAAATAAATGAAAGATAAGCATAGGAAGAGAAATTGGAAGCATGGAAAAGGATGGACAGTATAGCAGTGTGATCAGACAAACAATGATGCCTGCAATGTTAATATGGCAATATAAAGTTAGGGAACAAGTTTGACCTGCAAAACTGTATTTGATAGGATGCTTGCGTGGTATGCAGTTTCGTGGAACTCAATGACAGCAGGAAATGCTGACCACAACTGTTGCATGGATGCTTTCCAATTTGTGGCAGAATGCTTTGGTTTGGCATAAATCCAAACCAGGTGATCTTCACTATTATTCTGAAGGCATGTGCCAGACTGCCATCAAATGAAAATGGTAAGCTGGTCCATTTATGCATTATCAGAATGGGTTTGGAAAAAATATACAAATTCAAATTTCATATATATTATTAATTATATTTTTTCAACTTTAATATATTTCATATATATTATTAATTATATATATATGAAATATTAATTAATAATATGCATGTTTAAATGATTATCATTAAAGTTTTCTTGTTTAAAATTTAAAGTTGAAAAAATATACAAATTCAAATTTCATATATATTATTAATTATAAGTTTTAAATTTATAAAATATAATTATTAAAATTTAATATTATTATATTACCGACGAACCCACGCACCTTGTTTCCAAAAATGCCGTCCCCGTCCCCGTCCCCGCACCCACGTTTCCTGGCAACATAGCTTATTACATTTCATATACAAATCTTATTCCAATTTCCGCCTTACGGAAAATTTTAAAAATTGAAAAATAACCCCCTAGACCTAATCAAATTCCACGAAATTTTGTGTCATCTAGTATGGTAAACCGTAATGTACAATGACCCTAGACACTAGGACTCACCCAAGGCCTCACCATCATGCCATACTCCGACTTTGGGGTATATTTGGAGAAAAAAACTTAATTAATTATTAAGTCCTTGCAAGGAGATGATAATTAACCAAGTGAAAAAAACCTCCCAAAGTAATACTCACTTGATGATAAGGTCCCAGGCTACAAGCTTGTTACATGACTCAACTCCTTATACTAGTATCACTTTTACATTGTCCCTATAGGGATTGTGGAATTTGAGTACAATAGAAAATGATAAGTAGAGTTTAAAAACTCTAGTAGTATTATGATCTCTGATGATACAAGCAACCTTTGAAACATCCTTGGGCATGGAGTCTTCAGATAATCCTCAGGTGCCACTCTAGTGGTCAATAGATATTTTGCCCAAAAAAATTCAAAATTTAAATTTACTTCAACAAAAATTGGAAATAAATGTATTTTTGACTCTTGATCAAAAAATCAACAATATATCCCTGATTGGGGTGGAAAATCAAAGCAACATTGGGAGTGGGGCAAGGATTTGCCACCCCACGATCCTAATTGACATTAAGTAACTCTTGTCAAGGCAGTTGGGCAACATGCGTGAGGGAAAGTACTTCCATGCCACTTCAGGGTGGGTGTTAATGGCATTAAAGTTGGTCTATGTGATCCTTGGCATGTTGTACCAAAAGAGTGGGTGGTGGATTGTCCGATGGAAAATGAGACATGGAAATATAATGGGAGGGAGATTGACAGGTTGGTTGTTCATTTGTGCCTTGAGGGCTGAGAGGAGCTCTGCGAGGAAGGCCTTCAACCTCAGTCCAAAGGCAGAAGGGAGAATCCAGAGAAGAATTGGCCCTAAGAATCACAGAGCGCGGGAAGGCCTAAGCGAGGTTAAGTGGATAACTAGAACTGAGCCAAGTGATGGAAGTTCTCTCGAGTTCAACTCAGACTTAGAGTATCGGGGCTCGACGAAAACGATTTTGTGGGTAATCCACACTACATACAAACATATAATAATGGCAGTTTGTTTTACGTTGGTTAATTGTGGGTTGTTGTTTTCTAGTTCGACCTTGATTGGTGGGGTAGAGTGGTTGTCTTATAAGGTGCTTATTGGCTCGCCTTCTCTGTTTCTTAGGGGGTTTCTTAGGGGGAAGTCAGACCATCTTGTATTTAGTTAGCAAGCTGGGAATCATTTCCAGGAGGGTTTGTGAAGCGTGAGCGTTTTGGACTCTGTTGGCCTCCAGGCTCTCTACAATTTACAGGAAGAGTTGTTTGAGATTCCATTGGAATGTTTGGTGGGGGTATCTAGTACTAGTGTTGGGCGGTGCAGTGACGAAGCGATCGCTCTTCGATAATTTTGGGTGTTTCAGTGGTGGCTTTCCGGGGCCTCTTAGGAAAGTGGTTTTGCTTGAGGAGAAAGTAGGATGTGGTGGCCCCCAAAGTGGCAGAAGCACACTTCGGGTCAATTGATAGGACTAGGTGGTGCATAGGCAATGCCTCCATTTTGAGATGTGAAGGTAGAAGGCGTGAGATGAACATGTATCCCCAGCGTGGTTGGAGGCGCAGAGGTAGAGAGGCGAGGGATGTCCTAAGTCGACAACAACCATCGATGCAGAGTCTGGGTGAGGTTGTGGACTCCTTGCTTTCTTCGTTATTTCCCTCAGTGGGGATGGCCTCCTCGTCGGAAGTTATTGCCAGTCTTATTCGATAGCTAAGCAGATCGCTAGAGTAGCTCAACCGTGCCCAGCAGGATGATCACAGTGATACTCTTAACTTCGTGAACCATATTCAGCGGAACTTATGGGAGATGCATGACAAACTGGTTAGCCTATGGAGAGGACACAAACGCATCCAGGAGTAGCTTGATTGGTTGGATACTCAACTGGCTCGCATGGAGGGACATGTTTACTGTGAATTCAAGCCCTCGTCGGCTTGATTGGTTGGATACTCAACTAGCTCACATAGAGGGACATGTTTACTGTGAATTCAAGCCCTCGCCACCCCTTGGTTCGGGCCCAGATCATTTCTGATGATGCTTGACGTTAATTGGTTATCTTATGGTGTTACTAGTGTTTTGGCAATTTTTGTTGGTCAATGTATGTAAATCGTTATCATTTTGCACATTTTCTATGTATCTGGATATGTGTCAGTTGGCCAATAAATCTAGTAAGAGTGAGGCCAAGCAACTTTTGGAAAATGCCATAAGAAGATGTAATCTTTTGAATGAATAGAATACTTCGATTTACAAAAAAAAAAAATCAACAATATAAATTGAAAGTAGAGCCTATGTGCAAGGTTCCATATGAAGAACTTACTTGGTATGAGCAGAGAACCTTGAAGTTTGCAGATTTCTTCAAGGCCAAACTCCACATGGGTCATCTTATTTATGACAGCTGATATTTTTCTTAGATTCCTCTCTCTGAGAGGTGTAGGATTGGTCTAAAGATCATCCAATTCTGACATGTACAAACAAAGTTATGAATCTATTTTGATTATGGTCAAATTGTCAAGGTCAGCCAACAAACTCATGTAGGCTCAGAAGCCCAACAATCACGTCTATTCATCCTCAACGTTGCATATAAATAGAAGGTTACTTAGCCTCATTTGGACACACTCATCTTCACACTTCTCTCTCTCTCTATCCTCATTGATTGGTTACGGATTTCTGGGCCTCTCTCTCTCCACACGTCCGAAATTTTAGGAGAGCGAAATTTTAGGAGGTCGAAATTTCAGGAGGCCAAATTTCAGGAGAGTGAAATTTCAAGACGTCGAAATTTCAGGAGAGCGAAATTTCAGGAGACCGAATTTCTGGGCAGTTTGACCAAGTGTTGACCAACGTTGATTGCAGCTACGGTTAACCGCAGGTGGGCTATTTGACTAGACTTTCACTAGGCTGAATTTGACTGTTTTGAGGGTTGTTTTATCTTGTTGTTTAGAGGCTGAAGTTGACTGAAGTTGACCAATTTGCTAAGGATCAAATCTGCCCTGTTGACCAGCATTGACTTTTCTAGTTAGGGCTCTTTTGTTGTTGCTATAAATTATCAGATTTGTAAATTGTACTATCTCTCTCTGCTGAACTATTGAAGACTAAAAGAAGATTTGATCAAGGGTTTCCCCACATTAGGGTTTGTCCCTAGCTAGTGCCACATCTTGTGCCCTCTTGTCTTGGCTTGTCTTCTATTGTTTATGTTTATGTTCTATCTGCATTTTACTATCATGTTGATGTGATTGCTAATTTGAATATTGATACTGAGCTAATAAAGAAATTGAAGTAAAATTGCTCCAAAGCATAGAACATACCATTGTTGCCTAAAATTAACAGTAACAACTAGTAAAATGCACAGATATGCAATTAAATCACTTGATACAAAGATGTAAAGGTATCCAATGATAATTCCAACACAATGAATCAAACATTGGCTTAGATTTAGTTTTATATTTACTATCCCAAAGTAAACAATCTAGTTGTTTATGACATAAATCTAAAAAATCAGCAAGTAAATTTCCTAAACTAAAAAGTTTCCAAATTTTGTAAATAAATGATTTGACCATTCTAACACCTGGGTTTGTTGTAACTTGCCCTGATCTGAACTAGGTCTTGATTCAATTTTCCACATCCTGCCTAGCATTGCCACATCATCATGCCAATGTGTTGGTTCACTAACGCCCTGAGGAATCCGAGGACTTTGAGACTTTGGTTTTGTTCCTATTCTTCTATAGACCACGTCTAATATAATGTGTGCCTAAAACCATCCAACATTAACCACCACCTAGAAACCTGTAATACCTGTTTGACCACCTTCGACCAACTATAACTTGCCATTGCCTTCTCTTTTTGGAAAAATTTTATGTGGCATGTCATCCTCTCATCAAGCTTAACAAAATGAGACCAAGTTGACTTTTTGACTTCTCGGGCCACTTGCATTGGAAAGCGTAAAATACTTCAGGAAACGTGAAAAGTTGTTTGTGTGAGACTACCATGTATGAGAATTTTCTGAAGGATACGACACCAACACCAAGGCCACATATAGACTCTATAGACACATAACCATGCGGTAAGACAGATGCACCTTGATGCAAGTTGGACTAGTCCATACACCAATGATCACCCCTACAAAAAGCAAGATCCTCTAAAACCATGAGTCCTCGTATAAACCCATCCAAGCACATCCTCAATCCTATGTAAGACGAAAGAAACGAGAGATTAACCTAAAGGGACCATCCATGGCCCAGTTGTTACAAGTCCTTTGACTTGTGACCTTGTGCTTATAATGGTGGTGAAATATGATGACAAAATCTATATGTACCCCTACTGACATGAGGGGTAACAAGTTGTAAGAGAATGTCAACTCCCTCTAGATCCTTGTCTCCTTACAGAAACCCTCGAAGTCATTGAAAGTTATTCACCCCATTGTCTAACCTCAAGACCTTGACCTTGCTTCCTATATGGTTTTCCATGAGAGCCTTGAACTCCCAAAACTAACTAAATACCTCATCCTTGGTCTTCATGAAGTAGATCCATGTCTTCCTAGAGTAGTCATTAATGAATGTAACATAATAGTAAATACAATGCTCCCTACACAGATGCCACTGACATCACTCGACAGACATCTAAACATATATTATCCAAGATCCCATTGGACCTACTCTCGCTACTTGCAAAAGAAACCTTGCCATTCTTACCAAGTGCACACGCTCTACACATGCCCTATTGCTCAATACTAAAATCTAGGAGGCCAATGACAATCACCCTTAGAATCAGTAGTGCCCTATAGTGCAAGTGTCCCATCCTCCTATGCCATAACTCACATAGATCATCACTATCATGAACCAAGGCCTAAACTGGCTTACCCTACAACCTATATAAATTCCCTCTCTAACCCCAATGACCATTGTTGTGTCAAGGCTAGATCCCTTTTGATGAATGAGTACATGTCCTTTCCAAAATATAAGGACAAAGCCAATGTCCTCCATAAGATTGAGAGAAAATTCTTCTTCGATCTTGATATATATGCCACGTCCTTGGCTTCCAAAAATTCTCCTAACTCAAGTTGGAAATTGGAACAAGACAGTTCCTTCTCCCCTCAATGCATACTTGGCATCATCACCAAGCACCACATGAACTCCCAAGTCTTTCTCTGTTAGACTGCCAAAAAGCTCATGTGCTTCTATCATGTGATGAGATGCACCATTGTCCAAGTACGCACTCCTAGTGATTGTGGTAGTAGAAGGGCGTGAAACTAGTGTGAAGTCCTTTTCAAACTTCGTAGCAAACTCATCCAACTGAATTGTTGTTGATTCTGCTACCTACAGTGTTTTTCCCTTAACTTTCTTCATTGGACATTAAGATGCATAATGTCCATTCTTGTGGCATACGAAACATTTGATCTCGTTCAAGTCATTGTTCTTCCCCAACCGCGAGGTTGACTTCTCACCTTCACCTTCTTGTTGGAGCCCCTTTTCTTTGCCCTTTCTTTCTTGACTGACAAGGATCAGGTTCTCTTCTATCCCTCCTTGCTTGTTGGCTTTGGAATCCTCCTAAGCCTTTTCCTAGATGCAACCATCCCAAACCCTCTCAAAATCAAGAAGTTTCTCCTGAGCATAGATACAATTAGTAAATGTTTCCGAAGGCATTGAGAAACCATTCAATGTTGCATTAACTAGTTCTACATCATCCACTTTCTCCCTAATCGTTGCAAGTTGATGACTTACCTAGGTGATCCTCATGAGCTAGCTAATAACCTTTGCATGGATTTGAGCTTGTTCATCAAGATCATCTTCCTATTTGTGTTGTGACTCTAGAATAAATTCACTAGAGCCTCAAACATTTCAAACATCTGCATGGATCTGAGCTTGTTCATCAAGATCTTCCTGTTCGTGTTGTCACTCTAGAATAAATTCACTAAAGCCTTGAACATTTCTCTCACCAACTACTTCTTAAACAAGTGATGGATCAAATCATCCTTCACTGCATCCATGATTTACCCATTGGTCTATGATGTCCTTATCATATGTTGCTAACTATTGTGAATCTGTTGGTGTAGGGATTACCTTGTCAACTATTACCCAAAGGTCATTTTCTTTCAAAAGCAAGGTGACTCTTACATTCCAAGACAAGAAATTTGAAGCTCCATCCAATCTATCTTTGAACCTAAGACTTGTTGCTAGCAATTCTAGATCTAAACCAAAAAAATTGTTGTGTGCTTATTCCTTCAAACACCCACAAGAATTTTAACTTTTGATTTATAGATTTGTTGAGATCTCCTTGCATATCTGATAGATCTAATGCAAATTGTTGGATCCTTTGTCAAATGATTTGACGGGTATGGCCTCCCTCTCTCCCTCTGGAGCATAAGGCCTCCACCATTCTCACTATTGGCTGATCTTTTGTACAAACATGAAATCGACTACCCTCTCAGAGTCTAAGCTCTAATACCATCTTAAATTTCCTAACCCCGGTAAAATAGCAAATTACTTCCTAGTAATTTCCTTGCTATTAATTAATTTAAAATGTAGCTGACTAATAAAATGCACCACTGGAATATTTAACTGGTAAAAAAAAATTTTAAAAATAGCGAAAACAAATTAGCCAATTTCAACACATGCACACAAAAAATTTCTTCCCTTTAGATATTATTCATTAAAATAATATCTCAGCATACAAGGGCTCCCTTGTCGGGAAAATGGCCATGTCCCTTGATCCCAAAAACTTGGTGGAACAACAGTTTTTCTTTGATCATGCCCTCTCTGTGAGAAACAATGTAGAAACCCTTTAGTTAAGAGCTTTGCTTGTTCCTCGAGAAAGGTGTCAAAATTTTCCAAAGATACATCAGGCCATTTAATATTATGCCAAAATGGAATGTCATGTTTCAGATGTTGTGCTTTATTCTAGGTCATTCCTTGGTATGTTTCTTCTTAAATAAACATTTCTAGTCCGTGGCATTTGTGGTAGCAGTGTTACTAGTTAAAACATCAACATAACAGTATCATAAAGTTGGTCTACAGTGTACCCTAAATCTATCAAACGAAAGAGATTGAACCCTTAAGAGTGAAATCTATCCTTGTAAAGGAACGACATCATAAGGAAGAAGCATATGTCACCTAAATTGGGAAATAATTACAATTTCTATACTAAGTACGAATATTGTAAATGCCATACAAAATTTTAGGAAATGACATTGAAATTTCTTTCTTTTGCTACCTTTTCCATGTCTCTTGCACGCTTTTTTCCATTTGCTCCCTCTGAGTTACTTCTAATGATATAGATTTTCTTTTAACAATTCCAATTTATCATTAAGCAATTACACTTCATAAATTCAACCATAAAACCATAAGGACAATAGAGATCACAATGCACAAAGAGAACACAAGATTTACCCTGGGAAAACCCACTTAGGGGAAAAAACCCAACAACCTTTTTCTTAGAGAAATTCTTCAGTTCAACAAGAGATACACCTAATGTTGCTAGTCAACTATGAGGTCAAACTAACCAACAATGCTTATGGTCAAACCTGGTCAACGGCCCTCAAGTCAAGCCTCCCATTCTACCCTACAACTTGGCCTGATCTAATCTACCCTAGGCCGAAATTCGGCCTCCCATATATTGTCTAGAAACCCAGAAATTCGGACTCCCAGTCTGCCCAAAAATTTGGCCTACCCACAATATGCTACCTAGAAAATGTTGCCCAAAAAACTGCCCAGAAACACACGTGCAAGTTACAGAGAGATGAGAGTTAGAGAGAGAGAGAGAAAGATGATCTTCGTCCTTCTTATCCTTCACTTGGATACCCAGAAACTATCTTGCTTGTGAGAGGTCGAATGGTGTCTTTGTGGAGGAGGTCAAATGCCTTTGTATAGTGTTTTGCCTTTGCGAATGTGTGTCTCTTCACTGGGGCCGACTTGACTATCTTGGAGCCAAAAATTCAAAATTCAAATTTTCTCTTTTAAATCCAACATGAAGAACATGTCTTATAATAATTATTTCAAGGAGTAAATAATCAAAATGACATGAATAACATGTCTTACAAATTCTTTATAAATTACAAGGGCTAAAATATAAATTATGAAGATCGACCATAACTACAAAATTCAACACTCCCTCTTAGCTAGGGAGGTATTCATAATGACTAGACAGATCTTCTTCTTGGGAACAAATTTCTCTAAAAAAGGTTATAACAAATCACCAATAGTATCAGTGTCAATCAACTACCATAATTATGGTCAATAACTTTGACACATGGTAGATTTATTAGTATCACTTGGCTACCATCATTCTGGTCAATACCTCTCACACATGGTGCATTTTCACCATAATTCTGGTTGATACTCCTGACACGTGGTAGATAAGCCATAATTCTGATCGGTACCTCTAACACATGGCATATCATTAGCATCAACTAGTCACCATAACTCTGGTCTATCTGTCACATAATATATAGACTAGTCTTGGTTCACCATTATTCTGGTCGGTACTTGACACATGGTGAATCCCCAAAGGCCACACTCTATCTGAGTAATTATGGGCCTAATGCTAATGAACTTGATGCTGAAAGGCTATACTCTATCTGAGTAATTTTGGGCCTCTAGGACCATTCTTCCTAATTTTGGTCAATATACTTGACATGGGAAGAATGTTTGTCCTATGTCGAACCATTCTCCCTAATTTTGGTCATATATGACACAGGAAGAATGTAAGTCCACGATGCAATCTCATCAACCCTCCCTCTCAATGACACAGGTGTTCTCAACAAGTCCAATCTTGTCCTTGAAGTATACAAATTTCACACTAGACAAAGGCTTGTAAGAATATCGACAATTTTCTCATCAGTAGAGACATATTGGAGCTTCATTGCTCCCTTTTGCACCATGTCACGAATAAAGTGGTACTTGATCTTGATGTGCTTCAACCTGTCATGGAAAAATGGATTCTTTGTCAGCTTCAGACAACTTTAATTATCACAATATATCACAGTCGGTTCTAGCACATGATCAAACAATCCTGCAAGTAGAATTTGAAGCCACATTGCTTCACAACTCGCCAAGGTAGCTACAATATATTATGCCTCAGTAGTACTGAGTGCAATAGATGTTTGTTTCCTGGTCATCCACAAAAACATAGCGGAGCCTAAACTGAAGCAACCTTTGAAAGTACTCTTTCTGTCTTCAGCACTCCCTACCCAATCTGCATTGTATATCCTTGCAGTTGTATATCACCAATTGAGACATATCTCAAACCATAGTCAATTGTACCACGCAAATATCTCAATATGTGCTTTGCTACAATCCAATGATCATGTCTCGGTTCCACCTAGAACTGGCTCAACGTGTTTACTGCAAAGCAAATGTCTAGTCTGGTATTAACCAAATACATTAGCGAGCCAATCAGCTTCTGATACATGGATGGATCTACCAAATCAGACTCAAAGTCTCTCAACTTTCTCAGATTTGTCACCATGGGAGTCGACATCGACTTACAATCCATCATTCCAAACTTCTGCAGGATCTTGATAATATATTTTCCTTGACCAAGAAAGACTTCGTCGAGCTTCTGCCATACTTCTAGCCCCAAATAGTAGTGGATTAACCCAAGATCCTTCATATCAAATTCAAAATTCAACTCCCTCTTACACCGAATAATGAGATGCTCAACACTTGTTAGAAATAAGTTATCAACATACAATAGTAGAATCATTGGTTCATTCTTTTCGACCTTGAAATACACGTTTGGATCAGCATCATTTTTGGTGAAACCAAGTCTTGTCAGATAACTATCAATCTGTGTATACCAAGCTCTAGGTGCTTGTTTAAGTCCATACCAGGCTTTCTTCAATCTGCAAACATGAGATTCTTCCATGGACCTCAAGACCTTGAGGTTGTTCTATGGATGCTTCTTCCTCAAACACGCCATTAAGAAAAGAAGTCTTTATATCCATCTAATGTAAATTCCATCCCATAGAAGAAGCAATAAAAATAATAGATCTAATGGTAGTGTACCTGGTAAACAGAGCAAAAGTCTAATAATAGTCTTCTCCCTCTTTTTGGGGGAACCCTGTAGCCACAAATCCTGCCTTTAATTTGTCAATACTGCCATCCACTACATGTTTGATCTTGTATAATCATTTGGAGGACACCATTGATTTTCCTTCGGGTCTCGACACAATCTCCCATACATCATTCTTCATAATTGATTGGCATTCTTTCAACGTCGCATCCTTCCAAACTTGTTGGCTAATTGCTTCTTCATAGGTCGAAGGTTCAGAATCAATCAAATTAGTCATCAAAGTTGCATAACCAGAGTACCTCTTTGGTCTCTTACTTTCCCTGAAGGAGTCATGTGGTGTTGCATGTCTTTTTGCTTCCTGCAAAGTGGATATAAGCAATGCTAGTCTCTTCCTGATTTCAAGAACAACAACTGGGTCCACTGGATCACTAGGCCCTTCTGCTCTTCTTGATGATCAACAAGATGTTTTGAAGGATCTAATGACCAGAATCTTCTTCTTTCTTGAGAGCTTCATGCCCTTCGTCCTCATCAGAGTCCATAGGGACTTCTTAGGATTTCCAAATGGCCACATTCTCATAAAAGGTCACATCCCTACTAACTTCAACTTGTTTTTGTCCCAGAACATATATTCTATAGGCCTTTGATAACTCACTATAACCAATGAATATCCCTTTCTTTCCTGAAGGCTCTAACTTCCTTCTCTTATCTTTAAGTACATGAATATAAACAGGGTAACCAAATATTCTCAAATGACTAACCTAATGTTTTTGTCCGTTGAACGCCTCTTTAGGAGTTTTGCCTTCCAAAATTTGATCAAGACTTCTATTTTGAATATAGACATCTGTCATAGATGCTTCACTCCATAGAAACATAGGCAGGTCTTGATCATGAATCATTTCCTTCACAAATTCTTCAATAGTTATGTTCTTTCTTTCAACAACTCCATTTTGTTGTGGATTGTAAAGGACTATTAACTCCCTCTTAATAACAACTTCTTTACAAAAGGCAACGAGCTCCTTGGAGGTATATTCTCCTCGATTATTAGATCTCAAGATCTTGATCTTCTTTCCCTTCAAGTTATCTACTTCAACCTTGAATTCCTGGAACTTGTCAAAGACTTCATCTTTCGTCTTCATCAAGTAAATGTGGAAAATCGATTACCCAATTCCTACTGCTAAATGTGGAAAATCGGTTATCTGATTCCTACTACAGTAACTGATGTTAATTCTTCTAATTGTTAATTCAATTAACCAATTTACTAAGTTTATATATTGTTCTACCTTTGATGCCCAGAAACTGTCTTGCTTGTGACAGGTAGAATGGTACCTTTGTGGAGGAGGTTGAATGCCTTTCTATATTGTTCTACCTTCGCAAAAGGGTGTGTCTCTTCACTGGGGTTGACTTGACTTGAGGGAGGGCTGACTTGACTATCTTGGAGCCAAAAATTCAAAATTCAAATTTTGAAATTTTCTCTTTTAAATCCGACGTGAAGAACATGTCTTATAATAATTATTTCAAAAATAAATCAAAATGACATGAAGAACATGTCTTACAAATTCCTTATACATTACAAAGGCTATAATATAAATTATGAAGACCAAAGGCTAAAATATAAATTATGAAGACCAACCATAGCTACAAAATTCAACATAAGAGACCATTTTTCAGTTTTTGGGGCAAGAACTAGACAAAGATGTCTCAAACATTTCCCAAAAATTTACATAAATAGAACAGTTCAGAAATGTTTCTAGGGCTTTTTTGAAGGATTTGTATTACTCTTCATTGATAGATAGGATAAAACAATTTTATTAATGTCTGCCATTGACCATGAAATATGTGAATGGGACTAGAGTACAATTAGGAGCCACTTAAGTATGGGAGTGTCTAGAACACTAGCAAAGATACGAATGATAATGACAGAAAGAGATGAAAATCAGTTAAACAAAAATGGAGGTCAAAATAATCTTAATGAGGCCCTGCATGGAAAACCACCTTCTTGCCTGCCTTCAAGATTGGAGATGGGATTGACTCTACCTACTGCCTAAGTTCCTTTGCCAGCTCTCCCCTGACAAATATTATGGAAACATGTCAGTCATGAGAAGGACCCTTGCTTTCTGGTTGAGAACCAAACTACCACCCTTCTTCAACCAGGACAAGGGAAAGGCATGCAAACTGTGTTCTACTTTATTATCCTAGTCGGATCTCTCAAACCATTACTGTCTACTCCATTCCCCCCATCATCCCTTTCACTAAATAGCGTTGAGCCAAATCTCTTTTCTGAGTGCATTAAGTAGATCCATTAATGGCTAATCAGGCTGTCGATTCATTCTCCAGCCGATTGTTCAATGAATATTAGAGAGAGCTTAACCTGGCAACCACCTTTAAGAGCCCTACCCTTTTATATATGAGAAACCGAGGGGGGTACCTAAAATAGCTTGCTCTCCCTGTAATATTGAAGGTTGGTTCATTCGGAGAATTGTGTGATTCCGATCCAAATCCAAAATCTATGAATATGAAACCTATGAATATTTCTGATTACACAGGCAGGAAAAGGCACTGAAATGAAACCTCAACATCAACGCCAAAGTGGAAATAAAAGTAGAGGGAAAGAAGGAAGACCCTAAATTTTGAAAACATAGAAAGAAGCTATAAAACAAAATATGAAGCTTTACAATGTACCATAAGATGGACAGATAGAGATATAGTATTTAGAACAGATATTTAGAAACTTATGTTATGATACGACAAGGATATGACATGTACATATATATATATATATGCTAAAAAATCATTAAACGAAAAATTCAAAATGCCATTCATGAATTTCAAATTTGAAAATGAAGCCAAAAAGAGAAATATCTTTAAGGGAGGCCGAAGCCCTCTATCAATAAGTGATTTGTAAGAAATTGGGATTAGTCTTGTCTCTTTTTTATCTTTTTTCTGTTTTCTCATACAGAAACACCAGTTGAAACAGTCTATACCACATTTCAGCCACACATCAGAGACATTTCATACAAGAATCCATTTCCGAGATGCAGAAATGTGCTTCCACAGCTGGGGGGGTTGCAACTATATGGTTGACAGAATCAATGATGAAATTAAAAGTTGTACTATACTTTGTCAGCCATAATCTAATGTTGCAATTACATCAAATGGTGAAAGCAACCCACAATTTTAATCAAGGAATACGAGTTAAGTGTACCTGTGAGGAAAATCCACAACCAGACCACCTGAAAACCCAGAACGCATTGCAGCAGCAGTGATCATTTCAAGCTGAGCTGGATTTTCAGGATATAACTGCAATACAGCTCGTGCACCTCTTGATAAACATCTATAAAGTGTTCCAAAGAAAGCCCTGCATGTCACATGAAATGAGATAACTCAGTATAAAGATAATCAAAGAATTCTCAACATAAAAACAATTCTGAGATTATTTCACATAGGATACATATGATCCACTGCAACATTTAACTGACCAAAAACAATGAGATTCAAAGGTCTAGACAGAGAGGAAAAGATTATCAATGTATAGAAAGGAATCTTACTTCAATCTCAACCTTGGTTCATTGCACGACTTGTCAGCATTGCAAAGCCACTGTTCAGAGGGGGGAAAGAGTAGCATAAGATATTTAAATCATTTCTTAGAAACCAAGGGAAAATTTAAGTACATACTCCATGGATGGTTTTCACTGGATACCAATGTTGTAATTTTAAATTAGGCTATTCTCCTAACTGTGTCATTCCCCAAGTTGATAGATCAGAGTAAAATGAAGAAAGCAGAAAAAGGAATTTCAAAACATGATATATCTATTTATGCACTCGTGGAAAAAATAAAATATGGCTGCAAACAAATATGTTTTATTCAAACTGAAAGTGTTTTTTTATGGAGAATCATCTCCCAAACTGTACACAAGTAACAGACACCCACAGAAAGACCAACCAAGAATGACTTCCCTATTCATCTTGTGTGTGTCTCTTATACAAAGTTCCCAATAGTCAGAGAGAGTAAACTGTTGAAGAAAATTTTCCAATCAAGTTCTCACCCTTCTTAACTTTATCTTAAACGTTATTTCTTCATGGTATTTTAAAATTGCCCACTAATATACTAACATCTATTCTCCCCTCTCACAATTGAGTTCCCCATTTAGAGCTAAAAAATATTCATAGAAGCAACAGGATTGAGAGACACAGATAACAGATTCCGATATGCATGGAAGAACTCAAATCACAAGAGCTGCATCAAAAGACAGCAACAAGAACTAAAACATGTTAACCGCAAGAAGCTAGCATTGGAACTCCAATAGGATTAGCAGTAGACAAGGAGAAGAGCAGAACACTGAGGAGCCTGTTGCAAAGGATGACAATCCCAATGCTGGACTGCACCCTGGGAAAAATACTAAATAGTACCAAATCTCAGAAAAGAAAACGGTCATAAGAGGACTCGAGCAACTGCAGAAGAAGTGGCTGATGAACTACCTCCTGTACAGATTAGCTGAGCATAAGAATTGCCAAGAACTATACCTTCATTATATTCATCATCTCATTCTGATATTTGTTCAAAGATGCACACAATAAGATGATTGGCAGTATACATTATATGTGCCTGAGGCCCTGAGCTATCCAAAATTAAAATAAAATGAGAATGAATTTATACATTAATTGCAAACAAGTACTTTATAACGGGAGCAAATAACCACCATTATCCCTATGTATAGCTCTATCCATATGTGCATATTTCTATGTCAGCCCAGTAATTAATACAGGGTGGCTTCCACGAGTGTTGGTTGACCTGCTTTAATTATTGTTCGGTGACCTCCTATCTAAGGACAGTACAAACCACTATTCAGGGAGTGGTAAAGTTATCACTTAATATCTATGTTGCACCATATTTCAGGGACGGGAAGCAAGGGGAAGGGTTTCTAGGGACAGCTGGAGGGTAACCTCAAATTTCCAGAGGGTGTACTGACAGGGACACCAAATATATTTAAAAATACTAAAAATAAACTATTTAAAAAGAAAGATTCTAGAAAGGAGGAATATTATAATAAAACTCAATAATATAGCAATTCCTAAAAAATAGGTCTAAAGATCTTGTCTGTGTGGATAGTGAAACCCTGAATAGAGAAGAGTGGATATAAGGTACCAGAACCTACCAAAGATGGGAATCAAAATATTGTTGCAATTATTCCAGTTTCAGAATGGGCCCCATTTTGGATAGTAGACATCTCAACATTCCTAAACCATCAAGGGACATCTTCCAGACATCCCGCTTTCCTGGCTGGTAATGTCTAGGGGACAAGGTGGAAGACCACCACAGCTTCAAGGATGTCCCCACTGCTTGAAGCCCCCAAAACCCTGGGGACAAGGGAAGCAAAGGGAATGTGCCCCCAATGGGTGGGGACAGGTCCCCATTCTACACTCTTAATGCAGTGCAGCTGAAAGATAAGGCATACTAAAAATAGTACTTCCATATATTGTATAGTGCAACTGTCATTTAATGCATAGTAGAACTCTATTTAATGTCTAAACTCTTCAAATGTTGCTATAAACATGTTTTACAGGCAAGTATGTTTTAACAAACACATTTTCACATAGAAAAATCCAAAATAAATGTATTTTTATTTAGATTATTAAAAATGTAGCATGCTTCTTCAAAATATAATAGCTTTTCCAGTTTTCATCAAGAATATGAAATTCACAAATGTTTATTCCAGAAAGTCAGTGCAGGACAAGCATTTAATTGTCAGGTAAACTCATTCCGCTCACAACATAATGGTTAGAGCATACATACCTGAACAGCTGAGATACTGATAGCACCATCTACAGTTCCTGGCCGCAAACACAATCCCTAATGCAGTTGAAAAGAGGTTTCTTAGACGAAAAGTAAACAAACAAATTGAAAACAATAATGTTTGAAACAAGAAAACAGTTGCTATTAGCATATATCTATAATAACCACTCCTTCCGCTACAGAATAATAGTAAAAAAAATAGAGTTTGGAGATTTCTGTGGTGAGGATTTTGATTTTGAGATCTCGGAGAATCCACATTTATTTTGATTTATCTCATCCTTTCTCTTCTCTTCTTTGCAGATTTTTTCCTGATGATGAGTCATGGTATTGACTCGAAACGTCGAAACTTAAAAATGAAAACTGTGGATACTCCGAGATCTCAAAAGTAAAAAAATTCCTAAATGTCAACTGTAAATGAAAAGTTAGACAAATCATGATCAATTGCAAACCACTGAAAAAAAGTTTTCCAGCATTACCAAAAGAATGCATACTTCAGGATAAAAAGCCTATAAGTATATAGTATAATTTTAAACCGAAGACTTGCATTAAGAAAGACATTTATTACATATCAACAGAGATTTCTAAACAAGCTTTCTACTGTTCTTTGTTCTAGAGAGTCATTAACCACCCTGAAATTCTTAAAGAAATAAATGTAATATCAGTTGAATTAACTGTAAACTTTACTCTCAGTAACAAAAACATTTTACTCCATTAAGAAATATAGTCAATCAATATGATCCACCATAGATGAAGGTATCGATCATTTTGGAAATCTCAGAAGGTCCAAAAAATCTTTAAAATGATCTGAGGCTTCCTAGAAAATCTATGCACAATTGAAAACCTTCAGATAGTATTTAGTTCCAATTTGAATATTTGAAAGAAAACATGGCCCTTTTTGGAGTTTCAGTGCCACTTTCCCATACAAATTGTAGAAAACCTGGCTGGTTAACTTCTTTTGCTCAAGATTGTGGAGTAGGTCTAAAACTGTTTTCAATAAATGACAACATTTGTGTAGTATAACACTTCTTGATGCCTTACATGAAGCTTTCAAGCTCTATGGAAAACCTCCTGATAACATCCCAACAAAATCAGGAAATTGCAAGTTTTTCAACACGCCGACGTTATCAGCTGAGCTTTTTGGAAGTTTTTCAAACTTAAAAAAATTGTGATTTTATCAATAAACTTGTGATTTTATCACAACTCGATCCAAAAAATCATGAGTCATTTCTGGGCTGCATATAAGTTAGGGAAAATCGTATTTTTTAACTTATTTTGCACTCAATCCTTAACGATTCAAGGACAGAGGCGACCTCCTATTTTTGCTTCTAGAGGACGACAGGGTCCATTTCTAGCCCTAGGGGAAGGGCTTCTTCCACTAGAGGAAAAGCCATTCCTTATTCCCATAAAAGGGGCAAAGGAAATCAATTTATGACATGTAGATGACTCATGATGATGACATACATTTATTATAATTTTTGTTGATATTTTGAGTCAACTGAGTCCTAAGTTGCACGAAATGGGGAAACAGGTATGAGTTTCCGAAATGGGCACAGGTACGAAACGCAACCTCCCCAAATTTTGGAAACAAGGAAACACGAATATATATATATATATTAGAATTTAAGACATTTAGGAAATGTTATGTGCAATCATAAAGCATACATGATACATTATAATTTATTACATTTAAAGATTATGATTAAATTTAGAAGCCACTTTAGTCGCCCGATAAAACAATAAAAAACAAAATAACAATAAAAAAGCATAAGAAAAAAGTCAATTTGCATGAGGAAACTCCATCGTACGGCGCGCAAACAAGATTCTGGCCGTACTGGCCATGTTTCCTCCTCGAGAAACGGGTCGTACGGTATGGGTTTCCCCGTATGCCTCGGAAACAAGTTTCCAGCCGTACTAGCCACTTTTCCTCCTCGAGAAACGGGTCATACTATACGGGTTTCCCCGTTTCCGTATGGAAATGGACCCTAGACCCACGTTTCCTGCAACTTAGACTGAGTTATGACTCAAGAATCAAGACTTGATTCACTGTTGATATGTCATGTAGCAGTAGACTTCTCAAGTTATACAACTTATATATTAGATTTCTTTTCATATTTAAGTGGCAATGCATTTATTCGATGTTGTGGATACCAGTGTTGCACGAAATGCACCCCCCCGGGTCAAAACCCGGAATCGCAACCGTACAGATCCATGGGTGATCCGGCCATGGAACCGCATCCCGGAATTTCGTGGGCCGGAAAAAATAATTCCTGCCCTGGGGAACCGTTCGGCCCGATCCGCGTTTCCGTACGCCCAGGACGCGGTTCAGGGGCCGAATTGCCCGGTGGATTCGTCACGGATCAGAGCCGACTCCGAGAGGATCACAACCGTTTTCGTGGGCCACCGGCTAGTTCCACCGTGTGGACCCACAAAGTTGTTTTCTCCTCTCATTTGCTCACTCTTGTATTTTTAGAGAGCATGGAGAAGAGAGGAGAAAGAGAGGAGAGCTTGGAGGAGTGAAGAAGGAGGAGTTAGGAGCAGTGGAGGAGGAGCTTGGAGGAGTAAAGAAGGGCTTCCATCTATAAGAGCTAAAGAGGTAAGAGCAAACCCCAAAATCCCTCATTTTTCTATCATTTTTTTTGTAATTTTATCCTCCCTCTCCTACTCTTTCCCATTATTTCTTCTTTCTCATTTAGTTGCAGGTTGTCCACCACCTATATTCATATTCCAAGTAAGTGTTCTTTTGGCTTCTATGTATCATTCCACTTTTGGTTTTCATGATGGCAAGGGGGAGTAGGAATAGAAGGGAAGTAGAACAAGAGGATAGTGGTCCCCATATGAGTGACCCAATGTATGATGGGGAGGAAGGGAATGAACCTGAAGAGAACACTGAAACACTAGAGAGGAAAGTTGCATTGACACCCTTGTGGAACTATGTGACCAAACTTGAAGGGGGAAAAGGTGGTAGAAGCTACAAGTTTTTGTGCCCTCATGGTTGTCATGGAGGAAAACCATATAGTGGTTCATATACCCATGTGAGGAGGCATCTTTGTGGGGTGATGGACAGTGATGAGAAAAAGGGTGTCGTGGGGATACAAATTTGCCCAAACATTTCAACTGAACAAAGAAGAAATACAGCCAAAAGCAAGAAACAAAAAACTCGGTTTGAATCAAGTGCAACCTCTAGATTTGGTAGCTCATCTCCTCATGGTACTTTTGCAAGCTCTGTAGGTAGAACAATAGGGGATTTCCTTAATGTTGTTGGGGGGAAGGGGGGCGGATGATGTGGATGGAAAGATATTATGATTTCTTTGTGCTTGCGGTGTACCATTCAATGTGCTTCGCTCTCCTATTGCCATGATATGGTTAAGGCCATCAATGAAGTCCCAACTATGAAAAAACTAGAATAGTGTTATTAGAAAGAGAAAAAGCAAAGGTTCAAAGAGCTTTGACACATTTTACAAATGAATGGGTGGATTGTGGGGTATCCATTGTATCAAATGGGTGGACAAATATTAGAAACCAACATTTGGTACATGTTCTTGGTGTTTCTGCTAGTGGTGCGGTATTTATTACAAGGCATGACTCCTCCGTCAGCGCAACTTCCCAAAACATTGCAAATCTCCTATTGCAATCAATCAGAGATGTTGGTCCTAATAATGTGGTTCAAGTGATCACTAATAATGCAGCAAATTGTAAGGCAGCAAGAAAAGTTATTGAGCATACTCATCCACACATCTTTTGGTCTAGGTGCTTGGTGCACACATTGAACCTTTTGATGCATGATATTGTGAAGCATAAAGAATGTGGATGGATTAATGAGATTTACAAGAGAGGGAAGCAACTCATTAAATGTATAACAGGGAATACAAGGGTAAACTATTTTTATGGCACTTACTCCAAGTTGTAGTTGCTTAAACTTGCAAAAACAAGATTTGCAAGTTATTAACTCACCTTTAGGTGGCTAGTGAAGGTGAGACAAGCTTTAACTAATATGGTGACCTCTGAATCATGGGAGGAAATTAAAACTGATAAAGATGTTGCTAATGTAGCTAAGGACACTATTCTTGACATGTTATTTTGGTCGCAGATTAAATATGTTTTACAATTCACCAAACCAATTTATTACGTGATCAAGTTTGCAGATGCAGAACGACCAATAATTGGGGAGGTGTCTGATCAAATGGATAGCATGTTGGGGCAGATTAAAGACATTGTTGAGCCTAGAGATGTCACCTTGTACAATTATATTTGTGCAGAGGTAGAAAAACAAGGGATATGCTAAACATTCCATTGAATGCCTTAGCATATGTTCTGACACCTAAATACTATCATCCATCATGGCTTTCAACAGCACAATCTGGGGGGGAGCAGGAGAAAACCAAACCTAGATCCAGAGGTTCTAGAGGCTTATATGAGAGCACTGGATAAATTAGTCCCTAATGAGGAGGAGTCTGCCATGGTATGGAAATAGTTGAGCAACTATACGCTTAGCATTGGTCCATTTGGGAGCATGCATGCAATTAGAGATCGAGAGATTTTTTCTTCTCTTGAGTGGTGGAACATGCATGGAGGTGCTACTTCAATTCTACAAACTTTGGCATTGCGGGTGCTATCACAAGTGGTAAACACTTCTTCTGCATAGAGGTGTTGGAGTTCTTATTCTTTCATCCACAGTGTTGAAAGGAACAAGTTGTGTAATATTCCTAATTAGCCCCAGCTAATTGGAATATTCGATTTTGCCAGATTTTACCTTCTATAATTATTTTGTAAATAAAAAAAGTGAGAAAGGGGGACATAACTCACTTTTAGAATAAAAGTCACTTCCTAGTAGCACAATGTTGTGACTTAAAGGGAGAGCCAAGGGGGCCAAAAGGGGGACGCAGAAATGTAGCCCACGCAGACACATGGAGGGACTGCGCAAGAGGGGAGGAACACGTGACAAAAGGGGAATCACGCAAGAGAAGGTGAGCATTGGGATTGAGAGAGGCAGAAGCTATAAAAGAGAGAAGAGCCCCCTCATTTTGATCATGGAGTTATGTGCAATTTGAGCTAGTCGTTTCAACTTCTGAGCACGC
The DNA here is from genome assembly GCA_031772625.1 of Pinus tabuliformis. Taxonomy (NCBI): domain Eukaryota; kingdom Viridiplantae; phylum Streptophyta; class Pinopsida; order Pinales; family Pinaceae; genus Pinus; species Pinus tabuliformis. Next base: position 591,927,788 of record CM062820.1, on the reverse strand, counting down.
TGGCTGTTTAGCTGGTCTGCAGTGTTGTTTAGTGCATTGAGTGTCTCCGTTCGGAGATCTCACCCTTAGCCCTGGGGGACTTCGAGTGCCTGCTCGGGCAAGGTATTTCCATTGGTATTTCAGCAGTAGTTTATAGCATTTCAGTAGTAGTTTCATCAGAATTCTAGAGGAATGCGCAGCACTTGGAGAGGGACGCAGTTCTTTTTGGTTGTAGTGCTGGATTGGGGTTTTGCCGGTGGAGTTATGCTGGGAGATTGAGCAGGCGTCCAGCTCTTGTCTCATTGGAGGATTTTTGGCAGGGTTTCAGGCACTGTTTCAGGCAGAATTTAGAGGAGTTTTCTTCACTGGCAGCGCAGGGCATTGAGGAACTGTGCAGAACCCCCAAGAGGGTGTTTTTCGGGGGTCGGCCATTCCAGGAAAGCTTTCTGGGTTTTTCTGGGTTTCTTGAGTAGAGCCCGAATCCAAAGTTTTAGCTTTTTCCGAGGAGGGGAGAAGCCCCAAACCATCATTTGATTTCTAGCAGCAACAGCATCCACGCAGAGAGGCCATTCTTGTCATTCTGAGAGTATTTCTTCACTTGCCTTGTGCAAGTCGAGGTGTCATCTGTCTAATCACCTCTTGTACTCATTTTATTGCTCAGTATAATAAAATGGCTTAGCATTTCTCGCTGCATTTCTTGTGTACATGCTTATATTTCCGGTTTACATTTGCTGTTCCACTGTTATTTTATCACTTCTGGGTTATTATATCATTTGCACATATTTGGTTGGAGTTTTTGCTGGGGTTTGAGGAATATTCTGGGTTAGGAATATTACAAGTTGAGTTTACACCGAGTAGAGAGCTTGGTTTATGTTCACTACAACTTGTGATTGTTGTCCCATTACTATGATGATGCAAAGACTAATAAATACCTTAAGATTTGGGAAGAAATCCAGAGGAGCCCAATTTGGAGGATGGAGTGTTGCGATTAGAGGATGCTCTCATCCAGAATGATGATGATTGAGTTGAGATGCCACCCCCATTTGGTACCTTGGTTCCTAGGTTCCATGCTTCAACACCAATAGCAGGGGCTTCATCTTCATCAGTTTCAGTGACACAACTTCCACAGCCACCATCTTCTTCATTGCCACCACGTGGAGGCCCATCGCCACGTACTGTTCGTGGTGGAAGGAGGAGAGATTAGTAGATATATTCACAATTTACTACTTTTGTCATAGATTAGACTTGTAGGCTTGTTGTGAATTTGAACTTTTTTGTCTTACTCTTCCTAGTTCAATGTGTACTTGAGTCTTGGTGGTGACCAAGTGGCCTATTTTGTAAACATTATTAGTTGAATTTTTAGACATGACTAATGTTGACAGTTGCTCACTTGCTAGATAAGTTACTTGAATGTTTGATGATTTTATCTTCTAAATGTTTTATGTTTTATAATATGCTTAAAAATTTGATGTATGTTTGTAATTGCTAGAATCTAGATGGTTGATGCTCGAATAATTAATCATTGATGTACAATGGAATCATGGATTTCATATCTATCTTGATTTATGTAAATATATGCATGTTTTCATGTCTTCTACCACTAATTTGGTATTTGGGATGTTTTTTTAATATAAATGCAAATATATAAAAATATCTATGTTGCCAGGAAACGTGGGTGCGGGGACGGAGACGGGGACGGCATTTTTGGAAACAGGGTGCGTGGGTTCATCGATAATATAATAATAATAAATTTTAATAATTATATTTTATAAATTTATAATTTATAATTAATAATATATATGAAATTTGAATTTGTATATTTTTTCAACTTTAAACAAGAAAATTTTAATGATAATCATTTAAACATGCACATCATTGAACATTCAACATTGACATTGAAATTTCAAAATTTATCACCAAAAAACTGTTCTTTTGAATCTTTTCCGTGTAACCATGACACTGTGACAGCTATGTGAGAGAGCTCAAGGCTACTACTAAAACTGAAAATTCAAAATACATACTAAGATAAATGCTAGACTCGGCTATTTTGGTGAAACTTGGGACAGATTTTGTCACACACAGGCTTTAAAATAACTATGCAGCTTAGGTTCATTTGCAATGATGCCTATCAATGAATCAGGCTATGGTCGTACAGACCCTTCCTCCTACACAGCCAAGGAGTGTTAGCATTTCTGCCTCCTGCTCTAATTTCAAGACAGCTTCTCTCCTTATTGAGATTGCTCATTGTGGCTAGAGCTTGAGCTTGTAACTTTGCTTTGAATGTTCAGTCTCTCCCATATAAAAACACAATTTTTTCATAGGAGATTCTTCTCAACTTGATAGTGGTCTAGTATTTTCTTGATGTCTAATCATCCACCTGCCCCATGCATGGTGTGCTCTGTGGTAAAGCAATCCCAAATACAGTGACAGCCTTACCCTTCCACAAAACATGCTTATCAGTCTTTTTTTTGTTTTCAATAAAATGCACAACAGCCATCTGATGGCTTGAGGGATAGTTTGTCTTTGAGTGCGAAGCTCTGCCTGAATATTAATTATCTAAACATAAAACATCTTCGCAGTTTTTAGAGATTACTTGGTGTACAAGTCTGTAGAGACCATATATGATTTAGGCATATTTTCCTAGTTTTAATCTTAACATGATGTTATCAGAATGCTGTGAGAAATTGGCAGATTTTGTTACTTAATTTAGCCATTGTCCAAAATAGCCCTTCGCCATTTAACAGCCTCAGCTGATTACAGCTTATGGCTGGTCTCAATCCTACTTTCTATTTAACCGAAAATGTCTGAACCTGTATGTGTGCATTTACAGTTTATAATTTGATGGTTATTTGGCTCGGGAATGAATGTTTCATTCCAAATTGATTTACAAGAATTCTTAAAAAACAAGACTTGTAAAAAACTTAAAAAACCGGGTGCGGGTACCCGTGCAACACAGGTTTTGATGGTAAGGACCGTGGAAGAATGTTTCATTCCAAATTGATTTACAAGAATTGATTTAGGGTTTTTTAGGTTTTGTTATAAGTTTTACCTTTGTTATAAGTTATTTTTTAAATTTCAATAAAAAAAAATTATTTGAAAATTAAATTTTTAATATAGTTTTTTTTATGAAGAACCCAACCCGAAGAACCCGATGAACCCGAAGAACCCAAGAACCCGTTAAAGGAAAAGAACCCAAATTTTTTTTTTTGAAGAACCCGGTTCTTCTGGGTTCGTCTGGGAAGAACCCGTACCCGAATCCGGTACTTGGGTGCGGGAACCCGGGACGGGTTCGAGAACCCCACCCCCGGGTGCGGGTACCCGTGCAACACAGAAAAATATATATATATATATATAGTAGACGCTTCGCTTCCTAGATTTTTGGGAATGAAACTTCCACACCCCCACTTCGTGCAATGTTGGTGGATACTTTAGATGCTAAAAACAAATTAAAATTTTAATACTTTTGTACTTTTTTAATTTTGCTGAGTTCTTGCCAATTTTTTCAATTTTCTCCTGACTTCTACGACTTTTTCAATTTTCAGACCCTTGCCAATTTATTCCCGAGATCTACTTTTTCCACATTGCTTTCAAGACCAAGATAATGTTTTCATTAAATATTAAAAAGATTTTCTTGCGATAACATTCTCTTTGTAGGTGACCACAGGCATGCTGAAATTTTCCATGGCCTTCACCTGGGTCCTAAATACATAGACAGACCTGTTATGAAGCTTTCAAGGCCAGGACAATGTTTCTATAAAATACTAAAAAGACTTTTACATAATAACATTCTCTTTGTAGGTAACCATAGGCATGCTGAAAATTTTTTATGTTCTTCACCTGCTTCTTATATACATAACCAGACTACACCTTGATATATCTTCTGAAGACAGTAACATTTGGACCATAGCAAGACCTGTTATAACTTGAAATTGCCCTTGAGGTATTCAGTCCTAACAGGATCACATGAACACTTACAGAAAGCACCAATGTCAATTCACACAGTCCCTCCTGCCCTGGGCTAGTGCTTGCTAGCCTCAAGGGGGGATTTCCTAGTGATTTGAAGTCAAAAAACTTCTCAGGTGGATCCTGCAAAAGATTTCAAATCTGCAATATGTACTTGCTAAAATCTTATAATTATTCATATTTCTGCCATTGAACACTTGAAAATATTGATTAAATTTCAGAATTACAAGTTAGAATGTCAAATCAATGTTTTCCTTCAGTAATATACTTCAGATCCGCAAGTAAAACACCCAAAAATCAACAAATGAATTGTTCTTTTAAAGTATTTTTCCAACTGGTACCTTCAATCCAATGGGCATGGGGTTCAAACTTCAAAGAGAAGAAAATTGATGATGCTAGTGTTACTCAAAGCTCGTCAAATCATGAATTTCTACATCAAATTATTAAATTTATCCATAAAAAAGAGTTGGTCACCATTACCCACCAAAAGTGGGTAACCCCATAGGAAAAAACTTTTATCCTATCTTGGACAGCCAGCCAGACAGCAGCTCTATACATTGTCGGTTCTGATGACATGCCACACTCCGCCATTTTCATGGCTCATACACTTCTCACCATCAGGCATTTCTCTCGAATGAAGATGGGTCACCACTCGACCAGTAATTTAACCATTTTGCAATCAAGTGATTTTACTTATGGGGCTTATATGGATGATTGACAGATCTTGACTATAAACTTGTTCTCTCACCTTCCCAGGGTGGTAGTCTTTAGCCTTGGTCTATTGGAACCTTCTCTAAGACCAAGGAACCTTCTCTAAGGCCTTAGGGTTATAGGAGGGGCACTACTTGGAAAACATGGATTGAAGTAGCATGTCCATAACCATCCCATACTTAAAACCTTTTATCATTCCCTTGATTTCACATCTATCCTTTGGGTTTGTTGATATTGGTTCAATGGGATTTGGCACCCTCATATCCGCATCCTTGTGTCAGGGCTAGAAAATTTTGCTCTAGAGGTTGATGCAGCTAAAAGAAAAGATAAGAGCACAAAATGGCCACACCAAAAGAAAAAGAAAAGTTAAAACATAGAAGTTGGTCAGGACATAATTAGTGCATGGGGAAAAGCATAGCATAAGCTCTACCCCCCTCATTAGCCATTAGTTGGTTCCTAAGCACTAGATGCTCCATTACATCATAAGGAATCTCTGCATATCCCAACCTTGATGAGCGAGAAACCGACTCATCCTTAAGGGGTAAATAAATGTTATATCATTAAAAGCAAGCTTGGACACCTAAGCTATGCTCCATATCAAAGCATTATCAAAAAGAAGTAAAAGGCACACCAAAGGGGTGGAAAAAGCAAGCCGAGGAAAGGGGTAACTCATGCCTCCACGATTGCTCCCTCCATACATCTATACACTCAAGATGATGGACCTCCATCAGCTGGTCCCATGGCCATGGCACCTAACCATGAAGTCTTTCCCTTGTGTTCCCACCACTATCACAAACACCTGGATTGAAGAGTTGACCTTGGACATGTCACCTCCCCATAGGGGCTATAAGCACTTAATAGGGCTAATTACCCAACCACCTCTAACAAGTTAAGGAACACTTTTAGGGGACTTGGTTTGGTTAGATATTTGAAGGTGATCCCAATTTGAAGTTTTATTATGCCCTTAACAATTATGGTCCACTATGATGCATTTATGGTCATTGTCTCTAATGAGTGGTTGCTTTCACTTGAGTTTGACATGGTCTTGTCAAGTGGTCTTTTCACAAAGCAGCAGAGGCCTTGTGCAATGCGGCCACACTCACTCCATGCCTAATCCACACAATGCCCAAGTCGTAATATACTTCCGAAGAGTTGTGATGACCTTGAAGATGCAATGTTGACCCTCCACAACAAAATGTTGGGAACTTTGATGATTCTAGCAATCTAAGTCATAGGGCTCGTCGAACTTCTAGGTTGAAGTTCAAAATTAAATGATCGCCAAAGAAAAATTAAAGTTCGTTCTGGTTCAATGAAGGACTTGACTAGCCTTTCCACCACCAGCCACTACCATGTGTTGTTGTGGATTTTAATTGAAGTTTTCCATGTGCCTTGTTGTGGGTTTTAACTAGAGTTTTACGTGTGCCTTGCTATGGGTTTTAACCAGAATTTTCCAATGCCTTTTCCAATTTTGTGTCTTATCCATACTACGAATTCCCAAACGAACCCATTTTAACCATCGAGCCTCATCTCTACATTTTGTCGTTGTCAATTCGTTGCATTGGGCAACTACTACTTCCTACCTGTGGGCCTGCCACGAGGTTGTGATTCGCTGCTAGTGAAGGTCACACCATCACAACTATTGTGAAATCTAGAGCAGCTTAACTAGGGATTATTTCAAATGAATTCTCTATTCTTTGACAAGTTCTTGTGATATTACATTACTTCATTATCATTATTATTATCTTCTTTTCATCATCAAGACAAATGCCAAACAAGAAGATCATAGAAACAATAAAGAGAACACCAGAGATAGGCTCCAAGCCAGGGCAAAACCCACAGAGGGGAAAACCTAGAGAACTTCCTCTTATAGAATCTTCTTCAAAGGAGACTTCCAAGACCCAAGACGCAAACAAGAACCTTCCAAGACCAGGCCAACCACCATAGCGAGATATGTCCTCCAACCAATGTCTGCAATGGCTTTTTCTTTATTTCAGACCTGTGGAAACCCTAATGTCCACAAAAAACTCGCATAAGAGAGTTGATCAAGGTGTATTTCAAAAGCAGCTTCATCAAGACATCCTCCCTTTCCTTCGTTGGTCTATTCTTCCTTTTCTCTAGCCTTCGCATTACCTTCTAACCGTGGAAGCAAGGTCGAAGTCCCTTTATATAGTCTTTCGTTGAGCTAGAATAGGCCTATAAGCCGACTTGAGTAGAGGTTGGGCCACCTGATCTTAAAGGTCTTTTAGACCTTTCTAGAAATCAAATAAATTTTTTCTTTTTCTTGTTACATGTGCCCAATGGGTCTTTTACATCATGACTTTGACTTTGACTCAAGACAAAACCCCTAGAGCACTCAATGGGTGCTAAGACCTAGGACCAAAAACCATGGGCAAGAAACCCATGCTTCAAATAAATAATTTTCTTTTATAAAAATATTTTTCTTTTTCTTTTCTTTCGACAAGAACAATAATAATTACATCATGTCATGATCCAAAATACAATTATGAACACCAACCCTAGTTACAACTTTCCACACTTCCTCTTCACTAGGTAGGTATTTATAATTGACCAACGATACAAGGACAGTACTTCCTTTGAAAAGTTCTCATAAGAAGAGTCAGATTGGTAAGCCATCTTGTAAGCATCAACATTATGATCAATTCATCACAACAAAGCCTTGGGAAGCAACAAAATTGTAGCTTGTTGACTTTAATGTAAAACAACATAAGAGGTATTTTGTAATAATAATTTATTATATAAAAAATGTACAAGTGATGATAAATGTTACAATGAGGCCCTGCTTTTATACCTAAGCAGGTGACCGTTCATGATTAGGCATGTCATTTAAAAATGCCTTTTCACTTAACCAATGAATATTTCAGATAATCATTATTATTTACATTTATTTATATTTATTTTATTTTATGTAATATATATTCGTAACATTGCCCCTTCCTTCAAAAGCTTTGTCCTCAAAGCTATATTGTCAGCACTTGTCTTCATCTTGCGGTTGTCATCTCAGCATATGGAATTCCTCATTGCTAACTTAGCATGTATAGTTCTCTGGTAATGGTGTCTTGCAAATAGGTTTTTTTTTAATAATGATCTTTTTATAGTATATATATATATATATATAATTTAATTAATTAAATATTTTTAATTGAATTTTATTTAGTTATAGTGTTTGACCCAAATGTATCCGATTGCCCGTTCTGTAATGTACCCTTTGACCTACATTATATATATATATATATATATATATATATATATATATATTTGGGAGTTGTTGAGCCACCGAATGAAATTGTGTGCCTGAAAATGCCTCAAAGTATAGACCGATCATGCCTTTCGTTCTCAAATCTATGTGGTCAAATATGTAAATTGTTCACGGTGGGTTTTGAATCGCTGATGGAATGACAAAAATTAAATCGACTATACAAAAAACATAGTAGCATCCATAAATTTAATTAGCAGTCAAATTCAAAAATCAATCATTGAATCTATTTGTAACGACGCATCCGAATGCTTGCAGTTATTAATTGTTAGTACATTAATAATTAATTGATTGGGAAAAAAATTTCCAAGGTTTTGGTTCATATTTTTAATGAGCAATATTATCAAATAAGCCAAAAAGGGTATTTCACCAAAAAAAAATTAAAGAACATACAAGGTTAAAAGAAGTGAAGAAAAGGCAAAAAAAAAAGTCTTTTCAAAATGTCTTTTTTGTTCAAAAGGATTTTCTAATTGTCAAGGGTTATTCAGAAATCAATATGTGGTTTGCACAAAATGTTACAAAAATTTTACTTTAGTCGAACATCTAAGTGATGCACAAAAACAATCATTAGCGAGAGATATAGAACAATTAATGGCAACATTTAGGCAACAACATGCAGATTTTATTAAGGAAATGAAGAAAATGGAATCCAAATTGCAAGTTGAACTCCCATCATCGCCCCTACAAAACGATATAATCTAGTGTACCGAGAAATTGCAGCTGGAAGATCAAGAGAAAGACAAAATTGTTAAACTTCAGCAAAAAGCGATACAACAGGGATATAAAGATCTTGCGGATATGCATTACAAAGAAGTAATGGAAAAGGACGAAGAAATTTCTCGCATCAAGGACCACGTTGAAAAATTACTTGCACAAGTGAAGAAGACTAAGGTCACAAAGAAAGAACTCGAGAAGCACCTATCAGAACAAGAAAAGAAAAATTTACGTTTAAAAAACCTTAATAAAAAATTATTAGAACAAATCAAAAGTTTAAAAGATGAAGAGAAGGATACTAAGGATAAAGTCAACAATTCAGAAAACAAAGAACTCACGTCTAAGGAATCATAATCAAAACCTTCTTACACAAATAAAGAAGCTTGAAAGTGATGTGAAGTTGCTAAAAGACAAGTTAGAACAACTTACTTAAGAAGTGTCTAAGTCTCTAGTTGTAATAGTCCAAGTTGAAGATAAAGGAACGAATACCGAGCCAGTCAATATCACAACTCAAGAAGAGGATAAACCATTTGAAGAAAAGACACTCAGATGTTGCAGTTCAGACGATGAACATTCCAACTGATAGTTCTGTAACGAACTCAACAACATCGACACCTAAAAGAAATCAGGAAATTGCCAAACACGTGATAAGGGAAAATCAAATCAACAGTACTCCTTATCGACATTCGAATCACAAGAGCAAACATCCCAATCAGTCTGCATATCTGTATCACTGAAAACAAAAACAACAAACTCATGTTCTAAAGAATAATGATGTTAGCAGAATCCATACTGACGATAACAAATTATCCCAGCTATCAAGTAATTGCCAAGTTCCACAAAAGATTAATTTAGGATGGTTTGATCCCTTATCAATGTGACAATTTTTTATCACTTAGAGGATCCTATTGTCATGTATCAACGAAGATGACAACTCGAAGAACTGCAAAAGATACAAATAAATCACAAGACAAAGAAATAGATGACATGCCTTGTCAAGCAATAAGCTTTGAGGACAAAGCTTTATGAAGAGGAAGGCAATGTCATGAATAAAATATATATAAAATAATAGAAATAATGTAAATAATAATGATGAATAATTATTAATTAACTAATATTTAATAGTGAAGTGGCATGTCTCTATGGACATGACCGTTCGTGAAAGGGTACCTATCTAGCTCTATATAAGGGGCCCTCGGTTGTAATCAAATCAGCTCACTTGTATTCAAATATTCTTATATATATAATTACTTGTCAATAATATTATGAATATCATTGCAATATACGAACTTTGTTCGTTACATTGGTATCAAAGCATTCCTCTGAGTATACGAACTTTGTTCGTTACATTGTCCTTGGGGTCTATTCTTGTATTTGATGTTGTACTCTTGAAAAGACATGGATGCCCATGTATTTTCTGCCACTGTTGCATACTCGCGAAAGTATTCATCAAAGAGTTCATTATGTTTTGTTGTTCCTTGGGTTGTTGTCTGACTATCTCAAAATTGAGGAAGTAAGGGTCGATGATTTCTTCCATTAGTTGTCCCTATGTTGTGCAAAGATGTTGAAAAAGCTTGGATTATGGTTGCTTCTCACTTCAGCACCAGCCTTGTTACCCACATTCAAACCATTAGTAGCATTGTTACATGTGCTGTTTAGATTTCCCAAGGCCTAGGCAATGAGCTCCGTCATCTGTTGTTGTCACTGGGCTATCTGTTGTTTCCCTTGCATTAACAGTTGGGTTATTTGTTGTTACCCTTGGTTTGGCACATGCAAGAGGTTACTAGGATCTTGTTCGCCTTGTCTTCCCCCATCTCCCATATATGAATTATGGGTAATCCTTTTCCTTCTGACTGTAACATTGCTCCTATCTTCTGGAAGCATACAAGACTCATATACTCACAAGCTGGCAAGATGCACAGCTCTGGTACCACTATAATATCCTTAGGGAATTCTTCCCTTAGGATTTTAAGAACATGAGGGAATATTGCACCAAAATTACAATATTCTTTATAATTTTCCCTAATGGCTATTAAAATGCAATGGTGAGCAAATAAGTAATATCAAAAGAATACACCAATTAATAATTATTACAGGTTTATTCCCTAGTTGTAGCACTAGACAATTAGGAGCAGTAGTATACCAGAGATTTCATTGTAAACAATTCACAATTCATGAACATAAAACCAACTCTTCGTCCATATGGGGTTTGTCCCATAATCCTTCAATATTCACACAACAATTAAAGTACAAATGACTATTAAATTACTAACTATTCTACTAGTATATTTATTTGCCTGACCTTATAACCAACTTCAAAAATTGACCAATTGATTGCCTCCTCGCTGTCACTTGTGGCTTAATGAATAGTTGCCAACATAAATCTTTTGGAAGGTCTCTGATGACAATAGGAAGGGTCAATTGCCCTAACTTTGTTTAATAAGCCCTTAATCCTACTTAATCGTCCCTCTCTAGCTCAGTGAAGGAATTTGTTGCCCTACAAGGGCACAGGATGGCCTCTGCTACTCTTGTTTCCCCGTAATCAAATTGGGTTGGTTTTGTTGGTGCAAACTGTTGGTTTTGGAGGCTATCTGGATGTTTTGTTGTCCAAATCTATGTCTATGGAGGGGTCTTCAAGGTCCTGTGTGAGCCTGGACAGCTAAAGAGGTATTCGATGACTCAACAAAGGGTTTAGTGGTTATACCGCAGCTTTAAATAGCCTCAAGGAGGATCGTTGACCACAGATAAAGCCCTAGAGGGTTGTTGTTACACTTAATTTGAGTTTTGTTGCCTCGGAACTTGACGTTGCCAGCCCTAAATAGCCTCACTGCCTCATGAAAGATCGGTGGGTAAGGGAATTACACAACAAGTTTCTTCACTAATCAAACCACTGAAAAACTCTCATGCTTTGCCAAATAGACCAGATGAAGAAGTTACTTCAGAGAATTCGCCAAATAGTTTGGATGAAATAGAAAAGACTAGCTAGGGTGGGATCATCACCACCCAAAATTAATCAAAGAAGAAAGGGATCTTAAAACCTTCAAAGCCTAAACTCAAAAACAAAGATATCCAATCCAATCAATGATGAGAAAACGATTCTATCTCTCTCTTATTTATAGATTCTTCATTGGGGTCTCTTTTCCTTAATTTAATGTGAGGAGTGACAAGTGTGGCCCCCAATTCTGGATTTTTGCCCCAGCTATTCCAAATTTACTATAGCCTACTAGGCTGGATAGGCTACTTCGCCCTCTCTTAGGCAATTAATCAATAGGGAACATTACACTTTACAATGATATATATATAACTGAACCTAAACTCGAACCTCATTGACAAATTCGAACCCGAACTCGAACTTGAATGATGTGACTTAGCCAACAGTTGATTGACACCATAGAGCACCCCCAAATGTTGAAATGTTGAGCTAACCTTGCATAGTGTTGGAGATTCTTGACGATGTACCAAGCAAACCCAGCATTCCCCCATGCTTGCCTTGACATTGTTTGATGGACATGTCGATTTGGGCTAGCATTGAGTGTGCTCTAGCCATGAAAATTGGTGGAGAAGCTAAAGCACATGAGATCTCCAAGACCCATAATTGGTTTGGATAGATTGTACCCGATTTGGGATATATTAAAATAATTAATATTTTTAATGGAGTTCTTAAGTCTAAACTTAGGAAAAATAAAATATTAATGGGTATTAATATAAAACTGGGTTAGAAGGTTCCAAAAGTAGACTTAGGAAAAATAAAATATTAATGGGTATTAATATAAAACTGGGTTAGAAGGTTCCAAAAGTCATGGATCAAGCCAAATCTAATCTTAGTCGTTGATTAGAGATTTAATCTCGGCCGTTGAAGGACCAACGAGAAAAGTATAACAAGAGGCTTGAGGGTCAGTTGGAGAAAACACCAAAGTGATGAGTCATTCTATTCTCTAGAGCGGGGTTTGCTAAGAGAGACAGAATCGGTGATCAGTAGCGAGGGGCAGTGAATACAAAAGCAAAGAGGCAGAGAAACAGTACCGAGAGGATCAGCACAAAAGTCGGGAAAGAGGGACACAGAGCCAGCTAGAGGCCACGCAGAGCCAACTAGGGCCCACGCAAAGGCAACCAAGAGCTGCACAGTGCCTCAGAGAGCCAGCGTGGGTGACGCAGAGGGCCAAAGGGCTGACACAGTGCCTCCAGGGGCTGACACAGAGGTTATTGGGCTGACGCTGGGCTAACGCAGGGCCAAGAAGGGCTGACGCAGTCCCTAGAGGCTGACACTGGGGTTTCGTGGGGCAAATTGGAGTTGTGAAGCTGCCGGAGTGATTATCCGGGGTTTCAGCCGGAACATCTGTCTCTGACTGAGACGTACTACTGTCGAGATTATTCTTTGTTGGGTGAGCTGGTTTTGGCACCCAGATTGTATTCATAAACTGCACAATAATAAAACCCTCAACTGCACCGGTTTTCCCGCATTGGGTTTTTCCAGGGACATTAGTCCAAAAACAACGGTGTCACTCGTGTGCTTGTTTCTATTTCCTTCAGTTGATGATCTGTAATGTGTTGAGCATGTACTTGTATTTATTTCCAGTATTTACATGGTAAATAACTTGTTAATTAACAGAACAAGTAGGTAGGAATAAATCAGTAAAGTGCATGAAGGGTTTCTAACGTGTCAAACTTAGAAATTCCAACAAGACATTCCTTGATTTGGGGTCCAGATGATGATGATCATCCCCGAGATGATTAGGGAGGGCTTGTACCACCTCATGGAGCCCCACGCTAGAGAGAGATTGCACCACGTGGTCTTGATGGCACCCATAGAGATGACTCAGGAAACCCAAAGTTGGCATTTGGACACATTGAGACATTTTGAGGCTTGATTCGAGGACTCATACTCAAGCCATGGTTGATTATGATGGTTGGAGATGCATCTAGCCCTTATCATGCATTTTTGGAGTTTTATTAGTCCTAAAACAACATGGCATCAAGCTTAGGAAGAGTTTTGCCCCACATGTGTGGGCAATTAGTGGCCTATTTTACTGTATTGAGCTATTGGGTTGGCTTGTAACCCATTTTCTTCATGTACACTCAAAATCAAACTTGTCAAAGGGATTTTACGCAAATTAATGGAAGTGATTGACCTAATATAAATATAGGATCACTCCATTATGTTTTATCAGCATCACTTGTGGATTTCAGCCTCCTTAAAGAGCTCGACATAGCCTAGATGTAACTTGCTACTTGTGGAGACGTGATCCTCTTAGAAATATTGTTATTGGAGAATTATTTGTCTTGGAGATTTCTTTTTGGGATTGAAAGAAGGTTATTTCTCGGAACAATTGAAAGTGTAATTGCAGATTTTTGTTGTTTTTCATGTGATGAATTTATGATAGGGATTTTCTTACTCCATGTCTAAATGCATATCTTTTATGGAAAATCTTACTTGATTATTGCATGTCAAATTTGTCTTCCTTAAATGTCATAGAGGACCTCTTAGAGAGCTTTCCTCTACTTAATTTCTCCCCTCATAAAAAAATATCTAGGGTTTATCATGTGAAAACTAGGGTTTTTCACTTTACTCCAAGCATAAATTTTATCTCTTATATTTAGCACTAAAGACTCCATCACCCAAGTAGGGAAAGGCAATAGGAATCCTTGTGGTGGTCAAAAATCATAAAAACTTTCATCTTCTCTTCTCCTTTAATTTTATGAGTCCTTTAAGGCAAGCTACTAGGGATAGGACATAGGGCCAAATTCAATTAGGGCTCTTGGATGGACTTTGGAATTCAAATAGCTTGAATTCACCTTGATTGATACTTGGCACTCAAAATCTAGCATTTTTCATGGTTGGGCTTTCCCTAATAGGGTTGACGTCATCCTCCTAAGCAATTTGTGCCCTAGAAAAACCCTGTCCTTCGCTAGTAGTTTAACTCGAGGCTTAATTTGAAGGTTTGTAAGAAGAAGTTATTGCCCTTTCACCCTCTTCAACAAGGTCATCTTCATTAATGTGTTATTGCCCTATTAGTAAGGATTGCATTTAATAATCAATAGATAACAAAATCTAGCATTAAATGCATTATAAAACCCTAATTCCAGGTCTAACATCATCATTTATATTGTTGTTTTATGCATGTTTCAACCATAAAAACTCAATTGCAAACCCTAAACCTTGCATATCTAATTGATAGCCTTGCTCCTTTATTGACCTATCATTGTAAGGCTATTTCTTCCAGTTGTTATATGACATTGCATGCCATATCATTGAAAATCTATCAAACCCTAACTTATAACAGTGCTCTAATTTACTTAAGTAGTCCAAAGATGAAGTGCTTGAACTTTGATGAAGAGTATCTTAGCCATCCTAGCTCCATCAAGACCTTATCCCAATCATTAGACCTTTCCATCACCTTAAACCGTTCTTGTTGAATATCATTTAGGTGATTTATATAGAGGGAAACCTCCCTTTGTGGTTTATTTGCCACTAAATAGCTATAGAAAGGTTGTTGAGGTGACAATGGCGGTTGATCTCTTGTTGCCACAAGGTCTGGATCCGCATAATGAGGCTTCGCACTAGGCTTGATAGATTTTTAGTAACAATGAACATCAAGACTTTGTACACACAATGTTTGTATAACATGTAGATCACACAAAATTTCAATGAAGAGAAACCTCACATTCCTTTCAATTAATTCTCAGAAGGTATCTTTGCCAAAGCATGCTTATGTCACAACCTTGTGTTTTTATGAAGCATGGTTCACAAACAACTCTTAACTCACATAGTATTTTATAACATTTATTTTTTTCTTGTATGCTAGGCAATTTCGAAATGAATAACTAATGGCTACTTAATTAATCTTCTCTTCTCAGTTCATTACAACAAGAATTATTGCTTCTTTGCAAACATGTTTTAGTACTCTAGTTGTCATTTGACAATTGTCAGACCAGATTGGGTAACTGCCAAATTGAATTTGTATTAATGTGAGCATCATTATATACATGAAGAGGAGTGACCCTTGGGATTCATATTCCAAGGTCTCTTTCTATTCTAACTATTCAAATTTATCTACTTACATATTTACAAATTTTCGCCCCATTCCCGAGGATTAGGTGTCTAGCATTCCCACCCTTAATCTGAAGGAGTGTTTGTGAGTCCAAGCATCATTCTGAATATTTCAAATTTGTCTCTTCTAGGTGCTTTGGTGAAAATGTCTACAATTTGCTCATTTGTGGAACAATGTCGTAGGTGAATAGTCTTGGCCTCTACATGATGTCGAATCAAATGATACTTTGTGTTGATATGTTTGGTTTGATCATGGAATTTGGGATTCTTGGCCAATTTAATTACAGAAGTATTGTCAATCAGAAGAGGAGTAGAGTTCACTTGTTTCTCCTACAAATATTTAACAATTTTCTTTAGCCACACGATCTCCTTGGTTGCTTCGCGACGACCACATATTATGCAACCATTGTGGAATCTATTGGAACTGATTGTTTGTGTGACCTCTAGGAGACAGTTCCTAATCCAAGACACATAACATAGCCTAAAGTAGAAACTCCATTCTCCTTATCTCCATCAAAGTCTGAATCAGAATATCCAATCAAGCTGAACTTATCCACCTGTGAATATTTGAGTCCAAAGTCTTAAGTTCCTTTCAAGTACTTTAGAACTCTTTTTGCAGTAGACCAATGTCCTTCACAAGGCTTTTGCATAAACCTAGAAAGGATTCCAATAGCAAATGAAATATCTAGTATGGTAGTGGTGAGGTAGATAAGACTTCCCAAGTTGTCTATACTTTAGTTGCATCCTCAAATTCATTTCCTTCTTTAGATGTGAGCTTCAGATTTTGTTCCATTGGAGTGGACAAAGGATTGCATTCAGCCATGCCAAACTTGTTCAACAATTCTCCAATGTACTTCTTTTGAGAGAGGAATATATACTTTGGATGTTGGGTCACTTCAATGCCCAAGTAGTAATGAAGGTGTCCCAAATCTATCATCTCAAATCCTTTCTTCAATTCTTTCTTTATGGATGCAATATAGTTTTCATTGTTCCTTGTTATCAACAGATCATCTACATATACCACAAGATAGACAACAGTTTTTCCAACTTTCTTGACAAATAAAGTTGCATCATCAAGATTAAAGTGTTTGAAATTTAATTTCAAAAGATGCTTAGTCAATTTTTCATACCAAACTCACAGTGTTTGTTTTAGGTCATACAAGGATTTGATGAGTTTGCATACTTTATGTTCTTGTCCCTTCACAACAAAACCTTCTAGTTGAGACATGAAAACATTTTCTTTCAAGTCTTCATTCAAGAAAGCAATCTTTACATCCATCTGATGGACTTTCCATCCATTCTAAGTTGCCAAGGCAAAGAGAGTCCAAATAGTGGCCCATTTTGTTGTGGAGGCAAAGGTCTATTCATAATTGACACCTTTCTATGCAAATCCTTTAGCCACGATCCTTGATTTGTGTTTGTCAAGTGAGTTGTATGATTTATACTTGTTCCTGAAGACCCACTTGCAGCCAATTGGTTTGGTTCCAAATTGACGGTCCGCCATCTTCTATGTTCCCTTCTTTATGATAGCATCATGCTCCTTTTGCATTTCTTCTTTCCATTCATCCTGAGAAGCGGCTTCTTTAAAGGAAGTTGGTTCAAAAGTAGTAGACCATTTAATTCACGATCATAAGAAACGTCCATATCATCAAAATCATCTACATCACCTCCACTTTGTCTAGAGGAACTTCTAGTTCCTACCTTTCCAACCTCAACAGGATGAACACTTTCAAGTGTTTTAACAAGCCATTTTGGAGGACCTTTCTGAGATGGTTTGGGCTGCTCTGTTGAATGAGATGAGGTTGCATCGAGATTTATCCTTCCAATTCTTTCCATCACATCACTCAAAGGGTCTTCCTAATCTGAAGAAGTGGTTGGAACTTCATGAGGGGGAGATAGTGCTTTAGAAGGAGATTCCATAGGTTGATCCAAAATAGGGATCCTCCCTTCAAGATGTGGAATCTCATTATTAAATTCCTGATAAACTTTGATTGAATCTATCCAAACAATCAAGTTGTTGCTCAACAGTATTGTAAGTCTTAGAAGATCCAAGAAAAATCACATCTGTAGACAATATAAACTTCTTATTTACCTCATTGTAGAGACGATATGCTTTAGTGGTATTTGAGTACCCAAAGAAAATGCATTTTTGACTCCTTGCGTCAAGCTTGCTTCTTTGTTCCTTAGGAATCAAGGCATTGCAGGAGGAACCAAAAATATTGAGATGCCTTACTACAGGATTGTGACTATACCACATTTTATAAAGAGTCTTGATTTTGAGAGCATGAGATGGACATCTATTTTTGATATATATTGCACATGGGATTGCATCAACCCAAGACATCAACTTTACATTTTTTTAAACGTTATTGAACGAACCATATTTAAGATAGTCCTATTCATTCTTTCAGCTATACCATTTTGTTTGAGGAATGTATGGCACAGTTGTTTGATGTTGAATCCCATATTGCCAAAGATAGTTTTCAAATTCATTAGAAGTATATTCTTTTCCATTATCAGTACAAAGAGACCCACTATGTGATTGTACATCATTTTCAATCCATGCATGAAAGTTTCAAAAGCTTCTAATTTACTTTTCAACAAGTATACCCAACATAATTTGGTGTAATCATCAATAAAAGTCATCATATATTTATTTCCATTTGTAGAAGGAATAGGAATAGGGCCACACAAATCATAATGAATGAACATCTTTCTATGAGCTCTGGAATCAGAAACATGAAATACATGTTTGTTATGTCTTCCTAGGATACAAACATCACATTGCTTCAGTTTCCTTGGAATAGTTGACAAACCAGAAAAACCATTTCTTTTCAGCAAATAAAGATTGTCATAATTAAGATGTCCAAATCTTGCATGCCAAAGAAGACTAGATGGCAATGTACCTTCATTGTATTGAGAACTGTATGCGGAGTTCAGTGCACGAGCAAATGTTCCTTGCAACTTCAACAGTCTTTCCTTCTTTTTTCCAATCAGGATAACTATGTTGCCCGATGCTTATCTCAACATTGCCATCAAATATATGAATGAAGTGTCCTTGCTGGAAAATGTGAACAAGGGACAGCAAGTTTCGCTGCACTTTTGCACGATAGAGTACATCATGCAAAAGAAAGTCAGGAAGTCCATGCAGTTTAAGCTTGATGGTGCCAAGTCTGGATGGCTTGAGACTCGACTTGTCTATAAAGTATACTGCTCTATCTACACTATCATTGAAGTCTTCAAAGAATTCCTTCCGAGGTCATATGGCAGGTTGCACCTGTATCAAGCAGCCATGCATCTTCCCAAGAAGCGAATGAAGTATGAAACAAATCTTTAGTTACTCCAATATTGCAATGGGCAACAATATAATGAGCAAATTTAGGTGCTTTAACTTTCACTAGATCTGGTGTTTTACCTATGTCTTCTTTGCATTCTTGCTTGATTCTCTCCCAAGGGATTCTGCATGTGGATACATCATGTCCATATCTATTATAGGAAGTTTGTGGAGATCAAACCTTTCTGCTTGATGGTGTTTACCCCCTTTGCCTCGTGATTCTTTCTTTCATGTCCACTTTTATCACCTCTTCCTTTAGGAGAAACTCGTGACTAATTCTTCTCATTCTAGGCAAGGCAAACTGGTTCTTCAGGGAACTAAGAAGTTGTCTTCCTCTTTCCAAATTCCTTCTCCATCCTGCAAACTTCACAAGAGTGTCAAAAGTAAAGTCCTTGAGTTGGGCACTACCTTGTAGTGATTCAAGATAGTGAGAGTATGTAGGATAGAGGGCCTTGACAAAGGGGGATGTCCATTTTAAATCTAATGGATTCTACATCATACATGATAGCTCTAATCTATGAGGCTAGGGCTAAGGGGTCATCATCCTTCAACTCCAGGTTGAAGAGCTTAATCATCAACTGAACTACTTCCAATTATGAGTGTGAGTCATATAAATCTTTCAACTTTTTCAACAAATCATAAGCATTTGTAATTAGAATAATACCAACATAGATCCATCTTAACTCCAAATATACCAAGTGTCTAGAGGGATCAAATCTCTTGAAGTGCAAACCTCTTTTAGAGTGAAAAGAGATTTGATCCCTCTCAGTGCTTGATAGATCCGAAACAAGGAGCGACATTTTCAAAAGCTCCTAGTTTGGGATCAAATTTTTATATAATATGTATTCTTATATATTTTGATGCATATATGTCAACAAAAGCATGTAGAACGATGAATTAGATATAAAAAGCATAAAAACATGGATTACACCATATAACATCAATCGTCTAGAAGTTATAATCTTAATCAACCACGTCCACAAGTTACAAGTTCTCATTTATATAGCATGTAAGGATGCACATAACCAAAATAGCATAGAGTGTAATCCATCTCTGAACTGAAAATACATCAACAAATAAGCTCTAGATGGCCTCTAGCATCCAAAAAATTATGCTACAACAAATAGCTACATATCATCAAAATCATTGCCTATCTTGGGATCTTTGTCATTAATATCACCCTCTAATAAATTAAGATAAGATAGAAAAAATGTAGCATGTCAAGTCAAGATTTTCTTTGAGAGATGGGTACATTTTTAGTAGGGTCATGATAGAGGAGTTCGACAACCAATGTCACTAACATGAAGGTACATAGAGGGCTTGGTGGTCTTGATTAAATATGAGTCCCATACCCTAATATATGACAAAATCCAATGGAAACATCGCAATCGCCCCCAATCCTGAAATCCTGAAAAACTGATAGTTTGTTGTATTTTGAGTGAGATCTAAATTTCTACTTTCTCCATATGAAATCCAATGAAAACATTGCAATCCCCTCCAATCCTGAAATCCTGAAAAATTGATAATTTGTTGTATTTTGAGTGAGATCTAAATTTCTACTTTCTCCATATGAAATCCAATGAGGTTGGAACCACTCTCAAACATCCTGAGCCATTTCATGGTAAAGTTAAAAATTTGCGTAAAAGGATGACAATGAAAGATAAAGGAGAATGTCACTTTTACTTAACAATTTAACATTAACATGAATTGCATATCAATACTAGGGCCATAAGCTTGAATATTTGGCTACCCTACTCAAAACATCTTGTTTCTTTGAAAAATTATTGCATTTGGAACATCTTTGTGACAAAAATATTGTGAAAAAAATTAGGGAGTGATTTATTTTTTTGCGGGAGTGCGACGGGAGCACGCTCTTGATTCACTCTTGCTCGGAGCCCGCTCCGGGAGCAATTTGAAGGGGGGGAGCTGCTGCAACCCTGATCCGAAGTTAAGATAGATCTAGGCTAGTTATATATATATATATATATATATATACATACTAGGTTGGAGAGCGCCTCTCGACACAATGACGACTCACCTCTTCACTTACAGTAGCAACAACTAATGTACAAGCTTTGTTATCTTCATTTTCCCAAATGGCTAGCTCTTTATCTGATGTGGACTTGGCAGGTGCATTGTCATCTTCTCCTTACACCTTTCCATGAGTCATTGAAGATGAGGGTATGCCTGAACTTTTTGGACCATTCATGATAGTTCTCTTTGCCAGTGAGTACTAATCCAACTATGGAGATGAAAGAGTGCACCTTTACCAATATTTTTAAGATACTACAATCTCACAAGGATGCCACTAAAATTTTAACATAAGGAAACCATTGACAAACCCAAAACATCCATAATATTAATTTATGGAAAACGGAAACAGTGTCTAAAATCAACCATATAGTCCATAGCTTATTTTCTCTATACTCTGAAGATCTAATAGAAATTTATTAGCTTAGTTTAACCTCATGATGCAGCCAGACATACCCATCTCAAAAGGCATGCATGACATTGGAATGAAGATCGACTTGACAAAGAAACCAAGAAATCAAATGGCCATTTTGAAAGCCACTATAATAAAAAAACAAATGAAGGGATTGATTCCACCAAAGATTTTTCACGAAAATATGACCCTTGTGCATCTATTGTTCGATAACAATTTCTTTACCTAAGAGATCCCCTCTACTCTTGGAAATGTCTCAACCTTGGAGATTGTGAGGCTTCTTTTCATGGTCAAGCACGTTCAACATCCGACAATTGGGAGAACTTTATTCATTGTAAGATCAATGTTGGATCGCAAATTGACCTATGGAGAATGAACAAACTTCAATATATGGTTACATGGGCTTTGCAATAAGGTAAACCCTGTGCAAGACTTGTAGGACACCTCGCAGTGTATTGTGGATTGGTTAACATTGTTGGACCTTGCTCTTAAAAACGACAATTGTGTTTTTGGCAATCACACTGTTCACAAGGATAGTGTTTCTCTATGGGTGGAGTTCTTTGATGTATGCGCACGCCCCTCACACAAAATCAAGATTCATGGAGGGCTCCTCTCTTTTGCACATCAAGTTGCTGTACTACTACTCTGAACTCTTCAGGAGTTAGGCTACTTTTTGCCCCTTCTCGCTTAAACTCACCCAAATCAATAGTTCGTCGTGTCTACTGACGCTAATGTCAAGGTCAACTGAGCTCAAGCTAGTAAATCCAAAGTTGATGGGATCAATGTTATGGAGCAACCCCTCAAGGAGCTCGAATACTTAGACTAGGGTTTTCAAACACATAACTCACCATAAGTTGTTGAAGCAAGCTTATTCCAAAACCATCAAGCCAAGTATACTTTACAGCAGAGAAATAGAGAGGCGTCAGGACGTATACGTTACAGCACAGAAAAAGAGAAGCGTCAAGCCGAGGTATACGTTACTGCACAGAAAAAGAGAAGCATCAGGTTGAGCAATGAGTAGATGTTGTTGGAATTTCTAAGTCTGACACATTAGAAATAGAAACCCTTCATGCACTTTACTGATTTATTCCTACCTACTTGTTCTGTTAATTAACAAGTTATTTACCATGTAAATACTAGAAATGAATACAAGTACATGCTCAACACATTACAGATCATCAACTGAAGAAAATAGAAACAAGCACACAAGTGACACCGTTGTTTTTGGACTAATGTCCCCGAAAAAACCCAATGCGGGAAAACCGGTGCAGCTATCTGAGGGTTTGATTTATTAAGCAGTTTTAGAATACAATCTGGGTGCCAAATCCGACTCACCCAACAGAGAAAAATCTCGGCAGTAGTACCTCTCTACTCGGAAGCAGATATTTCGGCTGAAACCCCGGATAAACACTCCGGCAGCTCCACAGCTCCAATCTGCCCCACGAAACCCCAGTGTCAGCCTCTAGGGACTGCGTCAACCTCTCTCTGGCCCAATGTTAGCCCAGCGTCACTCTGGCTTGGCTTGCGTTAGCCTCTGGAGGCACTGCGTCAACCCTGTGGCCCTCTGCGTCAGCCACGCTGGCCCTCTAAGGCACTACACAGCGCCTGGCTACTTCTGCATGAGCCCTGGCTGGCTCTGCATGAACCCTTGGTTGCTTCTGCGTCCCTCTCTTCGGCTACTGCATTGATCCTCCCGGTGTTATCTCTGCCTCTCTGCTTCTATATTCATTGCCCTTCAGCTGCAACTCTGATCACTCTTTCAACTTTCTCAGCAAACCCAGCCCCAGAAAGTCGAAATCTTGATCTCTTGGTGTATTCTCCAAGTGACCCTCAAGCCTCCTCTTATACTTTTCTCGTTGACAAATCAACGGCTGAGATTAAGTCCCTAATCAACAGCTAAGATTAAATCTGGCTTGATCCAGGTCTTTTGGACCATTCTAACACAATTTTATATTAATTCACATTAATATTTTATTTTCCCTAACTTTAGACTTAGGGACTCCATTAAAAATATTAATTATTTTAATATCTCCCAAATTGCTTAGAATCTGCCCAAACCCTTTCTGGGCATTGGAGATCTCATGTGCCTTAGCCTCTCCACCAATTTTTGTGGCTAGAGAACATCTGATGCTACCACAAATCAATACTCCCTCTTAGCGAGGACTATGCTCTAGTAATACTCCCCACTGAGCATCACTTTGATCATCCGACATCGGTCCTGTGTTGATGCTAGGCATGCTGCCCAACATCCTCTGCACTGCTACATCCTATACTGCTACCCATGGCCCTGTCACTGCCACTGTTGCATCCATACTGCAACTCCCTCTGCGTCCATGCTACTGCCCATGGCCCTGCCACTGCCACTGTTGCATCTGCACTGCAACCCCTCTCATCATGCTGCATCGTGCTACCCATAGCAATACCACTACTAACTGCTACACTGCAACTCAGTTACTGAGAAGTAAGTAATTGATCTCCCAACT